>JAYDZK010000202.1:36495438-36524707 GCA_034509185.1 Euphonia xanthogaster | reverse complement strand
CTCTTCCGATCTGTTGCAACTTTGGAACTGTATTTAAATCTTTTGTCATTGTTCTTTAATTTATGTATTTGAGCAAGACTTGTTTTTCTTGATGGTTTTGGATGTAATATATGTTATGTTTTTCAAAGAACTCTTTATTTTGAAGGAACACAATGCCTAGTTGTACAAGCATCTACAGGTGGGCAGATAGTCTTTTGCACATGGGGCTGAGCAACATCCTTCACAACACCTGATGGGTCTGTGGTCACGCCTCCCTATTAAATTTGCTAATGTTTGAGTGGAGTGAGGGCATGGTAACTGATCAGAATAGGTTTGAAGAGGTGAAATGTGCAGACTGGTGTCTGCCAGGGCTCTTAGTTGGTGCACCATTTCTCCCCAGGCTCATCCAGTTAAAATATTTCCCAAAGGAAATAAATCAGTACAAGTTTCTCTGTTACTTCTATTTGGAGAGGTTTGGAGTGTCTGCAGGGATGCAGCAGCAAGATAGAGCGGTGATATGAGATGCAGATGTCACTGCCTGAAGATTGTGCAGAAGCATGAGTCATTTAGGCAGAGATTTTTTGAATTCCCATAATTGACAGGCTTGGAAGCAATGACTTGATTGTTGTAGCAGAAAGTGGACAGTCCTACTCTCCAAGTAGCCAGAAACACTGGAAGTAAGAATATCTTTTTAAACCATGATCTGAAGAAGTCTGTGCCAGTTCTTTCCAGGAGGTTCTCAATATATTTTGGCAATACAATGCAGAATCCTATGCACTTCTAGGATCCTACAGCTGTGAAAATCTGCAAATCATAAGCATGAGGGCATACAAATAGTCATTGAATTTGAGCAGAATCCTGATAAGTCTCAGAACTGAATTTCCCCCAAAGTTCTGTTGTTTCTGCCTTGTTTCATGTTGAAATCTGTATATAGAGAAAAAACTAGTTAGTAGAAAATGGCTACTGCATGAGACTAAAATATTATTCAGTATATACTTTAGTAGAATTCTCTGGTTTGTAAGGCAGAAAAGTCTTAGTGGGTTTTTTTTGTTCATCATTTAAAATATCTGGTTATGTCCATTTGTATTTCACATCATAGTAGATGCTTTGCGTGGTTGAAATTACTTGCATTTGAAAAAGACAGATGAATTTTACTTGAAAGTGATATGCATATATAGTACTGATACCATAATTATAAAAAATATATGATGCCTAAGTTTTTAAGTGCTTGCACCTGTGAGATTCTATAAATAACCCATAGCTGATTTATTTAAGAGCTAACAAGACCAGATTTTCCCCGACTTGTTTATCTCACTCACATTGCCCCGTTCATCTCAGTCCCCTCAACAGAGATCCCCAACAAGGATATTTTCAGGGATATTTTCACACATCCCTGGCACAGATTACTGCTCTTCCAGGAGGGTTGGGCAGAAATCTGCTGTTCCTCTGCTGCTTGTACTCATCTTGGGCATTGTTAGCCAAGGACCCTGGGTGACCATAACAATTGCCTCCATCCAGCTACCTGATCTCCTGAATGGAGAAGGATCACTTCCAGGATCCTTCCTCCAGCCAAGATCTTTACCACCTTCTCTCCAGGTTCCTTTTTTTCTGTCCTTTTCTTTCCACAACCCCAAGGCCCCAGGGTTCCCAATTTAAGCACAGTATGTGATCAGCATTCTAATTTGTGGTTTTATCTTATCTCTCTAAAAATTGGAATATTTGGGAGACGGCACTTTTATACCAGATGTTAGAAAGATTTACAATCAGAATGCACATGCAGCTGGCAAATAGCAAAATTCTACTGGAAAGTTCAAACCCTTTGAATTTTTGACATGCAGTCCTCCTACATTCATGCACCCAATTATCTGCCACCTGTTAGTGCTCTCAGTTTAAGATGGAAGAATTTTTTTTATAACAGGTGCTGATACTCCTAAAATATCTGTACTTGGATATCCTGAAGACTGACCCAGGCCCAGACTTTTTGCTGCACCTCTGTTCTTCCCTAGAATGGGGTTGTGAGTGGGGTCAGTAGAAGGGACAAGACTTTCCAAAGTGCCTTTGAGCTTCACCCTAAAGGTGTAGTAGTGTTTTAGAGGTAGGTTATGACATCAGACTTTCAACAACTGCATATAAATGATTAAGAACATTTTTGCCCTCATTGTCGGATTATGCAGAAATTAACTCCCGTCAATATTCCTAGTGATAATGTGTTGTTTTACTGTCTTACCTTGAAATTCTTGAAGCATTTTAGGGAAGAAATACAAGCATTCATATACCTCTGGAGTGGAAAGCACAGCGAAGATAGTTCATGTTATTAGCAAGGTATAATTTCAATATTTTTTCTCTTTTGCTGTGTTTAGCCAGAGCTGATAAAACAAGAAAAAATTTTCATATTTTACAAGGATAATCAAAATGCCTGAAACTTTTTCTAGTTTCTTATAAATACAAAAAAAAGTGCTTGTAATTAAAAGGTTAGGATTTCTCTTTTCATATTATGTTGTAAATAGGAAATTTAATGAAACACTGTTTGCATTTTAATCGTTTTCATTGACTTAGATTTAGAAATCTTCATTTACCTCAGACACAGTCTTTATATGGTACAGGCATCCTTTGTGACTTTTATAACTGCACATGCTTTTATGCTTACAATGTGCATTTATAAAGAGTCTCTATAGATACTTTAGTGGATTTGAAAGATTTCTGATGTCCAAAGAAATATACAGAAGAGCCCACTGACATCAAGTTAGTGTATCATTTCTTTGCCAGTATTTTTGGCAGTCACTATTTCATTGGAAATCTCCTATTTATTCATAAGTGCTTTTTTTTTTCTTTAAACCACTGTACTACCACACATCCTGAATTCTAAATTTCAATAAAGTAAATGAAGGAATGTCTTATAGGAAAAGCTCATACAAATAGTTTGTGTTAAAAGGGAATTTGCATTCTGGCCATATCCCCAGTGACAGCTGAAATGAACCCAGTCAAATGATTTTAGGCATAAAGCTGTGCTAGTTGCAGCTTGTCTACAGATTTAGACATTAAGAAATTGTAGAAAAATGGTAGTACCTGCTACTCCTGAATTTTTATATATCAAGCATTGCAGGAATATCTATTTGAATAAATAAGAATTAAAAAATGAGTTAAAGTTGTTTTCTGTTAAAAATGATCCAGAATTTGTCCCTTAGCCTATGCTGGTGTTCACTGACTCACAGATTGATGTTTAATTTATATAGTGTTCCACATTTATTGATATGATTCAACATCTTAAATATTTTTTTACATGGAATTTCTATTTAATACATTAATTACTAAATCAGTATAGTGATAAATATGATTCTGATGTTTTTTTCTCTTCGTTATTGCTAAATATAAACATATTCTATATTTTTGTGGTTTGCATCATAACTTGCCATTTGATTATTCAAGTTAAATGAATATGACCATGAGTAATTTCCATGAACATTATGATCCTTCACATCTGTTTATGTGGGACGATAAAGTAGCTACCATTACTGGACAAATTCCTGAATGCAAAATAAAGCCCAGAATAATCCCTAAGTTTGCTGATTATGATTTTGTTCCTCTTCATTGCCACCATTATCTCAGGTTCACTAAATCATTAAGGTTGAAAAAGGACTTCATAGTCCATCCACCTAGCGCCATTATGATCTCACCTAAACCATATCCCCAAATGCAATTTCTATTAGTCCTTAAGACAAATACCTGTAAACTCTGGTAGGTTTATTTTGGTGTGAGGGGTTTTCTTTTGTTTTGAATTACATATTTAGTTGCATGGTAATGCCACATGTTATAAAAGTTCAAGCAGGCAAGAAGCATAACCAAGGAAGCTTGTAGTGTTGGTAGTTTCTGGGATTGTTACCTGATATTCTCTGAAGCTTTTTTTAAAGCAGCATTTCCATTAAAAAAATACTTGTTGCAGAAGTACAATGATGGCAAATATATGAAGATTTGAAGGAGTGAATGAAGCTGAGCAACTGTCATCAAGCAGCGTATTGTTTTCATTGGACCGTATCCTCTCTTCCTCAATATTTGGAGACAGTTTAATTCTATTGTTTCCCTGAGGTTTCTTTTCAGCCTGAAAATTCCTAGAAGAAAATGGCCTTGCATCATAAGTGTTAAATAGGGGGTTCTTTTCCATAGTTATGGTTTTCAATAATGGAAGGGATATTTTGGCCTCCGTCAGATATTTAATGAGTATAAAAAGATTCAAGCAAAATTGGCTGTTGCAACTCCTCTCTGCATGATGTGAGTTCATGAAGAAATGAATGTGGCAATAAATGAAGGAGTTTGACTCTAACTGGATGGGTTTTGGAGCAAATAATATCTCAAAATCTTCAGACCAAAATAGTCCAAAATACTAGTGTTGTTACAGCTGAGGAATTATGTGAAGTTTTTCTAACTTTTCAGGAGCTGTTTTCTTAAGTCCTGCTGTGTATTTTTTGTAAAGCAGGTAGCATTGCGGTCTCTTAAATTTTACAGAGCAAAGCCTGAAGTCTTCAGCCTCAAGAAATTTGCACGTGATAACTTTCTTCTGTCATGTATTCTTCCTGCTAAAGTATGTTTTTTTAACACCCTGAAGTGCAAATCAGCCTGCACAAATCCATACAGTATTTGTTCTGTTGTTGTTGACAGTTCTGATCATACTTGGGATTTCAAAAGAGTCCTCACTTGTGTGTATTGCCAACTCCAAAATCCCAGGCTTTTCCTTTCCCTTGAAGGATTCTGGTTCTTTGTCTTCTTTTTAAACAATAGATCATAAGGCTTTCTCTTCATTCATCATTTTTCAACAAAATTTGGCATTACGCTGCCAGTAGATTTCCCAATAACAACGGGAATACAGGTGAAAAAAAATATCCTTTGTAGTGAAGCCTTTTTCTAGGTTGCAGCTATAGAGTTTAATAAAGCAGCTCTTCCATAAGAGCATCACTTGGACTCTACAAGTGAAACTGCACTGTATGACCTTCTGGAATTGATTGCTGGTTCCAGCTCTCACCTTGAATTTAGGAGGATTTTCTAATAAAAAAAAGCAACTGCTTAAGTTTCAGTTGTCACGTCCTAGATCTTTCAGGAGGCAGTAGAAGCTATACCACCTTCTATATCCTCTATTAGAATATGTCTACCTTGGGACTCTAAAATAATGGTAACTTTTTTACAATTTTTTACACTAGATCTACTCCCTTCAAAGGTTATTATGAGAATCTCTTTCAGGCCAAGATATTATTATTCTTATAGGCCAAGCTATTAATAATATTTTTAGATTAGAATAAACTAAATTTATCAATAAGATCAAAAAAATCAACATGTTGTTTATCTGTATTACCTCACTTAATACAGTAGGTGAATGCTGGTGTAAATGCCTGCAGAAACTAACAGTACACCATTTGGAAGCAAAGATGGATAATTTCTTGTCTCTTTTAGTCAATACTCCTCATCTTTTTTTAGGCTGAGGCAGAAAGGCAGATTTGACACATCAAGAAAAATGTGTCGGGAAAATGTTTATTTATGAAACTTTACCTGTGGAAAAGAGAAGATCTTGCCACTGTTTGGTTCTTTTCAAAATCATTTCAAGGTTTTAATATATTTTGCACCAGTCATGTGAAGGAACATTTTGGCACCCCAAATACCATTCTGCAGTAATTGTAGGGAAAATTTTGAGTAAATCATGTTTTGTTTTGTTTTATTGTAGCACTGACTTAAAAGCAAAGAACAACAGAAGAGCAATGATCCCACAAACAATACCCTGTTTCTTGCTTAACTGAAAAGAAATTTTTTTTTTGCAGAACATTCTTCATTTTTTAAAATCAAGAAAGACGTATTGCTGTTACAATAACTGTGTTGTAGAATTAGTTGTTTAACAGCTCAGGCTGTGTGACTACAAGTATCCACATATATATAAAATTATTAAAATCAAAAATGTCTCTTCAAATTTCAAGGAATATGCTTTTATTAGGGTAGTTACCCTAAATATTGTATTTTGTTGTTGATTTAAGATCTTGGATACCCATTTTTTACACCCTGGTAAAGTCCTCAGTTAGTGGGTGTAGAAATACTGGTATCTGAAAATATTTGCCGGCCTAAAGAAATATCTTAAACCTGAAAATTTGCTTAGTGACTCATTTATACTTCCTAAATGGTTAGTGCTGAAATGATGCCATATGAAATGTGTGGACAAGTTATGTGTTTTCTCCCTAGCTTTGCTTTTATCTTCCTTTGTGTTTTCACACTATATGAATTTTATATTTCAGTTTTTCACTATATAATATGTCAGATATGTCCTAAATTTCATGTAACCCATGGAATTACATAAATATCAATATATTTCAGGGTTTTTTATTTAAAAATAAATTAGGAATTATAATAAATAGCACATTATTTATAGTATGGTGATTTACCTATAGTATATTTAGGGACAAATGTAATGCTTGGGGCTTCAGTTCTCTTGACTTTTTTTTACCTTGAAGATCTCTTTGCCACAACCATTCCTTGTTAGTTCTTAAAACCTTTAAAGATTCTTTTCTCTGTTCTTTTATCTTCTTGAATTTGAAATAAGAAGAGGACATACCTTTGTTAACTCTTACATAAGTAGATGCAAATTATGGCTGTTAGATGTATGGAAAAGCTAGTCCAAATAAATCTGTTTAAAGCAAAGATATAGAACATCTGTTGGCAAGGGATTTCCTTATCAGGATACCAGAAAGCTGATATAAGGGCATTGGGCATGACTGGTTTCTCTCTGTTAGTAGCAAATGGCCTAAATAGCTTTTGGAGCTGACTCTTCTTTCTTATATCATACGATAGAAATTAAAATCTGCACATCTTAAATATCATATAGTGTTATTTATATAGCAGTTCTAGACAAATCTACTGTTCCATTCTGGGTTAAAGCAAGTAAACAAAAGAATAAAGGGGGAGGAGGAAGAATTTAGCATATATTACTCCTATACTTGCCTCATGTCATCTAGCAGAACACTACAACTCAGTGCCATCAGAGAGCTAGGACTGGAAATAACCTGTATACTGCAGCAGCTTGGTGGGACACTATGTTATGTTTTTTTACTTTCATGAAAAGAAGGAAAATGTTAGCATAAATCCTGCTTGTAGCAGGCTATGAAGTTTTAGGAGCTACAGCTGTATAGGCCATGCTATGACCAACAGAACTGCTTTGAGCAGTAAGCTGTTAAATCCTTTGGGAAAAGCAGAAAATTAAAGGAAAAAAAATATTCAAATCTTCAGTGCCATAAAATGGTGCTGTAAAGACTTGTATGAAATCAGCTCTATGAGGCAGGGACAAAGTTGCTGCAACTAGAAATCCATTCAAGTTGAAATTTGAGCTAATTGCTCAGTTGTAAACCCTGAAATATCTTTAGGCTATTATCTTTAAAATCGACATCTGCCCTACATGGTTACTGAGAAATGTAGTGTTCTACTTCTGTAGTGAAGGACATGTGTAGTTAATTGCCCAAAAGCAAATAGTAGTTTAACCAGACTAGAGGAAGCCTTTACTTAAGGTCAATAAACCCTCTGGCATTTCCTTGCCAAATTTGTCAAGAATATAAATAAATCTCTCTCAAACCCTTGGCTGTTTTTCGGAAGCATCAAATCTTTTGAGATCAGAGCAGGATATTCTGTAAAGCATCCCAGTGTCCCTGAGAGCTTTCTCCTTGGCTGGGGAATCAGTTGCATTTTTAAATTCACCTCAGGGCTTTGACATTCTACATTCAAATAAGGCAAATAAAATAACTCAATAATCAATAAAGCAAACAAGTCTTATCAATAATGAAAATTCTTGTTAACCTCTTTATTTGTAGGAGAAAAAAACCCCGCCCTAAACCAATGGAAGTAAACATCCATATTACTTTCTTAATTATTTGTACAAGATTTTTTGTTCTCTTTAAAAGCCTTGTTCCAGATTTACATGCCCATGTTGCTTCTTACACTGAATTGAACTCCGCAATGACCTGACTTTGGAGTCATTGAGAACACAGATATTTTGTTGGAGAAATCAAAGTAAATCTTGTAAGAAGCTGTGTCATTCTCAAGCCAATACACAGAGATAATATAAAGACAAAGAGAATATGTGATGGAATTTTGCTAAAACTTCAGCTTCTGACAATTGGTTGAAGACAAAATATTGCTCATCTAAGCAGCTCATGCTTTAGTCTTGAATATGCCAAATACTGTCATGAAGAAAAAAGACAGCCCTTAACAGTCTTCCATGTTCAGCTAAGGAAGAACAAAATTTGATACTGTCTTTAGAAGAAAGCCACTTCTGTTATATTTAATACTTTCCCTTATATGCAGAAAAGAACAATGCCTATCTCTTTGATGTGTTCAAAACAAAATTTAAGACTCTAGCACATTTATGGATGTCAAGTAGGTCCCAGAAGTTTATATTCTTTGCAGAATCCCAAGACAGTTGCATTTCTGAAAGATGCTGACAGAGAAGACTTGGTATTTAATCAAGTATCAAGCTTTTTCTGTATTTAAACATTTTGAGACAGGAAATATAATTATAGTCTACTGTCTCTGAACTTCATATCTGTTTCCTTCTGATATTGAAGTTCACTTTTCTTCTTTCACTTTTTTCTTTTCCTGTATGTCTTATTATCAGAACACATGCACACAAAAGAAAAAAATAAATAGTCAAAACTTCTTTGCATAGATATTTCAATTTTTTTAACTTGATGAGAAAACAAGGGCTTAAGGGAGGTTTTGTACCAGATCTATGCCATCAAATTCAGTTTGTTACAAAGTATGTTCAGCAATTTTTTGTCCCTGAGGAGAATAATGAACTTATGACTCAATTCTGACTGAATCATTGCTCAATGTATCAACAATATATTTCTAGCTCTTTAGAAGTAGTGGAAAAGAAAGAACTCAAATATTTTTATTTGAATAAATGTATTTTTTTTAATGTACATTGGTGTTTTTTCCCCCCACTTTGACTGGGTTCTTTGTCTTCAGACAAATTATTGACAGCAGTTTTTAACCTGTGCTTCCCTGGGAACAAATGCCTTGGCAGCTGGCCATTGTAACAGATTTTCTGGGTGACATGCATATTCTGTCCTGATCTTGCCAAAGCCTGGTGTTTCAGATAGCTTCTCTTTCAAGAGCAGGTGTTCATTTATTCCACATCATTCTGCAACCTTGGCAGATGAGATAAAATTCAGAACTAGTGCAAAAGAGCTCATTGATCCAGCTACATAGAAATAAATCTTAACACTTGGAGCTTGAAGTAGAAAATCCAGATAGAGGTTGAGTGTGAAGTGGTGAAGTAGCTGGTTGGGTTTAGAAAATATGGTGACATATACTTGGACATACTACCATATTAATTGTCTAGATTCTGCACTTTTCAATGGAATATGACAGTGGTTGTTCAGTGGAATGTTCAGTGGAATATGACTGGACAGGAATCTTGAAGTAATAACAAAAGTTTATTTGCGTAAATAGTTGTATCTGATAGCAATAGTTTTGTTCTTAGTTTAAAAAAGTCTCATTACCTCTCTTATTTTCTTTCACTTTTATTATCTTGAATTTATCAGTTGTTTTAATGACACATAATGTAAAAAATCAAAACCCATCCTTAGTGCAAAACACACTCATGAGATCTGATAGCAAAACTGTGTTTGAGAACTGAATGTGTGCTAAAATCCCCCAAAATAATAAGGAAAATATTACCAGCCTGTGTAGTTTTATGGATATACTTGAGTGAGGTAAATATTTGATGAGTTCCATACTGTAGTAAACTCTATTTTAATTTACTTTCATTGCCACCACTTCTGTTCCCTTGCCTAGAAAATAGTAAATGCATTTTATCATTAAATTATTCCTTCACCCTTGCATAGATAATCTCAATTAAGCCAGCTACAGAAAACCTTTGCCTTATGCATGTCTTTGTTCATCCCATGGTCACTGTAAGTGTTGGAAAGGCGTTCAACAGACTTACGTCAGAAAAATAAACAACTGTAGATTATTAAGCCTGCTGAGAGAAAATAGGATTACTATAAAAGCTATAGAGTATGTGCCTACAATAAAATTTAATTAAAGCCACCTAGCTGATCCACGCTGTGGACTGAAGACTTTCTGTGATGATTCAGAATCTTATCACAATGATACAAAAATGGGCTATGTGTTTTCAGAGGACCTATTGATGACCTAAAATGATAGTGCATTTAAAGGGAGGAAGAAACAAGAAGCTAAAATATGACTGCAGCTCTTGGGGACATTTCTGATCTTGCTTCATGCATAAAAAACCAGCTTAGGTATTCTTATCAGTGTACACTGGAGAGGATGTAGGCCAACAACTGAGTGGGTTTCTCGGGTTGGTTATGGAGGTCGTGTCGCTCTGTGATGGCACAACTGCTCTGATGGAGATACCTGGGCCTACTGCTGTGCATATCTGTATGACGTAGAATTACAAAAATTAACTGTCTCAAAATAAAAGTTAAGTTCATTAAATCATGAAAAATTAGCTATAGATCTGTGAGAAATAAATATAAGCCTTCTAAAATAAATTTACATCTCTCCTTTGAATGTAACGGCTAGTCAAATCTCTGTGTTCTGCTGTGTTTTTGAAAGACATTCCAACTAGATGGATGACAAAAATTAATCCGAACAATATGTTAGGCTGAAATATTTTGTTCCCATTGAACTTGCCTCTTTACAATTATTTTTTTAAGCAAAACAATCACTGACCAGCCCAACTCTTTTAAAGAAAAAAATTCTATTGTTTTCAGATTATCAGCAAGATTGTAAGGTTCTCTTCAGTCATTCGAGACAGAAATGTGTCTGGGTTTCAGCACCATGCTAACATTGACTTCATAGTGACATACTTTTTCCTCTACATTCTGGAATCTTTTCTCTTGATCTGCAAAGCAGTGGAAATAGACACTATGTTATTATGTGTCTTGGGCAAGCTTAATTTGACTTAGAATGGTCTAGGTTAATTTTGCATCATTAAAAAAAAGAATTGCCAAATCACTTTGCTATCACAGCATGAAGATGTACATGGGGCGATGAAGGGGAATGAATATTGAGAAAAAAGCTATTCATATTATGTACTCATAACATAAAAAATACATTTTGAAATATTAAAGAACAAAAGAATCTCTATTCAGTCTCCACCTAATTGAATTTTGGCCTTGGCACAAAAATTTTCCGAATAATGTGAAATTGATTTTGAAATGTTCTAAAAAAATTTTGTACATATAAGACATATACGCATTCCTTAGTATTAAGAATATAGGTTCTGAGTCTTTCCTTACATATTTTTTTCCTGTGTTCTGTCTTCTTGTTAGGACTTTTTTCCTTCCTAAAAGGGAGTCAAAAACAACACAAACAGCATCATGAGGTCTTAAGCACAGGTTTTAATGAAAAAACTGGTCAAAGAATTTTCATAAAATTTAACTTACATTGTCTTGGTTCTGTCCACTGAACAACCCTCTCTTGCAAGTGCAGTTGTTTTTTGCTCCATTCCTGGCTGCCTTCATAGCCTCTTTATTTTCATTCTGTAGTACATTTGTCCTGGACATAACCCATGGAAAACCCTTCTGACTCTAAGGAAGATAACCATGCCTATTGGAGAAACTGGACATTGTAAATCTACTTGTGAGGACTCCAGAGAGGAAAGAAGGGATCCCAGGTCAAAAACAACTGGGGTTAGAAGAAGGTAAAATGCAGAGTACCTATATTCTGACAGCTGCCTATGATTGGTCAAAAAAAGCAGTAGCACTCTTTTTCCTGTTCTGCCGGCAGGGGAAATATTGACATATAATCCTGGGTTGGGTGATAAATATTTTTCATAGCATAAATAATTACAACATGGGTATATTTGCATTTTAATAGGGAAAATAATGATGAACTATTAGGCCTGTGGTTTTCTTTTAGGATCTTTTTTAAGGGAATTTTATCTGAAACTGTGCTCCTGTGGGTGTATAAAGTAGTAGAATAAAACTATTCCTGGATATTTAAACACTAGTCTTGTAGATTATTTAGTTCTTAGAGACTTTTGACACTGTACATCTCCATCTTACCTACAGTTGTCACACAAATGCCTACAGCCAAACACAGAGTAGTGAAAAGACTATAGATTTGGAAAGGCAAACTGCACAATAGAAGTAGGTTCTAACATTTTAACTGATTTTGACAAGCAGTAAGTTCATATTTTGTTGCCAATATCACTGTAAGTTTGTTTCTCATTTACTGAGACAAAGATGTATGGTTTATGCTAGAAGATTCTTTTAAGTTTCCTATATAAAGAACTCACAGCATATTAAGTTCCCCTGGTTGCTCTGAATATTTGGAACCTTTGAAAGATACTATTCTTTTGAAAGAATTTACTTTGAAATCTTATTTTAAATAACAGTATTAATAATGGTTCTGCAATTTCAACAGAATTCTAGTCTATCTTGTTTCTTAATGCAGGTTAGCTTTCTTTTTGTTCAGTTGTTGTCATTTTTTACTGATCCTATTTTTACAAACTTCTGCATTTGTATTTGTCTTGCTTTATAATACTAGTGCACTGATGACTGCAGAAATATTCGTCTCAGGAGGACCTGTAATGTGCTGCTGCTGACCTTTAAAAGGTCCAGGCTTTTTTGGATAGTAGTCAAGTGGAGATTTTTTCCCTCAGAGAAGACATTCCTAGAGGTCTTGAGAACAGAAACCAGAAATGTCTATTAGTCAATTTTGTGTGTGTATGTGACCAAGAAATAAAATGTTCATATGTGTTTCTAATGAGGAATTATAATGATTTTTTTCTTTGCAAAAAGGTGTGTTTCTAATGAGTAATTATGATCCTCTTCTTTTCAAGGAAGTTTGTGAGTAGATTTTTTATCTGAAAAAATTAACTGGAACGTTTTCAGTGATTCTTGAGGCCCATCTGGCATTGGACACCAGTATAATGGCCAGGAATAACTTTCCCAGGAAGGCTGGGAAACTGGATGTGTGACAGTGTACCTTTACACTGCACGAGAAATAAATGTTGCACCAGACTCCCAGGCATTGTAATAGCTGTTTACTCTGATATAAAACTGCACATGGAGCAGAGCATGAACAAACACTTTGGTGACACTTCACCATCCTAACTTTAGGTGTGTAGGAGTGGGAATCATCTAGAAAACGAACTGCCTTCTTTTTTTAGTGCAATTTTGGAGCCCATTCAGCCAGCATAGCTCTTCAAAAGCTTGTTGGTAGGAGTCTTTCAAGCTCTAGTAAAGTTTAAAATAAAAAAGGCCAAAGGGAAAAAAAAAAAAAACCTACAAAAAATCTTTCAGCAGCAGAGCTGTAAATTGTTCCATGCTGAAATACCATCTGCTCTCCAAAAGAAAGGATTTTTACTAGAATGCAGTATGTTTGGATGAAGGTGCACCCTGCTGTGTGTTTTGCAGTTTTCCTTTGTTGTATTTGCCCCACCACATTAGATACTTTCTGAAGTCTTTGACTTCTTTATTAAATATTAGTTGAGTGGATCTGAAGTGTACACTTTCTGTCTGAATGCATGGACAAGTTTTAGAAGTATTCTTAGGTTCTTTATCATCATCATCTTAAGCATTATGTTGACCTTTTCATGTCTCTTTAGAGTGATTTTCCTCAGAAGGTACTGTTTGAGAAAACAGAAGAAAGTCTTTTAAGGTCATTTAGATGAGCTCACATAAACCTACTGCCATTTGTGCTTTGTGGAAATGAGCAGTTTTCTGTCATTAGAGGACATATACTTGAAGATTCAGTAGGATTTTTTTACTGAGCTTACTAGAATTAATTGGCAAAATGTAGTGTCAGCCTTCATGTATTTGTGCTATCCTAACCTACAGAAAAGATGAGTTTGTGTGCAGGTCAGATGAAAAAAAATCATGCTGGTTTGGCCCTGTTTTTCTGGCCTTCTCTTGTCAGAATTTAAAATGTATGAAAGTCAGATTTATTTGCAAATTCAAGATTAAACTGTCTGTTACCTTTGCAACCAAATGTTTAGAGAAAAGCATGAGTCTCCTATACCAACAGCAAATAGAAGTTTCTAGTTGTTATATTTGGTAATTTATGGAAATTGCAGCTTTTTTCTTTGCTTTTCTCTCCAAGAAGAGCTGCCCTTTAATGGAAATTTATTTGCATAAAACTGTACATTTAGTCATATCAAGCAAATTGCTTTGTATTGTATATGTGTCATTCTTTCATGGCTCAGAGCCCAAACAAACTTAAAAAGAAGAAAATCTAATCGTGAGTTTTCTGATTCTAAAGATGGGTTTCTGGAGGCCGCTGTATGTGATTGCAGGTAATGTTTACTATAGTTTATCCAGAAGGCCATTGGTTTATAAAGTGAGTTTATTGTGTTATAGGAGAAGCATTTGTGCTCTCAAATATTACTAACAAATGATAAAAAAGAAAAAAGTAGCATCCATTTAATCTCCATTAGCTTGTATCTTGTGTTATCTAGTGTCTTGGCTTACTCAAGGACTCTTCAATTTCTGATTTAGTTATTGAAATTCTATTCAAAGGTCCATGTAAATAGTGTGAGAATTTTACTTCACTCAGAGTCTTCAATACTCTGTAAAGCTGAGTCCACTGGAAGTGGTCTCAATTTTCAGTCTACCAAGTTGGATAAATACAGTTTTGTAGTGTTTTCAGTACAGAAAAGCAAATAATTTCTTTTTTCCAGTATCTATATTTTGCTATGTAAAACCTCATTAGTGTGTAATGCTGAATAAGAATAGGGAAAGGCACATGAGAAATTATGTAACTGGAAAAGGAAGATGTTGCTTGTACTGTATATAGTGCCCCCACCTGCTATTGTATGGAACCTACTCAGTAATGTCTGTTCAGAGTCTTTGAGGGTTACGCATAAGGTAATTTTGTAGCATTGCTGGAACTCTAAATATTTACCCTTTTATATACTCAGTAAGTACACATCTGCCTCCCTGGCTATGCATCCTGCATCCATGCTGGGATTTGCCCACCAGGAATTCAGCTATTCAAAGAGCTACTGTACTCACAGCGCTCAGTGAGTTTTGTTAGCTACAGAAGGGAATAATTTACTGTAAATTGATTTTTTTCCATCATCTCTTTTGAAGATTTCTACTAGGCCAGGAAGCAGATGAAATCCCTGGAGGCAAATGAATTCTTTTTCCCTGTGCTGGTGTCTGTAACCTAGCCTGGTTACTGTTATCCCATGGTTGAAAGCTGATTGTCAAAACCCATGTAACACACTGGTATGCTCCTTGCATCAAAATGGAAAAGAATGTCAGATTCTATTTTTTATAAGAATGCAGTGGATTGACTAACAGTGATCTGAGCACAATTTTGGAAATTTCCCATGATATTTATCTGCAATGTGTGGAATTAGAGTCAATTATAGTTGTTACAATAGTAGTTAGAATGCTTTTCATAGTGCTCCCTAGTGATGCTTGCCTGCAGCATACAGAGCTCTGAAATCTTCGCGTGGGGAGAAGATCATTCATTATGGAGAGAACTTTCATGCATTCGTCTGCTCTCAGGCACCGTTAGATTTGCCTGTGTGCATTGAAAAAGACTAAAGGATTTGTTTTCAGTAAACTAAGAAAACAGTGTTGTAAATTCATACCAACTGTGTTGCAATGTTAACAGCAAAGTATGTATAATTACAATACTTTTATAGCATTATATGCATGAGTTGTTTGCAGTTTGCTCGTGCTTTTTGTGTCTTAACAAACAGAGAATATTGCAGCTTTCCATGTTAGATGATATCCTGTTCATAAAATGGAAATTCTCAAATGAATATGGTTTCAGTAAATTAAATAGTAAACCAGTGTCCTGGTTTCTGCTGTCATGTATGACATCTAGTTGTAAACACTCCTCAAAATGTAAATGACAATAACTTGCATATTTCTGTTATGCATAGTTAATTGGTTAGTCTTCAGCTTGTTGGTAGGCTCTTCATGTTGTTGACATCTAATCAGAATATGTGGACTTCACTTAAAACTCAGTATTTCAGTCTCCTTCATTCCACATACATTGAGGATTTGGTCTGCAAAACAGCTTTCTTCCAAATCCTTGGGTACCTCCCTATATGCTGTTTACTGCTCTCAGTTTCTTTTCTTGTGTTGCATATAAAGAGAAGGCACAGTCCAGGTACTTGGCAAGCGAATCAGAATAAGCTTGTCTAGCGTGCAGATAATGTATGTAATCCCAAATGAAAAGTTCAGAACTCTTCAAATACCTCCAGGTAGAACAGGTAATGCAAGAGGCAAAGCAGGAAGGCTGTCTAATCTTTGTTTAGAATTCATTGGGGGAAAAAAAAGGAAAATTATACAATGAACCAAAGCCTGCCCCTGACTTGTTTCTTCAAAGTCTAAAAATACAAAGGGCATCACTTGTATGCTCTGCATTCTACTTCTCTATTCTGAAACTGTGAAATCTCTGTTATTTTATTAGTTGTTAATTCAGAGAAATCACTTGGCTTTATTTAAAAAATGTGTATTTTAATTTTGACTTTATTATAATATATTATATAAAAACAGGTGAAGAAAGAAAGCTTAAATTTACACATCCATTTGAAAATGCTAAAACATTTTAAAAACAAATAGACCCCCCAAAATTTAAAAAATCTGTGAAAATCATAATGTCCCTTCCAACAGATTGGTTTAAAGGAACAATTTTCTGGAATGTTTGGGGCAAGTGGGTGAAAGCATTGTTCAGAATACCTGTTAAAGTAGTCAAAACCCTTTTGCCTGTCTGTATAGTTCAGTGCAGCCTCCTCACTACTGCAAAAAGAAGTGTAGTGGCAGTGAAAATGAATCAATTATCTACTTGCTATTTCCATGGATGATATCAGATCACAAAGAATCTAGTTCTTTTTAAACCTTTTCTCTATATTCCCATAGTGAATACTGTGGCCTATCTTCACACTGCAGCAGCTGTTGAGTACAACAGAGCTTTGTTCTCACATGGGAGGGATGAGTTTCCCGTGTAAATGTAGGTGAAGGTGTGTGCCTGGAATAATGGCATTGTAAAGCTTACTAGAAAACCCAGACAGAATGGCCTAGACATAAATGCCATGGACATAAACATGGATACAATAAAAAAAGATATATTCTCCTATTGCTTTTCAAAGAAAACCTGGAGTTTAACTTAAGTTGTATAAATAGTTATGCATAAATGTGGTATGGATACACATATATGCATATCTTTTACATTAGAAAATTATTTTTCCTCAAATGTATTTGTCTTTGTTCTATTCCTTTTTTTTTTTTTTTGCCTTAAACCTCTCTGTCTGATGACCTTTTCACTTCTGTACTTTTTTATTTCCCAGGAGTAAAATATATTGCTCTTAGCATAGTGTTACAGTGAAGAGACTGTATAGGAGCTCAGTAAGACTTCCTGAGACTGTGACCTTTTGTAACGCTAAATGGCTTACCTCTGGAGAGAGATGTGCTAACCTAATTTAATTAGTGCAGAAAAGCTGCAATGGATTAATTTTGACAGTTTCAAGTTCAAAAATTTAGCTGTTTACGATTGTGTCTTTAATTTTGGTGCAAAAAAGTATATATTTTCATTTCCTCTAAATAAAAAGCTTTTTTGAAAAGGTTAGATATACCGTTAAACTGCTTTTTCAAAGAGGCCTTAATGTTATTTTGTTCATGTTTATTGAATGAGTAGGAAGACTTTTAAAATGAAGATAATTAAATGAAAATAAATGTATTCACCAAATGTGACCACAGTCGATACAGGACTTATATCAGTAATCTTTGGGAAAAAAACACTTCTGTAAGAGACAAATGTCTTTTATTTGTATAGTAGTAGCTATGTGTTCCTAAATTATCTGTTGTTCCCTTTCAATTGTGATCTTGGTTTAAATGACCAGCAAATTTCATAAGATACTTTATATATTGTTATATTAAAATATATTACATATATTACATTAGAAAGCTTTCAAGTTCAAACCTTTTGACAGTATGAGAAAAAGAATTTGCATCTCAAAGACAAACACACTGCTTGAAAATTTTCTGTTTTCTATTATTTTGTAATAAAATAACTACATATCTTTTAAATAAGGAAAATCCATTATAAATCTTATATACTACAAGTAATTTTGGAAAGACTTTGTTTTCACTTCCAAAGTACTAATACTTCTGTGAAATATTCTTTTGAACTTGTTTTATTGCATCTATTGTTTCTATGCAAATGTGATACATCATCTTGGTTTTTGCTTGGTTTGATTTCTCTCTCTGGAACTGCTTCAGTGAAATAATTTACTGGAAAGTAGATATTTCTGGCTGTGATATGTGAGATTAGCAAGCACCCCATCACAGTGGTTTAGCTGTGAAGAACTACAGAGATCTCCAGCTGTAGAGCAAGCTGGCAGAAAAGGAGAGGCATGAGAAATGAGAGCCAGTCATCATGGATCCTGGCTGCTGGACAGTGCTTCTTTATTTCAGGATTGGCCTGTCTTTTTCTGTTTCATGTAAAAGCTTTCCTTTCCTTCATATTTGGAATTTAGGAAGAAAGTAATTTGTAATAATAGAACAGCCTAAAGCCAGCCTAAACTGTACTCAATGGCTGCAGGCATTGCCTATTTCAAAGTTAAGGCATAGGAAGCATGGACTGATATATAGCTATTAGATGCTATCTATATCTAGAGCCATAGGTGAAACTGTATCTAATTGAGCTGTTAGGGTAGTGCTGAATTTCATGCAGTCTTGTAGTTTATATTTTGTGCAAGTCATGCTTAGATAGGTTTCATTCTGTACTATTTGAAATTTATTTCTTTCTAAAGAAATTTTAAAGAGAAAACTCTAATGTACAGTCTTAATGCAATTTTGTGTAAGGATTAGGTTGGTCTGGCTTGGTTTCATAGTCAGTGGAACCAATGGTTAAAAAATGATTAGTAGATGTCTGCCATTATTAGGTTGAAAATGTTATATGGCAACTCTACTTCCTTTTTTTAGCATGTTTCCCACCTTGCATTGCTTTTGGTCTTTCACAGATCTTTCCTTGCTTTCATGTGCCCATCTTAAAAATAGTTCTCTAACTCTAGATTTTTATGAGGAAAAAAAAGAATTCTATTTAAGTATCTCACAAATGAACTTTTGTGAAACAAGAAGGTAGTCTTTCATGGCAAAGCAGCAGGTGAGCTAAAGTAATATGAAATATGGTTTCAGTTTTCCTGTCTGTGTCCCATATACTGTTTGTAAATGTCTTCTAGTATTTTAGTGTACAAGTATAAATGCCTTTCCCACTCAACATAGAGAGTGAAAAGGAAATGCATTCTTGGTGCAGATTGATCTTGCACTAGATTCTATTTTGTTTGGTTGAGAGCCATTTTCCTCAATACAGTTATTCATTCCTTTAGTTTAAAACTTGTTTTTACATTTAATACTTGTTGAGTTCTATTCCTGTGGGAGTCAGTTAAAAAGGTTATCTAACTCCAGTGGGAGATAGCTTAGGTTTTATTTATATGGACTTTTTGAAGCCAGTGGAAGTCACTTGCAGATGTTTCTGTTCAGAAGAAATACATAACTTAATCTGAGGTCTTGGTAGAAGGAAACTTAATGATTCTGTTCTAAAAAAAACCCTTCAGTTTTATATCACTAAGATTTGTAGTTGTAGACTTGAGAAACCATGTAACATACTGGCCCACAGAGACTTTGCTTATTACCTGTATCTTTCAAGTTATTATCTACAAAAGAAAAGGATGTGTAAATTTGCACTGACTAAATGATACCTGTAGATTGTAAATTCCAAGTTCACTAACAAATACCTATGTTTGTGTTCTATTTATGGCTGCAAACCTGCTTATTGATAGATTCATTGGTTTGTGTGTTTAAATCAGGTTAGGCTGTTGGTTATTATATAGAAGAGTTCAAGTTGCACATTTTAAAGTGTTATACATATTCTCATATATTTTTTAAAATATGTACAATGTCATTAATTAGTTTCATGGAGCAGTCTTCATAAGTAGTCATGTCTTGAAGGATAGCAGTTATCTGCTCTATCATGACCTATTTCTTACTTCTTCTTGCCTTTCTGAGGCGTAAAAGTGACAGTTGTATAATACTTCCATTAACTGGTTTTCTTTCCAGACAGAAATATTCAGAATGTTCAAACTTTCATACTGAAGCTTTTTGTAATTCCTTTTTCTACTACTTTAGTTGAACATGCTCTACCCCTTTGGATAGTAAACATGACAGCCTGTGCGTGTCTGCTTCATTGAGGAATATCTCAGTGCCTTGGAGGGGGGTGGTGAATGAGGATGGGGAGAGAAGAGGGAAGCAATGCTGTTTTCCTGCTGCTCGTTCCCCAGAGCAGATGAGTTTTCTGTCTCCCAGCTTTGAAGAGAGCTAGCGAGATTATCAGCTCTGATTGTTTCCCAGGCAAATAGGTGTTCAAGGGAATAGGAGTAGCCAAATTGAAGACAGCCTGAGGGTAAAGGGAACAGATGAAGCAAAAAGAGGCTTTTGAGATAAAAGTGATGTAAAAACATGAGGACATTAGAATCAAAAGTTGCATATGTTGTAGAATAAAGCAAAAGGGCTATATAATTCCAATTAAATTAAAGCTTTAATTGATACAATTTCCAAAAGTTTGGGCTTTTTGAGTTCTAGAAATCCACTGCTTTCAGCTAACAGCTGTACAAAATACACACCCTATCCTCTTCAGCAGTGAAAAGATTTGTGAAGTAAAAAGATCATTTAAGGATGCTGAATATTTAGTATTTTAGTTGTATGCTTTTGACCACTATGCCTTACACAACTGATGGAAAATTTCCTGAGATCTAAATATTTGCATCTCATCTCTACTTGCATTTTTGTTATTTCTGAGTTTTAAACTCCAAGAATTGGAAATGACAACAGCAATGTGTGCTTTGATAGTATAAATGTAAGTATTCCGAGAAATCATATTAATATTATTCAAACTGAAAATCACTTGCTAAATAACCTGTTTGTTTATCTGTTCCAACACCTGAAAAAAAGGAGGATGCTAACTTCTCTAAAATGAAGGTGTGCAAAACCCACAAATACCCATTAAAACGTTTGTAGAACATTCCATTTTAACAGATGTATGCAGAGAAAAATCATGAAGCAATGTTTTTGGGGTTTTCAATACCTGAATAATGCACTAAAAAAAATAAAAAATGTAGGTTAAACCCTAGTATAACTCAATCTATTTGTTAATGAGAAAAAATAGTACAGATTTATATTTCAGTACATACTTCATCATAGTTTTTCCTTTGGGAGAAATAGTTCTGTTCAAGGCTGAGGAAAAGAATTGCAAGATTGATTCTATGAACTCTAGATGAGAGAGAGGAAAAGGATACTTATTTTCTAGTTTTATGATTCATGACATTGTCATTCTCTTTATAATTAGACTAGTAAGTGTTGCATGGAATTAGTGTTACAAGTTATTGTTTTCAATTGAACCAAACAATAAAAACTTATAATTGTTTCCATCATCATCTATGCATTATTGATATATATAGTATGCCTGTGTCCCATTTTTTAATATTAATAAATTGTTAATTTATTTAATATACATTTCTTGGATACCTGATCTTTGGAATACATGTAATGGATAAAGTCTTTGAATTAGCTGAACCACATCTTCATGATTTGTATCATGTTTGTGAAGCTAGCTTGTTTTATTCCTGTCCCTTTAGCTTTAGAGCAATTTTGAAGCTGACAAATGTTGTCTGTGTTAAATCAGCCATAAATTTTTTTTTAAGATTATGAGAATTGACTGTGTTATGCCTGAATGATTTGTATTTTAGGCAGTGACTGCTCTGTGTCAGTAACTTTAATACTTATTAACTGCTACATTGAGATCTGTCTCATTAAACAGCAATGAACCTAATGTACTGAAGACTCTGTAACAGCTAATCACAACACAGTGCTCTATACATTATTGTAATCATCAATGTCCAAAATATGAGTACTCATTTCTCTCCAAGGTGTGAATGTATAAATTTTTGCATATATATAATGAAATTATTTTAATTTATACTTTTTCTGAAAAGATTGCATTGGTTTACATGGCAAGCAACACTGATACTGATAAAATCAGTCTTCCCAAGCATGTATAGGTCCCTTTTCCAACATTTTTTCTTAATAATGTGTTTCTTTCTTACCAGAGGCAATACCTCCTTGGGCACCGATAAACAAAACCATGGACATTCATAAATATCTCATATGCAATATTTTTATTATGAGTGTGGAACAATGAAGGTGTCATATCAAGTGGTGTAATGTCATCTATCTCTGGATACCTACGTCTTATCTGTATATTATATTAGTTATGGTGTTAATTTGATTTTAAAACAATTGGACATGCCACAGGGTTTCAGCCAAGCACATTCTCAATACCTTACTAAATGAAGCCTTGTGTAGGTACCTAAATAGCAGCTGAGCCAATTTCTTTGACGAGATGTGGGGTGTGCAGCCAGGAGCTTTTGCTTAAATTAGTTCTTGTTAGAATTACATTTGACAGGGCTGGGAAAGGCAGCACTGATACCTTAAAGGAAGCATGCAGCATGATCATTTGCCTGTCCATCAAAGAAGCAAAGAAAAACAACCTTAGAGTGATGAAAAGGTTAGTTTCCTGTCCGACTGGCAAAATAAATGAGGCATTTTGCTTTAAAAAAGTATTTCCATTCGATCCAAGGTAGCTTCCCTTTGTTGTTGAGAGCTATGGAGTCAGGAAGAAATACAGAGTAGCTTTTCAGGATGCTGTGCAGTCTCTGCTAAAGCTTGGAACGTACCTTCTCTGCATGAAATCTAAACCTTTGATCATGACTCATTATGAGATTTTACTGCCAAACCACCGTTTCTCTGGTGTCACTGGAACTTAGATCTGCATTTTGCCAAAAGGTACTAATCAGGTGTATTGCTTTACAGTGCTCTTTCATTAATGTGTGATTCTCACCATTCATTAGAGAGTTATCCAAGTTCAAAAAATACTTTGGCAGAATACTTTGGTGCAACAGGGGAAACCAACAAGCTGTTTGATTATTGACAAAAGAGTACTGTCCACTATGACGGAAAATGAATTTTTGTATGTGTGTATATAAATATATATGTGTATTTATCCACATTCAGCTATCCTAAGCTGTGTTTCAGTTATTGAGGAAAAGAGGCTGTAGGTAGCCTGTTTGGGGTTTTTTCCCTCCAGATTTCAGAGCAGTTAAGATGGAGGGAACAAGAGAAGCTTGTTTGTTATCCTGTTATTAGTGCACACATGTGACTCCTAAACTAGGAGAAAGAGAGGGTCTCTTCTTCCTTGCTGTTTGTTGTCATGCTTTGAGCTTCAATGGGAATTAAAATCATGTTTCTTTATGTTAGCTGGGTCTTTAAACTTAGCTGAAAACTTACATTTCATATTTGAGCTAAATTATATTAAAAATATCTTTGATTTGGCTTTGAAAGTTTTTTATATCAGTTGATGGTAACACAGATATTATAGGTGACTTGGCAAGGTGGATTTCCTAAACAGAGTTGTTTGAATAGCTAAGTGTTCCAGACGGACGCTTCTTGAAACAATATTTCTTTTCATTGGCAAAATAGCTTGTTTCATTTTACTCTAGCTCTACGTTAGGACAGTGAATTAGTAGGTATCTATATAAGCAATCCATTTGAGATTTAATTGCCTTGAATATAAGTGAAGAAATATGTTCAACGCATATGATGAAAATGCAAATCTAAGTTGTATTTCTGATGTAGGAGGTACCATGATTATTAGTGAGCTTGCTGAATTACCTTTTTTTTTTCTGTAGTGAGTGCAGTTTGTTAAACACTACAAATTGAACTGGAGTATTGAGTGCTTAACATGGAACAAGAGACAACAAGGGACAGTTCTGGATGAAATCATACCTAATATTAAGCAATGTGCAAAAAATGTGCTAATTCTATTATTCTTGTTCAGATTTAACTGTTATCTGTTACTGAGATCAAGACAGCATCCATATGAGAAAGGGAGGGAGGGATTTTGTGTAATGTACTGTATTTTATTAAAATACCACGCAATCTCCAGCTCCCCATATTTCAAATGAAAATTACCATGCAAGAAATAACTTTAAAATTTGCATGTGTTCTAAGGATAAAAAATTTTATTAATAAATGAATTTTTAAATAAGGTTTTTATATGTTAGTAATTTCCTTTTTGAAAAAAATATTTTGCTGCACAATTTTCTCATCTAAAAATGTTGATGATGCTACAAGGAGGGTTTACAAACCTAAAAAACTGCTTGCATTCCAGAAAACCCTTGAGTTTACATTGGACTACTGACCTAGGCTGCTACTGGAATTCTAAAGTCTCTAACAAACTTCTCAAATAATTAAGTTCAGTTTAGAAAAGTTTTTACAGCAATGTATTTTCCTAGTAGAAGTACTGAGCAATCTTATATTGTTATAGGATAGAGTAAGCAAGCAGTTTAATTTTTCAATTTTTCTTCAAAAATGGTAGCTAAAACTGAGCTGAACTCAGTTATGTTCCTTAGACTGTTACCACTCTCTATTCCTTTTGCTTTAATAACTACAGAGAAGATTTTGAATATTTTCTTCATTTCAAAACATGTTGAAGGACCAAATATTTTACCTTTATTGCTTCAACTTCAAGTATTTCAGCATTTAGCCACATGAGAAAACATCACCTCTTAAAGCTGTCAATAAAGATGTGATTTTTTTTTCACTGAAGAATTCCTGACATACACATTCAGCTTTTAAGGCTGCATTTTCAGACCACTTTATTACAAGTATGAAATTTTTGTTTTCATTTTTGTTTTGAAAGCTCTTTGAAGGATTTTATTGGGCTTTTTATGTTAGTGAAAATCCTCATATCAACATATAGACAAAATGTAGTAGTAAATAAGATGGAAAATTGTGGGGTTTTATGCTGCAAAATGATCACTTTTGTTGCTGGCCTGGGGCCACTGGGGAATATCTGTGTGTGGACCTGGTATGTCCATGGTGACATAATCCCAGTATTCTTCAAATATATGAAGTCATATTCTTTTTATGACTGAACATTTCTCTAAGTTAGAGAATCAGAGCATGGGTGGGATGGATGTTGCAAAGGTAATATTTTGTTGCTTTTTAGTTAAAGGAGGAATGGTGTGAGATTTTATAGAGCAGTTTCTGGCTGCAAGTTGCACATGTTTATCCTCCATATAATTTTCTGGGCAGCAGTGTTATCCTAACCAGTCCACAAAGGTGCTTTCTGAGATGTTTTTTTTTAATGCAAGGCGACATGAGGACAGTGATCTGGTGAAGGGCTGGGCTTGTAGGAGCTTCTTCCAAGATCCAGCATAACCACACTATATTTCCCCTGCTTAAAGTTGTCATCTTGGCCAGTGGGATTCTCATGAACAAACACACATTATAGTGATTTTGACAATGCGCAGTGTTAAGTATGTCAATTTAGTTTGAGGCATTTTGCATGTAAACAAGAAAAAGTCTTTATGATTCCTCTTAGCCTTGGTCCCATGCTGAGAGCAGTAACTGAAGAAACTATTAACTGCAGAATGACTGTAAAAGCCTCAGGACTAACATTTTCATTTTCAGTATTAGCTGGTATCTGATTAGCTAATATCCAGTCACACTCTGGAGATAAGGCAAAGTAGATCCAGTAATGATACAGAATTTAATATGTAAAAGGATACCTTCCTATTCTTTTTTTTTTTTTTTCATGCAATTAGTTGCCTATTTCCTAAAATCCTTTTGTGTTTTTTGGGGCATTATTCTTGCTTTTCTACATATCATGTTTCTTACAAGTGTTCAATGTCAAATTTATTTTTCCACTGTAGTCATAGCAGTCAGAATATCAGAATTAATTTTATGGTAAAATTGCTTTTTGTTGCTTGATAGGTAATTTTGTAATTTTTTTAAGCATTCTTATTGAAGGTTAATCTAAATGAAAAATCATCTCTGAACAAGACTAAGAAACAACTTCAGTTGTTAGCTTTACTGGTCTAGTTTCCAGTAGATCTTGTATAATGGGAGAGGGTGGAGCAGAGTGGGGATGTATTCCATTAATGAGCCTGGGACCAAATCACATGGGATTGTGCATGCAGCACTTGAGCAGATTTTCCAAGTCAAAGTACTGGGGTAACCTTTGATGATTCATTCCCAAATGTTGCTTCACCTCATTTGCAGCTTCATAAAACCACATTGTCAATGTCTTGTTCCTCCTCTGTCCTTGAGATAATATTGAGGGAGCTGGATTCCTTCTACCTGCTGCTATACTGTGAAGTCCTGGGGTCCAGTTTCAGATCAGAAAATCATGCTGCATGTTAAGTAATTTGAGGGAACGAGATATAAGTGAAAATGTTGCTTTTTGTTCAATACATTGTGTTTGGATGGCTGTGTTTATCAATTAAAATATTACATAACAGTAGCTTGACTTGAGGTTAAGTCTAGCTTAATAGAATTCAGAAGTAAATCTGCATGTTTCATGATGGGGCTGTGGAACTGTATTTGAGTTGATTGGCCATGAAAGCTGTGTGACAAGTGGTAAAAATTTAGGTATGAAGAAAATGCATGCCTAGCCAGGCATGGAAGACACAGAAGATTTTGTTACTTTGTTTTCCTCTTCAAGTTTATTAAATTCTCTGGCATTTTACTTGGACTCTACTGTCCTGTCTTCTAATATCAGATGGAAAACTCTTTAAGAAAAGTAATTTAAGAAAAAATGTTATTAAAATGTTGTATGTTCTTCAGAGGTACTTGTTCCCATTGGAGAGGTAATTAGCTGTGATTAATCAGTAATTCTTTGGACATGTAGTTGTCTCTGATTAATCATTTAGATGTTCCACCTGCAAATGAGTTGGAAAGGATGAAAAAAACAAAACCAGAATATCCTTCTGTATTTTCTATGTTTACTTTTTATATATTTTTAATATTGATTTTCTTCATGTTAATATCTGGTGTGAATGGGTTTTCTTAACCATTTATGGAAAAGGCAGGGGCATAACAGCATTCTGAAACTGGTTCTGATGTCATTGATTTAACTTTCGCAGACAGAAGTGGCACAAACTGTAAGTCCTAAATCTTTTTTTTTTTCCTTTTAAATATACGAATCAGAAATGTATTGAGTATTTTATTTGTTAGTTATATGTCCTGATCTACAAGGAAGAGAAAGAGTTCACATATCATAACACATGAATAAAGAAATTATTGTGGTGATGCAATTTGTGTGCATAATTACATTTAAATCACAGGGAAAATTTCTTCTTCTGCTCAATATCTAATTCTTTTTGCCTTTTTAATGTTTAAAGAGATTGTATAAACAGAAAGTCAACTTATTTTTGGCTGATGCAATTGAAGATATAATAGAATATTTACACCCAAACCCCAGAAACAACAAGAGATTTGCACAGATTTGCCTGTATAAGAAAGTCTAGAGATCTGTATCAAGAATATTTCTGATGTAGACAGTAATAATTGTACTAAGAGCAACAAAGAGGTAGTTGTCTATGAGTCGTTTGTTGACTGGAAATGGATGAATGTTATGCAACATTAATGTATTGTGTTTTGATAGCTGAATATAGTCAGTATCTGGAGTTTTATTTATCTGCATAAAATAAAATTTCTTGTCATCTTCTGTGTATTTCATGATTGAATTTTCTCTATGGAATGATTTTAATAAAATAGAGAAAAAAAGAACAGTACAGACTTTTGTGTTGAAAATCACAAAAAAAAAAAAGATAGTGTTTTCAATTACTTCCTGCAGTTTTGGTAAATACATGTGGCCCCAGAAGATTTGGATTTTTACCTGAAAGAAAAAATATTGGTACACATAAGCAAAATAAGAACAGTGGATGTTGAATTATATAGCACAAGTGTATTGTGCCAAGTGAACAGTTTGAAAAGTACTGAAAACTGTATTTGAAGATGAGAACAAACATCAAAGGAGCATAGAATCTTTTTCATCTTTCCTAGTAATTATTTCTGTGACTGTATGTGTTAAGTGCCTTGTGAAGAGGGTGTTGGGAGAGGTGAATGACTGCCTGTCTCACACAGACATACACACACATCTCACAGCTGAGTCACTCTCTGTGCTGGTGATTCAATATTGCTGTGCAGGTTAAAATAGCATTTCTATTGTTCTGGCATCAAACAGCCATTTGCACATTCTGAGCAATTGAAAGAAAAGCATTGGAGCAGATATTACCTGTAGCACATAACCTTGTGTGGTTTATGAATGATGTGTAATATCCATTTTAAAACATAATGCTGATTCACTGGTTTTCTCTAGTTTTGAGTTGCCAGCACTGAGTTACTCATTAAGTAAGCAGTGAGGAAGGTAGTAGGGCTGTAGATGAGTGAAGTAAATGAGCAAGGCTTTGACAATATATGATTATTTGAAAATTTCATGTGGTTGAATTAATTTTTTCCCAGTATTTTTTTTTTATGAATGAAAAGATCTCAAGTTGGGAAAATATACGAATATAAGCTTCCCTTTAAAGGCTTATAAACATGAACAGTTTTAATGTGAGAGATGGATAGAAGCACTTCTTCACAAACTATAAATTTGTTTCAGTTATTTTACAAATTTTGAAGTGATGGGGAAAAAAAACTGATTTATTTTTGATTAAATTTTTCCTTGGATTGTACATCATTACATTGTAATAATTTATACTGTTTTTTACTTTGTTATGTTATTTTAATATACTTTTATACTGTTTCACTATACGAAAGCTCAAGTAATATATCTGGCTGTGAGTTTTGATGGCATCCAAATTTGGAACTTCTGAGTGTGTGCTCAACCCTCACTGGACCTAGAGAGTGAGGTGCAGCAGCTTCAGGAGGTAATGCACAGCCAGCTGCTCCCAGACAGCAGTGCACACAACTTTCTCTCTTCCACTTCTTCTCAGAAGGGGAAAAAGAAATCTTCACATAATCTCTCTTCCTCTTCCCTGCACCAAGATATTGCAATATCAAGAAACACTCCCTAAAGTCCACGTGTCCCTGAAAATATTTAGGTCTATGCTATTTTTTTCATCTTTGACTTTACAAGCCCTCATACATCATTCCTGTTATTCCTCTTGTTGTCTTTCCCCTTCTTTTTTACTTTCTCCTATAATGTCAATAGATGTACAGTGGTATTAGTTTTTTGAGGCTTTTCCTGCTGTAATTCTGTGCTGAAAACGGCAATGGGCATTTTGTGATAAACTCTGATGTCAGGTAACTATGTATTGTCCTGTAGTTCTTGTTCAAGGAACTTCTTTCAAATATATACTTAGGATTTTTGCCTTTAAAACAAAGATTTTCCAGTGAATGATTTTTTTTTTTTTTTTTTTTTTTTTTTTTTTTTG
>JAYDZK010000202.1:36480727-36492908 GCA_034509185.1 Euphonia xanthogaster | reverse complement strand
CTCAAGAAAAATTTTTTTTGTGAATATCATAAAGAAAATGGTTTGGATAAGCTTAGCAGATGAAGTTTTGACCAAGCTAATATTTTTAGTGTTTACACACAATTTGTAATACCATTAAATATCCCACAGCTTTAATTAATTAATTACTAAACTTTGTTTCATATAATATCGATAAATCTGTTCCACACATACTTGCATTCAAAAAAAAAGCAAACAAACAATCAAACAAGCCCTGTGGCCACAAAACTATAAATAGATAAAGCAGATTTGTGCAACAAGTATCAGTTCTGGGAATAAACACAATAAAGAGGTAACCAAGGAGTTGTTCAAAACCCTGAGACTGGAAATGTCAAAATTCTGTTGCCTCTGGTTTTTCTGAAATTAAGCTGTTTTGAAGGTTTCATGCCTTGCTATTCCTGAAAATCTGTTTCTGGAAGACCTTTGTTTTGCTGAGCATCAACTTCTCTTTGTTAAATTTATTACATTAAAAAAATAGTTTATTTTATGCTGAAATTAAATGAAATGCTTTCTTGTCTCTTTAAAATTGTCTGTTTAAAATATGATTTTCTTAAATATTTTGAAATTCAATTTCTTACCTAGCTGCTAGTGGCTGTGACTAAAGCTGAAGAAGCCTATCCTTAAATTTGTAATTATTTTCTTTCACGAGTATTTTTCATAAAAGTGAAGTGATTTGATTATTAAAAACATTGACCTTTTTTGATGGATAGTTCCATAATTAACATCTCAGGGCTTAGCAGTGATCAGAAAACAAACCAAGTACCAACAAGTGGAAAAATCAAAGTGAGACAGAGAACATACTTATGCCATTACATAAGTCCATCTTTAATTCACATCATAAATACTGTATACAATGCTGGTTCTTCAAAGAACACAAAGAAAATGATAGAATTCTAGAACAGGACGTACATGGTTAAAAATGGAGTGTAGGAGAATTCTTCAGTCTAGAAAGGGGGTAATTAAGAACTGTTGCATCAGTGGTCTATAAATTCACAGTATTATGAATAAGGCATGCAAGACTGGATTGTCGTTTTAGTCCAGTACCAAATGTTTGAGGTATCAGAGGAAAGTAGTAGGCACCAGGTTCAACAGGAGGAAGTTCTTCAATTTTTTCATAGCAAAACTAGAAACCTCTTTGCATATTATGGATGACAGAAGTTCTTAAGGCTTCAAGGAAAGACTGGACAATCATGGAAAACAAATCGATCAATGATTTCTAATGACACACAAACTTATCCAGCTCAGGAAATCACAGAGGCTAGACTAGTGTTGGAGGTTATCCTGTTGATCCTGCTCTTACTCTTTCCTTATCTTCATTGTTTGACATACAAAAATGAACAAGTTATATGTATATTTGATCTGACTGGGTACCACTGCTTGCATGAGAGCTAGAAATGGAATCTGAAATTTCTTAACTTCTCTTGGGGTATGTTATCAGCATCCTTTCCAAAGCTTCTCTGCCAATTTTAGGTGTACTCACTGTGGGATTAGTAGCCAGAAGGGAGTGCGAAACAAATAAGTATGTCACTGCTGCACCAAATTAAAATTTCTTCTTTGGATCAAGGAATTTTTATGTTCTTGTATAATAACGTGTTGGGTTAAGGGGAAGATGCATCTTCTGCTTTGCCTTTTTGTATCATCATTTAGAATGATGAGTCTGGCTTGACTTGGTGGCCAAGGGTCATTGTTATACTGAATGAAAGATCAGTCATTTTATTAGGCTCTAACTTATTTTATTAGTCCCTAGGAAGCCATTAGTGCAGAACAGCCACAAATCGATGCTTTCTCTTCATAGCACGTTTTTCAGCTTCTCTCTGTCACATACTAAAGTGAAAGTATAGGTCAGGGAATATAGTCCAAATGCATAAAATTCACTGTAAAAGATTAAGGAACTGTATTTTTTTTTCTCCTGCCATTTGTTTTTCTTAGCTAGTAGCTTTTAGACCTGTTTGTTTTCTTTGTTTACTTAAAGAGATATTAAACCCAGTTCTTTCCTTGGTAGACCTATTGTAAAATGAAATTTGATTTTATTCAGTTATGAAAAGTATATCTAAACTTATGTCTTAAAGGTAGGAGGGGAATATATAGAATATATAACAATATATTTCAATCAAATATATTGATTAAAAGCAGATAAGCAATTGCTTTGAACTGGGTAAACTGTGTGCCTTGCAAAGAAATTAGTTAATTTTCTACCTGTTTAAGTAGATATTACACTGCTTTTAAAATAGTTTTGTAGGCAGAATAAATCCTTGATATTTTCTCACAAGTATTGATTAACTGTTGGCAGTACAAAAGCTCTATAGTAATCATACTTTTGAAAGACCAAAAACCAGAAAGAAGAATATGTAAGTAGAAATAAATGCTGTAGTTCCTACATCCTTAAAACAATACATATTGAGATGGCAATAAAACCTAGGGTTTTTTATTTTTCTGATTAAAAATTAGAACTTAAAAAAAATCTAGCAGTGTGCCCTACTCAACTGTACTTTTTAAAGGTTATTTAGCACATTTGAGCTCTTAATGCTTCTAGTGCTGTGAAGTGTCTCAGGCTGGCCTGGAGTCTGTCCTTCTGTGATAAATGTGCCAGGCAGATGCTGCAGTGGAGTGAAGTGTGTTAGATTCTGTTTAATCATGCTTATGGTTTCTGTCTATATTTTTTATTAGCATGCTAGATTTTAAATGTCATTCAGCATAAAAATCAATCCCAATCTGAGAGCTATTTTTGTGGGCAGCAAGGGATGAAGGCTGTTTTAACTTTTGCATTGTGTTCTGAATGCAAATAACACAACTCACAAACCACCCTATATCTTTTATCTCTGCCAATGCAGCTGCTGGCTATAATTTAGAAGAAGCAGCAGACCCCTGTAGAGAAAGCAGAGCATGATGAGGGCATAAAAAAAATATGAAACACTCTCTAAATGCCTAAAATAAAAGCCAAAATATCTAGATCCAACAATGCCATTCAGAAATGCCCATATCAATGGCCCTGAGGGCATCAACAGCCCCGACTGTCCCTGCCTGACCTCTCCTCAGCCTTCCCATGGTCCAGGACCACATTTCAGTGAAGTCAGAGGGGTTCAGACCCCCACCTCAGCCTCTCCTGGCCACGGGATTGGGGCTGCTCTGGGCTGCCCACACTCCACATGATGCTTTGACACTTGGGGAGAGATTAATTAATGAAGAACCTGCAATAGGCAGCAAAGTTTGCTTGGAGAGTTCAGCCCTTGGGAACTCAGCCAAGAGCAACAGCCCTGTGGAATAAAAGAGGTGATCTGGTCCTGCAGACTGGTCCCTCATTCCAGCTCCCTGGATTACTGTCTGAATACAAGGAGTCTTTAACAGCTGCATATCATATCTACTGTGGAAATATTGACTAGTAGTAAATATTTGTAATTTAAAAACTATAAGCAAGTTTTGTAGCTACCATTTAAACTCTATAAATCCCAGTCAGTTACACACATTTTCTCAAATTTATGATTTTCTTTTCAAGTTACAATACAGAATGATCATGGTCAATAATTCCAAAGTTATGGAGGCAACCTAGAGAGGTGCTGGGTAGGGTAGAGAGAGTGCTTTTTTGCTTGCTTGTTTATAGGGGGAAAATACAACACAAAAATTCAGCCTGTAATAAGATGCAAACCCCAAAAATTTCTAAAAAAAAAGATTACAATTTTTTTAAAAAAGGCTTTTTTCTCAAAGCACTGGATTAAAGCCTGACTTTAGTTTCTTCAAGGGAGAAAGGTAGAACAGTTACTCTAAATACTTGAAAGCTAATATAAATGAAATTTGTTCAAATTCATGAGAACAAATGCTGTATAGACAGGTATTCCTTATGGAGAGAACATATCTGCAAAAAATCACATTGCTGAATGGTAGACTCTTCTTACTTTCGACAGTAATTTTTAAATCCATAAACTTTTAATAAATTGGATGGCTATGAAGACATTTGGAATTTTCAATGTGTGACCATTTCATTGAGACTAACCTCTAATTATATTGCTTTCTGGAAGACTTTTGGGAAGCTTCACTCCCTACAGTTCCAGACTTTTTCACTATCAACCATATCACTGTTCTAATGGTAGCTGTTTCCCTCCACCCACTCCCCCACCAAGTGAAGGAATGCTTGTTTGGGAATTTGCAGAAATCATTGGCCTTTTTTTGGCATGTGGATTCTTTCAGTGGCTGTAGAGAAATTATTTAACTTCCTTGTGATCCAAAGGAAGCCTAAGAAAATACATGTGATGCTTTAAATTATCCCGAAAACTGCTTTTATAATATTTAAGTGGAGAATGGTTCATGTTGCTGACTTTGTCAGTTTAACAGCTCTGTAGATTTCGCTAAAACTGAGCCATCTGCTTGAGGTGGATGGAATTTTCAGTCATTCTCCTAATAACTTAATAAAATGCAGTGAACACTATCTGCAAAGGACCAGGTATAACTAGATTGTCTCACTTAATCGCTGATTTTGAGAACATTGCAAAGTCAGCAGAAAGAGACATATGATTATCAAGCATGTATCACATGAGCTGGATTTTTATATTTTTCTGGTGTTTGGAACAAATTCCAAAAGAAGATTTTAGACAATCAGCAGCACAAGGTATGTTTTGTGTATTTCCCAGCAGCGTCCTTTTCCAGTTCTTTCTCTTTAGTACGCAAAGCCAGTTAGTGCCATCTGCCACATGTTTGTGATATATAGGCCATGGAACAAGGGAATCATGCTCTTAGAGTGGAAAATGAAGCAATCTCAATGATAGTAGCATTAAACCCATTTTCCTACTACAGCATAAGCTAATTCAGGTCGTTGTAAATTCACTTTCTTTAAAGGTGTGAAACCAAACAGTAAACTAAATGAAGTTGCAATCCGTAATTCTGTTGTCACTGTGTTCTCTATGGGAAGTTGCATAGACACTGTATTGGTGCCCCCTTCCTAAGTCTAAAAATTTCCTCCCTTTCAGGATGTGAAACCTGTTTTTCAGGTACTGTTGTGGCCAGGTTTGATGCCTGCTGACGACTTTTCTGTTAGTGTATAGTCAGGGTTTATTAGATAGTGTTGTTTTGTAATATACATATGTATGTACAACTGTTTTCTTTTGAGTGAAACAAAACAAAATGGTGTAGAATCTTTTATATTTTCCCTCTTAGGGATAAAAAACCAATGTTTTGAGAGGTAGATAAATGGATGGTATGATTTGCTGTTTTTTTTTTTTTTGTTGTTGATGACTCTTCTGCTATCACAAGTTAAATGCTGGTAGCACTAAAATATTACTGTTATCATCAATCCTTCTACACTTATATTAGTGGAACACTGTGAAAGTTATTACATTGTGCCCCATAGTAAAGGACAGCTAATATTAAATGTGATATTTATAAACGTTTGCTTTAGACTGTGTGATGATTCTGTTTAAGGCATCTACTTAATACACAAGAGCAGTAATCTGGTTTTCCCTGTACATTTTTGGTCTCTTACAGAAGTATTCTTTAAATTTGAACATACATTATGTTTTAAATACTATTTGTATTATGGAATGCAAAACATATAAGGATCTGTGTCAAATAATTGCTAACTTAGGCAGGGCTGTGCCATAGCATGTTTGGAAACAGCAACAGAGATTGTGTAGAGGAATGAAGAGAATTCCATTCTCTGCATGGAATTTCCAACCTTGACCCATATGTCTTCTTTGGGTGTTATAATTTGGCAGGTACCACCAGAGAGAGCACAATGTCATTGAAGATTCAGGTTACTTAAGGAGAATGGTTTTTATTTCATTGGAATAACTGAGTCCCATACAAATAGCAGCCCTGGACAAATACAGCATATCAAATATTAGATGCAGAATTCAGGAATTTAGATCTGGTATCATTGGCAGATGCATCAAATCCAGCAAAAAATATCAGCACCTGAGAACATGACCTTTACAAGATTATACACCACTGAAAAGTCACATTTACCACCTACTCAGCTGTAATTTGTAGTCCAGTCTTCTTTATTCTGTTAAAGGCAATACCAGTAAGAACTTACATAAGTAAAATTTAGAATTTGGCAAATACCTGCAAAGACATAGTCCTCATTTTATGAAATTGAATAAGGAAATTCACCACATGAAAATACCAGTGGAATAATCTGGAAAATTCATAGCAATGCATGTGAATACCAGCAGAGTGATCTTGCATAAAGAATTTATTGGTCTTCTTCTGTGCAAATGCAGTCTCCTACTTTTCAGCAGACATCTGTATTATTTAGTACTGAGTCAAGTAGCTCTCCTTCCTGGTTGACTGGAATTTAGATTAGCTATAATAACTTAATGTCTTGTGCTTTTCCCTTTCTTAATAGGTGGTTCATCTCCATAGAAATATCTTTTTCTTTTTTAACTGCCTTTATTTCTCTTTAGTCTTAGCTTACTTTATAAACAGATAAAATGGAAAGTGTATCTCTATATGTAATATCCATATGGCTAAATATGCTTTATGTGCCATGTAAAACTAGCTCTCTGTTCCACAGGCTATCTGAAAAGGGTAAATTCACTACTATGATCTCAATCTGGGCATACAGTAACAAGCTGTCAGTTTTACACTGTCAGTATGTACTTTGCATGTCTCCAAGTTTGTAGCTGTACTAATGAAACACTCAGAAATCTGCAGTATGTTTTTGCAACATCTTTTACACTTTCCTGCTACAGAAGATTGCTTGAAAATTCAGTATCCATAGTGTACAACAGCCATCACGCAATTCCACCAGAAGTCAGCACAATACTCTGCACTAGTTCCAGTGGGGCTTTTGCCTTCTTCAGACAAAGGAGGCTTCTGATCTCTTCTGTAATTAGCATCTCTAAAATGTTCCTAAGAAAGTAGTTTTGGACAGAACAAAATTAGGCTATAAAAAACCCACCAACAATGGTGAGGAGAAGCCTTGTCCGTCAGTCGTAGTAAAAATTCAGTGTTTTGGATGAAAATTTTCGTGATTACTAAAGTTCTTATGCTGGATCTTTTCCTATTTCAAGAAGGTTAGAAGAGTCACAGAACAGAGATGTGGCTTGTGCTGCTTTTGCTCTTCTTCCATTAGTTTGAGGATTCTATATGGCTTTTTTAGATGTCCTGTAAGAAATCTGTACTCAACTGTTCCATTCTTAGGAAGGAAGCAACAAACTTGTAGAGGATGATGATCTAGGGTTCTATTCCGCATGGCTGTAGAGAGTTGTACATCACAAATTAACACCAATGGGTACTTCTGTCACATCAGCTTTGTTTCAGAGCAGAACAAGAAAATCTGGCCCTTGCAGAATATGAATGTAACTTGCATATTTTAGTAGGATGATATTTTCTTTATATAATACTAACAATCTGGCTTCAGTTTTGAGCAAATGTTTTCTATGATTACACAATTTCTTCCAGAAATGCATAATCAAAGTCTCTGTTATCTTTCTATTGTATTTTGTTTCTAGTTTAATAAAAATTACCTTTTGGTCTTTTTTGGTCTTATCCTTTCTTTACTGTTTATCCTTTCTCTTATCATTTCCTGATGAACTTTAGTTGAGCATTCTATACTCCAGTTTTATTTTCTTCCCACCTGAAATTTAGAAGCTAGACTTTTTATTAACCTAATCTAGAAACAATTCCTCATGGAATTATGCTGAATTTTTTTTAGTACTTTCAATTATTTTCCCTACACAGTGAGAATATTTCAGTTTCTTTTGCCTCATTTGGGCTTTTACTTGGGGATTTTTGTCTTACTTGGCAGGTAGTACATGACTATTAATAAATTCTTCTTTCTCCCTGTTTGTTTTCCTCCTGAAGTTTGTCTATGCTTGTCTCCTCCTTTTCCTAAAAATTTCCCTCTGTTTTATGGTATCAGCTATCTTCTTTGCTTGATGTATTTAAGTGAATAGTATCATGAACTGACACCAAGAAATTGTTCCCAGCGGATTCACAGGAGAGCCTGAGCACATCTTTTCAAAAGTTCCAGGGGGCTTGGTTTCTGCATAGCCTAAACAGACCTTTTTGCTTGCAAACATCCCCTTGTATCTTGACTGTGTTCTGAAAACACAATTGCAAAGCTATTTCTACGCGCTTGAGACGTGAGGGGGGAGGCTGCTATCTCAGTGTCTAAACACCCTTTTAGCATCAGCCCCTTAGGGGGCAAGAGGATCAGCATGGAGGCCAGCTTTTCTGCTGGTTTACAGAGTAACAGAGGTTATTATGTGTTCTAGATGTAAACATCAAGTATTCAAAATTCCCTGTCAAAAAGAAAAAAAAATAAAAAACTAAACAATCCTCCAAAACAGGAGAAGCCCTCCTACTCCAATGGTGATATTTGCATGGATTTCTCATCCATCTAAATTTTCTATGCAGGCTCCAAAAAAAGGCAGTTTTCATTGGATATTGTACTATGGTAATCTTATTAACATTTCAGTACTTTGATTGCTCTGGTATTTTATTTTTCTTATTATGTTTGGGGGTATTTTAGCTTGGAAATAGATGTAATTGCCTGAAACTTCTTACAGTTAGGAAGTATAGGTACAGTTCACTGACAATCATGTTCTACTTAACATCTGTAATATCTTAATATTGTTTTATATATTGAAGAATTTATATTATAAATTCTGGAATAGAAACATGAGACAGAATTATAAATTCAGGGAAACTTGTCCCACACTAATATCTGGAATTCTGGTGGGTAGGCCAAAGAAAATCTTTGGAATATTAGGCTTTTATCCCTCATTTAGGCTAAAGCTCACACATAACTTTTTAGAATATAATGGTTTTCTGGGCAGCATAAGAATCGTGGAAATTAGTGTGAACTTTAGCTGCTAATTATAAATAAATGTTTGTACTGCATCCCTATATTAACCAAATTTTTGAAAATATCCCTAACAAGTATGTAGATTGTTCCAAGACTATATTAAGACACTTTCCACAAAGGCCTGCTGAACATAGACAAGTTTGTTTAACAAATTATTTTATTTCTTACTGATTTATTATAATTTTTAATACTTAAATTTGCCAAAACACCATGAAAATACACAGTAGGAAATCTGCAACATTGGTCTGACTCACTAAGAATATTTTCAGTCACCTCTGACTTGTGTCTGCTGGGATAGTTTACTCTGTGTTCAGTTCCAACCTGTTCATTGAGAAGTCAGCATTGATGGCTTCCCTGAATACCTTCTGCCAGAAGAAGAAAGTGTTTTCTCTAGAGACATTTTGATTATGCTTCTTGTTGGATAGAATCCAGATTCAGATTAATGAATTAAGGGAGTCTGTTTAATATGGAATAATTAATGACCTGGCAGCAGAGAAAGAACTAAAAATTGAAGGATCAGTTTGATTTAAATTGCAATTTAAAAGCAGTGTTTTTAACATTTCTGAACATAGTGTTGTGAGGAAGGGCAGACCCAGAATCCACAGAGAATCTACCAGAGTAAGACAAATATATGGCTTAGATTATTCTGTATTTTTTTTTTTTTAATCTTTTACTAACTTCAAGATGCTTTTCAAAATTATTTTAAGTTTAGGTAATCATTCACCTTATTCTACTCAGCAGCCTAGGTCAGAGTAGTTTTAATAATAATGTATATTTTTCCAGTATAAAATTTTTTTTTTTGAAAATAGTGTATATTTTCCAATCCTGTCAGAAGAACAAAATTTTATCTTTATTGTTTTGTCTCCTTCCTTTGCTCATTACCCACGTCTTGCCTTCCACTTCAGCTTACACAAGTGTAAGCCCTTCTTGTTCTTTTTCTTTGTCCTTACCCATCCTGCCCATTGGCTCACGTTCATCTCCCCTTCTGCCACTCCCTTCTACCTCCCTGCTTGCTCTCATGCTCTGTCTGCAGCATTTGAGAATCTGCTGAAGCACAGATGGCAATTAATCTCCGTGAGTTCATCCACAAAGAATCACATTTTATTTTAAAGAAAGGCAATCTCCATTTTATAAGGTCTATCTGTTATCTATTATAACTTAATGAGAAAATAAAAGTTTATGTGAACTGTGTTAAATGCTGCAGAATAACTTACTAGCAATGCTATCTTCAAAACTATATAGATATATATATATAAAGTTATTGCTGTAATACATTTTCTTTAAATACAGCAGACACTAAATGTTGCTACACCGCAATACAACTCTATCTGTCTTTTAAAGAGGTAGCTGAGTGATTGTCTCACCATTTTCATTTATCTTTTTACTTTTTGCTTTACAGGAGATCCTTTTCCCTTGGAATAAGCCTGGCTATTTCATCCCATATAGTCTGATTAATAGAGATTTTATGACCTCTCTGTAATGAGTGGATGAGAAGGAAATAGATTTCTATATTTGGCTACTGTTGGGCTATATATAATTTTTTCTTTTTGTGAAAGGAAGACTAAAGTGAAAGTTATTCCTGTAGATGCACATAAGGCTGAGGAAAAAGCAGAGATCTCTTAGCACACTTTTTGACACAAGCAGCTCAGTGGGAGACTCAGCACAGATGGTTTAAAGGGCTGTTGTAAGGACTGAAATAGTCTCTGGACTTCTCAAAAGTCCTAATCTCTTTAGGGCAATGAGAGCTTGTAACTGAGCACATTGAGGTCTGAGGGGAGCTGCTGCTGGCTGAACTCCCAGACTTCAACCACTGCTGAAGGTCACAATTGTTTAAAGTATATATATAAGAATTGGAAGAGTTTTTATGGAATAGTCACAAAGTTACTGTTATATTTGTAACCTTTTTTAAAATCACTTATAGGCAAGACAGGCTTAAACCACAGTTTTGATGTTTAAAAAAAAAGTGTTACAATGGCTGAATTACTGTCAAATCAAGGAAATTGGATTTTTGCAATGTATTATGTATATTAAAATACATTTAATCTGCATAATCTTATGCCATCTACAGTGTTGAATATTTTCACCCTTTTGAGTTGTTCAAGTATCTATTCCACACAGAAATTGACTTTAGTTTTCATTTGAGTATGAAAAAAAAGCAATGTTAAAAAAAAAAAAAAAAAAGCTGGAAGGGCTTTGGTATTAGAATGTTAGGGAAAAACATAACCTGTCTCATTTCCAGAAGCATTCATTTCTAGTACTTCTCCCATCCCCAGTTATGTCAGACCTTTAACTGCATTTTGATTGCATTTTTTAATGTAGACCTGAACCTGACTTAGAATCTTTTAAAAATCATTCAAGGTCAAAGATATTTTAACAGGTTTTTGAGCTTTTTCTATTGTATTATATATGTAAAATGTGTATTCATTGTTTTTTTGAGTGATGATGGAAAGTGTACTCCTGAGGACTTGTTATCATTAAATATTTCCTTTCATAACAATAAAAATATTAATCATTGTCTTGACAAAACATCCAGTGTGGTTAATGGCATGTCAAAATTCGTCTGGCAGATCCTAATGGTTCTCAGCTTTATGTTTTGTCTTACGCTGTTAGGAGATGTCACTGTCTTGACCTGGAGGTTAAGATTGGAATTTAGTGCCATCTTAAATCTGAATATAGCAATTTTATAAAGAGTTGCACAGCTCCTTTCCTGTCACATCAACAAGCTGAAAATTTACAGTAGCTAGTTTTTTTAGAGAAGTTCAAGTAGAAAACTTTGAAATCTGCTGATCTAAGGCTATGGCCAGTAGGAATGTTTCCAAGTTTAGACAAAAGAGCAGAGAGGTGCTATGAAAAATCCTGTCCCAAGTGCTGGTCATGAGAGAAGGTTTAAGAGGCACAGTCTCCTTGAGCCAAGGTTGAACTTACAGGTAGTGCTGGGCAGAACAACCGCACAACCCAGGTAATCTCTGTAGTGAATTGAGCCTTCTAGGACCCTGCCTGTCACACTGCAAGCCATCCCTCCTTGCTCCAGCTGTGTGCCTGGGAAATTATATTTTAAAGCCTCATTATTGAAGAATTCCAGATGATCTGATCTCATTACTTCTGGAATAATATGTTTCTGGTTCGAAGTAGGGGATTGCTCTTGATGACTTTATTATTCTGTGTCAAACACTTTATCCACTGGAGAACAAGTGGGAGAATAACAATGAGAAGGTAGCACAGACTGACACTCCAGACTTGTATGGGCAGAAAGTTTTATTGAAGATGGTAACTAAATATCTTCTATAACCTAGGTGCTGGATAGAATGTATGACTTAGGAGATGTGTCAGGTTTTTGCTTCCTTTTCCTTTTCTTTTTTTTTC
>JAYDZK010000202.1:36461896-36480627 GCA_034509185.1 Euphonia xanthogaster | reverse complement strand
TTCTTTTTTTTTCTTTTCCACTTCATTTAGAGGCAAAAAACTGAAAAGTAACTGACTTTTAAATCGATGTGACAATTTTTGCTGTCTTACCTAAACAGATCCATTTTTACATTTAATTAGATTCAATGACCCAGTGTTTCTTATATCAACACTATTTTATTTCAAAGTTCATTCCTGTCCTCAGCTTCGCCTGTCATTATGGCACATCAGCACTTACACTTCCAGTCAGTCATACAGTTTGAGACTCAGGGGGTCTGATTATCTCACCCTGAAATTTCAGAGTCAGCTTTAAATATTTATGCAGATAATTAATTTTTGCTGTTCCTACACAGGATTGACATCTTCAAGTACGTGATATATGGTGTAGCAGCTGCATTCTTTGTATATGGCATTCTGCTGATGGTGGAGGGATTCTTTACAACTGGTGCCATCAAGGATCTCTATGGAGATTTCAAAATCACCACTTGTGGCAGATGTGTGAGTGCCTGGGTAAGTGGCTAAGAAAGCTTTTGTACTTATGACAAATTCAATATGCTCTGTATATATTTTTAATGCCTTGTGATGTTTATTTTTTGGTTTTGTTTTTCTTTAATATTTTTTGATACCTCAGTTCAGTGTTTAAAAATTACAGCAAAGGAGAACAGAGTGTTATAAATATTCTCTGTATTGGTTAAATGCTAAATAATTCTTGCTGAGACCTATCATCAGGTTCTGTTTTATTTCTAAATGGCAAACAGGCCATTATTTACTCCTGTGTTCATCTCTGGTTTGGAGAGACCATTCACTTACAACCCTGAAAAATTTGGATTCCAAAAATTTAGATTTGTACTAGGACATAAATAGAAGTTTATCATAGTAAAATTGCTGACTGTTACAAATGGGATTATTTCAAAATTTCTGTTCAGTGTCAGGTAAGTAACTATTTTTTTTTTTGTGTTTGACTGTTCTGAATCAAAGCTAAGAGGCCTGTGTACTTGGTAGCTGTTGGAGTTGGATATTTCTCAAAACACAGTCTGCATGAAAACCTCATATTTTGTGATGAACACTAAATGGATAAATACAGACAAATAGATCTGGGTGTTAGAGTACAGGTTTTTTTTATGCTATATTATTGATAAATAACATATAAATTAGTAGGCAGGGTTGGGTTTCCCACTGCACTCTGATATAACTGTCAATACTTGATTAAGTGCAATACAGTCTGAACAAATATAAGCAATAGTTGCTTCCAGTCTATAAAGACTATAAAAATGAGTACTTTGGATACCCTGACATTTAAGGTTAAACTGGACACAGATGACCTGCATCTTGTAAACTGGAGAATGCAGTCTGTATATCCTGTCTATGTAGATGTAACCTGCTCCACAATAATCCGTGGTTTTGTCTCCTTTTCTTTTGTTCTTGTCATCATTGTTTGACTTTAGCGCTTTGACTAAGATTGCTTTAAAACCTTTAAATAAATATATAAAAAAAGACTGAGAACATTTTAAATTAAGAGCAGTCATTGCTTATGCCAGCGCTGCTTTCATCTTCTGGAAAGAAGTCTCTAATCTGTATTCACTGAGGACCTACTAAGTTAGTTCCAATTCTGTACAGAGTAGCAAAATTTTCAGAACACTTTTTCTTCCCAGCTTCTATGAATGCCTGTCCTCAGTATTGCAGCAGAGCAGTGCTACATCTTCTCTCAGTTTTGACAACTGTAACTCTATAGTATGTGTCTAGAGGAAATGAATGGTTAAGCAGCCATTCCATAGTTAATATCACTGTTATTACTAGTTATTAATGAAATTATTTCCTTCAACACTTTGCTTTCCTCATCAGTAATCTGCAGTGTTTGTGTTTTACTTTGAGAAGCCCTGGGTTGATATACATGGTGCAGCTAAGGTTCAAGCTGTATACTCTTTATGACCACAGTTACAACAACTCATCAATCAGTTTGAGTTAAATACCTTGTTGTCCTTGTTCTTGAAGTAGGTTTTTTTCTTTTTCCTGGTGAAAAAAACCCCATGAACCTGCTGTTTTACTGCTTGTCTCATTTTGATGCTGTGTCAGTAAGATTTCTATACAAATTTCTGGAGTTATTTTGGGTTATTATTCTGGCTTTAGTGTCTGTAGTCTTGGGAGTATATGTCAATTAAAACTTGATATCCTTTTGACTAAGTTGATTTTCATTGTCTCATACTTAAAATTCTTAAGGGAAAAAATAACATCTTAGGTTTAAAAAATAGATATATTTGGAATTACAAAATGTTTCAATCCAAGACAGATGTGTTTAGAATTTATTCAGTTCCATAACAAATGCTATGTTATCAAGAAATAAGACCTAAGAACAACAAAAAGAATAGTGGAGAGGTAAATGAAACCAAATCACTATTGTGTGTCAAGGACAGATTGTTCAATTGCTAAAATAGTGCTGTAATAAATTTTGTTCTGTACAGTTGCCAAAATGAGATAATGCTATTGAAAAGGGTTGGCAGATACTACAAGTTGCAAGAAAGCTTCCTTGTATACAGTTTTGAGATAGTAATTTTGTAAATATTAAAAATCTAAACCATCAAAGATTAAGCAGTTTGTTTCTTTTAGCAGTGCCTTAATACTAACAGAAATGTACAAACAGGATATTTGTTGTTTTGAAAAATTAAAATTATAAAAATGGCTCCACATCAAAAACACCTTTGTAAAAACTCCAGTTGTGACTATGATTTCACATCAAATTTGTTGATGTCTTTCTAAATAGAAGTTTAGCATTTCAAATTTCAGTTAAAGTCTGAAAATGAAGTCCTTCAGCTTTTACAATTGCCATCAGTTGTTTGTCATTATTATTTTGCAGGAGCAAATTTGTTATATCTGTGACTAAACCTATTATGAAAATGTAGGAAAAAATCAATATAAAAAGTCAAGAAAGAAAAATTTTAACTTTGTATGGATAAGCTATATTTATATATATGGAAATATATAAAAAAACCCCACCTTTTTCTCTTTCTTAAAAAGTATTTTTGAAAAGCAGACTTTTGAGAACACCGATAGCCAACATCTGAAAGAACTTTTCATGTGCTCTTCCTGACCTCCCTCCTTAGCTGCAAATACATCACTTTCTAGCTCTGAATGGGCAAAAAGGATTTTTTTTTGCCTGAAGTAATGGAGAAAGAAATAGCTCAGCCTAACCTTTCCAGTGAATGTATAGTTGACTTATCAGCTGATATGAGCATTCAGAGGCTTAGCATCCAATTCATGTCAGTGCTGCCATGGAGTAGATGCTCTCACATCTGAGAGAGGAATTGTGAAAGTGACAGTGAAGACTCTCACTGGCACTGTTTGCAGACTTAATTTACTGTGAAAAGTAAAACAAAAGCAGTAAAACAATGGTAGTCACATTCGAGGAGGTATGGCTTTCATTCTAGGCTGCATTTTTCCATGCCTGAACATGCTTTTAGAGTATTAAATAATCATTCATATATAGCTGTGCTGCAGCATGATTAGTGAAGAATGGGAGACAGGCCTGAAGCCAACTGTAACACTGTTGTCATGTTTGCAATTTAATACCCTTCCTGTTTATATTCAGCTCCCTTGGCCATGGAAAGCCTCATTTACACCTTGTTTTAGAATATCTGTTCATAGAGTCAATAGAAATACAATGACACTTTCCCCCTCATGTTATGCTATAAAATGGGAAAGGAGGTTTGGTTTTTGTTTTATTTCATCAGAAAAAAATATATGAAGACTTCATTGTGGTAGTTGTATTTCTATTTCTTCGTACCTAGCTCTTCAAAAGAACCATGTTAAGGCTCTAAAGAAAAATGTTTTATATTCTGAACTGCACCTAACATACACCTTCTGTATCTTTAGTTTTAGGAATATTTCATTTAATTACTGACAAAGATTTTTCTACCTTTGAAAATAATTCTGTATATCTGATTACCTATGGACTAATTCATACATGCTTCTTGAGTGCCTAAACTAAAATATGAACTTCCCAAAATATTTCCAGATTTTATTTTGCAAAAAAACCCAAAACCATGGAAGCTGCACAAATGTTTTGAAAAACCATCTGTGATCTCATCACTTCATCTTTTCCTTGCAAGACCAGTTATTCTAGAGGCAGTGAAACTGCATCATATTGACATTTGATTCTTTGTGTAACAGGAGGAAGAGATTTCAGTGCAGGCTCAGCTGGCTTTCCCACCCAGAGCAGATGTATTATTTCTGAATGTTAGAAATGAAGCTCTCATTTCTGAAAATTAGATACCATGTCTGGATATTCTGGGGTAAAACTGCTGATCTGACATACAGGGAGGCCTTGCTTATTATTAAATTCTGCTCCATCTGAGGAATGTAATATACTTCATGCCATATTTGTGAGAAATAAAGGACCTTCTCTCAAAGATAGCAGATATCCTTATGGGTCCAGAATCCTTCAAACCAATCTCAACTGGGGAAAATATCTAAAAATCTCATGTCCTCATCCATGTTTACTTGTGTATGCTGTATGTAGTTTCACACTGTGATATGGGAAATGGAGAAGGTGAGATTCATAGTGCTCTGACCTTTCAGATTGCTCAACCGAAAACCAGAAACATGATTTTTTCCCCCACAAATTACCCAGAAGCTAATGGAGTAGTTAACTTCAGAGGGATTATATTATGGCACAAATATATCCCACCTAATTAAGGTTGTCAAGAAAAAGGCCTGTGCTCCTTCAGAAGTTAAAGGAGAGGGCAGCTTAGGCAAACTTTATCAGGTGAATTGAATTTTTTTGTGACTGTCCTATTTCCTGCAAAGTGAATAACCCTTGAGTCTTTTAAGTTATGTCTTTTATATTAAGCTCTTCAATCAACTATATACATTTAGTTGGATGTATCCTGCCTGACCCCTTTAGCTGGAATTCAGGTGAATAACATTTGCTATCTAAACACTGCTGGAGTTAGTAGATGAAAGAAAACATATTAACAATTTTATAGGTTGTTGGAATTAATTTTATCCCTGGATACTAAACCAATCTTGGAATTTCTTTAGAGAGCTGTGTTCCTTGTAGTTTTCTGCTCTTGATCTTAAAATAGAAAGAACAAGCCCTAGCAGCAGTCCAAAACTCAGTTGAATGGTTAAAAGAGCCATCTCTATGTCACTCTCTCCCAACTGCATTGTTAATATATATATTGCATCTTGAAAAGAAAGAATAAACCAAACTAGTTTTTCACTCTTTGTTATATTTTTAGAAATATTTTGCAATGAGCTCAGAAATTTTGTTATGTATATCTATGTGCTGAATCTACTTTTTTCTGTCTTGTTTCTGTAATCTGTCGAAGCCTTTTTGTTTTTCTTTATTGTACAGCTCCAGATTTACTCACTCAGGAATATTGCACCTATAAAATCATAATTTCATTTGATATTCCTTTTCTCCCATAACTTCCCATGTGTTGTATATGTTGTATATCCCTTTTGTTGACTGTGGTATTCATTACATCCTTTAATAGAGGAGTGTGCCAGACATTGTAATGTGCCTTGCCAGTACCTTCTCATCTTCTCTTGGTCTTGCTGCTCTCTGACAGCAACGTTGTTGGTGGTAGTGATAAACTGGATGTTTTTGTTTCACATGGTGCTTTGCGTCTTGCACATGGATGACAGATTTTTTTTCTTGGCATGTAACTCAGTATTTTTGTTAATAAATTGCTGTCATACATTTCCAAAGTATGCTTGACTTTGGGAGCAGTTATTCCATTGGATTTAACTTTCTATCACTATCACCATAAAATGCTCAAGATGATAACTCTATTTCCCCTATATACAAATAATCCATCTCATTTTAACTTGAATGTTTCATCAGATGATGACAGTTTTCCCTGATTCTCACTCTCATCTGGCTAACTTATTAACTGCATCTAGACATCTTACTCTTCTTATAGTTACTTAAGCCTTTGAATATTAGTGGAATTATCACAAATTCATTATTTTTATGGTGACAGAAAATTCACAGAAACCTTTGTTCTTCTTATGAACCGCATCTTCCTGTTGATGTCTTATGAATTCATAATTAGCTTTGTAAATATTTTTAGTCATTGCTTGCATAGGAAGGAGGAAAACTTTTAAATTTTTTTAAGGTCACAATAAAATCTTAAAAGACTGTGTTATTGACTTTGAATGCTTGGCAAGACAGGAATCAAGCAAGGAAGGTCCCTACTCCTTCATTTTCACACAGGCTTCTCAAAGCCCATTAAGGATATGTCAGGAAAGAAAACACTTTTTTTTGACAGCCAAGTATTAACCCTGAGTGACACATTTGTTTAGACTTATAGCTATTATTTATGCTTATGAGTTTAAGCTTCACTGCTTTGTGTCCAACTACAAACCATGGAAACTTCCTAAAAAAATGTTGCATTGCAAATTTTGGAAATGTGAAGAATGTAAACAATCTGTATTGTTCAGTCCTTTCCCAGCTGAGTGTTACATCTTCATCTGTGTATAGAAAATTTGTCATCACTGAAAACCATTAGATTATGGTTTATAAAAAAATTATCAGCTCTTTGGTAGCATAACCTAGTAAATTTACTACTAGGACCAGCCTACATTGTCAGGGAGAAGGTAATGATGGAACTGATTGTTTTTTGTACTTAATGTCTTCTAATTGAATAGTTATGTGGCATGAACATAGGAAGGAGAGCGCATGAAAAAGGTTATTTAAGGAAGATATCCATATTTTTAAAAGCTACTAATACATATTTTAAAAAGCCATTTTTAAAACCAAATTATTTATCTTCAATTCCATTTAAATACAAAACAAATATCTTAGCTATATTCCCAGACAGTACTTCCTAGCATTAGAAAAATACCACCAGAAAGGAAAACAAGAGGAGAAGAATAACTTTGTGGATGTGAAAATATAGCATATGCATTTTGAGAAAAAGTAATTCCTGTTTGAAAAATTGTAAAAAAAATTACATAGGAAATTCTGCTTTATTCAAGCTGCAGTAAAGATCCAGTGCTTTCTACACGGCTTCAGAAGCCTGTCAGACTACAAAAATTATAGTCTTGCCTGAAGGATATAAAGCAACTAATGATAACTTTAGGCAACAGAATGCTACAAACCCATCAACATTCCAAAGAAAATTCAGAAATAAAAAATAAATTACAATATTTTGTTTTAAGGAAGCACGAAAGAGAAAAATTATATCACCTTAAGGTAAAACTTCATCTTGCATCAATGCAAAGCCATCGTCTTCAAACTGATATTTCACCAATTTGTTTACTAAGCAATATTTCAAAAAGTGAATCAATTTCTTAGCAATTAATTTCTCACATGACTGTGGAAATCTCCTCCTGCACTGCTACCAACAAATCAACAGCATAAATCAGAAAGTAAGGCAGTTTTTTACATGCATCTAAATGGTTTCCAAAGCAATAGAAGTAATGCATGGATTACTTTAACCTTTAAATACACATTTAGAAATATATATATATATGCAGATGAAAAACAGAAAGCAACAGTGAGAATTGATCCCGATTTTGACAAAATCAGGTTTTCTTCCATCTAAACTATCTGTAGAAGAAAAATGTTTTAAAAAGCCAAACCAAACTGTTCCAAAATATAATTTCAATTTTCTGGGATTTTATATATTTATGTTAATATATTTTAATAATCAAAAGAAATACTCATTAGGTAGTATGAATTCCAATTAGGCAAACCTGAGAAGTCTGTCCCTCTATGGAGAGAAATTTGAACCAATATTGGCTTTTTTTTTTCTCTCTCAAAGCAGTTGACTTGAATGCAAGCCAAGGAATGTCAACCACATGACAGTAATAGCACACCATGAAATCTATCCATGTTTCAACAAGACTTTTGGAGCTGTGCCTGGGAGTGTAATGTGTTAGAGAGAGAGAGAGAGAGAGGATGAACATATTTTGTAGAGGCAATTATAAATGTCCAACAAGTGATAGCAATGGAAGTGATGTTATAGAAAAGACTTTGCATGTGTGTATTTTCTGTGGTTTACAGTGCATTTTTTGATAATATCAGAACAACAGTCTCTTCCAGAAGCATTGTATATAAAATGAGACAAGTTGAAATATTTTTGCTTCATTTTTTATTTCTCTCCATGAATGAGGCAAGAATTTGGAGATGCTAGTTAGTATAGAAGTTAAAATATTAGACACCATTTCCTTGTGAGGTAGTCAACAGTCCTTCTTTAACATGTTTATATCTAAATACAACTGTTTGGGTTTTTTTTTCATTTTGACATTTATTTACATTTTAATAAATAATAGCATTTTTGTTTATAGACAACATTTTAAAATAAGCAGCTGAGGCTGTTTGAGCTTCTGCATTGTTAAAATGTTTTCCAGAGGAACTCAGCAAGTTTTATACTCATTCTCTTTCATATTTGCATATGGGGAATTATACATATAAAATGCTGTCACAAAAAAAAAAAAATCATTGGGGAGAGGTGGCAGTGTTTATGGAGAGATTCTTCTTTAAAAATAAAAAAAAAAAAATTGCAAAAATCTGCTGGATTAAATCTGAACCTCCGCAAAGAACTAAATTCCTGTGAGGTAATAATGCAGGTGATGAACAGGAACAAATATTTAATTATTAAAGTGCTCTGTCATAAAATTTTATGGATAAAGAGCCCTTATTGAGTCTGGACTGTTGATGTAAGGTGTAGTCAGAACCCTGCATTAGAGAAAATTGAATGCAATTATCAACAGGCCTGAAGTGGGAACAAACACGTGCACTAGTTTAAATCTGACTTCTTGTAACCTGAAGGGAGAGCTGTGAGCTCTGTCAGTACTCTCCCAGTACAACTGCATCAAGACAAATTTCAGCATTTGAGAAAATATGTGTCAGCTGCAATAAATAATTAAAAAAGAGTATGCAAATGCATTTATGCAGAATATGTGCTGGGTAAAGACAGAGTAGCAATAACTCAGACGAATTTTTTCTGGGTAAAATGAACAAGATGAAGCAGAAGGCCTGAAAGGCAAAGGTTAGTTATGAATTTGAGGCTGGGCAAAGTCCTAAAACTAAATAAGTTTTTATTAGTATTGAAATTGAATATTTGGACAATTGAAAGCGAATGAGGTGGTTGAGAGACAGGACAATTCAGGAAGAAATTGAAAAGATCTTTCTGTTTATGCTCTGTGTGGCCAAAAAAATCCAACACAGAACCTTGTTCTGGAAAATGCACCCAAAAACACGACTGCACTGTGCTGCAGAGGCCAGCTGCTTCCCTGTATTCTCATAAGGGACAGCCAGGCTCACCCTGGGCTTATTTTGGGTGGTGTCCAGCAATGCCAGGGTTTCATAATGAAGCATGATAGGCTTTGAGCAGGATGGAGGTACATGATCTCTGTAGGTATGGTTTTGATCTCTGGCAAAAGCTGTTTAAGAGAATTTCTGAAGCAGTGAAGAGGTTTGGAAGGAACCTCTTAGCTCATGTAGCCAAAAATAAACATTTTTTGTGTGTGTGTCATAGGATAATAAATCTAAATGTGACACAAACACAGCAACCACAAACACAATCTTTTTGCTACTCACTGTGTTGAGAGCTCACACCAGGGAGTTCATATAGAATAAATATATGATGAGATTGAGAGAAAGTGTAAAAATAAGTACTGAGTGGTTTGGAACAAAGATAAAATTACATGGCAACATGAGCTTTCTGGAGTTAAGTTTTATTTGGGCACTTAATTTGTTGCTATATTTCTGTATTATTTTTCTTGTTGTAAGCAGTAGTGTCCTCATAAAATGACATGAATGAGGTTTAATTTGTTTCCTTTTCATTCCATTTCTGTTTGTAGAAACTGTACCTTCTGGATAAGATTTCACTGTCTCTGTCCCTAGGGTCATTGAAGCCATCATGCAATGTTTCTTCAGGGGTACTAAATTATTTATAACAAAACTAAAACAAGAAGAGTGTTTGAAATTTAATGAATGTGCTTTTCATGGGAAAAGTACCCATAAATTAGGAAAGAAAGAGGGAAAAATAAAACCAAACCAACCAGTAACTGAAATCTTGATCTTATTAAAACAGATAGGATTTGAGTAATATTTTCAGTGGAAAAAGGATTTCAACCAGCTGTGACCACCAGGGAAGTTGTGCTCCACACAAACAATTTCAGAATATGCTCTGAAATACCTACTTCCTGATATTGGTCTGTTTTTACTTTAAAAATTATTCCAGAAGGTTGATGATTCACCTGCTTTGATAATTTATAACTCAGAAAAGCCATTACAGGCACTGAAAAGCTTACATAGTCTGGCAAGAGCATTTTCCTAGACAGTGATGATATAAAAATCCCAAAACACAAAAAAGGTTAAATATTTCTTTGTTCAAATAATTATTCATTTCAGCTATTCTTTGCAAATGTGAGCTGAATTTAAATTAGTGATCTTTCTTCATTATTTGGTAGATGAATTTCACTACTACTTCTTGTCAGTTTTGAGTTTATGTGTTTGGCTTCTTAGAGTGAAAATTGAACTGATCAGAGAAAGTAATTCTCACAATAGCTAGGATGCTAAAGGACAAGCTGTGATACCACTTTAAGATGCTATACTGCTATTCCAGAAATCTTCAGCTTGTCACATAGCAGAATGCTACTTCAAAGGAGAAAGATCCCTTTGAATCTCAGGAGATTGGCTTCTGAATTTAATTCCTGGAGAGAACAGGCTCCTTAAGCATTCCTTGTAAGTTCTCTTGAGCAAAGAGGGAAGGTTGTAATAGCAGAGAAAATTATCTAAAAAACAGATTTTATTCTTCCCTTTGCTTTTTTTAAAGTCAAATAATTCATATTTCCATTCAACTATAAAAAGAAGCAACCACCTGCTATTGCTAGAAACTAATTTGTTGTACAAAGACAAACTTTTTTTACTGCTCTTACAGCAAGAAGTATATTACTGCCCAGACCACATTTCAATGGTTTGCTTCACTGATATCAGTGAAGCAGGCATAACCAGCAGCTTCCAGGCATAACTCATAATTACCACATGGTTTAACTTGAAGTTTCGTATTTTAGTTATTCTTACATAAACAAAGGAAACTTCTGTATTTTTTCTGTCTTCTTGGTGCTCTTGGTGTTATGACACAAAATTAGGTATGCCATTGGCCATTGGTTCTTCAGCTGAAAGCAACTGACAGAGGAAACTGAAGTTCTCTCTTTTCTAAAATATGTTTTCAAAATGAAATCATCATTTGAGCAATTTTTCTGAGATACTGAACCAATCAGGTTCACGTTTTTAAGGAGAATCCATTCTGTAACAAGCAGACAGTTCTCTGAGAAGGCAGCTCTTGTGGCTCACAGCAGCTATCATATGACTGTTTTCTGCTACCATTTTATGCCCAGGGCAGATTTTTTTACATGCTAACAAGCTCTGTTTTCTCCCTCTTTGCTATACTAGTGCTTTGTATTATCTCAGTTGAAATTTTTGAGTAGGCTTCTTTATCATTACTACAGATCAGAAAATAAATAGATATTAAAAAGAATTTGTAATGCTCATGGTAAGGCCTATCTTTTTTTTTCCATTTGGTACCAATCACAAAATAGGAAGATTCTCAAATCTATATGGAGTCCAGTCATAAAACCAGTTTTTACATTTCAGTGATATTACTAATTTAAAAGATTTAGTACTTCATTAAATTATATGGATGTGCTACACTGAGACATGTACTAAATTCATTAAGTATTGTTTATTTCATAAATTCTAGAAGGACCACAAGTATGACTTCAGACTTACTTGTTTTTGTCAAGCTAAGAATATAGTCTAGAAGGCTGGTTTACTTTTGAAACACTTCTAGAACAAATGAGAATTTAAAGTCCATACAAAGACAGTCTTTCTTATTTAGTATTCCCGCCTTAGAAAAAAATGAGTGTAACTCTTTGGCTTGATAATAAATTAAGATTGGACATAACAATTTAGTTGGCAATTCACATCCCTGAATCTACATTTCTATTTAATTTTCCAAGTAAATTCTAAGTGTGTGCATGGGGTGGAGACAGATATTTCTTCGTTAACTTTAACACTGTAATATGGAAAGGAAAAAAAAGAAAACATTAAAAGAACAATAACAACAACAACAGAAAAAGGAGCATGTACAGAACAGTATTTACTTGTGTTAAATATTTGCTCTGCAATAGATGGGATAGAATTTCCAATATATAAGGCAACTGACTCATGGAAATGTCTAAAGCAGTATTCAAGGGTGCATATTTATTCTGGACTTTGCTATCACTTTTTCTATTTTACCAGCTGGGTTTGTAGTAAGTGGGTTATTGGGAAAATTTCGTAAGAAAAACAGCTGTTACCTGCATTAATGCATTTTTAGAAATCTTTGTGCGTAAATTGGACACATCAGCTTTTCTTTTAAACAAGTCGGATGTTGAAGAAAAAGTTAAAATAGTTTGTAAGCCTTAAACTGGTAAGCATGAATGTAAAGTATGAGTATTGAAGCATGGAGAACTAACTCAAAAAAAAGGATAGAAAGCTGATATCAAAAGTATTAAATAGCTTTTCAAACTACTACTACTACTACAAGTCTCATTTACCTAGAGACAATCAGGAAAATTAATCTGAAATAAATTTTAAACTGGATTAATTAAACTACATTAAATCCCTATGTAAATACACTTCCTCAGAATTAAAATTACTTTTATTTAATAATATTTGGAAGTGAATTAAAGGAAATCAAATTAAGGTCTCTTTAATATTGCTTAAGAACATCCATCCCATAACTTCAACACAATAAAGGTATCTCATTTAAAATTCAGACCTTTTGTTGTTTTGGATTGCTTTTCCTGATCAGATCAATGTGGATAAGCCACTCTGCTACAATTTTTAGTACCATTTACAACCTTTCAGATTCTCACTTTTTTTGATTTCCATATCTAAAATCTGTACATATATTAGGCTTTTTCCTCTATTACTTGAATTGAGAGATCTTGCATTAAAAAAACAAAACCAAAACCAAAAAAGAAAATATCATCCATTTTCCCCTTATTTAGTCTTTAAGGTTTAATTCTTGGCAGGTATTTGATCAGCTTATTCAGCTTTCAAAAATATTTCTTATTTCTTATTCTCAGGGCCAATTTTTTCCTGAGGTAAGCAGCTAGAAAAATGTTAGCATGATATTAGTGTGATGAAATGTTTATGTTTCCAATAATGTGTTTAGATTCATCACCATTTCTGAAGCCAACAAATACTGGGGCTATTTGGATTCAATATTTAGAAACTAGTTTCCCCATTATACCATGTAGCCTCTTCATATCCTTTCCACAGCATAAAATGAAAAGATGGTTTGTTATTAATAAGTGTATTTCCCAGTGGTGTCAGGCCAGCAAAGGAGCAGCAAGATGGCATGTTTGCATATTTATAGGACATTTGCTTACTTTTTTTCTGAATGATGAATTTGCTTGTAGATCCCAAATATGTATGAATGGAATAACACAATGGCAAAAAATATAGTCTCATTGGTTCAATGCCAAATGGATTTGCCAGTGATACTTTGTGGCAGTCATAGACAAAGACCCATTTTTATTAAGAGCCCAATTTTAAAAACAAAAGAAGCAAAGCCTATAGTATTTAATTATAATTTTTTACTTCATGATTGGTAGTGGAAGACACAGCCTCTTTTCCTAACTGTGGAGTAGTGGTGATGAGAGACAGGGACAGAGATGTTTCACAGAGCTTGCAGCTGTCTGTTCTTCAGGTACATTGTTTTCATCCATCACTGGTACCAGAATGAGAGGAACATGAGTTAGCTTGCACTTCTGGAAGCATTCCTGTTCTTCAGAAACATCATGTTGATGCTTTGGCATCATTTTGACCTGATCATTAATGGATTATCTGACCAAAACCATAAATTAAATAAGGACAGAAGCAGACAAAGCCAGTCATAGATGCATTTGTTACTTCTCTGTTGCTCCTTTTTTCCAATGGTGAATCAGTTCAATTCTGACTTACCACTGGTTTTGCTTTTCCTTTTTTTTTTTTTTTTTTACTGCAGTTTATTATGCTGACATACATCTTTATGTTGGCCTGGCTTGGAGTTACAGCTTTCACTTCTCTGCCTGTTTACATGTACTTCAACCTGTGGACCATTTGCCGAAATGCCACTGTAGTGGATGGAGCTAATCTCTGCTTGGATCTTCGCCAGTACGGTATGTAAATCGAAAGCACTAAATGAAAAGTAAGATTTCACAGAAGAAAGCATTCCACTGCTTTGCTTCCATGTATCTGAAATGAACTGTTCAGTGTTTCTGAAGCAATTGTTAAGTGTCTCTCCCTGCCCTTTTGCCCACTAGTCTAGGCAGTGTATAAAAGACGAACTGCATTGCCCATCCTGACAAAAACTGACTCAACCTTGTCAGTCTTCCCAGAGGAATGAAAATCTGGCATGGGGCTTTGTCTTGGCCTCTTCAGAAATTGCTGTAACTTGTCTAAAATGCTTAATTAGTCATCTATCTGGAGAATGACTTTTAATTTTGTGGTAGGACACTGACTCGGAGATGTGATATCCTGGGGTATCAGCTGTCTCTGCAGAGGTGAATTTGGACACAAGATTAATTGCTTTCAAAAACCTTGATGAGGATGACCAATACTGATAGTAACACTCTAAGACAGTGGTGGAAAGAGACAGAGTGGGGCTAAATTTAGCCTGAATGGTGGAGGGTTAGAATAATTTGGGGATATGCACCTATGTGTGTTTTGAGAGAATGTGAAATTTGGGTAGAAAGGAATTTGTGATCTTAACATATCTGAGAATTCTTGTGTTGGTGATGGTAATTCAATTCTTTCCTTCTACAAGACTGGTTTGATTCCACATGTTATGATCTTAATGATTTCTCAACCCACAGAGTTTTGTGCAATCATACTCTCAACAGAGAGTTTCTTATCTTTCCTTTAGTTTCCTTGGCCATTTCCTTTTGCAAGGTAATGGTTTCAATGATAGTAAACATTTCAATTAACCTGAAATTAAATATTTGACATTTTTCTTTCATGAGAGGGAAGGAAAGTTGCTGTTTTTTATTGTTTGGGGATTTTTTTCCCTACACAGCATGGCAGGTGAGTTTTAAAAGCAATTATCTGTATAGATCCCATCAAGTGTATTATTTTTCTTTCTATGACTTTTTATTTTGTTAATATTCTATGACTATTTTTTTATTAATTCTATTTAGAATGTTCCTAGAACACTAACATATACAGTGTGTATTCTGTGAATGTACCCGTTTCCTGTAGATTCAGTGCAAAAAACACTGACTGATGTTAGGAAAGAACCATTTTACATGGTAACTGAGTTAGCTGCAGTTTCTTCTTCAAGCTAGTCTTTGATTTAGTATCTGGACACTAGCTAAAGGAAGCAAGGTAGCAGATTCCACTTATTATTGCTGAAAAAAGAAAGAATAAAGTACAAGTTTTTGTAATGCTTTTTTATAACTTGTGGAATAAGCTTTATACCAGATCAATATGTTTGAAACCAATATACAGCACATTTTTCTACATGAGGGTAGAGAAGGCTTATGAACATTTGAAGTGTATAAACTGCTTGCAAAGCAATTCTGGTTCTTTAATTGTTGTGCTGATCAAAATTGGGAATAAAGATATTTTCAGAAATGGCAGAACAATTGTTACCTACGTGTTTCTTACTAGGGCTTTTACTAAATGGATAATGTGTTTTGTGCTGGCTGAAATAGAATAGAATCCTAGAATGGTTTTGGTTGAAAGGCAGCTTAAAGACAAGTTCCAGCCTCTTGCCATGGGGCAGGGAGACATTCCTCTAGATCAGGTTGCTCAGGACCCCATCCAGCTTGTCCTTCAACACTTCCAGAGATGGAATGTCACCATTTCTCAGGGAAACAAGTTCCAGTGCCTCAAAACCCTCACAATAAGGAATTTCTTCCTTACATCTAACCTAAACTTATCCTCTTTCAATTCAAGCCATTACCCCTTGTTCTACTGCACACGCCCTTGTATGAAGTTCCTCTCCAGCTCTCTTGACAGACCTTTTTAGTTCCTGGAAGGCTGCTGTAAGGTCTCCCCAAAACCTTCTCTTCTGCAGGCTCTGCAATCCCAACTGCCTCAGGCTGTCTTCACAGGAGAGTTGTTCCAGACTCCTGATTGTTAACAAACCCCAGATATCATTGTCAAAATAAGTTCTTAGCTCTTCTCATATACAGGAAGTTGATCTGTACCAGGAATTCCAAATAATGTGAATATTTATTCTTCTCCAGGTATTGTAACTATTGGAGAGGAAAAGAAGGTTTGCACCTCATCAGAAAGTTTCATCAAGATGTGTGACTCTAATGAGGTAAATAAATATCAGCATTTTTGGCAAATCCAAATGTTGTAGTACAAGGCAGCTGATATATGTTTTCTTACTGTTAATGGTCTAATTGTAGCTATGGTGATGAATTAAATCACAGTGAAAAATACAGTCAAGCAATTAGTTTTCCTATTCTTTTACCAAATTTAGTCAGTGTAATTTCTCCAACCATTTATTTTCTAAATACACTTATGGTTTGTTTGTTTGTTTGTTTGTTTGTTTGTGGTTTTTTAATAATTCCAGTATCTTGTTCTTTGTTACTGAGGTGTTTTTGAAAGTCAATGCCTCTGCTGCACAATGCATAGGTCCATATAATGAATCACTGATTGAAGGGCTTATGACTACTCTTGTGACAGAAGAGTAAAGATTGCAAATGGCTTTGGCCAAACCCTGTTGAGCATCAGGATAGTAGCTCTTAGTACATCTTTCTTTGTAGTTTTTCCCTTGGGCAAATGCCACCTGTTTCAGTGCAGTTGAGGGTTCTGGTTTTGTTTTTAAATGATAAAGGATGAAGACAGGACAAACAAAATTACATCTGCCTAAAACAAAGAGAGGCTGAAATGCTCATCCCTCTGAAGCCAGAAGGGTCAATATATGCTAAGTGTTTTACTGGGTCTTACTATGGTTGAATCAGTCTTAGAGGGAAGGTACACAATCCTCCCTTACACCAAACCCATCTTTTAAAATCAGCTCTTGTGGTGAAGTTGACTCTCTGTGGCTGCTGCATAAACCAGGTCACTGACATTAAAAGCAAATGTAATCATTTGGTTTGGGGTGAGGTAACGATGGTGGTTAATTTGAGTTATGTAAGCAACCTGGTTTATATTATATCATTATGAACAAATTTGAGAGGAAAGTGGATCAATATATGAGGATGGAAAGATACAGTTAATGAAGGGAAAATGGGGTTTCTTAGGTTGTCTCTGCCACTGGAGAAGCCACCACAAACATAATTTTTGTGAGCTAGAATTGTAGTACTGTAGAATAAAAAAACCCCAAACAAAACCCTCAAAATGTGCTGGAGTGTTTATTTTAAATAAATAATTTTATTAATATTTTATTATGTAAATGCTGTATATTTAAATAGTTGTGCTTTTTCCCTGACATGAGCATTGTAACAAAACAAGCACAAGCACAATGGCATGTAGTGATATCAATCTCTTGGAAAAATATTCCTATTCATTACTTTTGTGGAAGGGTGGCACCAGGAAGGTAATTATTTGTTCTATGTTAGTCTAATTTTTTGTTCATTTTCTGTTTGCTGTACAACCATGGAAGTCCTTTTCTTTGCTTCCCTTTGCAGCTAAACATGACATTCCACTTGTTCATTGTGGCACTTGCTGGAGCTGGAGCAGCAGTCATTGCTATGGTAAGCTACCATACCCCTCTCTACCTCATCTGAATTGCTGATGCCTTCTGGTTCTGACTTAGGATCAGCTGTTCAATTTCCATACTATCACTCAAAGCTATTATTAAAATATAGTTCTGTAATTCAATACTCTCCCTTTTTTTCTTCTTTTTTTTTTTTTTAATATATTGATGGATTCCCTTTGAAGTAGAGTATCATGATTACTTTTTTGAATTGATAAAAGACCTTTAAGTACATGCTAAGAATTTTCACTGTTCTCTTGCTGTATTCAGACAAGGGTCTGAATTCACATGTCTATTTTGTAACCATAGTATTATACTTTTATGATCTCTGCCTTTCTGGGTATTCATAGGCTTGCCACACTGCTATTTTAAGAGCAGAAGCTTTTTGTCAGTTCTGTGAATATATATGAATGTGTTGATTTTTCTGTCAGGACTAATTTCTCTGCTCCTTTATAATGAAGATCACTTTAAATTTTGGCATTTTGTCAATGAGAAGGTTCCACTGAGAAAAAAGTATGTGAGCTAGTGCCCTGCTCTTCTGTCTTTTGTCTGCTGCATTTGCTTAAGCATAAAGATATTTTTAGACTCACAATTCTCTACTGGTGTAGGTTTGCATTATGCATGCTGGAATGGGAAATTAAAAGTGACTGTTACTTGGCTCTGATGCTTTCATAAGTATTAGTGGTGGCGATTCCTATATGCTGCTTATGCTAGTAATTTTTTGTGCATCATAAGGCCATGATTTGGTTTTTTATCTTTATAATTACATTTATAAAAAAGTACTTTCAGAAAATATTCAATGAATTTAGTAGTTCTCTTACATCAATGATTTTTATCTGCCATTTTTTCATTATTACATGACACCCTGCAAACAGCAAAGACAGCTATATGAAAAATATATATTTTCAATACAGTTTTTTGATTCGAGGTCACAAATAATAAGTGTAATAGTAGAATAAAATTCATAATAATGATTTAATTGTTTTTTCAAACTGAAATTTTTCTGCTTATAGTTCCAAAATTGGTGACCAGATAGCAATTATGATAATATACTGT
>JAYDZK010000202.1:36433506-36461796 GCA_034509185.1 Euphonia xanthogaster | reverse complement strand
AATATACTGTTAGTGTTAGGAAACTAAATCTAAGAGATAATTAGTTTTCCACTGTGTGATTATTTTGAAGTATATTCAGTAGATATCATAAAATGCTATTTTGTTCAGATGAAAATTCTGCATTTCAAACAAAAGGTTTGAATTCAAATAGCCACCAAAAGATATTCAATTAAAAATAACACATCTTCCGTGAAAGCAAATTAAGTAAATACATTGTGCCACATAGTTTAAATAAATAATACTTTCAAGTTTTTTAAAAGTCCCTTCAAAGCTCAGCATATCAAAGTTAACACAGCTGCATTACACTAGGCACAAATACCCTTTGAATTCACTTTGATGGTGTACATTTATTCACATATTTTTGAAGGATTACCCATTTCCAAGCGTGCTTTCTGTAGAATTCTATAACGCACAGAGCAGACATGATAACACTGTTCCAACAACAATAGAAATTAATATTCTAAGTGCTAGTAAATTTCATACTGTCCTAGTGCTGGTAGATGTTTGTTTCATTAAATGTTTAAAACAGATTTTTTCAAGTTTCTAACTATAATGCTTGTTTTTAACCTACCATTCTAATCTGTTAGATACCCAAAGACTAGCAGATTCCACTCTTTGATAGTGTAATTTCTAAAACCAGCATACCAGACCACATCTGTAGGCTGACAGCTTCACACTTGCCACAGTACCCCAAACACAAGGGAAATGAGGGAAAATACAGAATTTTGTGGTTGGACATACAGACATTACAAGGTTCTCCTTTAAGGAAAGTTTACTTTCCCAAGGTAAAATTTATTTAAAGGAGGAAAAATTAATTTGGGATCCTAACTATCTCATCTAGGAAGAAGAAAGTATCTTTTTTCTCCAGATCTTACACTCAAATTAGTAGACAGAGGTAATGCATCAACAGTGAGAAACAGTGTGGAGGTCATTTCAGTCATTGGAGAACCAGTGCTCTTCACTACATGTGCTGCTTCAAGAATAATCATAAATATGAAAGGATGACATTTGCCTTTGTTTATATCCAGAACATGCTTGTGAAATTAAACAGGAAAATTAGATTAAAATACCAGCCTTTTACAAAAGAAAAAGCTTATTAATATAATGCACTCTTCAAACATTTCCTGCAAACAATTACTTTAAACCAGAATAGTCCATCTGACTAAAGTGGTAAGTATATTGTATTTATGGCCAGCCAGTAGCAGTAATACAACATCAGTGCTGAATGACAGAATTGGTAAAATCTGCTTCCTGAAGTGACATTTTAAGTTGTGACTTGAATATACTCCACTACATCCTCACTTCTGGATTTTTAAACAAGGGCCAGTGCCAGACTATTTAATTTCTGAAGATTTCTTAAACTCTTTAATGTCAATATGATTCTACAAAATTCACAAAAGAATCAGCTTATTCATAAATTCTAAGTCCATCTGTCCCCAGGATACTTTTAATAAAACTGTTTTTTAAAACAATATTTTTCAAAAAGTATTCATTTATTGCAAAACCACCAAAAAACTTGTGAAAACTTGCAAAACCATTTGATCGCAAATCACAATTTCCCCATATCTCTTGGTCTCAGATTTGCTTATGAATGTTAGAATTTTTTCCCAATTCACTAGATACCTCTTTAGACTGCAAAGAAGAATGTTGGTTTTGGGTTTCAAAAGGTGAATTGTCCTATATATTAGGACTGATATATAGAAAATCTCATATATTTTACAGTATATGTTAGGGAAAGTTTCATTTTACAGCAAAGAATACTGCCAAAGAGTTTATTTTGAAAATTTATCATTGTTATGTCAATGCAAGATGGGGGAAAAAGAACCAAAACCTGATAGAATTATTTATGCTGTAAATGCTTTTTGAGAGTCTTTATCATGAAAAAAAAAAAATATCCAGGCTTTTGAATCATACTTAATTTGTACCATATATAATTCTGAGCAGTACTGTTCTTTCTTATGTGTGAATAGATAACAAAGGCATATGGAATAGATAATGACTTACAAATTTTTATACATTCGTACTTATAAACTTTAGTGTTGTCAGTGTTGTGTTAGATAGAAACAGAAGACTTGAAGTGGTTTAAATGTAAGCTCTAGCATTCAACACTTGATTGTAAAGCCAGTAGACATTCCACCTGTTATGTTTCCCCACAAACACTGTTGAAAAACTTCATTATGAGGCGCAAAATTTCATTTCTCAAAAGTTACCACATGACCTGGTAACTCTTTTACCTTAACTTCCACAGAAATTATGTCCTGTAAGGTGGAGATGCAATCAGGTCTCCTGAAACAGGAGCAAGGGAAATGTAAAATGGTCTATTCTTCTCCCCAGTATGATTGTGCTCTTCTGTAAGTTGTGAGATGCATGTAAAGGGAGGAATTAAAGTTATTTAAACTTGGGTCCTGGGGAAGTAGTGACATGTTCTGCATGGAAAAAATAGAACAAAAACCCTGAAATAGCCAACTCCACAATTTCTAAACACTGAAACATGCTTTCACCTTATGAAGAAATCTCAGCAGGAATAGGTATGGAAAGACCCTGCACCGCCTTGCATATGTCTGTAATTGAAACCTCCTGAGGCAGACTGTGGAAGCTGCCTGGCTTCAATTTAAATAAGCCTTGACGAGGGCCTCACTGGCTTCAGGCTATTCAGGTCATGGAATTGTGAAATGCAATTAGACAGCCACTTAGAAATGACCTCCTTAGTGTGGCAGTGTTATCTAGGAACTTGGTGTTAAAATAAAAAACAGAGGTGGTGGTACTGTTCAATGTATATGTCTTTATAAACATGGATAAATATTTGAGATTATATCAGTTAAAGTAGGTGTTTCCTGGCAAGTCTTCCTACTTACATTGAATATGAACTCCAAGAGTTTTCAACAGTTATTACAGTAGTTTCCTTTGGTATCTTCATAAGGAAGGGATGGGCAAAGAATGAGTGCTTAATGAAGGTCAGACTGTTACCAATATGCCTTTAAAGTAGTCTATTTTTTAACGAAGAAAAATGCTGAGTGAAATTGCAAGTTTAAACATTAAGTTTAAATTTTTCTTTTACTGGGCCATTACTAAATATTTTGTGAGGGTAAGAAAAAGTGCCTACATCATTCCATTTTCATCACAGATTCTTCATTTGCAAGGATTTCTGGCAAATATGTTTTAAAAGGTCATGAAGATGTGAGTACAGTGCTCAGATAGCCCCCACTTTCAGGATTCTCATGTTTGCAATCAGTTTGAGGTTCAGACTGTGTTTTACCTGAAATTTCAGACTCAATGAACCAGCATTCATATTTTCATTGGGTGCAAATTGCAATTCAGATGACAAAATTTTTAGGATTACTAGCCTGTTTATTTTGATTTTTCTCATCAGTTTTACTGTGGAGAATTTAAGGCATTTCATTCAGTACAATGAGGATCCAGGATTAGGGTCTCTCATTAGATCAAAAAATGCCTTATCCAGAAACTACCCATGGTGGAAGCTTTGGGAAAAGCTGAGTTAGGATAGAAGGTGTTTCTTTTTCCTGTGTACTAAATTCTGACTAGAGTGTTCCAGAGTGACACACAACATGCTGCCAGCTCCAACATCTCTATTTACAGATTGCTTTGCTAGTGATGTTCTCTAGATATCAAGAAAGTCCTAAAGATATGTAGAAATACTACTCTCTAGTTTTTTTCCCTTAGAGGACAGATTCTCTGAACAACTTCTTTCTATCGCCTCAAGTCAGATAGTATTCCTCAAATAAGGATTAATTGGAAACTTGACATAAAACATAAGGATAAAAAAGGTAGCAAAAATATATGGTATTTTTAAGGGCTTCAGAATGCTTTCCTTGATCTTAATTATCCAGATTAAGAAATGTACTTTTGCCTGTACTAATCAGCAACAATTGCCAACAAACAATTGAAAAAAATGTCCAAATATCCCAAAAGAAAAAAACCAAACATATTAGAATGGATCTGTTCAGTTAATATGAATCTAAGATATCCATATGTACAATAGTACAACATGAAAAGGAGAATTTGCATAATCTCAAGGTGTTTTTTTATTATTTATTGTATTATTTTTCAATTTTCCATTAACTGAATCCCAGTATAGCTTCTTGATTTCTTAATAGAGAAGGGTGAAATATTTTGGATCTCACAAAATTGTCCATTTCTTCTGAGGAAGAAGATTAACATAAATTAAAGAGGTGCTCTCATCAGAAAGTGTCTGAAAGCCTGCTAGGGAAGGAATTAATGTCCAGAGTCCCAGCATAAACTAGTTGAATATCCTTGCGGAACACTTTTATTTTCTGACTGAATACAGAGTAAACAGAGCATCCAAAATTTTTTTGACTAAATTTTGTCATATTTTGCCTAACTGAACTTATTTTTCAGTTATTGACAATTTTGCCCCAGATTAGTGAGTTAAATACAAAGTTAGAATTGTAGCTGAAAGTCATGGCTAAATGGAAAGAAAATGCTAACTTTAACAAAAATTAAGAAGCAAAACTTTCTGTTATTGTATTAGATATTCAACCATAAGATTTGTCTATGGCATATTTTGATCCTAAGGACTACTTTAACAAAAACTTCTTCAGTGGCTAAAAGTGTACAATAAATACCCAACCAGAAGGCATTTTTACATGTACCTTTGCAAACTAACTAAAAAATAATGCAGGGATGGTTTGGAATTTGAATTTTTCAGGTTTTAGGGTTTTTTTTCCTTGTATCTGTTCCAACTACGAGTTATAGTAACAGTAACAGCTATGAGATGAGTAATCTGAAGGTTAATGAAGCCTGAATTTGCCATCATGGTTCTATAGTACTTCTTGACACAAGAATGCCTAGCTCCTGCTGATGAGAACCTACAGGCTCCAAGTTTACATGTGCTCTATTCTGACTACCTCTATTGTTTCTTAACGCTGTGTTACCTCTCTTACAGGTTCATTATCTCATGGTCTTGTCTGCCAACTGGGCCTATGTGAAAGATGCTTGCAGAATGCAAAAATATGAGGATATTAAGTCAAAGGAGGAACAAGAGCTGCATGATATTCATTCTACTCGCTCTAAAGAGCGGCTCAATGCTTATACATAAAAGAAACCTTGTCTTACTTCCTAACATGTGAATGCTTTGTTGTTTAATTAAAGGCCATCCTACCATTTTAAAAACAATTGAAAGTGCTTCTCACAAAAGATAGTTTGGGTGACTTACATATCACCTATGTACAATTCTTGGTTGTCTAGCACTTGGTTTCTTAATTAGTTCTTACTTTGTGTGATCATTCTATACCACAAAGCTCCTAAATAGCCTTTCCTGAATCCCTTTAGGCTAATTAGTTCTGATAGGTCAAGGATACTAAACTATTGTCAAATACAAATATGTGTTTGATTTTTTTAATCACTTTGTATGTGTTATGCATAACACCTTTTGCATTGTTTCTTATATGTTTTTGGAAAAAAAAAGTAGCTTTTTATACTTTTTAGTTTTGAGTTCAGTAACTACTTTAACTACAGGTATACTTCAAAGGGACCATTGTACATGATGTACAATATATAAAGAAAACATTCTGATGACTTTCCTTTATATATGGAAAACCTGCCAGAGGGACCCTGATCAACTTGAATGAAGGTCCTAAGAACGTTTTAAACAATCAAAGGTGCAATTTCTAAATTTGTAATAGTGGGTAAAAAAATAAAAAAAAAGCGAAAAAAGAAAAAAAAGAAAAAAAAGAAAAAAGTGCTTCTTATCTTTGTTAACATTGTATTATTGATGTTTTTAAAGAATATTCTCTTGTTTCAAGTTCCATGGGTGATAATTCCTGTTTGTATTGTGAGCATGCAGTCCGTGGTGCTAACAATGCATGGCCACTTGCCTTTTGAAGGAATTCAATACCACGGCTACCTGTTAACGAGTTATGATATATAGACAACTGTTAATTAAGTGATATAGTTATTCATAGTTTTCTACAGAATAATCTCTCTTTAATTCAATGATGGTTATGCTAAATTGGAGCTGTCCATGTGATGATGTAAGAAATTACTGCTTAGCTACATTTATGAAAGTAACATATCAAAAATGCAGTGACCATAGGAGTCAGATGTCTTTTTACCTGCTTTAAAAATTTAAATGGATTGCACCTGTCTGAACTGTAAAAGATATATTAAAGGAGACTTCCATAAATGTTATAGCTTGGCTTCTAGCTTTCCTACACATAATGGTTTACCTGTATTACGTTGAAGTAAGGTGAAAGACCACTACAGAGCTTATTATTTCAAAGTGTAGTAATATATTTGAACCTTTATTTTGATATGAAAATGTTATCAGAATGATAGGTCATCTTGATTTGAAAGAATTACCTGTATCAAAAACAGAACAAAAAACCCTATTTAAGAAAAGTCAGTATTATTGGACCAAATTTGGTGGATTTTTTCTTTTTATTTTGCCTATTTCTAATGCTACAAGAATGCTGTAAAGTGTCTTTTAAAGTGATGTAGCCTGACAAGACATTTTTGTCAGTGTTAAAAATCTTAGGTAGTTTTGTGCACTTATTGGACCATTGTGAATTCTCTCTCAGTGTAAGTGCATTTCTAATAAAACTTCTTGAGTAAAACTCTTCTTTGTACTATTACTAGTCATGCATCATCAGTAATTTTTAACAATTCTTGTAGTAAGTAGAAGGTAATACTATAGTTATTTGTGGCATGATAATGCATTAAGTAGTATTAGTTGGTTGAGTTCTTTTTCTTTTTCTTTTATTTTGCTTGTTTTGGGGTTTGTTTTTTTGGTTTTTTTTTTTTTTTTTTTGGTTGTGTTTTTGATTTGGGGTTTGGGATTTGGTTTGGATATTTTTTTACACTTAAGCTGTCCTACGAGGTCAACAGTTTTCTGATAATGTGCAGTACCAGTATTACAGTTCTGCAAAAAGTATTAGGAACCTCTTTTTGGACTCTATATTGTAGTGTTTCAGTTTTGTGTCTTAAAATGTTTGTGCTGATTTTTAAAACTATGTCTTTTAAACTCATGTAATGATGTTAATGCTTTTGGCTCTTCTCTGGTATTAGAGTTTGTATTTTCACAAAGAATGCTTTGTAGCAGGCATTACAATTAATCTGTTTTGTACATAAATGTGCCAACAGCTTGATGGTGGCGTTTTTGAAATGTAGAACAAAGTGCTTGCAAAATGTAATAAACACACTTGTGTACTTTGTGTTCTTGTTAATTCTTTGTGTAGTGCTTTTTTGCCTATACTGGACAGGTCACTCTAACCAGAAATGGAAGATGCTTGTTTCTCCTTGCTACTGCACAGATTGCTTTAAATATGTCTTCTAATCAACATTCAGTGTCAGAAATCAAACATCTTAAGACTAAGAGAGTAAAATATTTTCTAAGAGCAGAGTTTCATAGTCTAGGAAGTGCCAGGTAGCAGAAATCAACCTCGCTATATTTTTAACATAGCAGTCAAAAGAAAAATTGGGAAAGATTCCCATTACTACAGTGTCATATGGAACAGCTCAGCAGAAACTGATCTTTGAATATTGCTGGGGATACTCGTTTCTGGGTGGTACAGTAGCTAATACTTTGAAACCTCAATAACAATACTACATTACTTGCATGCATGTAAAGTAACTTAAATGGTTAAGAGAGATCTACAGCTGTGCCAGCTAACCCGATACCACTGAGGAAAATTATTTAAAATACAGTTCCACAATGTGTTTGCTTCTCAGTTAACCAGCTGTTATGGAGCTCTTTATGTGCTCTCAATGAGGACTTTTGTCATAATGGCAGAAGTAGCACAAGCCAGAGGACTAGAGGAGCTTCCCACAGCACATCACATCAGTCATAAGTGATTCACTTCAAAGTCTGAGCACGTTTGGTTTATTCCAGAGACTTCTCTGTTGACAGCCTAAGCTGATTTTTCCTGAGGTAGGCTGCATGGATCTTGCCTTCTATAAACTCTTCTGTACTCAATCTAAACTTGTGCCTATTGTGCTTTTAAGAAACAAGCAAAACATTGTAGGTTAATCTTTTTGGTGCAGATTTTTGCTGGACAAAAGGCTGCAGTTAAATGAAAATTTCCATTTTAAGAGGATTTCAGCCCTAGATATTCAATTTTGCATGTTCATCACAGCTTACTATTTATTAGTAGTACAAATACTACTAATAATAACATATTATAAAACAGATTCAAAAACTTATTTGATGTAGACATCCTTCCCAGTCCCTGTCTCCCACTCAGATCACCCCCTTTTCTTATGCACAAGATTATTTTATGCCTCAGCAGGATCATCTCCCTCAGCAGCAGTTTTTCTGCTTTGAGCACAAGCAGATAACACATTGAACCAGCATGATTTAGACAATGCAGAGCAGTGCACAGCAGATGTGGGGCTCAGTGTTCACACCTTGGTAGAGAGAATGGCAATTTTTAAGCCAATGCACCGTGCAGTTTGGTGATGTAGTTAAAACAGGAGACACTGAAATTATATGCCTATAGTTAATATTTCAAAATAGTTAATTATAATCTTTCCCCCCAGGATCTAAAGTAAGAGGATTTCAACTATAACTGGAAATATATATATAAATGAATTTAAAATTCTATATTCAACTTTTAGTCCTATATTAATGCAATTATTTAACTTGTAATATGTATGTATTGATGTTAAGTACTTATTGAGCATTACCATGATTGCAACTCACCTTCAGTTGATGTAGTATATTTTAGGACAGAATATATCTGTACTGTACTTCCTATAATAGTCAAAGGCAACAGTTTATGGAATCTTTTCCATCATCAAGATAATTTTAAAAATTTTTAAAATTTTCGCTTCTGGGTTATCAAAGTATTTATGCAGCTGATTTCCTGAAGAACACAGCTCAGTTTATAAAAGACCTGACTATAGCAAATTTCACCTCAGTAGGAAAGGGGATGTTTATACAAGCGCTCTTTTAAAAAATCCCAACATTTTATTTTCATTGGGTTCACAGAAATCCCACATATATTGTTAAGCAGCAAGCCAATTTATGTCTCACCTTTCAGCACTGCCTCCATTTTGGGTAGATATTAATTGGAAAGATCAAGTCCAAAGCACACAGAGTCTTTACCAGCTCTTTCTGGCCCACATGAATTCTTCTAACTTGTATTTTCTACAAGGGAGGAACTGCAGCAATTTGTGATTTTTGTGATTTTCAGCTATAGTTTCTTGTTCTTTCAGGTGTTTGCAGAGGATCCCAACACATCACAGAGTTGCTTCTGTGTTTAACAGTTATTAGCAGTGATGGAGGCAGGTAAGTGTTTCTGCTGGCACACCCGCAGGGATGGTGACTAGTAGAGGAGTGGATCATCTTTGACTTGCAGTAGTCTAAGCATCAGCCAGATTTGCAGCTACTCTGCAGGGAGAAATTTATCCTAAAGAAAAGGTTCTTCCCACAAGCTGCTGTGGACTCTTTCCTTCCCTGTTTAAAGTGGAGTTTGGTCAGATAAATCTGAGCCCCAGGGAAGATGATTTCAGTTGGTCTTTGATTTGGCACTGCTGAGCTTCCCACGTTTGAAAGGGATGGTTAGGGGGCACGTGCATCTACTTTAGGAGTTATTAAAAAACAAAACAAAAATCCCAAGAGACTCGCATGAATATCCTATGGTTTTACATGCTGAGTTACTCAAGACAGAATACTGTGTAGGCTAGAAAAGGGATTATTAGAGTTAGGTTTTCAAAGGGTCTGAATATTTTTTCTTCTCAGTTGCCCAGAAAAGTGATACTTAGCATGAATCACTTTCCTGTGGTTAATAGGGAATATTTTGGTCTCTGAGACTGTAAGTGCTGTATTTTATTAAATAGCTTTGCTCACATGTATTTCTTTGTAAGGATAAATATTAATTTTAGAACAACTCTCATGGGGAAACAAATTTATCCTCAACAAACGAATGTCCCTGTTAAAGCATGCAAATCAATTCCTGGAATTTTACAATTCAGCTAGTTGAGTTGCATGTACAATCACATTATGGAATAATAAACTAAATCACAGTTAAACAGAGCAAAAGTGTCAAGTTCATCAGCTGCCTGGTTTGAACTGACTAAGCAGATGGAAACCTTTCCCAAGAAGGCAGTGTTGGATGCCTCATATTGATGCCTTTTTCTGAAGTATGAAACATGTTAAGCACAGATACCTCATTAAGGTGTTTAATTAATATTTCTGCTTTCCTTTCATTATTTGCTTCTCCATGACATTGCTGTTCCTTGTGCCATGACATGAATTGGAACTGAAGCAACATAAAACTTGCTTCTGCTGAGGAGGGGATGTACCAATGCCACTGAGCAGTGATGTACCACATGCTTGGAAAGCAGGATGAGAACAATGAAAAAGCAAGTCAGAAAAAAAGAAATATAAGATTTTCCTTTCCTTGTAAGCTGCACCTGCAAGGTAATAGCTGGTCTTGAGACCTGTACCTCATTAAATATTATATACAGGTATGCCTTGAAGGACTGGGGCTTTAGGAAGAGTGAGAGTTTCTAACAAGGTACAAAGGGCAAATGCTACTTGAAACATGGTGATTTTGGACAGTCTAAAGCCATGCTTCTCTTGAAAGGAGCAGATGGCCGAGAGAAACTTGTAAACCTTTAATTGTCACAGCAGGATCTCAGGATCTGTTCCCAGCATGAGTAACATGGTGGCACAGCTGATGTGTCACGTATGCAGCTGCATGGAACTATGGAGTAGAGCTTGTATCACTTGAAGCAATTCAGGGATGATGCAGAAGAGGACCTTTGCTGCAGTCATAGTCCTGGCCCAAGGACTTATTGCAGCAAGATTGTTTTCACTAACACAAGAAAGAAAAGTAAGGATTTGAGTCGGGAAAATCTAATTTTTGCATGTGAGAGATGTCAAGTATTTTGCAATGTAATAATTCATGTTAAGTGCTTGCATTTTTAATATATTTTAAATATACACACATACATACAATACATTGTCCAATAAATTGATTTTTTAAAATTTACATCTGTACTACAATAATAATGACAGCCTTAATGAAAAGTAGTAAATTCAATGATTATGTGAAATTCTTCACACAAGAAATGGCATTAATTTTATTCTACCACAGTTATCAGATACTTTGCAAATGATAAGGTCATCTATGGAGATAATAGCAGCTTTGACTTTTCTTCATGAGCCTATTCAGCTTGCTTTGCTTTCTGGTAATAGCAGGCTTCTGGGCTTCAGTGTTACTTTTTTTCCCTACAGATCTTCCAAACCTTCTGACAGCAATGTTAAGCCTAATTCTCAGCATTTAACACATGGAAATACATGCATGAGCAGATATTTTTCCCTGCCTTTCTTCAGCAAGCTCAATATTATTCTTTCTGTCACTGCACAGCCTCCAGAGTGTATCCACAGGCACTGTGCCTTCAGGCTCGCTTTCCCCTAACGCTTTTCCTAGTTCTCCCTTCAAAATCCCTGTCCCTGGGCCATTCACTGATGGGCCTGGCTTCCTCCTTCATCTCTGCCAGCCTGCTTTGCTCCAGCTGCAAGTGGCTGAGACTGGCATTAGGATTAATCTCACCTGGCTCGGATCAACCGGGGTGCTGAGCCCAGCCAAGCCCCAACGCGGTTCTTCATCCTGCTCCTCCTGACACGTTCCAGCCTCATTATCCAAATGTGAGGTACCCTGTGAGGAACTATGGAGAAGATGTTCACTAGGGAGGCAAAGCAGAGCTCCTTAGAGAAATTCCTATCATCCTTCAGTATTCCTAATGTAAAGGGAAAACCAGGAAGTGGGGGAATATTTATATGTTCCTGTAAATCCTAGGCAGATTTGTGTTATGCAATACTTCTCAATTGATATTCAAGATTTATTGTTGTTCTTCTTTAAGATCAAACAAAATCGTAAATGGCAATATTAGACAAAATAATACTTTCCTAAATTGGGAGGGGTGTTCATCTGTGACAAAGAAGCTGATGATGAAAAAGAAAACCAAATCCACTAAGCTCACAAAAAAAATTTTAAAAGTAATAGTGTGAGTTCATACCATAATTTACAGGGTATAATTAAGTGAACTGTAGGAGGTGATAATCCTAAGGAAAAAAGTTGATTAAAAGAAGAGATTAAAAGGATGCCCTTTTTAAAGTACAAGACCAACTAACAGTACTCAGAAATGTTTTGGTAATTTACATAGAATGAAATTTTTTTTGCATTTTGACCACAAATACATGGATTCATATATGCATTTGTACCAAATTTTATTAAATTACTATAGAAGGCCATGTGCATTGAAGGAGCCATTGAACTGTGAAAGTCATCTCCTCTTACCAAAGGCTTTCCTGCGTGCCATGGGGAGCAGTAAGAGTTTGTTATCTGCATTAATCTCTTTAACTGGATTAAATTCTTGAGAACAAAATCCACTCAGTTCCTGGACTAGTATATGGGCCAGATCTGTAGAACAGGTATTTATGAACAGACAGGCAGACAATTTGACTATGTTCCAGAAGATTAGAGTCGAACTCTGTGTCACAGGTTTTCCCAGGAGGCTGACTGAGAAGACTGTGCCTCTTTCTAGAGTCATAGTCCTTCTAACTGTTCTTTGGTTTGTTTTCTTTAATCCAAATGGAAAAAAATAGATGAAAAAAATTATAGAAAGAGGAATGGAAACAAATCTGTGTTTGAGCCAGCATTATTTTGGCTACTGCTTGTGAGGTTCTGGGGTGATATTAGGCAGGGGAAACATAATCTAGTGCTAGACTTCAATTTGATTAAAGTTTCAGATATTATTTTTACTTTTTCTATGTTTTTATTTTGTCACTTGCAGTCCTGACTTCATATACTTACAGGTGGCCTAACTTAATATCTTCTGTGTAGTATACAGAGAGAATTTTTCATTAGCTTTCAATTTGTTTGGTGTTGAAACATTTGGTCATTTAAAAATAACTGTTGATTATTTTTTAACACTTTTTTCCATATGAATTTTTGAAACACAATAATTTCAGCTCTATTTCTTTCTAGGAATTTGTTAAGACTAAGAAATCTAACTAAAGTAACTTAAATTTCTTATCCTTTCTTTTCGAAGTGTTATAACTTTCAAAATGCCTTAAGCTCAAAGCAAATCCTTCTTCTATCAAAATAATTAGATTCAAAAAAAAAAAAAATGGAATCAAGTACAACTGCTGTGGTGACACTGAAATTGGATATTATACATATTTTTCTGTCCTAAATAGCATGCCAAGATGTGCTACAAATAACTGCAAGCAATCTTCCTAATCTTCCTATAAAATTCTGGCATTCAAGTTTATTTTTCGATGACCAGGCCCTCTGAGGGCATGAACACACCTCTTTAATACAACTTCAGTAAACATCAGTGAAAATCCTGAAGGAAGAAACTTTTTTTTTGCTGCCTCTATGACAGAGCTGTGTTCTATTCATAGACACAGTTGTGGATAAATTGAAAGCAAGCTGATTTTCTTGCTTATTCCTCATTAAATATGATGAATCTTTACATCTTTACATTAAACATCAGGTATCTTTACATACAAACACCACCACCACCCCCAAACACAGCACACGGAGATTTTTCAAGTGAGGTATTATTTTGTAGCTTTTAATGACGGTGAGGAAAATGGTTAAAGGGGACGACGATATGGTCGATCTGACACTGATAGGTGTAGAGTACTGACATCTGGCGGTAAAGCGATGTAAAACAGAAGAATGTGGCTAATAAGTCCGTTTGAGACGGTTTGATTTTAAAGAACAGCTTTCATAAGACCAATCTGTTTCTTTTCTATTTCTGTATATTTCGAAAATGTTCTTTAGCATAGCTTAAAAGCATTCAAACACTCTGTATAAATATAAATATAAATATAAATATAAATATAAATATAAATATAAATATAAATATAAATATACAAATATATATAAATATATAAAAATATATATCTATAAATAGATTCAGCCCTTAAATATCAGTCACAATTGGGAGTGAATTAACAGGGAGTGAATAACTAAAGGACTTCAGTGGGGAACCTGAATTTTTGGCATTGCTCATTATTCTAAAGGAATTTTTTTAATCTTTAGCAGGGTTTTCCACCTACTTTAGAAATGGCATTTGTACATAATTATCATTGCAAGACAGTAGTGTGACTCACCACACCACCACCCCCCACTTCAAATGACACTTAATTTTGTAGTACAGCAATTTTTTTTTTCATATTACAGGTAAAATTTATAAATATGTTATTTATGATGCTGACTTACCTTACCCAGTGGGAAAACAGGGATGCTAGCTTTTTAGAAATACTTGTCAGTTTCTGGAATAAATATTTTAATATAACTATTGTTTTTAATTAATGATTAATTAATATTTAATTTTTAATTAAACTACTGAGTGGTAAAACTAGTGACTGCTTCCAGTTGTATCTAAGCCTTGCTTGGCATCAAAGTGACAAGCACAGTTCAAAATTCCTGTGGAGCAGAGCCGTGCTTGGTTCGACCATGGAAGCCTGAGGCCACTCAGCCTGGTGGTGACTGTAGTCAGTGGCATTACCTCTGCAGCCATGGAAGTTGCATCCCATGCTGCCTTATGTCTAGCTAGCCAAGCAGCTGTCCAAAAACAAGCTGTGCTACCACTAGAGCTTAAAATGTAGAGGGGGATACACCAGCTGATACTTATGGTAATTTTAGGGGCCTTAGGATATTGCTCCTGGTCTTCACCTACCGCGCCTGAAGGAGTGTCAAATGTGACATCTCACACCTGCTGGCCCTGTCAAGGGTATCAACACCCTGAAAAAGGCAAAAAGTTACTACTGTTAGGTGAGTCTTATGTGTCTAAATCTCCAGAGCTTTGGCTGGGGCTTCTCAGCACAGGGTAGACATCAGAGCCAGCCTTGTGCTGCTGTCTTTGGCTCAACCCTCCAGTCTTGCTCCTTGGCAAGAAGACAACACAATCAAATCCACCTGTGGATCTTTCCAATCCCAGCTGGAGGAACATATGTCATATGTGTAGCTCTTCTGTTGATACAGCATTTCCCCTTAATAGGTACATAAAATTTATATTTGATTTTATAAGGAAAATGGGTAGGACCAGGGCAGAGGAGAACCTTGTCACTTCCCTTTCTGGTGCATTGCTTAAGGTGACAAAATGGAAAATATTTTTTGAAAACTACTAATTCAATTCAGATGTAGTGTGGTTTGGTTTTGTGCTGCTTTTTTTGTTTTTTGTTTTTCCAAGTGTGTGTAACCCTTTCAGGAATGAAGTCGTTATCAAAACAAGACTTCGTAAGAGGACCAAAACCTTAAAACAAAATAATTTAACTAAATGCCTTACTAAATATGTAACTTTCTCAGTTGTTTCTTAATTCAGTTTAACAACATATAGTCCCTTCCCTTGAAGAAAATTCCAGGCTAAATAGTGTTCTTCTTGAATTTGTTCTTGATATATTTAAGTATGGGAAATGTGCCTTGGCCACCACATAATTTTAGGAGATGCTTAAGTTTACTTGCATGTAGACCTCATCTGGATGACAATAGCTGGCATAAATACACATTGTTTTCTTGTTTGATTGAACCAATTATTAAGATTCATTGGAGAGCTTACTGAAAAAACACTTTCCTCCCTCAAAACAAGAACTTACTTGTACATAAATATGTATTTATCATTTCTTTTTCTCTTAAAAGTAATTCATTAAGATTAACTGACTGCATAGGCAGTTAATCTCTAAATCCAGAAAAAGGTACCAGAATAAGTGACTAGGCAAATTCAAAGACAGAATGTCTGTAGGAAAATTTCTGACTCAAGCAGAAACATTGGCAGTGTTTAAAAGCATGTTACCTGTCAAAGCCTGACTTTGCTGTTCTCCTCTCTCGTCTGCCAAATGTGTGAAATATCCTCCTGGATGTATCTCATTATTTCTGCAGTCTGGAAAGAGTTCTGGAACTTGGCTTCTGACACTAAACACAGGAAAAGGAACTGTCAGCACATTGTCTTATAATACACTTATCTGATTTTGGTGCACTTATTTTATTTGGTGCTCTACATTTTCCACATATCAGTACTTGTGCTTGTGGTGACAGTGTTTTTCCTCAACTGCCACACAACCAGGTGTGTTACACGTAAGGCTGGTAATCATCCTGGTAGTCTGTGTGTGCCTGTCCCAGAGCCAGTGCTGAGAGAGGAGAGCAAACTGTTCCAGTGAGCTGGTGCAGGCAATGGAATGGATGGACATGCAAAGCAATAGGTGGGGAAATGGACAACTGGGTATTGCTAGGGGGGCAGAGAGGATGTGATAAGAGAAATGACAAACTGGTGGCAGAGTAACAACAGAAAAGGGAGCGAATCAGAGCATGATGCCATGTAGCAGGGAGCCCTGAGAGTGGAAAGAGCTGGGATGGGTCACACCTTAAGCAGTGGGCAGGATGGGAAAACCACTGAGGCATGGAGATAATTTCCAATCTGATATGAGACTACAGCACAGATCTGAATGAGCAAGAAAGAATTTGAAAAAAATCAACGCTCACAAATGCATATTGGTATGAGAGAAATAAGTCAATTTAGCAGTCTTTGGAGGTCATGGACATGAGTCCAGAGAAAAAGCAGTTCTGCACAACTTACAAACTCAGCAGGACTTTGAAATAATAATAAAAAGAATAGGAAATAAAAAAATGTAGCTGTTAAGAGACATATATATAGAATACCTCTTGACAGTCAGACATCTGAGAACATCTACAATAAGGCTGAAATACGGAGTGAAAAAAAAGATGAAAGATCTTCCTCTGTAAGTACATAACTTTGCAGTGACTCAGTCACTGAGACTGAACAAGAAGATCCCATGAGAGCAGAGAAGAGAATGAAATAAAGGTATTTCTTTCTGAATTTATTTGTGCTATCAGAACTATAGCAAGTAGCAAAAGGATTTCAAATATCTGACGGCACTTCTCTGGCATGTTTTTGTAAAGTTGTGTAGAGTATTGCAAATGCATATAGCATACATAGCATGAAATAAAGTGAACATTCCCAAAGGTCATTTCTGTTCATAAAAATGTTAAATTCCTGATGTATTTTATACTGCTGTTTGCCCTGTCTTCCAGTTTGCTTTTCTACTCTACTATTTTGGAAATGGAAACTATCTTACTGTATTATGACTGAGTCCTCATGTTTCAAAAAACTCTTAACGTATCTCCAAACACTACCAAGGGATTTCTAGCTCATTTGATTTGGCTGGCACCACTTGCTTGGAACTATTTTTGTGGGTTTTTTTATTAGCAGGATAACAATAGTAATTAAAAAGGATAAAGCTAGAAAAACCAATGAAATTCAGTATAGTACAAATGTTTGCATTTTAGGTTCAGAACATATTACACTTTCATATTTCTACTATGACATATACTTTAAGGAAAATTAATTTTCTTACACTGCTGTCCAACCAGGAGGAAACTAATGGTCTCCCAGGAAGCAGAAGCTTCTCTAGTTTTCAGCCAGAACTAATGCACACGAAGCCTCCTAGGTCCATCTTTGGAGTTTCTCTGATATGATGTGAAAGACAAGGCAGTAGGAACACTTTCCTTCTAATACCTGCTCATTTTTAATGTAATTATCCCAATTGTCCTTATCAGGCTGTTTGTCCTTTTGTTTTGGGGGACAGGAATTGTCTGCTTCATTGCCTGCCTGTGGAGAACTTCAGTAAAAGGTGAGAATTTCATTAAAAGATGGTGGTGGCTGTGCTCTGGCTCCTGATAGATGAGGTTGTGCATACAGCCCTTCATGTTGGCTACAGTTATCTCTTAGTTTCCTTCTGCCTGTTCCATCTTCATTTCTATGTTGTTTTCCAGCTCTCAGAAACGCATCTTTCTTCCTATGTTTGTCTAGCAACAACCAGAAAAATGAATGCCAAGCAATAAAAATATTGCATGCACAGCAAATTAAAGTTATAAAAGATTGCCAAGTGTCTTGGAAATGTTTTGGCCTATTCTATGCAGATTACCTGGAGCATACAAAAATAGGCAGAGAGAAGTGATAACCAGAAATTAGTGAAATTCAGAAATATTGCTTTTTCAGTGTGTGGAAATTGAATAGTTTAAATTCCAAAAATTAAAAAAAAAAAAAAAGAAGAAGCCTCCTCCCCCCCCCCAAAAAAAAAATTCACTTATGCGTTGTTTGAACATATCCCTTCATATTTTTGTTGCATTCTGTTTCAGAATTTCTGAAATTGAAGTATTTTATTCAGTCATCAAATTATTTTGCCTTTCCTCACTTGAATGGAACTTGAAGTCACCAGTACCTCTTTGCAGGATTGGCACAGTGCAGTGCAGATTTGGCTGTCAGAGCTGGTTGTTCCATAATGTGGCTGCTCACACAGCTCTCAGAGCATTCCGGGGCTTCGTTAAGGAGATTAGGAAGGCTCACGTTGCATCTTGTCCTTACTTAGAGAAACAGTTTAATGTCTCAGAATTTTTTAAATAATTTGAAATGAAACTGACCAGATAGCTTTGGGATGAATAAAACTACACCAAACCAAACTATTTTATTTCATGTTCAATCAAAAATATTTTGGGAACACTTTCCCAAATAGCAGTTTGGATTGGAGGAAACTATTTTCATGAGAGGAGTCAGTCCTGTAGAAAATAACTTGTCCCATAGTGTGTTCATGCTTTGCAAGCCCGAGTTGTTTTTTCCCTGAAGTCTGTATCCATATCCCTTGCTGCCACCTGCTGTTGTCACACAGAGTGGCTGGAATAGCTACTCATAGGATTTTTTATGTTTTGTAATGTTGTACTTTGTAAACAAGGAGAAAATATTCAGTATCTGATGCAGTGTTTAAGCAAGTATGAGGGAGCTTTTTTGTGAGACTGAAAAAGGATACCAAACCCAAGTGACCAAACCATCAGACTAATTTAACAGCCAAATAAAAATAGCAATAATACACAATTTATGTTGTCCTGTTACTTGTGCAAATACTGAAATGAGTAAAAAAACAAGTGTGGGATTAGATGTTATGCCAGAATGTCAGCTGGAGGTCTATTTAGGTCTCTGCTCTACATAGCTGCCACTCCCAAAATCTCTTGCTTACATACCCACGTAAAAACCTCTACATAGCTGTGCTACTAAAAAAGAAAAAAAAAAAAAAAAAGAGAAAAAGGCAGCTGTCAGAATCTTGCTTTAGCCAGACTGAGGATGGCATATATCCTCAGCAAAGAGATGAAAGCAGGGATTTCTCCCTCTCTCTCTCTCTATTAGGATATCAAAAGGCTGCAAATGTCTTATAGGGTGAATGAAAAATTTGTTGCTGAGGAATAAAAAGCAGGAGTTTTGTTTAAATCTGTAAAATAGAAAAGAGTTGAATAGGAATACCTGCTGGTGATTACGTGCAGTCAGAGTTTCTTTCAGACTTTTTGCAGATTTAGGCATATAAAATATGCTTTTAGAAGTTTATTGCAGAAAAATATAAAATAAAACCTAGGTGATCACTGTTATATAATGATAAAAAATAATTAAAGATCATTGATATTGTGTAGCATCAGAGAAGCATTACAAGCCTAAGCCCCAAGGCTTTTATGTCCTCTGCCACCAGCCCTACGCCCAACACTGATGCTTTGTTGAGCTCATAGCAGTACACCAATGGAATACTTGCTTTCCATACCTGAAAATGTAACTACAGTGTCCTATAGGAAGCCAATTTATGTGCTTTGCCCTTAAGATTGCATTCTATAAGGTGAAAGGTGAACTTAAGCACTGAATGTCTGGTTGTTCATTTTGCTTAACTGCTTATTCAGTTTGTCAAATGATATATTTTCAGACAATGCCAAAGCTTGTTTTTGTGGGATGTTGTGCACTAGGCAAAATGGACGAGACTGTGCCAGGTTTTGTCTGTAAAAAGAAATAAATAAAAATGTTATTAGTTCCTGACCAGACCCTCAGGAAGTTTGCTAGTTATTTCTCCATGGTTTCATATAAAATCTATAACAATCATCCTCAATTTCCCATGTAAAAATATTCTGATAGATTGCAATATTAATAATTGCCTTCCTTTTATGTCTTTCACTCTGAAGTTTAAATAACTAAAAAAAAAAAAATAATTATGCTATATCTGTAAAGATACCATATCCAGGCTGGAGGAGAGGCACAGCCCAGAGCTGCACAGCACAGATGTGGCCAGACTGTACTACTTGAGCTCATATTGAGATAATGGTCCCTTGCCTTGCTCTATTTGTTTGTCTGTTTACATAATCTTCCTTTTGTTAGCAGTTATGGTGTCAGTAACTTGTGTTCTGTGCTTTTCAAAGGTTTGACATTCTTCCATTAAGCTTGGAGCATGACGTTTAAAACCTACTGGAAGACTTTATACAAGAGGTAAAACACTGTCTCTCACCAAAGTTAGAAAAAAGCCCCAACTTTTAAAGGTTTTTTTATTTGCCTGTAAGATGAAACAAAAAATTGCTTGTAAAGAATAGCAGAAAGAAACATTGGTTACAACAATGTTGTGACTACTATTTCAGTCTGTGTTGTTTTTGTTGCCTAATGACTAATAAATTTGCCCCACTTTTGTGGACTTGTAAATAACCAATACCCTATGTACTATAGATATTGGATTTAAAACATCAGTAAAGGAAGATTGCAAAAAATATAATTTAAAATACAGCATTTTTTAGCTATAAATTAATGTGAAACCTCCTTCTCTCATTTTTATGCTGAATGTTTTTCTTCTGTCCCACATCAATAATAAGTTTTACCAAAAGAATGAGGGAAAAAAACCTTCAAGAAAAAGAATTAAAGAAAAATATTTTTTTTTTTCTGAAAATATTGAACACAGGCAGAGTGGACAGAGCTCCTGTAGAACTGTGATTCTGTTGTTATACTAACTGGGAATAAGTGCTTCAATATGATAACAGGACTGCCTTGTATAAAATCTTAGCTGAGACACTGTGTGAGTGAGCTTTGTGCAGTTCAAGGAGTTGATTCTAGCAAAAAAATACATGGAAATATTCCAAAGACCAGGTAAATGGAAAAGTGGCCATGAAGGCACTAGCATATTCAGACAAGGAAACCAGGGCTGAGGGGTTTTGGTTCTCGCCTTTGACAGAAATCATGAATGATAGCGAACAACTCTGGCGAAGGGAAAATAATTATTCAGTCAATTAGTTAGAACTAGTAAAAGAACAAATAAGCAAAAACTAAACAGCTTGAGTTTAGGCTGGAAATTTAAAAAAAAAAAAAATCCTAGCCCTTAATATAAATCTTTTCTGTAACAATCTTTTAATGGGAAAATAGAAAGGGAGAAGAAATAACATCTTTTTAAACAAAACTTAACAGTGATTTTGAAATTATTCTATGTCTTTTTTTAATATTAGAAGAGAACCAAATGCAGTGATGCGTGGGATCACTTTACTTCTTAATTTCTGCATTTGTACAGCCTATTAAATGCAAGAAGATAATATATTGTTTCTTCCAGAAGAGAACAGGGAGAATAGGACTTTACAGTGGAGCTGTCACCTAAAGAAGTTTTACACTGTGAGTCCCAACTCCAGATCAAGGTAAGAATTAAGATTTTAATTTTTTAATTTATATTATTTGTCCATGTTCCTAGTTTCCTTTTGTATACAGGAATTATTCAGTGCTTCAGTAAACTGTTTGGAGAATAGATGGGATTAATGCTCAGAAATATAGCTGTGTCCTACAACATCAATCCATCTTAGTTCACCTCTTATTATCTATGTTTCAGATTTGAGTTTGGACTGCCAATCTTTGGAGCAAAACCCAAATGTGAATTTTCACCTGCTGCAATCTCCTCTCTTACCCTCACGTCCTCTCTCCTGGTGTTTCAGCTCAGGCTTAAACAGATTCAGCTCAGGCTTACCTAATTGAAAATTAATTTTGGAGCTATAAAACTCCATGACAAGGTGAATACAAGAGGATCTCTATGGATACACTGCATGCTTCAGCTACATTACTAGAATCATTCAGATCACACCCGCAAATATAGTTTTCAACTTAGGAATAACATATGCAGAAAATTTCCACAAGATGGGGATAAAGGGATGTTTCATATCAAGGAGTTTGCTTTTACAAGACTCAGTTTATAGTTTGCACATCTGTATGAAGTCTATGGAAGAAAAATTTCATCTTACAAATCAGGGATTCAAGCAAAATATTCATGAAAGCACAGTAACTTTCCACTGTGTGTTGTAGGATAAAATGTAGGCTTGTTTAAATAACTTGGACAGTATTATCATAAGGATTATTTAGCAGCGGTCCTAAGAGGATTCAATTCAATATTTTTCACTTTACTTGATTGAAAATTAGCAAACTTATGCTTCATTTGCCTAATGTTTTGTTATCCTGCATTGAAGTGTCAACATTCTAGCTTTATAATTACAGAAAAATATGGAGGTTTATAAAAACCTCATTTTGTAATGCTAAATCCAAATAAGAATGGTTGTTGCAGCACAGTATAAAAAAAATAAAATGCAAAAAATTATAATACATGTAAATCAGATCTGGAGAAATTATGAACTAAGTATAATTAGAATAAGAGATTTTACATCTTCAGGGTATTAACAAGTTTTTTTACCAGAAGGTTTTGCCTAGTTTGACTAGTTCAGCAGAGACAAAAATTATTCCAGAACTCACCCACTTATTTGTCTGAAAGATTTTAAAAGCTTTTGTTGTTAAGGAGGAAGTTAAGCAATGGCCTAAGAGCTACAGGAAACAGAAATTTCATGGGTTTAGAATGAGAGTACTAATCACCCATGCCACTTTTACTGTGTTGTGTTACACACAATTAGAAATTGAAGAAATATTGCATATAATGGTTTAAATCAAGAGGAATGGGCCAAAATCAAATCAAGAAGAGATTTACCTGTTTTCAAATTGAACACACAAGTTTCCAGTTTAGATTATTCATACACAACTGTGACAGGTTATTTTACAGCCCAATACTTTCTGAACAGATCTCTTAGATATTCTACACAGAAAGAGTTTAATGTTTTAATACCAAACTTGCATTTTTGAAGATACTTGACTCTTACACAGGATTTAGATTTAGGAGCGTGACTGGGCAAGTTATTGAAATTATTAAAACTGTTGGGCTTGAGTACAACACTTAGAAAATACAGTGGGACCACACTGCAAAGGTCAGCCCCGTGACTCGTTTCAGCATGTCCACTCTCACAATGTTATCCCCATGACTGCTGGGAGGAATACACAAGCTGAAGTTTCCTCAAGCCCTCTACTTTCTTCAAAAGATCATTTTGTAGGTGGGCAGATGTTGAGCTAGGTGCTCTGTGTTGAGCTGAGCCACTAAACACTTCCTTTGAAGGTCTTGATAGGTCAGGAGGAACATTCACACCTCGTTTGGTGTGGCTAAACTGGCACATCAGCAAAACTCCACTCCACATCTGTTAAGGTGTGATTATTGAGAGCTGCCTCAGCCTGAATTCTGATGCAAAAAGGACCATATGCTGAAGTCCATAGTACAGATTTTATTTAGCAGGAAATTGTGATGTAGAGAGACAGAAAGAAATAGAAAAGAGAAGAGATGGGGAGCTGGACAGGGCAGTAGACAGAGACAGATTAAGGAGAAGATAGTCACTACCTGTGGATCCAGAGTCTTCTTCACCTCAGCTTTCTCAGCTATTGTCACTATACATTTTAGCAGAAAAAGAAATTAATTCTCATTGGCTACATAGTTCTCTAATTCAATTGGTTAAATGACTCCCTCGCTTCTAATGCTAGTTAGATTCAAGCTCAGTCTTTCTCTTCTTTTGAGCCAGTGGGTTTCTTGTGTTGGTGGAATTACCTTTTTCTCCCCCTGCTGGGACTACATTTTACCCAGTCAGAGCTGATTTCCACACAATTGCTAAATTGGATTTCCTGGTGGCCCATAAATTCTATATTCTTTGTAGTGTATAAATTAATCATTCTTTGTGTTGATTAGTGGTGATACATTGTTCTCCCCCAGCTTTGTTACCGTCTGCTTAGGTCTGAGATAACACCCAGTACCACCTTTATCTTATCTCAAGTTCTTGCTGTGGTGGGTTAATTTGCAGTTCAAATTCCAGGTATTGACAGAGGAATATTCAGGGGGGATATTCAGGGGGCATTCAGGGCATATTTGCTGTGTTGGTGTCACAGATGCCACCCGTCCCATAACTTGGAGTGGTCTTTGTTTAACTGGTGATATGCATATGAGCAGTCACTTCATTACTGATTTGCCACAGTGGGAATTTTTGTCTGGATGCATTACCCAGGATGTCCTAGCCAGATCTCTCTTCTTCCAGGCTGGAGTTATTGCCATGCTGTCTCTCCCTTCTGTGCTTATCTCATGGCAAAGTCTTTCTGTGGCCTTAACAGTGTCTGAGACAGACAACTGTGCTCTTTATGTCCTTACAGCCCCAGAGCTCCTATTTTGCATCAGGATGATAGACCAGGCAGAAGTGTAAGGTCTGGTGCATGTGCTGGCAACCCATTATGTGACAAAAAAATTACAGGCTGTGAATCCTAAACCAGTGACTCTTGCTCTATTCTTCCTGCATCTATTAATTACACACTGTCTCTTTATCATGACATTTCTATTGGTTTTATTACTTTATCTGGTAGCTCAGGTCATACTCCAGTCATGAACCAGCACCATTTGTTTAGGTCAGGCTGTATAGATTGGTATGTTGCATTTGTTTTTCTATTCCTTTCCCTACAACACTGCAGACTTTTCATGATTTTTAAGCACATAAACATATTTTTCAATATTCTTTTCTGAAGTTGCTTATAAATTACATGTTCAAGCTTGGATCCATAATGTGGCTTTAGCAAATAGTATTCATATTTTTCAGGCCTGTGTATCATTGCTCTGTCTTATACATTTGATTTTAAAATTGTTGCTCTTTGTCTTCTGAATCATGGCTTGTACCAGCCAATTTATTACTAAGCAGATGCATCACTATACAACTTCTGTAACTCTTATGATGGAAGTTCTTTGTAGATGGCAGAATACTTTTTTTAACACTAAGACAAACACATTAATTGAAGCTATTTAATTGCATACCTTCCTTAATAACACTTTTATTAGCTGCTAGCAACTCCATTCATACTCTTGGGTCATTAACTTTGATGCAGCAGGAAAGTGCAATTTTGTTGTAATCAGGAAAGTAATAAAAGGATACTTTGTGCACCACAGGACAGTTTACAACAGCAATAAAGCCTAATGAATTCTATTCTTCACTCACTCCTATTAAAGGTTGAGTTTAGGTTCTGATATCAAATATCTGGGGAGTGAAGCAGATAAGAGAGGGATCATTCTGTCCTAACATGAAATTTATAGTTTGCACTAGAGAAATTAAAATGAAGTAATAGAAAATAAGTGGATTCCCACGGGTATTTCTGTGAGAACAATATATTGTGTCTCAAACTGAACCTATTCTTTGACATGATTGTGAGTCAGAAAGATAAACCTCAGCTAGATTTCATCTTGCCTGTATTTACAGCACAAGATCCCACTGCTGGGGAAGAGGAGTCTAAAAAGTACTTATTGGATTTATCCAAGATGGGCTGACAGCTTTTCTCTGTGTTTCCCTGTTTTCCCTGTGTATGCATTGGTTAATGCAAGTCAAATTGGCATTTGACTTGGCACAACAAGTTCCCTTACCACAAGAAAGGGAAAGCTATGGAACCCTACCTTTCCCATCAAATTTGCACCAATCTATGTGTTATAACAGTTCTTTTGGAAGTTTATGTCCTGGATAATATTCCAGAAAATTGTTAGAGTAGTAAAGGATGGTGGAAACTGAATAGAACCTGAATTACAACAAATAGAAACAAATGCTTTTCAAGGTCAATTTTTAGGTTGGAGAGAGCCTTTGAATTCTAGAATACAGGGAAGACTCCTGTGAAGGCTGCAGTAATTTTAGAAATCTCTTAGAAATATGTGTGGCTTGTAAAAACATTTTTAGAGATTGGGGAAGAAACTGAGTTGGCTTGAAGCTGTGTTCTGTAATCTCAAGATCATACATTTTTTTATTTAACTGAAATTTTTTAAAAAAATTAAAAATTCATCTACAACAGACACATGCCAGAAATGGGCTGTAGCTCCTCAGGAATGTACTGTAGCAGGGGATAGCATCACACCTAGGCATCTGATATTCATATTCTTAGCTACACTCTTGACTACATTCAAAACGTAGCAGAGGGAAAATGCATAACACTGCACTAAGATGTACAAACAGCCTGGTGACGAGGAAACTCCCATGATTTCTCTATTCTCCTTTTCTCCCTTTTCCCACTTTTTGGGTGAGTTGTACCCAAGTGCAGTTTACCTTGGTGTTTGCATACATGGTGCTAGTCCTCCTCTTTCACAGTAACAATAACCCAGTTTCATATTATCTCCTTCCTCCTCAATGCTGCTTTTCATGATTGCAGGGGTAACTCAAATCATGCCTTCATCTAAATCTTGCTTCTAACCTTCACCACCTCACCAGCACAGTACTCCCTGGATCCCATTCTGGTGTCCTGAGGGGGGATGCAAGCCCAGGACTGCCTGCACCCTTTTTCCAGACCTTGTGAGTAGCTTGGAAAAGAAAGTCAAGAGCTTCTAATGAATTGATTGATGTTAACTGACAGTCAACTGACAGTGGCAATCTATTGTCCAGCAAAAGAAAACAACATATGAACAATGTCTGTAACACAGGAACTCCCTGGGCTTGTGCCTGCTCATGGATGACAAGAGGGGGGCTGCATGGGGTATTTTGAAATCCCTGCATAAGGCTGTTCAACAAAAGGGAGCCCTTTTCTGCCTAATCAGGCAATTCCAAATAAACTCCTTTTTGTATGTTGGTGCATATTGGATCAGTGTCCTTAGGGAATGAAGATGCAGCCCTGCTCATTTCCTGAGTTTCAAAGTGCCTGAGGCAAGTGGATTCACACCTCTGCCAGAAGAGTGGCACTTTCTGGCACAGGGCTTAGTGAAGATTGCCAGCAGATGTCTAAGGCATCACCAAATGCAGAGTTAGACAAATTTTTCTCTATTTTCATTCTAGTTGGGATGTGAGTTTAAGTAAATAAACAAAAAATACTGCAGCTATAATTTGGCAAAAATACAGATATTACTTTTTATTTATTAACTTGGGAACTAGTAATTTTTTTGCAGAAATATGAAGAATGAAGAAATTTAGGTTGACTAAACTCATTTTTTTTTAACTTTTTACTATGTCAAAGGTTGTCTAGAAAGGCTGTAAAATCTCCATACTCAGACTGAGAATAGAGCAACCTCCTTCAACTTGACTTTATTTGAACTGGAACTTGAAACTGGAAGACCTCCAGAGGTGTCTTCCAACACATTGATTCTGTTTCTAGGATTTGTGTCTATCTGGTAACATTGCTGCATATGCTACTGATCAGCTCAAGTTAGCAGCTAATACAAATGGGATTATTCATAACAAATACAAGAAGGGTTTTTTTTTGCCAAAGGTTTTAAAGCCTGTATTTTTCAGGTTAAAGTTCACCAGTAGGCAATGCAATACTGTTGACAAGAGCAAGTAATTCTTAACACTGGTAATTTCCAGTCCATCAACTGCATACCAGCAATGTTTGAAAAACTTCAATTCCCGATCAAAAATGGATGTTCAGTTCCATGTTAGAGCTAGAGCCTGGGTCTCACAACTGGTTTTTTGAGAAGTTTATCTAGAGAGTTCACCATTCTTTCCACTCTTTCCCACTCTTTTATGCAGTAGGTATATTTAGCCACCCTCACTGATTATAGTTGAGATAGCAGTGTTCTCATGCCTCCTCTCCTTTTTACTGTTCACCGCTGTACTGCAGCCTTCCAGCAGCCTCCTTTTGCCAAAGTCCTTTTGCTGCCACATCCTTCACCTCATGTTTCTGTTCATTCTTAATACAAGTGATGATTCTATTTTAAGTCTGATATTGATATTCCCTTGAGTGAGAGTGTCCATCCTTTGCCAAATCTGGGCTCCCCAGTTCATATTCATCTTGCCAGCTCCTCTCCTTCCCTGAATTTTGCATTGTACTGCTGGAAAGGATAGAATGCTTTTCTTTTCCTCCTCAGCCAAATGATGGCTTCCCCATAAGCCCAAATTCTGTGTTTTGCATAGCCCTTACTTCAGCCAAAACCCTGTATGAAACTGTGTGCAGTGAAGAGCAATAAGTAAGCATTTAATCAGATTTGCCACACATTGATCAGGGAAATCAAGCACTTCTGTGCTAATTATAGGTTTAATAAAGGATGGGCAGTGATAATTTTCCAAAATTCCTTGACAGTCCTCCCTGCACATACATGCTCACACACACATATATATATATATATATAAATATATATATATATAAATA
>JAYDZK010000202.1:36415474-36433406 GCA_034509185.1 Euphonia xanthogaster | reverse complement strand
ATATCTATATATATAAATATATATATATATATATATATGTGTGCGTGTGCATATGTATATGTGTGTATTTATAATAGACTACAACCTGGTTCAAAGGGACAGGGCTCTGCATTACCTTTATGAAATTGTCTTTCTAAAGTAGGAGAAAAAAGTTAAAATAAATTTGAAACCTACTAATACTCTAAATTATGCTGCTTAAAATTCCACAGTGAACCATGAAGACCATGAAGAACCATGAAGACATTTATATTATTCTAATTTTTAGTGAAGGGATATCGATTTGCAAAATGTGAAATTAGAAAGCTGCTGTTCTATCCAAAAGTAGACAACTGCCTTGCAAATGTTTAAATATGATCTGAGGAAATATTGATATAAAATTAACATTTGCAAAGAATCCTCAACTTTTATCAGGAATCTTCAGTTAAGAGGCTACAAGCCAGCAAAGGACAGGAAAAGACATGGCCACTGTCCTTTTCCCAAATTATTAGAAAATAAATATCTGAAGAAAGAAACCCAAGACTGTCACTGAGAGAGTTCACTTGAAATTAAGAAACCACTGAGGAAATATTCAAGGAAGCAAAAGTGTTTGTCAGAGAAATCTGTAGACAAATAACATAACAATCATGTTTGTATAAGGTTTGTTACATAGCTTTAGGTAAACATGGATATCTCAAGAAGTTTATTGCAATTCATACTTGCAGAAAGGGAAGCAAATGAGAATGGATGTCTGTTCAAAATATTTGAGGGCCGATCCTGGAAAAAAGCTGCAGCTGGCTAACCAATGTAATGGCCATTCAGCTAAGAAAAAAAAAACAAAAACAAAAACAAAAAACCAACTAAACCAGAACTTTCTGAAGTTTGTGCAAAAGGACTTATTTTGGACCTGACTTAGTAAATCACTCCCTTGGGTTTGCTTTCCTTCTTCCTAGTTTGCAGATTTAAACTCATCTATCACATTTTGATAGCCTGAAGGCTTTCAGTTGTCACTTAAGCAGCATAGTGTAGCCACTTCCACAGATTTTTTTTTATATCAAAAGTTAACTAGGAAATTTTCCACTGACAGAAAAATGGAGCAACTGGAATGATTGCTCAGGAGTTAGAAAGACCAGGCACTGCTGTCACAGGCAGATGTCTTATGCAGGATCTTCACCAAGGAGATCTTTTTTAACTTTTCTGTTCATGTGTAAAAGATTCTTGAAAGTCATTAGACATGTTTATTTTATTAATCATTGAGTCATCGACTCAGAGTAGCCACAAGATGTCATTGTGGGCCTACTAAGATAAGCACTGCTGGGATTGAAAAAACTCATGGTTTTGGTTACTGATATTCCTTCTTGAGCATAGAAATGCTACCCAGACAGTGACAAATGGTTTTAGCATTATAAGAAGGAGTATCTCTGCTTTCACTATATAGAGTTGCTTTGTGCTTTTTGGACAAATATTTTATAACAGCTAACCATCCTTGAGATCTCACTTTTCTTGTATAATACCATTATAATCTGGTAATGAGACAAAATAAATAGAAAGAATGCTGATCAAAGCTGTAGCTGTAAGGCACTTAATAAAAATTTACAGTTAGAATTAAAAATATCTGAACATTTTTACTGTGATATGTGGAACAGAAATTGGCCATTGGACGGTTTTAGTAAATTTTCCCTATATGTATTTTAAAAGTCTAGAGAAAAAATCCATTCTTATTTATGTTATTATTTTCTCTTTTTTTTTTTTTTTTTTTGCTTCATCCACATCTAAATTCAACAATGGAAAGTTTTTACCTAAGTAGAAGCACAGGAGGGATCTTAGAGCCAAATTCTGTTTATAATTTGGGCTAGACAATAAGGATCTGTAAACCTATGTATATACAGAATGTAACAGACAGAATCAAAATGAAGTCATCAGCAGACAGTAATGATTTTATGGAAAATTATTCAGTAAAAATATCTCAGAAAAGCAGGAGGAATGTTCAAATACCAGTCTCAAAGGGACTATGGTTGTGGTAGGAATTCTTGTGATAGGATGATGGGACATAGATGTGGGGTGGTGGCAGACATTCATGTTTCACCTGCTGAGATGTTTAAATTAGTGGCATTGGGATAATTGTTGTCTGACAGACTGTCTTAACAGAATCGTCTCTGCTAGAAAAACGCGCAAGGAATGAAAAACACAGGTAGCGCCTTTGAACTATTTTCAGTGGGAAGAAAATATGTCTAAGGCCAGTGATTGTTTGTTAATAATTTCTATGAGGGAAGTGGGGAAGGGAATTACTACAAATAAAGCTTCCTGAGAATCTGAATCACTGATAAAGCAAGGAAAGTAAGTAATGGAAATGGGTTTTTTCTATGTTCTTTGATGAGGTGATGTCAAGTGAAAATCTATTCATCAGGTAATGTGAAGATTAATATAAGAAGAAATAGAACAAAACTTTTTAGAGGAAAAATATGTCTAATGTTTATTACTCGTCATCCATCACAGAGGAATCTTATTTGTTGAGAAGGATTGATAATCAGCTACTTCTACCAAAATAAGAATATTCTTTTGAATACTGAATAAGGTAAGTCTTGGTAGGCCATGCAACAAATGATGTATTAGATTATTGCCATTGTGGAAAGAATGAAATCTTTTTGGTTGAGATACCTGGATTATGCCAAGAAATGAAATACATTATCTGGACAAGTCTTCATGAAATAATAAATAAAAATAGAGAAAGGGAAGCTGAAGGGTATGAAACATTAGACTGACATCACATTACTGAACTTATGATAATGCATAAAACATTGATTCACTTGAAATGTTTATTGTCTGATGAAAAAAAAATGCTTCTATTTCTTGACAAGGATACACTTGTACTATGAGGTTCACTTGCATCCACTACCCGGATTAGTCATATTCCTCATACTACCTGTTGCAGAGCTGAGGGCTGGAAAGTCTGTCCGCTGGTCTTCTGGGTCCTCATCAATCTGCTAAGAATATATAAGGAACAAGGAGCCCAGGTATACCTAAGCTTAATTTTATTTGAAAAGTTTGTAAATGAAGCTAAGTTGTATACAATGAAATTCTTGGTTGTCAGAAAATTTCCAATGAATTTTTTCTGCTACAAAATTGAATATTCCTGCCCCACTCTTCCCATCAAGTTCCTGTAGAATGGAAATTTTGATATCTTGTCAGCTCTAATCACAAATTTCTACTTGAGCAAGGAAGACTAGTTTGGCTATATTATGCTGCTGTAGCCTTGCAAAACAATTTAAATCTGCATCCCTGAATTGTTCATGGAATTTGAGAGAATTCAGAGAATTATTTAAAAAATTGTTTCGGTTCACCCTCCTTCTGATTTGATTTGATTTGACACAGAAGTTTGTGTAGGTCAGGGAGCAGGATGGGACCTATATTTTGAACCAATGAATTTCATTTTGTCACTAAGTGTTGTTTTTGTTATGGGTATTGCTGACATCTAACTTATCATGTTTTCAACTTCTCCGTTTAATAAACTATGATAATTAATATTACATTTATCTGAAACAGATTTCAACACAGTACATTTCCTCTTCTTTCCTCCCATGAGAAAATCTTCTTTTACTTTTTGTTCTCCAAGTATGAGCTAATAACTTTATTTGAAATATGTATCTCTAATGAGATAGTTCTGTCTATATGCATATGAATTGTGTATCCAAGGATAAAATTATGTTTGTCAGTATTTTTACCACTGTTCTCTATTCTGGTTCAACTGTGAGAGTACAGAGCAGTATATAGACACCATGTTTTTCTCCATATGATTTAGAAAAACAAAACCCAGTCAGATAAAATTTGACTCAAAAAATTTGAGTTAGAGATGGAACAGGATTTTTCACTTCAGACAATTTTTAAAGATTGATCTGTTTCTGTCCTGGCTCCTTGTCTTGCTTTGTTGCTTTTGGTTTCCCTCCTGTATTGAACTTATTAGTCTCAACCTTTCTCACTCATGTTAATGTGCTTTTATAATATGATTGACTCATACCATAATTTTCAGCCTGGTAGCATTATTTAAAAACCTTACTTGTGTTGGAAAAAAATTTTTCAACACAGAGCTCATTGCTTAAAAAGAAAAATTTTTCACTGTTCTCTTCAAGGAGAGAAGATCAGGGTGATCTTTCTGTGATCCATTGTGTATATTAATCTACACTGTTCATATATTATTTGTGTGTTTGGGTAAAGAGCAGGGTACCCCATGTTAATCTCTCTATATGGAAGCACCATATTTATTACAACTGTGGGAAAGATGAAAATTAAATTATTAATATAACATTTAAGCAAGAATTTTTTCTGCTCAGTTGCAGTAGCAATAGCAAATAGTAATAACATAAAATGCTGGACTTATAGTTTACATTGCATTGAAAGAGTATATCTGACATACACAAAGGCTATTTTTACAGTCAAGTGTCAAGGCAAAAGTTTCAGTTTTGCTTGATTCCATGACAAAATTATAGTTTTTCATATTTCCTTTGGTGGAGTTTGGAGTGAGCAGCATGATGGAGAAAAGGAGAAATGACTGAAATACAAAGAAAGAAGGGAGGTCAATCAGTTATGTAAGGACAGAGAATTTTTGTGGGAGGTCCAGTTGAAGCTAAGTAATTGCCTGTGGAAATGGTCACTCTCCTTCCTTGCCCCATGCTGGAAACACTTAAGCTCCTTTTCACCCTTCCAGTACTTTGCTCTTGACTACAGAGTGTCGCTCAGCTGGATAAGCTAGCGTTACTAATAGAAATATTATGCTAATCCCCAGTGACATTCAGTATACATGAGTGTCTGTATATTTAATGTGAAAATTTATCTTCTGCAAAATATGAATACTAATCATTTGCCTCAGTTCAAGACCTTACCTTCCAGTCCCATGCTCAGAGCTGTAGATAATCCTCCATCTCTCAGAAAATATGGGTAAAATTAAGGTCTCATATTCTTGTTTTACATCCTCCTACTACTTAGAATCAAAATTGTATAAATTACAAAAAAAACAACAAAACACACTGTGCTGATATTTTGAATTTTTTTCTACATGATCCTTCTTTTATATAATTCAAGACACTTTTTATTATGTCAAATGATGAAATGTCTTTGGTCAGTATTGCACCAAAATTATTGTGGTTGATGAAAGCTATAATGTTGGTTTTTTAATACGCAATTGAATAAAATTAAATTTTAAACCTCTTAATTCTCTAATATGAATTTAAATTATATGATTTAATAAATGTGTTTAAGTATGTATTGATAGTGATGGGATTTTTTAATGTAAGTATTATAAAATCTTCATTATGGTCTACTTAGATAATAAAGTACAATATTATTTTTTGAGGCAAGAGGTTTGAATCTGCAGAACTAGTGCTCAATGTATAAAATTTGGAATTTATTTGCTTTAGTTTTGGAAACTATGTACGGAGGTATTTTAGACCATAAGCTCCTCTTCTGCTTTCAGGGTAGAAAGAGTAATTTGTATTTTGCCAGTTTTTATTTCTTTACATATTTTGCCATCACTTCATGCTTGCATTCAAAATAGGTGAAAAAAGTCCCACACACAACCACCACCACTTTATTTGAGGGGAGGGATAATACCATCTTTTCTTCTAGTTATTATTGCATAACTGTCTTCTTGCACTTTTTTTTCCCTCTCAGATTTTGCAGTTTTTTTGGTATTTATAGAGTTACAGAACTCTACAATTTGTTTCAATATCTCTTGCAGGATATCCCTTGCTTTGTCTTTAAGTAGCTCATGTGGCATCATAGATATCCTCTTGTTTTACAAAGTTTTTATTTATTCAGAGATCAAAAAGAAGCAATAAGTTATACTACCAGAAATTTTAAAAAATAGTATTAAGCAAATGACTGTCGTTAAAATCTGCATCTCATAACTTAAGCAAAAACTAGTCTTGACTAAAGGGGTACTTTGGGATTACATCTGTGTTAACCAACACAGCTATCTTTGGAAGTGGCAGGAAGGATGCACTACACCCCATCAGCAGTTGAGGTAATACATACACAGTCATTTGAAAAGTGGTAAAGGGGTAAATCAGCAGATTTTGTACTGTGCTTTAGAAGGAGATATGAGTCCTTTCTAATTCTTCCCAAAGGTTGTGCACTTAAAAGAAGATGAACTGAGAGTTGTCAGAAAAGACAGTGACAGGAAAAGTGAGAGAAAAGCAAAGAAGAAGTTGATATGAGGTGACTAACATGAGGTAAAAATCAGCAGCTTGTGTTTTTTGGGGTTTTATAGACTGATGTTTCCTTGATGGTGGTTTTGCTAGTGTTTGAATGTGTGCATAGCAAATGACAGCTCTGGTGTTCTTAGTTGTGTGCTAAGCAGAAGTGACATGTGTAAGTCCTGGATGGAGGGGAATAAAACAGAAAATAGAAGGGGCTGTGGAAAGTCAATGGCACAGTCATGAGCAGGATGAAGACCTGTACCTTTCCATGCAGTGGCCTTTCTGCTGAAATACATGGTTTGCCTAATCTTGTATTATATTGTTTAGAAGAGATATCTAGAGGATAGAGAGAGAAAACAACACACCCAAAAAAATCTAGTTGAATTATTTTATTAAATCACCTCCAACATCCTTTTGAATACACCTTGTAAAGCTGGCATTATCTGACATATATAAAAGAAGAATTGACTGGTTTTTCCCACAAAGTATAAAATAGCAGCTGGCAGGAAACTGTGAGGGAAGTACACAGAAATAGTCTTAGTGAGTACAGAAAGCTATTAAGGAACACATAAAGTAGACTTCTGGAAAAAATAAACTCTAGGAGGCAAGCAGGGAAGAGCACCAGTAAAACACTCTCTTTAGGCATCCACTGCATAAGGATGTGTACCAATATGCACCAACATAAAACAAACATACAAACAGAAAATAAAACAAACAAAAAAATGAAGGTATCAAAATATCATACACAGGTTGAACTACATGTTTTTGATAAGTAAAAGTGAGATTATTTTATCCAGCACTGATAAAAAACATGTTTTTTTCTTTGCAATATTTGAATTAACCAGAGATATTGCATTATACACGAAGATTAGACCAGAACTGCATTCAGCAGAAATGGAGAAAGAAGACATAGAATTTTAAGTAGTTCTGTGATACTGCAGCCTGTGTGACTGCTCTGAAGATTTGCTGCCCCTAATGAATAATGCATAAAGTGTGATTTCTTTCAAGGGAATAATAGGCTATCTAATGAAAACTTTGAAGGGGATTGCAATTTACCTGCCTGAAGTGAACTAAAAAGAAAAAAAAGTATAGGTATCTCATTATCAAACAAAATAATATCAACCCTGGAAAAAAATCCAGATTGTTCTCTGGGTTTCCAGTTATTCCCTCACTCTTTTTTTTTGTCTGAATATGCTGCATTAAAAATAAGACATTTTCCATATAAAAACAAAAGAAGTTTTCAACTCACTAAATAAATATATATTTTATTTCTCTAGTGAGGTAAAACAATGAATGACAAGATGCTGTAGTATGCCCCTAAAAGCTGATTTTAATATGCTGCCCATCCATGATATAAGGACATTTAACATTTATTTTGTACATTTTTTCCTTTGTTTTTTCTTCCTTAACTTTCAAATCACGGGTGAGTTTATTTGAATGTGTTTATTGTTGCATATTACACTTGACACTTGTAATTTTGTCTGAAATATACAGATGGTAAAATAACAAAGTGGCAAGGTAGTAAAATTAAGAAGAATCAATATGTCTGCTGTGTTTAATGTGAAGACTTTTATTCATCTGTAAAGAGCTGGAGGCTTTTCAGTTACTTCATTGCATATGTGTGTCATAGAGCAGTAGAGAAGGGAATGCAATCTATAACATCAACCATTCTGGAAAAATTTCTGAAGGGATTAATGTAATTAATGAATAGTCTAGAAGGCTGAAAGAATATGCTTGTGTGGGACAGGCACAGCTACTGGTTCTGAGTGAATTGGATGCCAGGTACTTTATTATAACAATTATGGCTTGTTTTGGTTTTGCAATTACTGTGGTAAGAAGTAAGCATTTAAAAGACATCAGAAACCTACACTAAATGAGTGTCAAAACAGAACATATTATATAATATGAAAGTGCCTTTACAGTACAGAAGCGTGCAAAGAAAACCCTGCTTTGGAACCTAAACTCTGTGCTCTGCCTCTGCACATTTCAAAAAGTCAACTTTGTACTGCAATCGATAGGAAGATATTTGGTGATTACTTGGTTTGCCAACACACAGAATATTTTGCCCACAGCAATGGTTTTGCTTAAGCACCTACAAAGGAGTCCAGTTCTTGCACAATTTCAACAGCTTTTATCTGCTCTACAGTAATAAAAAATCTGGAATTATGAAAACCTCATTGCAGAACCTTGTGTCCAAGCAGTGGCTAAGTTTCTTACTCTGGAAGGAAGTCATTCCTGGACCATAATTTCTATGTGAAATTTAGTAAAACTAGCTGTGCAAAAATCAACCATACCATCCTTCCTTATTTGCATTTACTCAAGTATAGAAAAGTAATAATAAGTGGCCAGAATCCATTTTACAAACTAATATTTAAAAATCCCATATTATTTTTAATGCAAAACACACATCGATTTCAAGATTAAAAAAACATTATCTGCATACAGCCAACAGAAAAATAAAGAGTTTTTATAACTGATTGTAAAACAGATTCTGTGACAATGACGTTAAAGAACTGTTAGAGGATTTACCTATTTTTTTTTGCAATAGCTTTAGGTTTTTCCAATTGTAGAGTTGCTCAAATAATTATTCTTTTAAATTTGAAAATTACCCCTTTGCTCTTTATTAATAATTAACTACTAACAATTTTCTCCATGTAATATATACAACGTATTTTCCAACTCTCTAAATAGAACGAGGTATAAAGAACACAGAAAATGATAATCAAAAGAAAAGCAGGACTTAGAAATTATAGTAATTTGTCTTCAGCTCTGCATTTCTATGCTGTGGAGAAATATGGTTTCTGCAGAAAAAGGGACAGGGGACACACCAAAATGAAGTACTCAGGCATTGGGTCCTATATCTGCTGGAAGTAGCCCAGGTTGTTCCAGAACCTTTCAGGGCCTTATAAGTAACTTTCAAAAAATGAGAAGTTTAACTCCATTTAATCTGTCTTTTATCATATTTACTACATTTATGTATATATGAGAAAAGAGAGAATTAAAACGGAATGTATTTTTTCTACATTTACTGAAAAATAACCAAAGAAGAAAATTTCAGCTAACATTGGGAAGACATATATATTATTTTTTATAGCTGAATAAGCTGTTTGGTGTTTAGATTTTTATGTACAGGAAGTTGTACTCTATGAGAAGTAAAACTGAAAAGGAACATGTCTGAGGACAAAGCACAGCACTATGCAATATCTGGACTCTATATAATTACTCCTGACAATGAAATTTATTAAGCACGTTTTTCACAAATAACATTTAACCTACTTCCTAAAAGAATGTAATGAGCTAGTGTTCTCCATCAAAAGCTAAGTGGATGATTAATTATGAACAGGAAACATGAGAAAATGTAATCAGTAGCTTAGAGTTAGTGTTAGATTGTTGTTTATATATAGTAATGCAAATTTTACAGATCATCTTACTATATCTCTACATAAATTGATACAAATTCTCAAGTTTTATGTAGTTATAAAGCATAATTAAACTGATATAGTAATTCTGAAATAAAGTGATAATATAATTAGCCCTGAAGTGAATGAGCTTCCTTCTTTTTTTACATCTCCTGGTATATCAGACAGTGGATTACTCACAAGATTAAAGCTATTTGATAGGAATGATTCACAAAAATAAGTAGCTGATCGAGTTGCTTTTTTTTACCAGATATATGTATTACTATTTACCCTCAACTCAAGCTTTTTAATTTGATATTTTTTCTTAAAAGATAGGCTCCTAGAAAGATGTTGAAATTGTTTGCTGTCATGGTAACACGTTTTATACAGAGATATTTTAGGAGACCTGCTGTTACATCCCTTTTTCTGTGTGTTAATTGTGCACATAGGCCTTTACATGCAAGTGTAGCTTAGTCATCTCTGAAGTGGGTATATGAGTTGAAACCCCAGAGGTGCAGTTTCAAGCTGAATCACTGAAAGTGGCGATGCAGTATGTAATAGAGGCCGACAACCAGGGATTTACTGTTGTGCTCACTGCCAAGCCATGCTCAACAAAAGAGAAGGAAAGGTATTGCTTTGAAAGTATTCACTTGCCAGGCAGGAGCAGTGGGCTTGCCACAGAAGTGTTCAGTTCTGATCTCAAGAGGCACTGAAACCAATGGTAGATTTATGAACTTCAAACAAATTCCTTCTAAAATGAAAGGAGCAAAACCATTAATGTTATCAGTGCTGCAATGTCAGACAACATGGTGTTTGCCAGACAACAGCATGAACTACAGCTTAGGGAGCATATTCACAGTGCTGCTTCATGGCAGCCCTGAGATTTATGGTCTTCAAGTTATGTCTCTAACAGACTTCCTTTGATAAGCTGTTAAAGTGCGTACTTCTAACAGGGCATTGTCACAAAATCATGTCTCAGGGGTTAAGTATAAAACCTTTATTGTTTCTGTCTCAGCTTTTAAGTAGAGAACAAAACCAATGATATAGCAAATTGCATTTGTATACCAGCTTTCATGTTGACATTTCATACCTGTCACAGGGAGCTGGGCTGCCCTGGAGTAAATGAACATTTCTTTCTTGTTTCTGCAGGACTGCTCATCCTGTACTACCCTCCCGACTCTGTTAGTCTACTCCCCTGTAGACCATTCTTTCTGTAAGAACTGATATGATAAATATTTTAACATTTATTTTGAGGATATATCCAGTGATCATTCTCATAGAAAGATCGCTTACTTTCCCCCCACCTTTTTAGAGGGAACTATCCACTTACTATCCTAGTAGATAGCCGGGAAGTACAGAAGCAAGATAAATGAATGATCCAGAGCTTGTTTTACAGCCATCTTTGATGTATATAGACAATAAAGGCCAATTTGTCTGTTTTATTGGTCTACACATTTGCTCATATGATGTGTAGGCTGTTGTTATGCAATTAATTTGTCCTGAACATCTTGCGTGGGAATACTACAGTTTGCATTTAATGGTTTTATAAAGACTGTTAATAAAGATTTACAAGAATCCCTCACATCTTTAACAATTACCACCCTTTCCAGTAATATAAATTCTTGCCCAGAGGTTTTTCAGAATGTTTTGTTCTCTATTCATAGAATCCTGGAATGGTTTAAGTTGGAAAGGATCATAAAGATAATGTAGTTCCAACCTCCCCAGTCTCAACCATTCCTGGGCAGGGACAAATTTCATTAAATCAAGTCACTCAGATCCCTGTCCAGCCTGGCCTTGAACACCTGCAGGGATAGGACAGCCGCAATTTCTTTGGGCAACCTGCTCACAGTGCCTCTTCACCCTCACAGTACTGAATTTCTTCCCCCTATCTAATCTAAACCTACTCTAGAATGGTTTGAAACCACTCCCTCGTCTTATCACTATGTGCCCTTCCAGAAATTGTCTCTCCATCCTTCTTGTAGGCTCTCTTCAGGTACTGGAAGGCCTCCATTCAGTCACTCTGGAGTCTTTTCTTCTGCAGGCTGAACAACCCCAACTCTCAGCCTTTCCTTGCAGGAGAGCTTCTCCATCCCTCTAATCATCTTGGTGGCTTCTTCTGGACTTGCTCTAACAGATCAGTGTCCTTCCTGCGCCCTTTGTAATGTCATTTTTTCTTTTCATACTAAAGAATAAGAGGAAAGTAGGTTCCACATGCCTTTCTTTTGCCTAAACTATAATTTTTTAATATTTTCTTCTTTCAGATTACATCTAGTCCTATAAAAAGAATATTAGTGGACGTATATGACAGAAGCTTGTGTATTGGAATGAAGGCTATTTGCCTGCTTTCTAAGTAATTCAAAATGTTTACTTCAGGACTTGTAGTGGATAATTAATGCACAACAATAAATCTGAAATGAGTAACAGTTTAACCCTGGTCTTGAATAGAGTCAGTCTTCTTCTGCAGGTCTAACTGGAGTGTCAAATTGCTATTCTCACAGCCAATATTAGACAAGTATGTACAGGTGCACATCTTCAGAAATCCAGCAAATCTTTTTTTCAACTACGATATAGCAAAGGTTTGCAGGAGTTTATGAGTGGAGGCAACTATTTTGTTCTGATTAGCTGAGCTGCAAACAGCATTCACATCATGCTCTTTTGAGTCTAAAATTCTATTTAGCAAGCATAACTAAAGCACAGGTCTTCAGAGACAGCAACATTGTTGAGATATAGTATTCTGGAAAACTATTAAGGGTTGGTGCTCTTCAAACAGATATTCAAAAGCAGTGCAGTATGGTGTTTTCAACAACCAAATTGCAAATATAAAATATGTATAACAGCACAACATCAGGGACTAGATCACTAGTCTTGCTTCCAGAATTTCATAATAAATCTTACCTCTGTGTCCCTCTCTTGGATTCATTTTATTCAGGTAATAGCTCAGACACAAACTGAGTCTCAAGTCTCTCAACCTATGGTCTGGAAAATGAGGATTTAAGCATTCCTTTTTAAGCATTCTCTCTCTGTGTTTTCTATTTGCTATTATTTTTTCTTGTTTATGTGTGTTGCACCTGACTTAACCAGATTCCATTTTTTTATAGGTACATATGTGTGCAGTAATGAGGAAGGAAAAAGCCTCAGCTTCCTAAGGAATGGCAGTATTTTCTTATTTAATGAAAACAACATCACATTATTAAAGCTGATTGAGTAACTAGGAATGATGATGCTCAAATCTGTGCTGCAGATACAGGAAAAATTGCCAGCTATATAAACAACATAGTATAAGTATTTGCTACTGTGATGATACCCAATGTCATGGGAAAGCTTTTTGTTGAAAACCTTAGCCAATAATTGTGCGTTCATGTCTAGCAGTATTTTCAAATTTGAGTAAAAATTGTTGAACATTTTTTGATTCCTTCCTTCCTCCCTTCCCTCCTTCCTTCCTTAACATTGTTTGGAGGAGCGACAACTTCTGTTTACCCCAAATAATTTTTGTGGGTTGTTTATTTTGTTTCCTTGTTTTGAGAAGTTAATAGAAGCAATTATCTTCATTTTGAGTCAGTTTTCTACGTGACCAGTGAAATGAACAGTCAGCTTTTTGCATAGCACCTTTCTCTGCCAGTTGTCAATCTGCCAGTATGGTACTAATGCTGTTTAAACAAAGCTGGTTCTGTTTCATTGCTGGCAGCTGAGCCAGTGAGTTGTAATGATGGGAACTGGAATTGGCTGTCCCATGGAAAATGAAGCAGTGATTCTGAACAGGAACTTGGCTAACTACATAAATGTGCCATATTTGCATCATGAATTTTTAATGTGAAGCATTTTAGATAAAAATTTATTACTTCTATGAATCATAAATAAAAAGTATACGGCCAATTTAAATGTGGTCAGCAAGAAACTGTTCTTGCCTGCATAATAATTGGTAAGGAGTGTGACTACATAATTAAAGGCAGCCTACAGTAGCATGATTTTTAGAAAAGCAGCCAGAGTGATATAGCTGCCAGTGGGAAACCCACTTTATTTCATTTAATAAGCTTTTATTTGTTGGATCTAGCTCAGTCTCCTGGAACACTGAATTTTGCCAAACACATTTCTTATTCATAAAATAAAAGCAAAAACTCTGGGACCTCCTTCCCATTTACAGTTTTCTAATTAGCTGGTGAGCAAGACACCAGAAGTGATCCATAAACTAACTGCAAAGTATTTTGAGTGCTGAATCAGGGGAATTAAAACTCCATTAAGTTATTTACAAAACTATAGCAGTAATTTAGAGAAACATGAGCAAAACAGCAATTCCTCTCATGATGGGAATAGCTAATCATACTCACTACAATTTCTTCCACTTTGAGCTTCAGATTTGGTGTTTCATTCAGCTACAATCAGGTGGTAAATATTTGCTTCTGGGAGTGCTTATTTGGGTTAAATGACTTAATAACTGACAACAGCTAATTGAAAACAGCTTGGGATCAGCCAGCACACTCTAAACTAATCTAACTTAGATTGTAAAAGTCTGTAAAACTCTGCTGTCTGATGTACAGGCCAATTGTAGAGGAAGTCAAGCAAGATTAGCAGATGGCTCAGAGATTGCTGCAGGGAAGAAGGGTCTCAGATGCTCATATCTTATAAGGTGAGCAGAGAATTCTCCTGGTAGATAGATTTCACCTGAGTACTCAGGAGAGCCATCCAATTCAAGCTGGCATGAATGATAAGAGCTGTGAAGGATGGTCCTGTAACTGCTAGTTTTGACATGAGGGATGAGCTGGCCTTTACAACATGTTATGGAAAATACCCAGACTTTCATTTCCTTACAGACTTCACAAAATGGTTTACGCTGGAGGATGAATATTCTTACTTGCTTTTCATATGAAAACCATTTTATAGTATTGATTACCTTGTCTATTTTTAGAATAGATCTTAGGAAAAATTCCTTCCCTGAAAGAGTAGTAAATCGTTGGAACAGTGCGCCCATGAAAGTGGTAAAGTCACCAGCCCTGGAGGTAAAAGATCTGTAGACGCTGCCCTTAGGTCCATGGTTTAGTGGTGGACTTGGCAGTGTAAGGCTTATTATGGTTGTACTAGATGATCTCTGGAGGGCCCTTCAAACCCCAATCCTTCTGTGATTCTGTGTGGGCACAGCAACATGTTCTCTTGTAATGGGGAACCAAACTGTTACATCAACATACAAATCCACCATGAATGCATACCTTTCCATGCTTTGTTTATTTTCTGTTCTCTGTTTCTTTCTCCATGATTGCTAAGATTTTGTTTTCCTAGTTCTTTTGATGCTGAAGATGTGAAATATCTTTTGTAGCCTCTTCTGTTGTAATAGCAAAAGGTTTGTCTAATTTATAACTTATTTGAATTTTGATTAACTGTTCTGTAGTTACAGGTACTCATAAGTTTGTGTTTTGAAATAAAATTTTGTAGGTTTGTAGGAAGGGGTATAATACACTGTATGATTATATGAAATTATATGTGCTGAAGGTGTACTGGGTGTTTGCTGTAAAGTTTTGAAATTTCTTGCTTTTTTGCAAGTACATGAGCTCTTTTTACACCATCCTTCACAACACTTCTGCTGCTGAAAAGCAGTAGAGGCTTGTCTTTGTTTAAACAAATCATATTAATATGATGTAAGTACCTTTATTCCTATATTAGTAAACTGGCAAAGCCTTGAAAACATCCAGGAGATTTTCCTCAGAGACCGATACTGCAAATCCTGTTGCTAGGAAACCATTTTTATTTGTTTTCCTTCAAAATGATTAAATCATTTTATGCCTGGTTTCAAAGACAGCTGGGAAGATGGGAGAGGAAGGAAATGCATTTCAGAAGTCTTACCTCTTCTCCCTTTTTCTTTCCAGTATGAGGAGAGCAATGAGTTGCTACCATGTGGTGGGATTTAGGGGAGCACATGATTAAATGAGCCACAAGCAGGGGGGTCTGGGTGTGGCTGCATGGTGTGAAGCAGGGTGAATATCTGGGTGAGCCTCCCTGGCTCCTCACAGCTCCCTCTCTCAGCATTTCTATTACCCCCTCCCATCACCTGCTCCTTTCCCCAGCTATACCTAGTGGCTCCTTTCCATCTGTTTTTTGGGGGCTCTGGGTCTTTCTTATTCCTTTCATGCTGCTCTGTCTCCTCAGCCCCGGTTCCCCAGTGGGGTCAGATGGGTGGCAGCCGTGGTGGCTGTCTGGCCCTTGCAGGAGGTGGGATTGCCCTTGGCCTTTCAGGCAAGCTCCAGCAGCCTGGTGGAGTGTGGGATACACCAGGTCATGCTTTAGGCCAGAGGGAAAGCAGGGAAAGATGGGTCCCTATGGGGCAGCTATGGGCTGATGGGAGAAGGGAAAAAGCCCTGGCTCGCTCACTTGTTCATGTACCTTCTGCCCACTGAACTCCCATGGCTTCAGCCCCTCTTCTGGTCAGGAGTTTCCTTTCCTTGCTTCTGGCTTTCTCCTTGCCCATATTTATCTCTCTGTTGTGCCACCTACTGTGTCTCTTCTGGTGTGCTCCAGCCTGGGCTGGACCTTGAACCAGAGATTGTAAAGGGGATTCTCTGTAGGTGTATGGGAAGCTGGCATTAGGCACCTGAACTGGTAAGAAAAGAGACCTATTACCTCTTAGTCATTTCATGGAACTTGCCTCCAGTAGCTGTTCTTGTCCACTGAGGAAAAGCTGCAGTATGAGCCTGCAGAGGAGTAAAAGGTTTGGCACACCAGCCCACCCATGCCCCCCTGCTGCCCACAAGTACTTTATACAGAATGGCTGCTCTCCACATTCTCTCCTGTCAGAACAGATGGGCTTTGGGTGGATGGTGAAGCTTCATGGAAGCAAAGGCCTATGACTTTCTTCCTCCCACATATGCAGAAAATGGACTCTATTTTTGTTTCAATCTGGACAATCCCTTGAATTTAAAGACTGCCCGCTTGTAGCTGCAGGCGTGCAGCTTGGGGTGTTCTCTCTGTGATAAAATAAAAGAGTGCATCAAGATGTAGGAGAACTGAAGGATATTTTGGTTTACTTCATGCACTGGATAGGCAAAATTTTCAATTTACCATCTTATTCATAGCCTACCACAGTTTTGGGCAGCACTAAATACTGGTGCTTAACACAGAGCTGGGGAGTTTTGGTTGCCTGTTTTCAACAGGTTCTGGGTATGATCCTGAATGAGTCTATCTGATGAGAGGAGGAGCTTCTACTTCTGTAACTCACAGAGATTTTGAAAAAAGCAGTGCTGTAAATCAAACATTCTCAGGGATAAGCTAATTAATGAAAGGCTTTTCTCTTAGCAATGGTATGTGTTTCGTAATGCACTTCCAGGGAGATCTTTTCTTAACTAATCAGGTATCAGGATTGTTAATAAACACCTTCCTAAGCAGACACCCCAGGACAGAACTTGACTCTGTGACTGTCAGTTGTGCTGTTTGCTGTTGCAGTTTATAAAGCAGGTTCCTCTGCATTGTGTTGCTATGGGTTTTTCCTTGTATTTACTGAGAAGAGATAGGTGACTTATTTGTCTTGTGTCGCAGCACACTCTTTCCTGCTCTGTTTTGGGGAGGGTTGAATCTGATCTCTTTCAAATTATGAGTAATGGCTTTCTTGGTTTCTAAAGCATTAAAGATCTTTGTGCTTGTTTATGTATAAATGGAAGTAGGTTATTTCTCAGCTCTTTTTAAACAGACTTTGTTTAGATCAGCTCAGGAGGTTCTCTTCTGTCTGTGCCAAATTGAAATAGTGCATTGAGATGTAGCAGAATATTTTGGTTCATTTCATGCAATGGATAGACAAAATTTTAAATTTATCTTCATAACCTGCCACAATTCTGAATTCACTCACTGAAAATTTAGAAGCAGTTGATAAGAGAAACTTCTGTAAAATGTTGAAAATTTAATAGCTACTGGTGTATGCATTGAGCAATTATTTAGCTGCTGTTTCTTGTTGATAATACACCACTGTAGCTCCAAAAAGGGGAAGAAGAGGCAGGAAGGAGGGCTCACTCAGGAACACCAACAAACTTTAAATACGAAGTCCAAGCAGAATTTTTCTCATTTCCATTAAAACTCTTCCCCAAATGGAAAATTCCAGACATGAAAATAACTGCATCAGAACATCTGTTGAAAAATTGTTTATGTGGCTACTATTAACATTTTCTCTCAGTGTTCAGTAAGACTGAAGAAGAACATCCCAACACCATCACAACATCAGTGTCTCTCTTGCAGCTTTCTGGCAAAATACAGTTTCCATAACATAAATCATGGGAAGTTTTCATAGAAAAATGGAACACAGACAGAAAATATAGCATGTAGCTGGATATGAACTTTATTATGAAGTAGCAGTAAAAGGAAAATAGTGTTTACATGGTATGTTTGCCTATAAGA
>JAYDZK010000202.1:36378364-36406942 GCA_034509185.1 Euphonia xanthogaster | reverse complement strand
CCGGGGAGGAGACACAGCCAGGACAGGTGACCCAAACTGATCACAGGGATATTCCAGACCTTGTAACATAATACTCAGTGTATAAAGTGGAAGGAAGAAGGAGGAAGGGGGCAACATGTAGAGCAATGGCTTTTGTCTGCCCAAGTAACCATTACCTGTGATGGGGCCCTACTCTCCTGGAGATGGCTGAATGCCTGCCTGCCCATGGAAGCAGGGAATTAATTCTTGGTTTTGTTTTGCTTGTGTGTGCAGATTTTTATGTCCCTATTGAACCATGTTTATCTCAGCCCATGAGTTCCTGGCTTGTACTGTTCCAGTTCTCTCCCTGATTCCTCCGGTGAGGGAGTGACAGCGTGGGGCTTGGCTGCAGGCTGGGGGTGAGCCACCACACGGGGCTTCTAATTAGCCCAAGAGGAGTGTGGTTCTAAGATGCTTGTTGCTTACGAGAGCAGAACTTGCTTGGGTATCACTGCAAGACGCTGTTTTATTCCCCAAAACACAGCCTGTCATGATTCTTTATTTGACCAGTTTGGTCGGAATACCAGTCTTGAGTTGTGCTGTTGTGCCTGTTGTTGTTGTCACTGTTTGAAGTGTCAAATATCATGTTGAAAAGAAGGCTTTGACTAAATAATTTCTTTCTAAATTTTAACTAAAATAATTATTATCTTAATGTATCAAAACCAAAAAAAATTTAAAAAGCTTTATTTCATGGTCCTAATCTCTAGCTCCTTTAAAGTTGACCAATGAAATCTCCCTTTATTGCCTTAAATTTCAGCATTGTTCACTTCCTGTAGAGTGAAATATTTCACAATTTTTTTTTGTGTATGTAACACAGATTTTCCTACTTTCCTTTTTGTTAGTCTTGCTTCTCAGACTGGCATGCTTGATAAAGATTAAGTCTTCAGAAGAAAAACAATTCTGGTTAAAAGTAAGTACTTAGAATATTCCAAAATGTATGGTAAAACACCAATAGTAATTATTAATCCCTGTCTGTTTTAATTTGAAATCGGGGTGGCTTTTTTCCCCTCATTTTTCTTGAGTAGGCAAATACATCAGTTTCTGACTGAACACATGCAGACTCTTTGCTCAGAGTGCAGGCCCCATGGCCACGTCTCATTACATGTACTTCACTTTTGGATTAAAATGAGTCCTATCCCCTGGTTAGTGCAGTAATCTGCATGATAGAGTATGTAGCTGAAATGACCTTTGAATAGTTCCAAAAGGCTTAGGATCTGCCTGGAGCTTAAGGATGTTTTGAAAATTTTCAAGGAGATGGTGAAGAAGAAAGATTCTAATTCATCATAAGTTGGACAATTTATTACTTTGATGAGTTATTTTGTTCTTTGAACAATCATTTACCCTGACATGTGAGTAAAAAAATGAGCTTATCAGAAGCTTAGAGAACTATTGTTTCTACTTCTAAAAATGTCAGTAGTAGCTCATCCTTTTCTTTTCTTTTTAATACAACAAATGCCTTTTTTTCTGAAAGGTCAAATGATGTCATTCTAATTTAGTTCTATAGTTTCCTTTCCTCTGCTTCCTTAAAAGATTTTTTTAAGAAAACAATGGTGTGAGGGAGGTCCTTTCTTTATTTTTCCTCTCTTTAGTTCTGTTGGAAGTTGAGGTAATACTGCAGCATATATTAAGCCAGATTTTTATCAGTATTTGATGATGAAACATTTCTACATAAATTACATTTTGACTTAGAAGGTTTTGGGTAGCACTAAACCAAAGTTTAAAACCTATTAATGTGAGTCAGAAGCTATTAGCTTGTGAGACTATCCAAATGAGGTTATATAGTACTACTATGCAAATAACTAGGATGTGCAAATTAACAAAACAGAGAGGAGTGGATTTTGAAATAAAAAGTTGCTGTTGACTGTGGTTTTGAAAGCTGGAGTACTAATAACTTCAGAATTTGATCATTTGGGTACAGTGAGTTGTTAGCTGCTGTTACTCCAAGTTCCCACAGTCCAAGTCAGGCTTTTGGTATTCATCACACACGTGAACCTTTGAGACTCACCTTGCCAGCAGAAACAAGGACACAAGAGGAAACAACTGTAAAATCTGCTCTGTGGCCTGAGGACATGATATCTTGAAAGAGAGGGATTCCATTAAAATCGAGCAATGTATCTGCTGTAGCCTTGTTGGGGGAGCAAGAGACAGGGGGGAGGGTGGAAGAATAGAGGAGGAAGGAGTATTCATTGCATCTTTCCAATTGCCGTGAACTTTTGGTTCCAGTGAGGTGTAGGATCTCAATAGTTAATATGACCATTCCTCAGAGCTCTGCCTCCCAGAGTTCCTTATAGCTGCCTGCCTGATTTCTCTGTTCTGTATAGAAGAGTGCGAGGAGGCAGAAAGGACTTATACTAATGCATGGATGTGTTACTGCTGAAGCATTTGCTAAAAAAATAAAATTAAATTATTTCACTCTTGTTCACACAAGAGGGTGAACAATGTACAAGTGAGCAAATTCAAGCTGGACTGGTGACTTACCTGTTTTTTCCAATTGTGATCGTTGTTATGAACCCCAAAACTTTTATAAATTAGCATACATGTACAGAGAGCCTTGGATCTTTTAAATAAGCATTATCTCTAATAAATTTTAGAAATTTCTAAGAATAATAAGCCTGAAGGCTGCATCAAGAAGAGTTAATTTTTCAGAACAATCTAGCAGCTCTTTACAGATGTTTCCTGGGGGAAGGTGCAGTGAGAGGGAATTATGTGGGAGGAATCTATCAGAGAAAACAGACTTCCCATGAGAACGAGATCAGCTTAACTGTTACACAAATTCTTTATGTAAAGAAAACTGCTAGATTAATTAATCATTGATTAATATAAAATTTATACAATCTAAATTATTATTTGCCTGTTGAACCTAGATATCGTTCAAACGGCATAGCATAGCATAGCATAGTATATTATAGTATATCTCCCAGTGAATCAGTAATCTAATACTGTTTATAGAGTTTTAAATGTAAAAGGGATCTGTTTGGTTGATTTTTGTTTCACTTTTGTTAAAAGTCTAACTGAATACATTAAATAATACCTATAGCAATGAGGCAAAATATTTGCTTTTGATTCCAAGAACATTAATTTTCATTAAAATTGCAGTTTTTAAATAGAGGAAAGTCAAATATCAATGGTAACTATGAGGACTGCACTGCAAATATCTCATAATTTATGAAGACACTATGGGACTGTTCTTTCCTGGGTGTGCCCATATTGCAGAGTATCTGTGGAAATTTGACCTAGGACATAGCCTTTCTGTTATCACATATTGGTCCACTGATTCCAGTTGCTCCTTGTGTCTTTCACCTCCTATTCTACCTTTCATCCCCACCATGGTATGATGGAAGAGACCTTACTCTCAGTAACATCTACCATAACAGGAAAATGAAGCAGAACTCAGTCTGTCAGTCTCATAGACGTTGCCTACATTAGCCAGAATATTTATCTTTAAATTAAATACTTGTCTGCATATACTCAGCTCTTCTGAATGCCTTTACAGAGCATATCTCTAGAGTATTTTGATTATTCTAAATGTTTAAGTCACCTCAAAAAAGTACTTTACTAATCCTCATAAATGACAGACTTTTTATAGATTTACATCAGCATGATCAGGAGTCATCCTTTTTCTCCATCCTGATAGAAAAATGGGATGTGAAGTAAGTGTGGACATGTTTCAGACAGAACATAAAATATACATAAAGAGGGAGCTCACAAATAAGTTATTATTGCCATCCTGAGAGACCTCACCTTGACTTTTAGTAGAGCATAAGAATGGGGATAGTGAGCCTAGGTTTTAACATGGAAAATAAATCTAGTTATTGGATATAGATTCCTCTTTTTATGTATAGTCTCTGCAACCACTGAAATGCTGTTTTGACCTATTGGTTCCCTAAAAAATGTAATACCTGTCTTGCCACATATGCAGTGGCTTGTTCAACAAAGTGTGGTGAATGTGCTAGATGGGAGGATTTTCTAACCAGCTACTCTCAACCAGGAAGAACTGTATTTTTTTCGATGTCCCTATGTGCCCCTCATCCCTCACTGTGTACTGTCAGGACGAGGATGTAAATAGTTTGTCTGTCAACTACTCTTGAAAAGCCTGGACAGGAATATTTGCAATGCCATTCCAATGGGTACCAGGAAAACTGGTGCTAATAGTTGGGTTGCTTGAATCCTGGCATACAGCAGTGATAATTAAAAAGAACAAAGATATGCTCATCTCGAGGCTAATTCAGGGGATAAGTCCAGCAGAGAAGAACATGAGCTGAGATAAAGGAAAATAGCTGCACCAGGTTGTCAAGTTTATCTTCTACTTCTGTTTGCCATTGAAAGGGTGACACAGGTTATGGTTCTGGCTGTGAAGACATCCTAGAATTTCAGTAATTGATAGTATGATCTAGAGCTCCTGTGACAGGGTGGAAGTTAGTTCATGTGATCAAGAACTAACCCTGTGCTTTTCCTGGAATGTCTGAAGATGATTTTGGCTTGTCTCAAGGCATTTTAGTGTTGTCTTTTATTATGCTCTTTTATTATGGCCATGGATGCATGTCAGTGAAGGGAGGCAGCACCAGGCAGGAGTCAAAGGCTTTAAAACAGTCAGATTTAAAGTTTTGTTTTCCTGAGTTTTTTTATCTGGGCCCAGGAAGCCCTCGAATATGCTCTGGGATCAACAGAAATTTAGTCAACAAGTACTTACTCACCTGTGGAGGTATTCTTACAATGTAGTAGAGGCAGTGGTTTTTCTATGCTTTGTGAGTAGCACAGTGAATGCATACAGTGAACTGGAGCTTTTGCCTTCTGTACTGTCATAACAGCTGAGTTAATACTCCTCATTAGTTTCCCAAGTGCCAATTGTACTGTTATTCTGTGAATGTAATATCCTGGTTCATTACAATAGTATTAAGGTGTTAAGCTACTAGAAAAATAGAAAAAAAAAAATCTATGAATTTTTAAAACTCTCTAGGCAAGAACATATTCTGAAATTAGAGCAGTAAGCTTTATATTTAGTAGCACTTGCTTAAAGCCAAATTTTGTGCTCCAATTTTTAGTATTGTTGAGAATTTTGCTTAAGGACTGGAAGAACATCTAGGGATGTGCTAGAGGGTTGAAGTGGTACAAGAAACAAGTGATTCAACTTGTTGTAGGTGAAACAACTTTGCATTATATTGCTAATGTGTTTAAACAAATCTTTTCAATGGATTTCACTGTTTATGATGGAAAATTCCCCACAAATCAGGAGAAAAAATAAGGATTACAAAAATTCTGTGTTAGGGGAGATATCTAAGAACTCGGGCTAAACAGCTAGCATTCAGGGACTGCATTAATTTAAAATAAAAGACAAAAAGAACTATATGAAAAGCAATGTATGGGGAACTTCTTGAATTTTGACAGCAAACTCATCTATCTTTTGGTCTTTGGTCCTACCAAACATAGCTTGTGAGAATATAATTTATTATAATTAAGTTTAAGGAAAAAAAACCCCACCACATTTGATTTCCCTTCAAAAACTTCAAATAGAAAGTATCAAATATAGTAGCAGGCATTTGAAACATGGAAAAAACCATGTCATTTTACAGAAGAGTTTGGAGCCATATATGAATATTGCATGAATTTTAGCTGCTAAATTCTTGAAAACAGAAACAATGCCTGATATTGTGCTTGCCAATTACACCTGTAAGTAGGTGCTCTTGCTGCACTGCAGCTAATGTGGAAAATGAATTGCCATCAACTTCAGAGGTGGTAACAGTTTCTAGAAGCCTGTAGCACTAAAATAAACTGCTCTTAATCTGCAGATTGCTGTGGATGACTCTGCAGACCTCTGCTAGTCTGTGCTGGCAGAGCCCCTTTGTGAAACCATTGCATTTGCCAAAGGAATCCTCTCTGCCTCCATAGCATTTTACCTCTTTAATTGAATAAATTAAAACAGAATTTGTAAAACAAAATCTATTTACATGATTTGTAAGGAGCACATAACTGATGATTGTTATGCATACAGCAATAGAGGTGTAGATACTATAGTATTTTTTTTTCTATAAATTATCTTTCTAGAAAGATATTTGATGAATTTAGAACACAGGGCCACTCTAGCGTGCTGAAATGTTGTTCAGGTAGGTTTATTTAGTGAGAAGCAAAAAGCAGCACAAACAATCTCAAGGAAGGAGGTAGATTAAGAAATCCAAAAGCCTGAGGCAGTGCCTTAAGGTGAATGTCTCTGTGGGCCAGAGACAAATGAAGTCTACTGATACTTTGCTAAAAGCTGGTTTTTCCCAGACTGCATTAGAGTCAACTTAAAAGTTTTGTAATTATTCAACACAAGATTCATGCAAGTCCTCTGTCAAGCAAAGGATAGAGTTAATGGTTATAAATTTCTATCTTGAGCTATGTCCAGTACAGCAGTGGTTGGAAACAGCACTGTAGTGTAAGTGAGTAAAATAGATGAAAAAAGACAGAATTCTAGAGGGACTTTAGTATGTTAAAAATGCACATCACGGCTGGTTCATAAATGAAAAACACAAATTTCTATGCATATTTCTTAGTTTATGTGCATTCCTTACAAGTAATATGTCTTCTTGTTTTATCATTCTTGCTAGTGTCACTAGATACTACATACTACTAGAATGGTAGCTCATGTCTTTTCAAAAATAGCCTTTTTTGATGGGTATTAAATTTGATGCAGCTAGATATACACCTCTATTTAGATTAAACTGTAAAAAATTAATATGCCCCTTCCTCCAAATATAAAAGGTCATATATTTTGAAAGGATATCTTCAAGTCAGTGTTATTTACAAGGGATTGAGAACCCAATCAATGTATACTTGTCGCATAAGCTGGCAGAATTTTTAACTGTTGTACTGAACTGTGCAGGCCATATTTGAAGCTTGTTCTCAGAACTCCAATTTAACATTTGCAATGGCTTAAATTCTGGTTTAAGCTGTGCTTTTCAGACACATATTTTAAAAGTATAAGTACTGCTTCATAAGGATGTTTGGTGAGTTTGCCTATCATCCCAGTGTATGGGTACTCACCTGTTTTTTTTTGTGTTTTAGCCTGGTATTCCTTGGTGCAAAACACGCTGAGTAAGTGTATTTGTTGTCTGAATCGTTCCTTTCAAGATAATCCTATTTTTCTGACACTTGAATCAATATTCTTCTTTGTAGATATTTCTGTTCAAACTTTTTTTTTTTTTTTTAATTTCACTGGTATTTGTGAGTATATGTGTATATTTGTGCATGTGGAAGATTGGCTCCTGATTTCCTGAAATCCTTTTTCACAGAGAAACATAAATATGTGTAAAGAAACAAACCACACCTCCTAGTGTAATGTGAGGAGACCTTGTAGCAGCCTTCCGGAATCAGGCCTATAGGCAGCCAAGGAGGGACTCATCTTAAGGAACTGCAGTGGCAGAACGAGGGTATGTCTTGAGGCTGTAGGTCTAGGTTTAGATGTTAGGAAGAAGTTGTTTACTCTTAGGGTGTTGAGACACTGGAACATGTTGCCCACAGAAGCTGTGGATGCCCCATCCCTGGCAGTGTTCAAGGCCAGGTTTGATTGAGTTTTGAGCAATCTGGCTTAGTAAGAGGTGTCTCTGCTTGTGACAGAGGGCTTGGAACTAGACATTCTTTAAGGTCCCTGACAAACCAAAACATTCTGGAATTATTTGGGGTTTTTTTTAACTCCCTTAAGCTTCCTCTAATGACTTGCATTTCTTTGGCTCTCGCGGTAATAAGGGGCAGTAAGCAAGCTCCCTGTATGTGCTGTTCCCATTGGAAATCTTGTATTTGGGCACCTCCTTATATCATCCCCTGAAACAGTCCTCAGCAACAAGGAGCTGAGAAACACAGACTGTAAAGAAAAAGGCTCTGTTCTGCCACTTTACTTTTGTAAATTCACTTGGTAACTCTGTATATGAGCTGCAACAGGACATAGAATTTAGTGCTGTGTTTTATGGTGGCAGGAAGCATAAAGATCTTAAATTTTCATCAAAAGTTGTAGGCTGTAAATCCTTCAGTTGAGTCAGCATTAAACTCCAAGTGTGATTAGAACCCCTAAATAAATCTTTCATACTCTCACACTGAATGTAGAAGTGCCCTCCTTAATTAAGCAATGACTGTAGAAATGCTCTGTGATTGACACATCCCATGAAAATGGGCTGTTCATGCTTTCTAAAGCACAGTGGAATTAATCAAATGTACCCTGCTACCCTTAGGGGCAGGGATAGCCTATTTCTATATGGTCTTTAACATGTGTTAGCAACTAATAGGACTAAAAACTCAATTCACTGATTCCAATGCACAAGAAGCCATAGACAGAATGAAGGATTTAATGATAATACAGTACATATTAATATAATGATAATATATTATTAAAATAATAAACCCAAGAACTCCCTAGATCTACTTTTCATTAGTTGGTGGCTAAGGAATGTAGACCAAGATAGGATCCAAATCACTTAATTAATATTTAGATTCTAAATAAGCAGACCAATTGCAATGGTGGGATAGATAAACAAAGATGGAAAACCAGGCACTAACTTTAAGGATAATCAGAAAACACTGAGAAAAACAGGAAAGAAAATGCACAGAGGTGACAACAGGTTGGAGGAGAAAACAAACATAGCAAATCTTCTTCAGTACTATTCCCACTTATCTGACTTTCTACAAAAATTGTTTCGATGGAATATCTATCAATACAGGAAATTACAATTAAGAAAATATTCAGTTGAAAAAATATGAACATCATGCCAGTCTTATTTACATTTATTTCATTATACCAAATATCATGATAAATTCATTGATCACCATGCTCCTTAACTAATTCTCCATTGGCAATGAATTTACTGGTAATGTGTTAAGTTCCTCACAAGTGGTCTCCAAGTGAGTAATTTAGCTTCATATTACATTATATGGAACTAGTGAATCAGCAAAAAATTGATCTTAATCTAGATCACAGATTAAATACTATATTTGATTGTGGCTTTAAACAATGAATGATAGGATTACTTCCAAGAGCTGAAAAGGAATTATGGAACATCCATGGCAGAACATTTTACATAGTGAGGCAGGGAGGGAACAAAAACTGGAGTGATGTAAATGACTGTTTTCTTGATTATTTGTGTGTGTGTGATTATCTTGAGTAATATACATTTAAGCAACCTTCTAAGTCTTGGGAAGTTTTGGAAATCCTTGTCTTTTTCTTTTTTTTTTTTTTTGTGTGGGTTTTGGTTGGATTTTTGGTGGTTTTTTCTTAGCTGAAACATTTTGAAGGAATTCTCTAAAATCATTGATCTTTCCTGCCTATTTCTCTTAAGCCTGTATTTATATTCACAATCACTTACAGATAATTTACAAAGTGGTAGCACTAGGCAAGACTAATCCTCAATATAATAGGAAGTCTTTAACAGGTATGTATTAAGTATGATTTGTCATGCAGTTTATTTTCATACAAGATTACAGAAGCCTATGAATGCTTAGCTAGTATCTGGAATAAGAAAACAGATGTTTTCCCTAGGTTCATGTTGTAATCTTTTTTTTTAAGTTCTAGTAGATAAAGCAACAACGTATGAAACAGCATTCCCTACAGTCTCTATTCAAACACTAATTTTTTGCTGTGTTAAGATATTTTCTTGATTATGAAGGAGTTGAGGAATTATTGTCAGGCCAGAAATTAATCCTTTGCAGAAGTAGTATCTCTGTTGAGTATCAGTGTTACAGGTGGTTTAAAAACATAGAAGTACACATAAAATATGAAAGGGATTATTTAAAAGCATATGCCTATGTAGATTCCATTTATTATCCTGTCATTTTCTTTGCAGTTAATAACTACAGCAACAGGTGATAAAAGATTCATATTAAGAAAAAAACTTGGAACGATTACTTTGGATAAAAGCTCAATTTTTTATCTTTGTGATCTGTTTACAGCAGTGACATAACAGAGAAGCAGAAACCAGTATTTTTGAGATGAGAGGTTAATATCTTAAATTAAATTTGCTGTTAAAAAATGTGACATGAAATGGCATTCTTGAATCAATTTTCATAGGCGATTGCTGCAAAATAATTTGGAATTATTGATTATAGATAGATACCTAAATATACCTAATAACCTAATTTGCAGTTTAAGGTGTTTTTTCAAGAATGCATGTATTCTGAGAAATGAGTTTTGGAAATTAAAATGGGACATAAACAAAAAGTGTTTTATCACCATCACAACTGGAAATGTGATGGTGATAAAAATGAGTAAGTTGTCAAGACCAGTAGGAATGATCAAGGGTTTGTAAAGCGAACATGGCACACCTGGGATGTTAAACTACAGGCCTAACTTAAAGTGGTACATTTTCAAAATTTGGAAGCATAGAATCATGGAATAGTTTGAGTTGGAAGGAATTATTCAAATTCATCTAGTCCAACTCCCCCTGCAATGAGCAGGGACATCTTCAACCATCAGATTGCTCAGAGCTCTGTCTGACCTTGAATGTTTCCAGGGATTGGGCATCCACCACTTCTCTATGCAACATGTTCCAGTATTTTGCCACTCTTAATGTAAACAATGTTTTGCTAACATCCAATCTAAATCAAACTTCCTTCATTTTAAAACCATTAGCCCATGTCCTGTATCTCAACAGACCCTGTTAAAATGTTTGCTCCCATCTTTCTTGTAAGCTGCTTCTACATACTGAAATAAAGGTACTTTGTTACTATGTAGTACTTATATATTACTGTAGAGTACTTACTGCCATGATAAGGTCTTCTCAGAGTCTTCTCTTCTTCAGGATGGACAACGCCAGGTCTCTCAGGCTTTCCTCGTAGGAGAGATGATCCAGCCTTCCAGTCATGTTCATGACCCTTCTCTGGACCTGGAGGTCCATCTCCTCATTATATTGGGGGCCCCAGAGCTGGATGCATACTCCAGGTGGGGTCACACCAGAGTGGAGCAGAGGGGCAGAATCACCTCCCTTGACTTGCTGGCCATGCTGCTTTGGATGCAGCCTAGCATATGGCTGGACAATGGGCTACAAGTGTACTTTGCCAGCTCATGTACTGTTTTTCAACCACCAGCACCCCCCAAGTTCTTCTCAGCAGGGCTGCTCTTGATCTGTCCATCCCCTTAGCCTGTGACAATACCAGGGGTTGCCCTGACCCAGCTACAGCACCTTGTACTCGGCTTTGTTGAACCTCATGAGATTCTTGAGCCTGCCCTCTGGATCCCATCCTTCAGGTCTGTCAACAGCACCACTCGGCTTGGTGTCATCTGCAAATTTGCTGAGGCTGCACTCAATCCCAGTCTCTGTAATTGGTGAATGCATTAAACTGTCCTGGTTGAAATATGGATCCCTGAAGGACACCACTTATCACTGATTTCCGTCTGAATACCGAGCTATTGACCGCTGCCCTGTGGATGTGATCATCCAACCAATTCCTTATCCACTGAGCAGACCACCTATCAAATCTACAACTCTCCAATCTAGATAGGATTTAGAGGACCATGTCATAGGCCTCACAGAAGTGCAGATAGATGACATCTATAGCTCTTATGAAATGAAAGTCTATGGAATAATGCATGGGAAAGAAGTCAGTGCAATGCATACAGCTGCTCTCTCTTGAGGCTTCCTCTCGGATTTTCTTAAACAGAAATTGGTATGAAATGCTTTGTCAGACAGTATCAAAACTGTAACAGAAAGGGCAAAAGAAGTGTCCCCATCCAGGGCCTGTGCAAGCTGCTTTGCCCTGTAGCACTCTGTAGAGATCTAATTTTGTAAAGGTCGTTGTGAACTGGTGGACTATTAGTGATCTTCCGTGTAAAAATTGAATTTTCCTGTAAAACATGTTGATCTCTCTTCTGTCTTTTGCATTTTAAATCAGATTAATCACTCGTTTTGACATTTGAAAATACATGGTTGGAGATTTTGGCTTTCCAATACCTTTGTTCGTATTTCTTAAAAAGTGATAAAATTTCTCTGTTAAAGACTTACATCTGATTGTTTTCTTACAGTAAACTTGACATGTGATCTGCTATTGAATACTTTTTATTAGGGAAAAATGCTGTAAACTACAGAGTCCTAAATCTGAGGTATAAATTGAGCATAAATTTTAACAGTGAGGAGATTAGTCACTGGAGAAAGAGCAAAAGGAAATGAATTTTCTTTCTTTTGTTAACAAGAGCAGATGACATTTTTCAAAGATGCATTTCAGCCAAACAAAAGGTTTTTTGATCAATAATGAGATAACTGGTGGAAAGTTGCTTCCCTGAATCATCCAAAAAGCAGGGCTAGTTTGAATACTCCTATCAGTGCTATGAATAATGTATATAAATATCAGGAAGTTTCTGCTTATGGCTTGCATACATTTCCCCTTTCATAATCATCTTTTATTGTGCTACAGCAAAAGTACTTTTTTTATACTGAGTAGTATTTCTCTTACTATTACAAGTACTAGAATTTATATTTAATTTTCAGTCAAATATTTTTTTCATTGGAAAAATTATTTCTTCAGTGTTTGGGGACATTTATAAGATAAAAGTATCCGAAACTTCTGTATGACTTTGGAATTTGTTGCTTTTTATTAAATAAGTCTTTTTTCTTTCTTTTTTAGAGAAAAAAGACATTTTTATTCTATTTCTTTTTTATGTAGTGCTGAAATCTGAAAGCTGCCTGTTACCCTAGCTATTTTATTTTTGAAATGTACAGGTTAGTTATTGCTTAAATAAAAATCAATATTGAAATTTGATCATATCTTGCAAAATTTAAAATTGCAGCTTTCATTTCTTAAGGGACTTTGCCTATCCATCCATCTCCAAAGGAAATCCTTAAAGTTCAAACCGAGATGCTGGAGATTAGGCATTTTCATTCTCCGAGACATTTTGTAATCTTGGATTTTTTCCTGACCCCTTTCAGAGGAAGTCAAAGATATCTGACTGTTCCCTCTGATTCAAGCTGTGATTTTTTAGGTTTTCCAGATCTCTCTGCTGAAGAGAGGAGAATTGAATGTTCTTACTTCACAGCATGAATAAATCCTTAGTATATGTGGGCCACAAGAGATCCACTTAAGTCTGAGAGCTTTGATTTTCTGTCTTCCTGCTGCAGAGGTGAGGAGCAAGCCCTGATTAGAACTGCTGGGAGATATGCACATAGGCCTCATTTAGATTTCACTAACATGAAAACTATAATGAGTCCATGACTGAAAATGAGAGAGTAGCTGAATATAAAATCTCTACAAGTAACATTGGTTAAAATATCTCAGAATTTCAGTATTTTCCCATATCTCTGTATCTAATCAGAAAATACAGGCCTCCTAATCCTTTCAAATATATATTTACACTGGTGACTTATGCCTTATTTTTTATTCTTATCCATCCTAAACTACTCTCAAATTTTGAAATAGGGCATGATGTGTTTGAGAGCACAAGTATGAGCACACAAACAGACAAATAGACATGCAAATATACTCAATATATGTACACACATTTGTATGTGTAAAACATTATAAGGACTAGGAAAAACAAAAGTCCAGGAGATAGGAGGATGTGAGAGTGTAAATTTAAGATACAGATAGAGACAGGTGCACAGGTTTGATCTGAATTTAATGAAGGAAGAGAATTGAGGCCAGTGGATGTACACACGCACCTTTTGCACGTAGGCCAGCATCTTGTTTCTAGTACACAGGCTGAGATAAAGACATTCCTATGGCTGAAAAAGTTAAGTTCTGAACCACCACCTGAGATTTAGTTATTGTGTTGTTTCTGTAACCTGTAACTGATACCAGTAATGAGTTGGTCTACCTTTTTTCAGAGTGGCTCAGTTTTGTGTGTATTTGCTCATTATGTTTTCTCATTCATTTCTAAGGCGATCAAGAATGAAGAGCAGGTGCCTTTATACTTCTAAATAGAAGAAATCAGGGATAAATCTCTATTTATTTTAATTGTCTCCAGAATATGTTAAAATTCTGTCTTTTCTTTGGAACTGTGCTTACCCAGTTTCCATAGCATTACCCTTTTGAATTTAATTGTTAGTTAGAAATGCTTGATGACAATTCAGAATATTTTTACATTACTGGAAATTTAAGATTTTCAGTATAAAATTCCACTCCACCTAATTGGAAAGCTCTCAATTAGGATTAATTAGCTATGATTTCTTCCTGCAAATCTACTGAAGCTTAACCAGATTTAAAGAGTAACTGACATTTAAAAGTAGCTATAATTTGATTTATTTCAGTTTTGATAGACAAGTTAAGGGTACTCATGTTCCTTTTGTGTGCATCAGTCTCAGAAAGCTCAATTATTTCTTAGTTCTGATGAATGTAGAGATCTTATTTATTGCTTCAGAGCCATTCCTTTCTAAACTCTCTTTCTGTACTTTAAAAGTCTACGTTCAAGAAGTAATTGAAAACAGCATGGACTTCTTTGTGCGTTCATATTGATCATCAACATTTTCTTAACTTTCCTATTTGAGATATATCTTTTTTTGCATTTTAATTTAAACTTATATCCTAATGAGACATCTGATTTAATTGAAATAGAAACATTACTGTTAAGATTGAAACATTGTTCACCTCTTAATTAATTCCAGTGGATCTTTGTGCTGTGAGCTATAGTGAAGGTCAGAATGGTGTACTGAGATAAGTCTCCCAAGGGTAACAAGGCAGGATTATCAAATGAAAAGTAAAGGTTAGATGAATAAGATAAATCCTCAAACAAAATTTTGGTGAAAAGGGGAAATCCCCACCAAAATTGCCTTTTGTAAATATGGCTAAAGTAGAGAAACTTGGAACTCATTGTAACCATGTCCTGATTGAGTGTTGGGATGTGATCTGCATCCAGGCCATTGTATCCTGTTGTCCCTTCTGCTTGGCAGGATGAGTGGAAGGGAGTGGGATAGTGATTCAGTAAATTCCCGAATCCAGTTTTATGGGAACGAGAAATGAAGGTTGCACATTTCTCTGAGTTTAGATGCAATTAGGATGATTATCCTAGCAAAAGAAAATTATAATTTGAAAAGGATGTCTTGAAGCAATTTATTACTTGAAGTAATTTATCTTTTCCATGGACCCCCAAAGCAATCTAAATCCATTCACATGTTTAAGTGGGAGCATATAATGGTGTGACACAATGCCTTGGAATAGCACTGCATGAGAATAGATGGCTTAACCATACCTGGCACAAGTGTCATGATTCACAGCAATGCAAGGCAATTTTTGCTTCACAGTACAGTATCAACTACCAGTATGATGCTTTATTTTTGTTTATCAAACCTGCTCTAAACAGTGTGGAAATTACTCCTAATCTGGGCAGAATAAAATTTAATATGTGAAGAAAATGGAAACTAGATGTCATTTTTATAAGAAGGGGGAAAAAACATACCTAATCATTCACACATCTATCTAATGCATTAGATAGTATAGTAACATCTATGAAGGGTTAATAAATTCCAAAAGACTAATGTACCTTTATTTTCTAACATTTTTGTATCTCTACAGATGAAGTCTACATAATCAAAGTAATCTGTTTCAACAGTTGGAGCACTTTTAATCATTAAAAGGAATGAAATAATATTGTTGGTATTTGAAAAAAAAAAATAAAGCTATTACTCTTTGTTTATCAAAGTTGGATTTGCTAGAACCTTGGATTGTGTGAAAGCACCAAACTCATCATTTTTTGCTGAGTGCTGGAGCTAATCTTATCCCACTGGATACACAGAGATGTTTGTTTTGGAATATAGGACAACCAAGCAGTGTGTCCTGCAGTACTTGGTGATGAGGGAAGAAGGCAAAAAATGTGAAAATTTATTTAAAAGGCCCTCATAAGGACTCTGCAGCTCCAGGGACCCATAGACTATCCTTTAGGTATAAAAACACTTGAAGATTTAGGGAAGCTTTGGGGAAGCTTTCAGAAAGCTTTGGGGGATTGCCAGGAAGAAGACACTGCAAAAAAACAACCTTAATCTCCAGCAATCAAGTTAATGGGCAGAAATCAGCAATGCTTTATAAAGTATTTGAAAGATCTGGAGGAGTGGGACAGCTTGAAAACTCCTAGATATAGTCTGAAGAGAAAATCTTGGTGCATGGATGGAGTCAGATATCCAGGTAGATCAATTTGCCCTGGAAGATAGGAATTTCAGTAGTTGCTTAACAAGAATTTAATGTCTCTGGTGGTATAACTGCAAACAGATTTGATTAACTTTGAAATATCTTTTTTTAATGGAAGTAGAAAAATCTGAACAATTCACAAGCTGCTTATAGTTTTTATTCAAAGTGTACATTGAATTTTTTGAAGTTACATATTCCTATTCATATCAATTAGCATTTTTGCTGTACGAATTACAACTAACTAATCTATAACTACTTTTGTTTACTAAGTTAAGCATGCACTTAACAGCAGTATTGAATCCAAGGGTTTGTGGTCCAGCCTGATAAGTATTTCTCTGCATATGTATTTCTCTTGCTAAAAATACATAAAAATAATGAAAACTGATTTGATAAGAAGTTCTGCTGAAGATTTACTTGACAAAAAAAAAATCGTTTTTTAAAGTGGTGACAAAGAGAGTTCCAACATCATATGAGATAGTGAGTGACATTTCAAAATCTATTGGCAAATTCATTAGTTTTAAATGTGGGAAAATATTCAGAAACAGCTGTGAACTAGAACTATTTTTAGGTAAACATTTTTAAGATTTCAAAACTGTTCTAAAGAACTTTGCTGACTTCTTTATCTTAAAATAATACATTTATCTTTATTTTAATCTTTATTGTATTACTTCCTGCTTAGGCTACAAGCTAGTACTGAAATAAACAAAATTTATTTATTCTTGAAAAAAAAGTGGCTAAAGAGATCTTCTCTTTAAGCTATGTTGCTGATATTTCAATTTTTTCATCTACTAGGCAGAAACATTATCAGCAAATAATTTGTCGTAAGCTATTTTAAAATATTCTGTTATTTAAGCTTGTTACTGAATGAAGATGATCTGAAAGAATATCATGGTTAAACAAAATTAGTACTTTCACTCCAGATTCCCATGTCTTGATGGGAAAATGTCACTTAAATATAAAAACTATATTTATATAATTATTATTAATTTATATTTATTGTTTAATAGATGTTCTTCAGATTTCAATTTTCCTCAATGACGTCATAATAATGCTGTTTTATATTTCCACTATCTGCTAACCTCTGTTAATAAGGAGAGGAAAAAATAATCTGAAATGCTATGCTTTCCTTTTTCCTGGCACAGTTCAAACAATAGATAACACTGTAAGACACAGAAAAGACTTTTATGGGAAAAGAAGTATGTTCTGCCAAAAAAATCACAGTGGACACTTTAAGCAAATTTAACAAGTAGGTAGAATAAATATGGTGCTGTATGATACATATTTTATGAGACCGTAGGCCATTACATATTTTTTCATAAATTTTTAAACCTGTGCAATTTTCCACTCCAATAATTTTCAATGAAAAATGTTTTACTTTAGAGAAAATTAGTTAAAGGATTGAAAACCAGTGCGTAAACAAAGAAACTTTGCTTAAGGGAAAGAAAATAGATTTTTTGAAGTGAAAAGTCAATTTATATAATTTTGCTAAATGCTTTAAGTAGGAAAGTGCATAAGTAATTTAGAAGTGCAAAGTGCCTTGGGTTGGTTAGTAAATTACAGGGATATTTCAAAAAATGCTCCCCATTGGTTACAAAACAGACTTGAGTAGGAGTCCTGAAATTAGTGTTGTAGATACAACAGAGCACATCAAGCCTTTAACTGACCAAACATAATAGAATTCAGCTTTTCTGAGAAAAGCAGGCTGAATTCATTGAGCTGGTATCCTCCAATATTGTAAAGGAGGGGTTTTTTGTTTCTAACTTCCAGTAATCTCATCCTAGAAGTCTTTTGTGATGGTATTATTCTATTTGCTCACAACTGATTCAGGACTGTGGGCCAACTTCTACTCATGTAGAAGTTTTAATAATAAATCTATTGTCTATAACATAAGGATACTATATTTCAGATTAGTTATTAAAAGCCTCAGGCATTAATTGTAAAATGAGAAATTTAATTTTTTTCTAATTTTATCATGGATTTTCAGTTTTGGTTCCTGTTGGATTGCACTAAATAGTTTATGTAGTTGTTGCTTTGCACTGGGTGATTTGAAATGTTATTCCCTTCTCCCATCACAGGGTCTCTCCCGCATCCACCCCTCTGCCCTATAGCCCTGGTGGTCTGTCCCCTGGTTACCCCTCCCCTTGCCCCTCCTCAATGGTATCCCATTGGCTGCAGTCCTCTTCCCCTGCCCCATTCCTTCAGGTATAAAAGTTCCCTGCAAGAAGGGAATGTGCTCTTTTCTATCTGGGGGGTTGCCAGAGTCTGAGGTGTCCCTTCCCAAGCCAATAAACAGGACACTCATTCCCACGTGGAGAAGAGCGCTTCTCGTCTTTTGCTTTCTTCCATGTAAGACCGTGTGGGCCAGGGTCCATAGCTAGCCGGAGTGGACTCAAACAACAGCCCGAGAGACACAGTTCTTAAAGGTTCCTAAAAGAAAACCAATGCCATTGTTGGTCTTCTCTTGCAAGTCTAACTTTACAGTTGCTAGAAACTAGAGTCTGCCCCTTTGGGACAAAATGACAAGTATTGCTAGTCATTTAGGAGCATATGTCAAAAGATTACCTTAACTCTGAAGGAAACTGTGATCAAGTATTTTTTTACATGTACATAGATAAATAATTCCAAGGAAAATAAAAGCATCTCATCAGGACATTCAGTCTTAAAACATATTATAGAATCGTGACTCACAAACTCAGTCACTAAAAATGTCTAGGATGTTTTAAATGGTCATGTATGCATCAGGGGTTTATTTGCTTGTGGACTTAAATTAAGGTCTAATATAATTTTGCAAACTGCATTCAGTCATGAAACCTCATTTTTCATGTAGTGTGAGAGTTCCACATCAAATCTCTTTTCTGCATTGGGTTTTTTAATAGGAAAACCTTGGGAACTACTGTTTGAACACAAGTATTAAAATATAAAAGTTCACGTTGCTGAGATAGAGAGAAATATTATGTGAAAAGGGTTAGTTACAAAATTGATCAATTCATCAAAATATAAGTAGTGTATAATAGAATAATAGTGTTAGGAGAGCAGAAAAATAATCAAGAGAAAATAATGATTGTTTCAAGATTGTGAGCATCCTAAATGTGGAAGTTGGTTTTTGTTTATTGTTTATGTTGTCATGGTATTCAGGAGTTCTTGCTATTTCATGCCTTACAGTATAGAAGCAGAACTTCATGGGGTTTGTAATGAAGCATTTTTTGAGTGTTAGTGTGTAAAAATAGAAGAGAAAATGGAATCTAGAGGACATGGGATCGATCAGTAGAGGTTAGCTACATAAATAATTGTTAGTACAATGCAGACTATATTTTTGTAGGTGTTACAAAATGGCATGTTTAAGCAGAATTAAGGGAAGAATAACTGATTGGTTGGAGCAGTAGGAAAGAAGGCACAGAAATGTTTGTTAGAAAATTTCAGATCATAAAGCACCTAGGATGGAGGGAGCATTACGGAGTCATCTACTTCATTCCCCTCTTCAAAGTAAATTGGTAAGTGGTAGGGTCTAGAAGCTAAGGGAATTTTGAAAGAATTTTAGACTGAATTAAAAGGTGTTGGTTGTCATTACAAAACGTCCTGAAAGATCTGTCCTTTCAGAGTAAAGGTCCTGAGGGGTCTGTCCTTTCAGAGTAAAGATCATCACCTATGTTCAGTGTAAAAAATGTTCAGGTTGGTGAACAGATAGGAAGGATTAGGTACATTCGAAGCCAACTAGCAAATGCTGGGTACTGGAGCAGTTTGAAAAGGCAGGAGAGCACTCATTCGGTTTGTCAGTACCAGAAAATCGGGTGCTGCAGCTTTTGGGATGAAGCCAGGCTGAGAGTGTAGCCTGGGTGAGTGGACAAGGAGAGCCACACAGGGAGAGTCACTGAGGTGGTGCTTCACAGAAAGGATCAGTCAGTGGTGACGGCTGCAAGCACAGCCCAGGGTCAGCAGAGTGACTTTGCAAACAGTCTGGGAAAAGGTGAGTTATTGAAGGGTTTGCAAGAGCATTGCTTCGTTGTGTTCACATTTAGCTGATGACTAAACCACTGTGAGGAGGTCATAGAGGCAGAGAATTAGATTTCAGGTCAGAAGAGGCACACAGACCCTAGAGTTTCTGTCCTAAATGTTGTTTCTAATTTGTGGTGATAGATGGGACTCTAAGAGATGCTCTGCTGAAACAGGATCTAATTATTAATTAGCAAGTTTACAATTTGCATTTATGTTATTCCATTCTGAAAAATGGTCATATAAACTAATATTACAATTCATTGAGTTCCTATGTATTTTCACATAAATAATTCCTTGCTTTGTATGTTAACCTTTTTTTTTGTCCCTTGTGAAATAGTTTTGCAGCTCTAAAATGACACCAGACCTATTTCACCAAAGACATCCATCATACAGTAAAATACAGTAGTAAATATCCAAGGTTGCATATAACCTACTGTTTATTAAATTCAGAAAGTTCTTCTGAGTTTTATTTTAAATTTTTATTACTAAAAATTCACTACAGAACAACTAAGCATACTTGCTAAGTGTCACTATTAATATAAGAAACAAACAAAAAGGTGTTTTGGAAGGTCCTTTAACAGATATAAGGGCAGGCTCAACATTGGAAATCTTCTGCACTACTTAATGTGTGATCGAAAGGCATTTGGGGACCTTTCAACCTGCTATTGATTTTTTGGTACTTTGAAAAGTACTAAAACATTTAAAAGCCTTGGTTTAGGTAACCATATATGACTCACAATATCAACAAAGATGAAAAGTTTTTAAAAGAGCAAACTATTTTTGATGACCCTGGGATGCTGCTGTGGTCATAAAAGGAATTGAAAGAGTACATTAAACCACTTCAGCAAAAATACGTATTTTTTAAATAATATAATCAGTTCTCTGTGCCTGTAGTCTTTAAATTATGTCAATGAATATTAGTACACAAAAAATACATGGTAGTTGGAATCTGGGTTGTTCCAGAAGGTATTAAAATAAGTTCTAATAGTCATTATTTGCAATTTTTCTTTTTATCATTGTTTATCTAAGGGTCCCTTATCTAAGCATAAAACTCCTTTTTTGCTGTATTATCACTAGAAAATTGTCTTGCTTGTTTTTGTTTTTTTTTTTCTCACAAATTCACTACCCTGTAGAGAATCTTAAATGTATTTGTTTAATGCAAAGAGAACAGGTTAGTCTGAATCATTAATTATTAATAAGTTATTTAGCTAATTACCTAATAGAAGGGTCTGAAGGTGCAGTCATTCATTTAGGAGCAGGAAATTACACTGACAAAAGCAAAAATTCAGTTTTCTATTTAAGAGCAGTATAATTTAATGAAAGATGAAACTTAAATGTGAGAATATGCAAATCCATAAACTGGTTTTCTCAGTACTTGGTTCTCTTGTTTGTTCACTCATGCATTTAGTTTCTTTTGTTTGTGATTTGCTTGGATTTTTGTTTGTTTCATTTCATAGCCTTTCTACATTAAAGTAATTTGTTTGGACCGACTATGGAGAGGGAAGAGTGATTTCACAAATTAAACTACTTTTCTAAATAAAATATTTTTGTTATTTCCATGCACAGCTGGTAATTTAGGTATTCATGTTAGCAGCTATCACACTGTTCTATGCAGCTGCCTACTGGGGTCTCCAGCCATTCACTTGAATTGTAGTGAATTGTGGTAAACCCAGTATATTTTAAAAGTTTGAGACAGGTATGAAAGATTTGTTAACAGTATTAACTAAAGCAGTAGGAACAAAGGAGAAACATACATTAATTTCTCTTAATATATAGCATTATGCTAAATTAATTTTGTCAGCATTACTGCCAAGACCTTTCATTTTCTGACCTTTATAAAATCTATTTTTCTTACAAAAAGAATCTATTTTTCTTACTCTGTTTTTTTCCAGCTCATAATTGAAATTTCTGCAGTTCATATACTGTGTCTGCCCAGTCTGAAATATGACCAGCTGATGATCCTGTTTAATTGGTTACTCCACACAATTTGAAAGTGTTTGCACCAAGTCCACAGATTTCCTCATTCCACTCTTTTAGCAGGAGATATCAAATTTTTTCAAGTTATTTTATATCTAAATGACTATAAAAAAGAAACTGAGCATTTTTTTTTTTCAAGTAAAAAGAGTTTAGATTAAGTTTATTGAGTTATACTCTTGCATATATTCTTATTCTCCTTTTTTTGTCAGCTGACAGATTGAATCTGGAGATGTATTTGCAAGGGAATGACAGATCAACAGGCATCTTTCTGCAATGTAGTCAGTCAGTGTATTTTGCATGGGAAGTTTACTTATTCGGGTTGTAAATGTGAAAAAGATGGGAAAAAATTAATATATAAGAAATCACTGATGTCTCAACTCAAGCTTTTATAGAAGAAGGAGTAGGAAATATTAAGTCTGTTAGACTTTTTCTTCCATATATTTGAAGTGTCCTGACCTCAGTTATGTGGTCCAAGTTTTCTTAGGCAGAAATAAAATTCAGAACTAATGTTCCTCAGAGGAAATATTTATTCTACTACTGCATAGGAAAAAATTACTTTAAGTTCTTTATCTAGGTGATTTTAAATATTATCTTGTTTTGTGGTAGCTGTATTTATTAACCTATTTAAAGCAGTGTTGTTGTTGAGATACCAGAGTTGGTTTTATCAGATCTCTCAATTTTCTGTTTTAACAAAGAAATATTTTAAAAGTTGTAGAGATCAATTTAACATCTGATAACAGTTGTCCATTTGAAAATGCAAACCACTATCATTAATCTTAGAAAATCTCCATGAAACTGATTGTTCTCCACATTTCAAAAAGTCCAAGCTAAAAATAATGCAGAAAGATATCAATAGAGTCTTCTGGATTCCAGTCAAATAGTCTGATCCCATTCAATTACAGCAAAACCCAAATAAGCCAGACAAAATCTGTGCGCAGATTTTTGCTAAACACCATTATTTCAGTGTTTCTTCAGAAATAGCTTTCTGAAAGATATACTTATAAGTCTAACACAAGGATCTATCTGTAAAATAGACCATAAAGCAGGAGAAAAAACAAAAGCTTAGAGGACTGGAAGACAGAAACTGAATATCTAGAGTTTTTCTTTTCACACTATCAGCAATTGGATTATATGTATATACATTCATAGCTCTGACATTGATATTTCTAAAATTAGAAAGTGGTAAGCTCTAAGATTGAATAAACTAGTCATCAAATAGGGAAAATTGATGCACAGAATGACAGTTTGCCTGTATAATGTTGGGATGTATCTGGAAAAACTGAGATAAAAAGCAAATAAGAAAGCAAGAAAAAAGAGAAGAGCTTGAAAGACAGATATATATTTTATTACTCTTGATACTGTGCAATAAAGTATGTCTTATTTCTTGTTACAAAGTGAACCAAAGGCTGAGGCATTTTGTCACTGTCATTGTATTTCTGTATTAGGACAATAAATTCATGCTTTGATACCAGTCTCATTCTATTCACATTGTATTTTTCCACAGTATCTGATCTAACAGAAAATTCACTTTAGCACCTCCTCAACATCTCCAAAGGCATCTTGTTTACAATGATTACTCAGTGAGATTTCTTTGAAAAGTGTGCTTAGTTGGAACAAATAACATTTGCATCTGGTTAGAATATCTGAGTGAGTTTTCACAGTGTGACTGCTGTGTAGGTGCTTTTAAAAAGCCATGGAACCATCTTGTGCCCAGTCTATTGACGGGCATATTTTTTCCTTATCTCTTAATAGGCTATATCACATACAGACACTTTGATTTATGTTATCTCATATAATACATATCCTTACTTCCAGTTTTAGACTTTTAAATAAAGCTTAGCATCAGATGAATCCTTTACCAAGCAGGAAAAAGGATTCTTTTCTGACGCTTGAAAATCCATTCTCCGATGTTCAGAGCATGCTTCAAACAATATTCCCATCTTAAATAACTCTGGATATTATTACCATAAGCAGGACCTACCTGAAACATTGCAATATGTATATATACACTCCTTATGCTTTGTGGTATTGATTACATATCCCAGTAAATCTTTCTAGTAAAATTAAACAAAACCAACGAGATAAGAATTTGTTTGCAAACATACATACACATATTATACATACACTGACATTAATTATTGCTCCTCTTTGCAAACCAATAGCTTGGAATAAATGTGTAAATTTTCTACCTAGCCACAGAATCATGGATGTCTTATTAAATTACTGAGTTGGGTATCTATAGTCAACGGTGCCTCTAAAGCAGTATTGCTCTTCAGTAAGCATTTCTCATTACATTCAATGAAACAAACTGATTTGCGGTTATTTTGAAGTAAAGGGAATTGATCTACCACTGGAAATGCTCATATCTGGACATTTAAAATACAAGTGCTCTCTTTTTGTTTTGTAAGTATTGATAAGGTGTTTCCTTCCTGATCTCATACTTTTCAATAATATCTCATTTCTATGAACTGCCCATGTTGCTTTGAGAGTGATAAACAGAAATTATTAGACATTATTAGAAATACTTTCTTAAAATCTTTGCATTTCTATTTCTGTTTTTCATGTGAGTCATTAAATCCTTTATTGTTGAAATGTAGCAGTCATCTATGGCACATTATATTTCTTTTAATACATTAGGACTTCTTACTTTGTCTGGTAGAAATCCAGTGCATATTCTGACTCCTAACAGGCAATATTGAAAAAGGGAATTTAAATGGTTTTTAGTGTTCATCTAATGCCAAATGCTTGGCATTACAATTTGGTGTGGGTCTTCACAGAGCTGTCTTACTAAGGTGCCACATGCTAATTAAAATATCTCACAAAAATGTCTTTTGAATTGACATGTTATTTCACTATGACCTTTTTCACTATTCTTCATTAATCTCTAGATTTACTATCTTACCTGCTTTTTGCAGTTTAGCTCTCTCTTCTGATGATCTGCGTCTTGGTGTTGTGATTATTCTTACTTGGGTTATCTTGTCTCAGATGTTGCAGATTTGTAAAAGAAAGTCTGAGAATCTAAATGTCTTAAGCAATTTCATGTGATATTTTTTAGAGGAGAGGGAGATGGTAGCTATTTTCATGTGTCTGTCTGTGACCTCTCTGAAACTGGTATATCACAATCCAATCTCTACTGAAACACCTGTTGAAATCTTTTGAATTTGAATTTGCATAAAGATTATCTCTCTGATTTAAACAACAAAACCAAACAAACCACCAACCCTCCTCCTAATAAAAAGGTGGGTCGGGTGTTCTTGTTGAGGTGGGATAGAGTTAATTCTTTACACAGTAGGTGGTATGAGATTATGTTTTGGATTTGTAACCAAAATTGCTTGGATAACACACCAATGTTTTAGCTCTTGCTGAGAAGTGCTTAAACAGAGTGTAGGCTGAGGGTGTGCAAGAATTTTGGAGGGGTCACAGCTGGGCAAGCGGACCCTCACTGACCAAAGGAATATCCGACAGCATACAACATTGCAGGAAAGAATGGGAATATTTGAAGTTGTGGAATCTGCCTTTCCAAGTCACCATTAAGTGTAATGGAGACAGGCTTTCTTAGGCATGGGTGAACAATGACCAGATCATGGGAAGCAGTGAATGGATGGCCTTGTTCTGCTTTGTTTGTGCACAGCATTTCTTTACTTCCTAAACTGTTTTCAACTGACATAATGACTTTTCACACTTTTATTCTTTAAGTTCTCATCCTTCCTGGGGGGGAAGTGAGTGACCAGCTGTGTGGAGCTTGACTGCATGCTGGGGTTAACCCACAGCACCCAGGTTTCATGCTCTCACCAGCCACCTTCAGCTGGCCCTGGTGTTTGCCAGAACTCTCCTCCAGCAGGTCCAACTTGCTAATGGAAAACAAAGCTGCCATCCCTTGTTCTCCCCCACACTGTTCTGTTTGTTTGCAAGGATAGTTTTCTACTGTTTGATACCAACTAGTGTCAGAGGTTCTGCAAATGACCAGGCAATGGTGAAGTGTCCTCTGTGATTATCCTCATCTGGTGAAAATGAGTTGCTGGATTGGCACTTGCTTTTATAGTCCAGCAAGGAGGAATGAAAGAAGCATAATATATAATAGGTCAGCTGGATTTTTTTATCTTCTGCACATAATTTTCTCTCTTGGTTCCATTACCTCTCTTTTAGTCTCAGAAATGGGAAAAATGTTGTTAGGATTAGTTAGCAGGGTTTTACTCCAGATGGTTTAACATGTGACTGCATATGAGTATGCGATATTACAAATATTTCAGCCATGGTGTTGTAATTATATTAATATTCATTGGGCTTACCTCTAAGAAGAATGGTGGTATATCTATGGATTTATTTGAAAAGCAACCTGTGAAAAACCCATATACATTTTTATGAATCTCTAACTGTGTTCAAAGCTGCTTTATATAGAAGGCTTTGTTTTATTACCTGTGGGAGCATATGTTTCTTGGCTGCTCGCAGATGGAAAAGTAAAAACTGCTACTCATTAAAATGTATTCCTTTTTCTTATCTCTAAGTTTTTTTTTTCACGATCAGCCTGTGTGCCCTGAAGTTCCTTTTTTGCACTCAGATCCTCATAGCTAGCTTATTCTGAAAGTTAGAGACAAAATAATTAGGACTTCTTTGGCTCAGTGCAGAAACAAAGATTGTTTACAAAGAACTGGGAAATTAAGGGAAAAAAATGACTACTCTCAATTTTTTATAGGAAGCTCCTATAATAAAACCACCAGCTATCTAGAAGTCCCTGACAGGCAAGTAGAACAGATCTTAGTCTATTTGTTCCAAGTCGTTTTCTTTATGTCTCAAGGAAGATGCTGCATCTGTCAACCTTCCACATGACACCTTTCTTCTAGCAGTAAATTTCCTTTTTTTTTTTGCTTGTAAGGAAATAAACAGGGTTTACCTTACCCAGCTCTTTCAGCATAATTAAGAATCAACTTTTCTATAACAGTGCAACACAAACTATTTTATAAAAAAATTTCCAAAAAGAAAAAAATGTCCCATGTTTGCACTGGAGTCTGGGTCATAACCACATCTCTTGCCCATTCCTAGAAGAGACTTTTCTGTAGCCTGAGGAGGACAGAATTGCAGCCAGCTGCTACATCTGCCCAAATCCAATGGAGTGATGCTGAAGCAGAAGTGATACAGACAGACATTCCTCTTGTGTTTAAATTGCTTTCATTGCTGGATCTGGTCTATGTGGCATTGGATCTGTCAGGCACGTGCAGGGTTACAACCATGTCTGAGGGATTTCCAGGCATTGGCAACTCATCAGGTCTTTACTCATATGGAATTATATTTGCTTAGCCTTTAAATGATAATTCTAAAAGAGAATGAAGAACTTATTATGGAAGAGGGCCTGTCGAAAATCTGACCTCTTAACTGGATAAATTAATATCAAATGTAATTTAATTAAACAGAAATTTATTTTTAAATATGAAATACATGAAAGGGTGGATATGAGGTCTCAAACTGTAGATGGAATGTAAGAACAGTGTGGTGCACTAAGTTCACAGTATTTTGCAGTGTAGGTAACTGAGTGTTTACTTGACTTTAAAGACTTAACAAAGACTAAAGACCACAGAGAAGTGTTTATAATTTTAAGAAAGAAAACTTACTGGTGGTAGAAAACTTTCTAATAATGAAAGGAATTATCTGCTATCCTTTAGCAATGAGTCATACTGAATTTTCCATTTTTCACTTTTGACTTTTCTGTGTTTTGCCTCTTTTAAACTGCAATAATGTATGACATCAAATTGATGATGATGATGTATTTTCTTCTCATGGATATATCTGAGTGTAAAACATCTGTCTCTGGTTGGGGTGGATTTACTGAATGGATAGGGAAATTCAAATAATGATGTAATAGCATCTACATAGAGTACATATATTTTAATTGCTCTGGATTGGTTATAACCGTCAGCCCACTGAAACCGACAGTCCATGAAGTCTTTGGTTCTGAAATGCATGTGAAAGCAGAAAGAATTTTTTGCAGTGAAATCTGAGAGTCAGAGAATCCTAGATATTTCTTAAAGTTACATCCAAAGTAAAGCCAACTCTGCATTTAGGTTGATTATTCCAGTGAAAATCCTATCTTAAAATAAATATGCTCCCTGGCTTTTGGATTGTTTCTGAATTACTGTCTGCATGTACTCTGTGCATGCAAGAATTTTGAAAACAAAATGAGGCAGGAGAGGATATTAATGAGAAGAAAACCTTGAAACAAAAGTGAAAATCTATTCCTATTTACTAGATACCAGCATGTAAATAAAAAGCTAAGCTTCCTTATTTAAAAATTAGAATTAACCTTCTGTGCTAGATCCAGGGTTGGTTGTTGCAGCTGGCAACCCAGAGATTTTGTCAATAAGTTCAGTCAGTTTTTTCTTCATCTTGGAATACTTTGTTTACTTAGAGTCAACATTTGTGGTATTTTCTGAGACCCCCATCGAAGGAAGGAAACGATGAATCCATGTTCTTAGAAGGCTAATTTATTATTTTATGATCTATATTATATGAAAGAATACTATACTAATA
>JAYDZK010000202.1:36360328-36378264 GCA_034509185.1 Euphonia xanthogaster | reverse complement strand
GATGAATCCATGTTCTTAGAAGGCTAATTTATTATTTTATGATCTATATTATATGAAAGAATACTATACTAATACTATACTAAAGAATACAGAAAGGATACAGACAGAAGGTTAGAAGATACTAATGAAAGCGCATGACTCTCTCCAGAGCCTCGACACAACTGGCCATGATTGGTCATCAAGTCAAAAACAATTCACGTGTTGGATAAACAACCTCCAACCACATTCCAAAGCAGCAAAATGCAGAAGATAATATTGCTTTCCTTTTTCTCTGCAGATTCTCAGCTTCCCAGGAGAAAATCCTGGGCAAAGAGATTTTCCAGAAAATATGACGGTGACATCACTCCAGTGATGCCCTTTTGCTTTTTATTGAAGTGTGTCAAAGTCTTTATAAAGGTTTAATCTAACCTTTAGGGATAACAACATGAGAAAAAAAAGCCTGGTCTATAAACATATTTAAAAAAGGACATCAACTAGATCTCAGCTCACATAGTCTGGTGTCTAGTGTCCACAATGAATTTTTAAAGTTTTATATGTGCATTAATTCACTCATACACAGTATATCTTGTATCTGTGTTTGTCAGAACACAAAGAGAAGCTTGCTGTACACAAAATAATCTCACAGCCTGACAGCATTTCTACTCACTGAACTTACTGAAACATGTACAGGCCTTATGTCCTTGTTGAAGGGATTAGAACTTGCCCATGTGACTTAGTTAAAAACAAAGAATAAAAGGCAATACACTCTTGTTTTGTCCTTCAGTTGAAAAAATTGTGTTAAGTCATCTGCAGAGGAGCTATCATATTTCCTTTAACTGCTACCACTGGTTACATCCAGAGAAAGAGAGTCTTTACGCCATGTTCAGACAGGAGTTGGCAAAACTCCCAATGATTCTTCTTTATGCTGGGACAGGAATGTTTATACAAGCATATTAAATGAAAACCTTCCTCAAAAATACGTTCTGCAATATAGTAATGCTATCAGAGAACAGCATCTCATATGGATGCGGCTCCATTGACTGAACTCTCACGACAGAAAGTGACATTACTTATTGCTTGACTTTCAACCTTAGCAGAAATCTGATTGAAATGTTGTGAATATCCCAGTCATGACTTCATTTGTCTTGCCATCTTACTGCTTTTAAGCATGTTTTATTTGTTAAACCAGGCCCTTGCAAAATGTAAATGGGAGCAGTTCTTTTTCCATCTATGCTGCATCATCCTTGAATTGTTAAGTGATAATTCCTTGAGTCTACCCATGATATGTTTTCGCCTTTTTAGTTGTTCCTCTGTGGTTTACACATTTTGTCTATTTCTACAGTTGTGGTAAACTAAGTTAAAAAATAAATAAATAAATATTCTATTTTTCTACTTCTAAAAAATAAAAAACTTATAAAAAGTCCTTTGCAATTTTAGTGTTATGAGTAATTTTCCCTTGGGACTCTGTCTTACAGGTTCTAAAGAATTAATGGTGTTGGAAATTAAACAAAACTGTCTGGTTTAGATAATCAAGGAAGATAGCCATCCTGTAGGAAGTATTTTTTCATCTCCTTGAGTTTTTTCCTCAGGGCAAGTGGAGTTTCTTTGTAACTTGAAGATGGAAGGTCTTATTAGATGAGGAAAGCGAACAAACACTGACCTCCAGCACCAGAATGTGCAGTGGTGTGAGGATTCTTTGGTGCAATGAAGCTAATAAAAAGTGACTATTTGGCTCATTGAAATGGGCTAAAACACAAGAAAAATCAATTCTTAATTGTGCCTTTAAAATTATGCCAGAGAACCAACATTTTGAAAACCTTTAAAAATCAACAGAGCATTAACTTCCAAGTGGGTTCATGGACATTTCAACCTATTATTTATTCACTGATCTTTTTTGAATACATAATGGAGATGACAAAAGCAATGATTAGCACCATGCCTTCTTACACCTTTAGAAGACTCTGCATAAGATTTAAAATTAGCTATTGGAAAGGCATGAGTTAGGCACTTGGATTCTGGCTTGGTCCAATTAAATCAGAAATTGGTCCCAAGTTTTTTCAGCCTCCTGTGCAGAGTAGCTAAATGACTATCCTAGCTATCATTAATCATGCCTCCCCTAATTCCCTCTAAAGCATTCTGTCTTCTGGATCATATTTATTAAAATGATACTCTGAAGAAAATTGTAATATTTTCATGTAAGATACTAACACAAATGAATAGTATTCATTCTGATTTGGGGATGTTGACCATAACATTGGCTATTTAACATAAATTTTGGACAAGTATGATTTTTTAGTTTATTTTTTAACATAATTTATGTTTAAATCACAGGATGTCCAAGGTATACAGCACTGTAAAGATTTAGAAGGCTTTGCCTTTGGGCCTGCTGCCATGAAACCCAGTTATTAACATAGCATTTATTTCAAGTGATGTTTTTCTTGTTCATTGCTGTTTTAAAGAGTCCCATTAATCACTGAGCATAAAAATGAAGTGAGGCTATATTGTGTACATGGAGAGAATTCTTTCTTCTGTACTTCAAGCCTTGCTACTTGCCTTTAGTAATCTGTCCTGGTTTCGCATTAATTAAAATTTTTGGTGAACAGGAATATATTACGTCAACCCATCACGTAATCTAGATCAAATGTCTTTTTCTTTAATAGCTTATATCTTTCTTTCATTTGTGTCTACACAAATTTGGAATTTTTTCTCTATGAAACGGGATTTTTTTCTAACTTTTTGTATTGGAGAAAGCTTTACTTCCTCATCTTGCTGAAAAATTTATAGCTGTTTTTATCTTGTTGTATCAGAGTGAAATTTTCTCTGATCTCTCATTTTCTGCTATTTCCAATGATAAATTTGTCTAATTCTGCAGACTTATAGGGAATATTTTGACTAGGAAGTATTTTATTAGTCTTAGCATTTTTAAATGAAGTAATTCTCTAGAAGAGACCGTATAGTTCTCTGAGAGGGCTGTTTCTGCTGCAGAGCTGCTGTGTTTTTTGAGGTTTTTCCCCAACAAGATAAGCTGTTTCAACTTTACCTATACCAAAATTTTCATTTGTATGATTTCCCCATGTGATAGCAGGGAAATTTTCTGTGAATAACATTTTCTCCTCTGGGTGTCAGACACTGTGTGACCTTCACTGAAACTAATCTGCAGTGAAAGGGTTGTAAAAATGTAGAGAATAAATGGGGAAATAACAGCTGTGTGAGAATTGGTTTCCTGAGAGTCAAAAAAAACCCCACAGCTACTAGTGGGAAATTGTAAGGCACATCTTAATTTTATATTTATTGCCCTTTTATATGGAAAAACTTGATCGATAACTTTAAAGTGCTTGTGTTACAGTGACATTCACCTAGTATTTTCAGGTAGGAAAAAATTATTTCCCATGTGGGAAGATATATGTTTTCCATCTTTCTTCTTAAGGCAGAAAGATTACAGGGAGAAGGAGTCAGAGAGTCTTCTACCTTTTGCATCCAAATACAGAAATAAACCAATGAGAAAACTTTTCTGGGACAACAGATTTTGTGTCTGTGTACATGTTATACTATGCCTGATTTTTGTGGCTAATTGAAATGATCATTTGAGAAGACATTGGGGTTAGACATTGATTAATTTCAATGTTGATAAATATAATTTAATTTGGGATAAAACCACATTAAATCTTTCAGCTAATTGGTCTGCTAAAAATTACAGTTTGTGCAATGTATAATCAGACACTTTTGGTCTTCTTTTACACTGCTAAAATTTTCCAAGAAATAAATAGATACTATTCTGCATAAAGGAAACCTGAAGTGATGCTAGAAGACAGACTAACATTGTACCCCATTTATGAGGCTGCTTCTGTACATCTGAACCAGGCAACTTAGCTGTTTTTTCTCTCTCATTGCACTGATGTTACACAGATAGGCTGAATAGACTCAAAGCCAGAGCAGGTATCAAGGGAATGGTCACATGGGAATATTTGTCTTTTTTTGCTATTCCAGTGGTTCAAATTTTTCCACAATGTAGGTTCACATTACACCGGATCTTTAAAGAAGCAGCATTTTAGTTTTAGATCAAGAATAGGATCTAGGGAAAGCATTCCCATTTTGCATTCATCCTGATACATTTAATGACTCTTTTTAGACTGCTGCTCTATAAACCCCATGTGCTCGCAACAGAGTCCTCCATAGTATCCACCTTGTTTTATGATAATCCCTTTTAATATTGCAAGAAGGCATTTAATGAGTTGTCTCACAATTTAGTATTCAAGTGTGCATAATTTTATTTGGAATGTTGTTGAGTTGATTAATAAATATATTATGGAAAAATATGTGCAGACTCAGAAAAAAGAGAGGAATAAAAAAAATTTCTATTGGTCCATCTACATGCCAAATTCTTTTCTAAAAGAAACTTAAAACTAGGAAGACGTTGATATTTTTGACTATCTGAATAAATTCATTTTACATGGCAATGTCATTTTAATAGCAGTTATTGAACATATGTTTTGGAAAAAATGCCAGTTTTGAATATGGGAGATGATAGAATTATATCTCTATCTCCATATTGGACTATAATTTTGATGAGTAATAAATGGAAAATTGAAGAAGAGGGGTCCTAATAGTCAAGAACAATAAAGATTTACTATTTGCTAATTGTAAGTGAATTTTTACAAGAACTCTTTCTAGCTAGCAGAACAAAACTCTTTTCTGTCCTGAATTCTTCAGGAAGAGAAATTAAGTTCCACTGACATTTGATGGGCCTGAGCAGGGATGACATGGAATAGACACAGGCTTATCAGCCAACCTCCTGCTCACACCACAGAGTTTCTAAGTAAGAAATTATTTCTGAAGAAGCAGCCCATGAAGGAGAATAGGATGGTGAGTTGCAGAAGCATGCAGTATTGTAGTCACTGAATTGCTCTGCCCTCAGTCAAAAATGCCGTTTTGTATTGGGTGAAACTACTGAGGCAGGGGTGCCAGAGCCACTTCTGAAACATGTTGGTCCTTTTAGTTAGGTATTGTGCTTGGCAAGTCAACTAAAATACTTTGGGTTTGATGCAACCAATAGAAATTTATAAACAAACTGAATGACACTGACGGATTCAAATCCCACATGCAGACTTGTACCTACCTAAGAAGGTTTTATTAGGTCAGAAACTGACTTACAAGGAGAGGAAGAGTGCATGCAATGATTAAATCAAAAGCAGTTTGGAGGAATTTTATGTAGTAACTCTTACTGCATTTGACATTTAAAATCCTTGAGGTCTAAATGTAATACAAAACATATGTATAGCTATTCTATATACTTTTCTTGGAAGCAGAATTGTTCCACCAAGTAGTACAGAGAAGAAGAAGGAAAAGATGTCCTGTTCCACTAGTCTGTAGATTGCTGGGTCACCAATGCCTTTGTGGAAATAATGCTGTTGTATTTGTTGTTGCAATTTGGAAAGGTACTAGGATCTCAGAGAGAATGATCTTCTAATGGAAACCCAGCAAAACAAGCAATTAAAATATGAAATTTAAAAAGTGTATTTTGTGTGAATGTGAACTTTCTGAGTGTTGTTTACAATGTTAAATATTCAAGGGAGGTGGTAGGGAATGGATTTCTATGTTAGGGTTTTTTTGTTTGTTTTTGTATCATATTTCAATCATTTTGAATGTGGCTTTTGTTTTTCAATAGAACTGAAAAAGACTTTATGAGTTTGATGCTCATGAAGACCCTGAACCTTAAGGACATTTTAAATTTCATTCAAGATGTTAATTATACAATAACCTCCTAGGCAGCATTAGATCCTTACAAATCAAATGCATTTCTGCACTGCTACAAAGCTGAAACTATTATCAAAGGTGTACCTACTTTTTCTGGCTTGTATTATATATCGGTAAGATGTACAAATTTTACTCATTTCATGAAGTTTTACATGGTTTTTGCACTCTTAAAAAAAGAAGATTTAATATTTCACAGTAATTCATTATGTCTTTTTTCAATTCTGTTACCTGAATTGCAGGTCACTTGCAGCTCAGCTGTGGTGAAGGTAATTTTCTCTTCTAAACACTCTATGTTTCCTAAAATGTAATTCAGGTTACATTGAAATTTGCTGCATTTTGATAAAGGGTTTGTGAATGAATGCTATTTATTAACTGACTAAGGAATCATGTAGGTGTGTAATGGCTGGCTTCTCTGTCCTCCTCAGGAGCAAAGTACAAGCACACCTTTCTTTGAGTTTCGCATGCTGCATTTCAATTCTAACACCTGTGGCTTGAGCTGTAGCTTTATTCCAGTTCTGAATAGCTTTCACCACAGGGTACTGGCTGAGCCTACACCCCACGACCTGCAACACACAGGGGCTTATCTGAAAAGAGATTTCACTGAAGTCATGCAGATGTGGCCTGAATGAACCTCACTTGTTTTCAAGGTGACATAGGGTTAAAAAATAACTTGAAAGGGCAGCTGCTGTGACCTTTTTAGCATTGCTTTGTGCAGATTTAATTTTTTAAAAAACAATTTCAAAAGGTAGTTACCTATTTTCCTCATTAACTAAATAATATGAATATTGAATGACGCGCTGAAGAGAGAAGAATTGTGGAGATAAAAGATGTACAGAAGAGAAATAAATGATGAACATGGTTGTGGGGGGAGAGCTGCTTCAGGTCAGGAAAACTGGAGGAGTTTGGAGAGTATTAGAGAAGTCCATGTAATTAGATCTGAGCAGAAGCATGCAGAGCACCCAGAAAAATCTCAACACTGATAATCAAGTAGAATTGTCTTTATTTAATAATCCACAATGAAAGATGTTAGCTTTTGTCTTTGCAATGCACATTCTGTATACCCTGTTTTCACACAGAATCACACTGACCCTGGAACTGCTGAGAGGTATTGAATGTGTAGCATGAAACAGCAATAAGTCAAAATCTGCAACAGTGAAGGCTCAGCCATTCATGATCCAAGAGGAAATTACAAGTCAACTCACTAAGCATAATCAATCTAAAGGTAGGCTTTATTCAATCCAGAACAGGATGCCTCTGGGTTTGCCTAGTCATAACAAAATTTTTGCTTTCCTTATAAACTCTGCCATACCGATGCCTTAGCTGATCTTCATTTGAGGTGACAAGCATCAGTGTTACTTCAGGTCACTGTAGTTTAGATTTTGTGGATCTTTGAAAATCTGAGTCTCAATTCAGTCAACAATATTTGAGTTATGTTCGTCCCTAATGAAATCAAAATTGAGTTGACTTGACATGGATTGACTCTAAATGAATGAGAAGCACAATTTTTTGTAGCAAGGCATAATTATTGCCGAAATGGATTGGAAATCTCACTTTTAATCCTATCTGTATGCATTTTTGTAAAGCCAAATGTTAATGAAACAGCAAATGTGGGCTTTTGAGGTAATTAATGGGTCAGTGGTTGTTCTACTATTACTGACATAGTTCATCAAATTAGTAACACCAACATTGCACAGTGACTGTAAATTTTTTAAATTAGTCTGTGGTTTTCAAAGACATGATGCATGGCATCAATTTCAGAGTGTTTATGAACATGATTAAGTATCTCATCTATTTTAAAAGTGAGACTGTCATAAAAAATTAAATTATTTTCATTAAATGAGTTAATTTATAAAATACTGAAATGTTTTCATTCTCTAACAACTAATTTAAATATCTAGTCCTTAAACAGACAATAAAAGCAAGAAGGGAAGTCTTATTCATAACACGGGAGATGAAAGAGAATAAATCCATGCTTCCTGAATGAAAGAAAAAGGGCTTTCTTGTGTTTGGCACTAAATTGGCTCTCTTTTTGCACAGGTGGGTGATTAATTAAATTGATATATACAACAGCATATAGGAAATTCAGTTACAATAAAGTATGACTTCTAAAAGGCATAGTGAAACATTCTCAGATGTCAGATTTTGCTAATGTTTTAATAACAAGGAAAATGCAAATGAAAAATTTGTAAAAGTAGAATTACCATTTTTGTAGGGTGCAAACAAATAAAACTGGCTTATTTTCTCTCTCACAAGATTCTAGTTTGGAAAAAATCAGTGTAAATTTTCTCTAGTACTAGATCTAAACAAACGTGAGTGGAAAAGTTTAGATAACCAGCTCCAATGGTACGGTTTTCTGTTTAGAGTAATAACAGTCTTTGATGGATATAAGTTTTTTTGTATTAAGTGGGTTCATATAAAGGTGAGTTCTTCTGCATCAAACTCTTTCAAACTGGAGATGAATTCATAACGTTAGTAGTAGCTGCACACAAAGCTATCATGTGCAAATGCAGTCTGAGTATACTAAGACAGATAATCTACTGTTTCAGATGAGAAATGGTAAGAAAATTATCTTAATGTCTATTATATTTGTTCATCTTTCAATTCATTAATTCTTTCAAGTGGCTGTGGTTTCGAAAGTTTTTTGTGTTTTTCTAAAGTTTACTCGGAAAATTGCCTTGTCGCTCTTTCCTTGTTCTGTGTGTTAAGTCATATTTTAGTATCACATCATTGGAGACGGTGGATCATTGGGGACCTAGTGACTTGATTTATTTTCTTCTGGCCTGCATATAGACCCCGAGCTCTTGGAAAGTGGAGCTGACTTATGCCCTCCTTGCAACAACTTTCTCTAATCTTCTTAACAATAGGAAAAGGAAGTAATGTGAATTGTCACATGAATAGAGCTGTTACAGGGCAGGTGCTAGAATAGGCGTTACAATGGTAAAAGTCATGTTCAGATCTTGGCTAATCAGGAAAGAGAAATGTACACAACAGAAAATTTGAACAGGAAAGAATACTCACAGGAGAGTTTTGGTAACGTTCAAATCCTCAGAGGCCCTGCATCAGATAGACAAAGGAGTAGAGAGCTGTCCAACAGATGAGCCAGTGGTCCTAGGAAGATTCTTGCCAGCTTGATTGAGTAGCATACTTGATTGTGTGGATTTAGAGCTTTTTCCTTACATAAACAGAGATTGAGTGAAATTTGTGTCCTCACCTATGTAAGTAAAGCCGAAGGGGTTTTTACCTAATTAAGACTAACGTCTGAGGGTTTTAAGTTATTTATATTTGGGATGGTGTTTGATTTCCTGAAGCCATCTCTTGGTAGGCAGGTAAACTTGATTATGTGCAGATGTCTCCTCCAGACTTAATTATGCTGTGATACAGAAATTCTTATATTTGTCATAAACAATCTGAAAATTTGACTTTTTTCAAATTTCTAACTATCTTCTCCTAAATAGTTTCATTTATCTGTGTTGACCTTCATGTTCATAAAAATTGTTTAGGAAAAAAGGCAAGATGTTATTATTGTGTCTTTAATGCTTTTCAAGGTTTTTGATAACTAGAACAAACTGGATTCAAACGGTTTCACACTACCAAAAATAATACATCTGTTTCAAAATTAAACTTCACAAAAAATAAGTATTACTTAAAGATATTTTCTTTACATTCTGAATTATATTTCATTGGTTTATATATTCATTATTTTAGACAAAATTAGAGACATTGCAGATCATTAAATACTTTAAGTACTTCTTCTGTAATTCAACTTGAGCAAATTTTTGTTACTCTTACACAGAAGTCAGAATTTAATTAAAAAAAAAAAAAAAAAAAAAAAAAAAAAACCAACCCACTTTCCAAGGTTCTGATTCTTTCTGGTGAAAAGGGCTGGGTTCCTGTACTGAGAAGCATGGCTGTTATTACAGATTTGAGATAGCTGTAGCTTGTTTGCTTGTTTGGGGAAGATGTTTTTTTCACATTTGTGTAAAGAAAAAATATGACAACTCAAGTAAAAACATTTGTTATTACAAGTGGTGTAGAGCCCTGAAGCTTGATAGTTTTCCAGAGGGCAACCTAAGTAGGACTAGAATGTAAGTGGTTTTTTTTGCCAAATTGTGCAACAACTCTCTTGATCCCCTTTGCAATAAAACTTGAAAATATTGCCCTGTTTCCAATAGACTACACTTGAATTAAAATGTTTTAAAGAGTGCCATTGTTGCAGGCAGAACTAATTTTATAACTGAAGTGGATTCTACTGAAGAATTTCAAGGACAGGATGTGAAGATTTCAGTTATTTAATTGACATATAAACTCACTTTACGTATACATGTATATACTGTACAGATGTTTGATTTTCAGAATATTATTTCCACTTTCTTTTGTCAATCAGTGCTTTGATTAAGAAAATCATCTACACCCTGTTTCACAAATGACTCATTTATTTGTTTCTCAAAGATACTATTTGCAACTTTGGCTCCCAACAGTGAGTCACTTCTTAATGTATTTCAAAGGCTCAGTTTTCAAATTTCAGTTCTTTCAACAAAATTATCTACTGTGTTTAAAAAGATCATTCAACACAGCTCATATTTTCTTAAAATACTATATTACTCTTGGGATCCCAGTATATTAATAATTTTGTGCTTTCAAATGTATTGAGCTTTTTCTTCTAACTAAGTACAATGAATAACTTCAGAAAAGAAAAATTTTGTAAAAAAGGGAAGAGATACTGGTCAACTAAAGACTGAAAACTACATTCTCTCAAATGGTGTATTTGAACTTAAAAATCAAACCATAGTAAAATATTCTAATGTATTATTCTTGTACAGCTAAATTTTTTACTTGCTTAGGATTTCAGTTTCCCAGAGATCACACTCCATATTCTGAATTTCAACTCGATCTATTACAGGCTCAGACATAATCATAGAATCTTGTACATCAAGGACTCTCATCTTTTAAATATAGACAAGGAAGTGTGCATCTTATTCGTGCTTTGAATTCTGAAATGTGTTTCATTACTGTTTACTGGAGCTTCAGCATTGAAAAGAGGGAATAGTTGTGCCTTGAAGACACACAAAACAGACCTAGACTCTAATTGCAGCCTGTATGTATTTCTTTCTAGTGACGCTACCATAACAGATTTTTTGACTCAAACTGCTGAGGAAATACAATAGTATAAAGGGGAAGAACAAAAAAATAGTGTTGATTTATGAAACAGTTCTTTGTGACAGAATAGTTACATTTTGGTAACACAAGGGTATCATGGTATTTTGTAACATAACATCAACATCAACATCTGTTGGTTTGCAGAGAAAAACTTCTCTCCTGGTGTTGCCAGTATACCAACTTAGCATAATGTGGGTCTGAGTAGGGTAGATCATATATCATGAGAGTTAGTATAGAACTAGATAATCCTATAAAAAAGAATCTGTATAATAATCAACAGGTTGCAGAAATTGACCTGTGTTATACAATGTGTTATACATTGCAAATCTATCCCAAAAAGGAATTGTCTTGCTTACTAGAAATGTTGTTAAACAGTGCATGCAAAACGTTTTTTTGACTTTGACACATCTTACAAAATTATTGAAAACCACTGTAATAATAAACATTGTGATTTGGTGCCCATTATTGCTCAAAAATATTTTGTCCTAACTGGGCTATGTCAGGCATACAATACCTGAGGCACAGGAAGTGTCTTGATGCTTTGTTTGGACTGTACACAAAAATTTACCAGGCTAAATAATAATCTGTTAATTGAATTACAAATTTAAATGTATAGAAGCCATATTATTCCACACAGATTCCTACAATATTGTTTTATTCAGATAGGACACCCACATGGCATTGGAGTCCTTTATGGTTCTATTTTGATGAGTTGAAGGCAGAAGGAGAATACGTATAGTAGATAAATCACTATCATTTGCGTGTTGCCCTGAAACATCTCAGTCAAAGTTGCAATAATTTTATTTCTGGGACTCAAATTTCATTCAAATTTCAGATTATACTTGTTTAAAGATTAGCTTTTAAGACACTGTCCTTTGTAAGAACCAACACCTTTTAGTTTGAGAACTGAGTTCTCTTGAAATGTTTCTAGTTACTGTGGCCATTGTACCTTTACTGTTGAAAGCTTACTGAATAATTAATGTTGAAGTTGTTAAATAACATTTCCTGAAATGTGTGTTTGCCATACCATGAACATAAACACACAAGAAGCATTTATAGGAAGATTCCTTTTCTCCTAATTAGGTGAGATGCAGTGTCTTGAAGAATTTTTTCATAAAGTGCTTTGAGAGCTGAGATAGTTTTTAGTGTATAAGAGGTCCACAGCAGTACAATTGTTCTGCAAGACTTTGCCTGTGTTTTTTTTTCTCTGTCTTTAATTTTATTACTTAAGGATATATTGTTGAATTTTATTTAGCCTAAGCCCTAACAATTGGAGATATTCTGTACTTTCACATGCAAAGCCTGTGGGTTTTCTGGAGAAATAACAAGCACACTGTTAGATTCAGCTGACTGGTTGATACAAGGTGAATTTCATCCCAAATCCATTTTCACCCAATAGCTTACCAGGCTTTATGGCTCTGTATTCTCTGTCTTGCTCCCAGAACAAAGATGTCATTCCCAAACACTGAACTAACCTCTTGCAAGAAAAATGCAATGTTTCTATTGTTATAACTAGGCCTATCGTGCACTAAAAATAGTTTTCTTGTAGTCTTGTGAAATGCTATGGGTTATGTATAAGCAAGAGCAATAGCAAGCCACATTGAGATACCCACTGAATCAGACACCAGTCTCAGTTTCACTATACAGTGAACAGAAAATAGGGATTATTAAATTAGGTTATTTCTGATATGAATCCTAAAACCATAATTTTTAATAGGCTGAGTTCATCAGCGGGTTTTCAGGCATGGAAAGGTCAGATGAAATAGGGTATGGTGCATGAATATATAAATGTTTCTTCCTACAGGATGTCTGGTCTACTGCTCCAAGGAAAGAGAGTAGGGCAACCCTTTAATTAGTGCCACTCCACATTCAGTTCATGCAACCACTCTCATTGTACTGCATGGGGAAAAATCCTCATTATTCTGCTTTGATTCATAAGAAATTTTGAATGCATAGGTTTTAGAAGTTTGTGATTTCACACCTGACCTAGTAAGTTTTGCTGTTGTATTGAATTACTTTTTAAATACACTTCGAATTTCTTCCAGTTTAATGAAAATTAAGTTTTCCTTTGGTGTTTGCTGTGGAGTTCAAATATCCCCAAAGTGACTAATACGTTTTTATCCTCATAATAATATCAACTAACCTATTTACTTATTCTGTTTGAAAAATGAGAAAGTGCTTTTTATTTAAAAATTTAGCTTCCCTTTCAAACTATTCCATAACCACAAATTAATCAATCTTTATTTTAAAAGCTATTAGTCACATGAGCAAAGTGACAGATTTTGCCATTTTCCTTAAAACTCTTCAAATTTCATTAAAATTTCCACTAAATAAAAACATTACAGAGGATTGCCATTTGCCTAGATATTTCTGTTTGACAAAGAAAATGTTTGATATCAGCAAATATGCTGGATGTTCTCCAAGGAAATCTGCATGTATAAAGCTGAGTAGTTTAGCCTATGTAGCGTATCAAAGCATTTTATGAATCTTTGAAAAGAAAAGCATATCTTTGAGATGAAAGAATAGAGTAGAGCAATGTTTGTATGCACATATGCTAGTTTTAAAAAAGCAGAATGACATCCAAAGAACATGCAAAGATAACACCTTTTTCTCCACATACTTAAAACCTTTGTTGCTAACTGAGTTGTAACATAAAAAAGCTAGAAGAGAAAAAAAAAAAATTAAAAAAACTGAAAGCAGTTTCAGACCTTACTCTTTTTTTTTTGGTCTTCTTGTCTTTACCACCCCCTGTTCCTTTTTCTCTTTCTTCACCCCACCAACTTCAATCTGCTTTAAATTTAGGTTGGAATCCCGAGTTAATATTTAGAGTTAAGACCCCCTTTAGCTATAATGAGTTCTGTAAAACTGTACAAACTAACAGCCACCTTCATGTCTCACATTTTATTTAGAGAAATACTGAATTTAGTCCTCAGTTAACAGCTTTAGATTGCAGCAGTGGGCACCATCAGTAGCATAAAATATAAGAAGTCCAAATGATGGATTGTGCACCTGGGACAGAGAAACTCTGGGAATGAGTAAAATGGGTAGAGCAGTGGCTGGAGGGCAGCCCTGCAGAGAGGGATCTGGGGGTGCTGGTCTCAGTGTGGAGGGAACCCAGAGGGCAAAACCCCACTCTGAGGTGCCCCAAGCTCAGCCCAAGCAGACAACCAACAGAGGTGACTGTCGCCCTGCATTCAGCCTTGGGGGGCTCACCCTGGGTGCTGTGTGCAGTTCTGGGCCCCACACATCAAGAAGGATGTGACCGTCCTTGGATATGTCCAGAAAAGGCAACAAAGTTGGTGACAGGGCTGGCAGGCATGTCCTGGGGGGGAGGAACTAAGGACTCTGTCCATCAACTTGGAGAGAAGGAGTTTGAGGGGTGACCTCGCTGCTCCCTGCAGCTTCCTGAGGAGGAAAAGTGGCAAGGCAGGTGCTGAGCCCTTCTCCTGGGTAATCCACTGGTAGGATGTGTGGGAATGGTTCAAATCTGTGTCAGGGGAAGTTTAGACTGGCCATTAAAAAGCATTTATTTACTGTAAGGGTGGTCAAATTCTGGAATATGTTTCCTAAAGAGGTGGTTGATTCCCTGAGCTTGTCAGTATTTTGGAGGTGTTTGGACAAAGACCTTAAAAATTTTTACCAATTTTTGGTCAGCTCTGAAGTGCTCAGGCAGTCAGACTGGATGATTTTTGGAGGTCCCTCCCAAATGAAATATTATTTTTGATTGTATTCTATTCTAGCCACACTTTTGGAAAGCCGCACACTGATTGATGCCAATAGTATTTAAGTGTTAGATTGCAGGCTGTGGACTCATAAGTGTTGTCTCGCAAAACATTTGAGAGATTACAGATGGAATGTTCATAAAGCATGAAGTCAAATGTGTCCACATAAAAAGCCAAGATAAATAATTCCAATGTAAAAATAAAATTTAACCAGAAAATATCCAAATACTTTATCACTGTCATTTACTGAAGTGTTATGTGAAATGAAGATATATTACATTTAATCTCACATGATCTTGACAGATCGATCAAGTCCATTTAACATCAGGGCTTTCTGTCTTCCAGATATTACATGGTAGGTAACCAAAAAAAAATCCTCATTAATTTGTATCTCATGTTGATAACCTCTCTTTTACAGCGGTTGCAGAGGGTGTGGTGAGCAGCGCAAAGCTTGATATCTGTCTGTACTTGGTCTTTAGGTCACAGGTGTTACAGTTTTCTGATTTTAATGCAGGCAGATACCAGATAAAAGCTGCTTTTTCTTTTACTGACTTCTAGTTTTCTCCCAACTCATCCCCAAAGCTTTTATGTATGTATTTTGAAAGTGTCCAATGCAAATTCCTGTAGACCTGTCTCGTGGACTAGCTCTCAACAGGATAAGAAAGCAGAAGGCTGGAAGATTGCAAGTATGTTATCTCTCATCCCTTTTATCAGCAGCTTTCATCATTCAAAGGCACCTTCTTCTGGGAAAAAAAGTAAATGTTCACCCTGTTAAGCAACTGAAGCTGTGTAAAGCCATTCCACATTTGGTAGAAACCAGCTCTTGAATTTGACTTATTTTTTGTATATGTTACTGCAGTCACCCATAGGTTCAACAGTGACTGACTTTTAAAAAAATCATGATCAGGACTTATTGGTCTAAAGCAGCTGATTCACTTCTTTCAGATTTATTTCTCCATTTACTAGGACAATGAACAGAACTAAATCTTGTTATATCAAGAAATGTTTGATCTCCAGGAAAGAGTTTTTCCCCCTTTGTAAAACTTGGATTATAATTAAAAGCTAAAACTTGTTAACAATATTGTTTGCTTAGATCATAGATGGGTTTTTACGCTAACGGTGTGAAATAGCTTTATTTGATAATTGCTGGCTGAGTTAAATATATTCAGCTTGTCATATAACATACCACATATGCTCATGCTGAAACCTTCAGAAAAACATGCTTGGTTTTTAAAAGCCTAGAAAATTCAGTTTTCCACAATAGTTGCTTAAGGTCTGTAAGCTTTCTTGATACTAGATAGATGTAAATTCATTTCTTTCTAGGTTTTTGCATAAAAACTAAATCTCATTAGCTCTTCTCACTTAATAGGCTTCCAAAAACCTGGGGTGTTAAACTAATCTATCTCCCAATTCACTAAATGAAAAATAGTTTTATGTTTAGGACTGTCAGGGAGAATTAAGATTTTCCCAGCCGGGAGGCAGAATGATGTTTTCATAGACCTTTTGAAACAGATTTAGGAATAAAAGTGTATTCTTTCTCTTTAAGCACTTACAGCAAAAGTGTCTCTACAACCTCTGAGTTGATCTCAATATTTATTTCTATCTTTTGTTAGGGTTTTTTTTGGTTTATCAGACCATGGAGATGCTTTTAATTTGGAATTTAGCTACCTTTATGTTTCCATTTTCCTCAGTATGGGATATCCAAATCTTTCAAGGTCCTATATTTTATATCCTGTGTTTTTATCCTGTATAGCTCTTCTCTGGACTCTTCTCAGTTCTTCTACATTTTTTAGAAACATGGTAGCAGGAATAGTCATACATCAGAACTGGCTGCCACATAACTAGTGCCAAGCAGGCTGGTAGTTCTGCTGGTACTTGTTGTTTCATTCCATTTTGGGCAGGTAATTTTGGTGAAATGTGGTAGAGATGTTCATCTTGAATTTTTTTCCCCTTCCTCCACTCCTGTGTTGCTGTATTTTAACTAGATTACTTAGTGTTTTGTTTTCTTTTCCTCAGGTTGTAGTTTTGTTTGTTTGTATTTACATTTGGTTGGCTTTTATTTGGTACTTTGGTTTTTAGTGCTTTGTTTATTCTTTGAGTTTCAGTTTTTGCTTGGCAGAGGATCAGAGGAGTCATCACTAATATTAAAAAAAGAAACTATAAAATTTTAATCTGGTTTTCAAAGGATGGACACCCCTTCTTTCCCAGTTTAGTAAAAATATTTGGAAGTTATTAGTAGCTCACTGACAAATTATAACAATCCTAATTAGGACAGAGAATAACTTTCAAATATTTTTTGAATACTCTGTGGCAACTTGACATCTTGACAACTACTTTGTGAGTAATTTCTTCCCCACTTCTCTCAGTTTGAATATTTAGGTGGCTTAAAATTCTTATTTCACAGTTTCTGAAACTGGAAAATTCGTTAATCTGATAAAATTTTGAAAAATAGTTCCTAGTGAGGTAGAGCTTACCCTATCTAATTTCTTCTGCACTCTACTGTGAATTTTGTTGAGCTTGGTTACACTTGCTCCCTGTATTCTTTCCTTAGTTGTTTTCCTAAATTGCTCTGATTTTGTAATCATTTCAAATGCAATAACCTGTTGAGAGAAAGGTTTACACACAAAATTAAAGATGTTGGTTTTTTTCCTGTGTCATTTATGAACTGCTTTTTAGATTAGTAAAGATCTGTTTGACTACATTTTATCAACACACAGAATAAGTGATCATTTCAAGCTATGGCTTTTAAAATCTTTCCCAGTAATGTTTCTCCCCCATTTTTTTTTTCACATCTGCCCCTTTTCTGTCCTCAAGTAGCTTCCAAAGAGATTTTCAAAAAAGTGATAAGTGAAAGCTTTGATTCTCTAATAAACCACAGAAGAGACACACCACAAAAGCAGAAACTTTCATTTAAAATTGGTATTTTTTTCCTATTTCTCAGCTATACACATCTACCTAGAACCTTTTAGGACTCTTACTGTATCTTCAGTTTTATAACAGCGATGTCTTTGTCTGGTTAATGATAACACAAATACATCTGGCTTTAATTTTGTGATGGGAAAAAATTATCAAATTCAGACACCTATGTTCAGAACACCCTCTCTTTTGTGTTTGGCCACTGAGGGAATAGACCAGCTTTCCAGGGCACAACAGAAGTATAAAAGGATTAAAATTATGCTCAAAAATTCTAATGCTGTGAACCCAGGTAAGATATTTCATTAGTTTCTAATGTTTGAGCATAATATTCCTTTTCTCTTCTCTTCTCTTCTCTTCTCTTCTCTTCTCTTCTCTTCTCTTCTCTTCTCTTCTCTTCTCTTCTCTTCT
>JAYDZK010000202.1:36275672-36350946 GCA_034509185.1 Euphonia xanthogaster | reverse complement strand
GCTCTTCCGATCTATATAACATAATATAATATAATGTAATATAAATATATTATAAATATAATATAAATATAATATAAATATAATATAAATATATAATCAGCCTTCTGAAAACTTGGAGTCAGATTCTCATCTCACCTCATCCTGGGGACCCTCACAACACCACAACAATATATGTCTCCCAATTGCCTTCTTGGTAACAGGTAGGTATCAAAATTATACCCAGTGGTGTTTGAAGCAGTGTGGTTCTCCTGGTGTAAGCAGAACTAAAGCATCATGGCACCCATCCCCAGACTGAATTTTAGGTAACCACTGTGAGTCAAATTTCAGAATTTTCAAAATCAGAATTCTAACAGGAGAAAAGCCTATCTATAACTAATTTTCCAGGAATAAATAGCAAATAAGAGAAACACAAGTGAAAGAAAATGTTCACTACATTCAACTTGCTCCTGTTTTAAAAGTCATGGTTCAATTCAAAAAGGTATTCAATTTTGACTCCAAATTGGGGAAAAAAAAACCAAATATAAAAATCTGCAAAATATTAAAGGCAGTGTTGACTGGTGGCTACTGCTCGTAGCAGTAGTCAGCAGTCAACACTGAAAATAATGAAAGCCCCACCACAGTCTACATTCACCTCCATGTCAGCTTCCTTTATGAGGTAATTTCTTCAGACAGTGATATCCTATAAACATTCGTGGGCAAGATTTGCTCTCAATAGATGTAAAGGAAGAACATAATTATCTTCTGAAATTAAAGTTTCTATTTTCAAAGCTGAAAAGTGTGTAACAGCTTTCTCACACACTACACAGAGTTTCTGGATTTTCTTGCACCCAGAATCACATTTTACTAATATTTTCCCTTTCATTCTGTGGTTTCCTTTCTCTATTTTTGGGCTTAACATAAAATTTTAAGAAAATTATATGGTCTTACTTTTAAAAACTAGCACAAATTAAATTTCTCCACATCTTAAAACTTTCCCTGTTCTTTTATGGCTTTCAGCTGTTTAACCACTCTGAACTACATAGAAAAAGATTTGATTATGGGCCCTGAGGGAAAGATATAACATTTCTGTAATCTTCTATATAAGTGGTGTAATATTGTTTTGATTATAAGATTATTTATTTTCTAATGCCTAATGAAAGGTAAAACTGCAACAAGATAGTTGGTTTTCAACACTAAATGCTCAGTTTCAGATTGGGGGTTTTTGGTTGGTCAGTGCTGTTGGCTTGGTTTTTAGCAAGGAAAAGTTTTAAATACAACACTGAGGAATCCTTTCACAACAACATTCAGGGGAAAAAAAAGAGATTTAAATGTGACTGTGAACTTCTTAACATGATATCCGCATGATAATGGGAAAAAAGGGAACAAAAGAATGCATGCATGTACAGAAGAGCCCAGCAGCAAGAACTATCCAATAATAAATTTGGACCTGCTCCAGGCACTCCTTCAGAGTCTTTCACTTGATAGATTTCTGGAGGTGGTTCCACAGTTCATACAGATGTCTTGCTACAGCTTGCAACAATTAAGCACCTGAGAGTTTGGGTACTGGTTAACCACCGAATTTGAGTTCTGTAGGAAACTAGTACTGAGCAGCTGTGCACACAGAGAACCTGCAGCTAGTTTGTGCCCTTTGCAAGGGTGTATGACAAGTATGAGTCAGATTATGTCTCTTACACAGAAATAATAGTGACAAAAATGGCTGAGATGTATGAAGTTTCCAGTTTTATGAGACTTATGAATGCTACCAGAATGTAATCAGGGACCTGATCAGGGAGCATGGGAGTGTGTTCGGGGTGTCTGCAGCATGAGTGTTTCAATATAGAATTTCTGCTTAAATCAAATACCCAGTGATATGACCCAAACCAAGACCCAAAAAGCAGCTTCAAAGAATATACTTTTAAAGAAAAACAATATGTTATTCTTGGCATTGAGTTATTTCCAAAATGTTCTGAATTCTAAAAGGCTTGATCCTAGAAGATTTAAGCACTGAAATGGGGAAGTTTCAGCTCACCTTGGCAGACTTTTTTTGCTAAAACAAATGTAATCCACACAATCCTCCTGATACTCAAGAAAACTGAACAGTGAGGAAAGAATTGTGAGTACAGCACAATCAGACCAGCATGATGGGACACTCAGTGTCTGTACAGATGGCATGGGGGACAAGTAGACAAAATCTAACCTTACAGACTTGTGTTTAATCTCATATCTAGGCATATAATTGTGTAGTTATACTTCTGTTCACTACTCTCACTTTTTAAGAAAGGAATGTGCACCAAAGATCCAGTTTGTTAATGAGGAGTTGACAAAAGGGAGCTTAGAGAGTGTACAAAGATAGGCATTACCTAGGACACAGCCTCCAGGATGAGCTCAGGGTCAGGGTAATGTTCAAACTGATGCACATAACCTCAACTTCTTTTCTCTTCAGCCTGCTAGATTTGTTTCTTTCTGGATAAGGCCAAAATAGCTGAAAACAGGCAAAATGGGAGCGTTTGCCTTTAGCTAAGAGAGGAATTTTCTAGGGAAAAGGTGTCGGATTTCAAGTACTTTTTTACACTAGATGGGTTAGTGGGCAGTTAGACAGTACCTTTGGGAGATACTGGCTCCCTAAACTACCGTACCGAGCACTGTCTAATGTCTGAGGAAACACAACATGTGTTAGGGTAAAAAAAAAAAATGGATAAACGTCTGCATTTTAATGAAAAATGTTGTCAAACAATGTAGCAAGAAAGGGCACTAATAGTACAGGGGGAAAAAAAAGGAAAAAGTAATAAACCAGTATAGATTACCTGAGAGCACTGTTAAAAACATGCAGACCATAGTGTGGTTGCAGTTGTCATCATAACCATACCCCTTTTAAAGCAATCCAGAAAAGCAAGGAAATGCTGTTTGGGGAAAACCAAACAAGATTCCTAACTTCATTTTTAACAACTCAGTTTTAAAATGTAATGTGAGAGTGCAAAAAATGAGAGATAGTAAAGGGGCAAAGGATGTAACCCAGAGAAAGCTGTGAGAAACTGATCAAGCTGGTGAGCTCCTTCCTTCGCCTAGGCTCTGAGGTATTGCACAGCAAGCAGTAACAATCAAATAACTCACAAGCACTTATAAGTGAGCTGTCAAGGTGTTCTTGAAACGGAACAGTCAAAATTATAGACCTACTTTTTCCCTGCAATGGGCATGAATGAAGACTGAGCATCTTTACTCTGAAACACAGAAAAGGACTTTCACCTCTTTTTAGCTCAAACTATTTATCCACTTCCAAAAGAAGATTATGACCGACAGTATGGAAGTCCCATCCGTCTGCCCTCATCTCCTTGCCCATTATTTTTCCCCAAATCCTGAACTCTAAATAATTACCTTGTTCCTTATTAATCTGTTCATTATCTACATTCTGGAGTTCTGGAAAAACAAATTAATTTTGTCCTGAATAGAAGCTGAAATAAAGGTCATTATGTTGGACTTTTTCTTAAGTCATTACAGAGGGATCAGGGATTGTGTGGATTTATTAGTTTAGTTAAGTACTGAAATCATGTTTAACCCACTTACTTGCTTGTGTTCCAGAAGAGAACAAAACAAAAACCAGCGAAAAAGTATTTTTTCCCAAAGGTAAAAGACAAAAGGTACCCAAGACACTTTGCAGATAACTTTGCTTTTTAACCAGCTCCACTCACAATTAGCCATGCCTTAGAAAATGCTTTCTACTTATTGCCAGCAGTTGCGTGAGAACATCAGACTGATGTGGCACAGATAAAGGTCTTCAACAGCCACTAGCCCTCCCATTTCTCCTCCTGCATCTATGCTATAGAAATTCTGAGAATCCCCAAAATAACCTTGATGTTCTTAGGGCTAAAATCACTGTCACAAAAGTTTCACATCTTAGAAGCATTTATGTGTATAATTGTAATGCTTCTCTGTCTCACAGCTCTGATGTTGAGAGAAGTGTGTATTTATCATACCAAAAGAAACAATTCAAGCTCCTGCTCTAGTACCCCAATATGTGACTAAGCTACTACCAAAGATAAAGGGAGAAAAAATAGTCATGAGGGCAATGAACTTCAGTGCTATGGATGTTACTGCCTCAGGCAAGTTTTAAACACTTAACAGTGGGTAATAAACACAAAAATCCTATATTTCTACATGAGAACGTTGTATGTGATGCCTCAAAACTCATTAGAAATATGTGTTAATAGAAATCTGAGGTATTTCTTAAACTTTCCAGCCCCCTATCCTTTCACCTGGTTGGATTCTGTCTCAGTAACTCTGTCTCATCTTGAATTCTCTCTGCAGTGATACTCTTACCCTCTCCTTCTGTTCTGGGCAGAAGTTCACTGTCTTTCTCTCTCTTTCACTACAGTGTCCCTCCTTGCTCTCCAGATCTGTTTCAGCACTCTCTGAGGTAATTTAGTTCCTATTCTGCACCTGTCAAAGGCATCTCAGCTTTGTGTGTTCTAGCTGTTGCTGTCTTACCCTCAACAGGATCAATAATTTATTACCTTGACTGTTCTCTAGTAGCTGTCCTACCTGTATACACCACCTGCTAATTTTAATCAGAAAATCTTGTTTCTCAACACCTCTTGGTAGCTCTTCTCTGCCTGTAAATGACCTAAGATATTCAATTCCAAAAATGCCCTGTCTGTGGTGGCAGAGCTTGGTTCCCTCTCAGCATCACTTCTCATTCCAAGGCACTAACAAGGGACTTTCACCACTTATTGGTCCAGGTGGCCAGCAACACATGCAGGCCAACAACCAATGCAAATTCATACTCTGTGAGTCAGCCGTGTTAAGTATGCATGGGGTTCCAGTGTTTTCCACCGTCAGCTGTGCGCTGCTTTCACAGGACACTGTGAGGTGCCACAGTTATGTCTGGGGCTCACCATGTACAGCACAAAGTCACACGATCAGCTCTGTCCGAGGTCAGCATCAAGCACCTGATGGAGAGGAGGCCAAGCTTGTAGTGCTGTAGTTCCTGCCATATTGTTTCCAGCAATCTGCAGTTCATTAACTCCCTGATTTTATTTCTTTTAGTTTGGTTAAACACATTTGAAACTTGGTAACGTTTGAGTCTCTTGGGAATCCTGTGAATGTGGCAATTATTGTGGAATATCAATGTCAGCAAATAATTAACTCAGTTACTGCTAAGCACAGCAAGTTGTACTTTTTCCTCCTCTCTCTCAGATGTGAACACAACCTATTTATGAGTTACCTGAGGCTACAACTGCCACATTTTGTCTTGGCTGATATGTTCAATAGCTTGGGATGTACTGTGCTAAACACATAAAATGTTTTGAAGTGAGTGGTCAGGAAAAAATAAAAAAACCCACATAACATAGTTATGTAACTGAGGGGGTGGTAAAATTAAATAAGCAAAAAGAAAAACTGAAAATATACAGTTTGCTTAGACTGGGCACTTCCACGCTAATCTATCAACATAACAAAAATGTTTCAAGCATCATGCAATAAAGAAATAAGGAGGAAAAACTGTATACATTATTTTAAATGTCAGTGATAGTGGCTTCAAAAACTGAAAAAGTATTAGTCCAAGAAAAGCTGAAAAATATCTACTTAATAATACTCCTTCAGAAGAAAATGAAAATTAGAGGTGATTAAAAAATATCCAAATTCAACAAATCCCACTTGTTTGTCTTTTTCTTTGTGTCTGCAGTTATCTGTGACGTGGTAGATTAAACTTTGCACTAAAGCAGTGACATTGCATTGCTTACCTCTCAGCTTCAGGGGTTAAGAATGCTCCCACAGTGTTCATTTTTCTTCTGCCTAAATTCATAATTTGCTTCCTTGGAAAACAAAACATAAAAGTACATGATACAATGAAATTTTGCATTAAGAAATTGGAAAAATCTGCCTCTTAGTACTTCAGAAAACTGATCTCTGGCTACAATTGCTCACACCATGAGTTTCTATCCTTGACATATTTTCTTGTTCAGTAACAAAGTAAATTCCTATAACGGTCTGGTATCTGAAACATCCTGCATGAGGGTCCCAAAGTCCTTGTACTGGTGTTGGATTTGTCACCTGGGGCCTTAACTTGGTGCTCTAGTTTTTGTCCTGGAAGAGACAACGACTATTGATACCTACTGTCTTCCACAGACCACTTCCACCTCTTCTGAGAGTTCTTCAGAAAACCTCCCTGCTTGCCTGTCACCATAGCTTTGCTTGGAAGCTATTCCATAGCTTTGAACAGTCATTTTGTTCTTCTCTAAACTGTTTCTTATTCTACCACATAATTTTCAAATCAAGAGGACTATGTCTACGTACAGAATTTAGTAATTTAAAAACAGGAATAAATCACAGACATGCACGTTAACACAATCAGGGTGAGTGTGGCTGTGTGTGTGTGTTGGCTTCTTTTCCTCTCATAATTATTCCTACTTTTTACCTTCCCTTCTTCCTTTTTTATGTTTTACCACCTGCTTGGTGGTCTTTTATTACTGAACTGTAAGCATGTTCCACGTGACATACCATTAAACATGATAAGAAAATGTCAACTGGAAAATACTGAATATAGTTATAATGTAATATGGCTTTTTGAAAATCTAAATTATAGGATAAAAATCTTGGCCAGAAAATATTTTTGTATATACTAGCACGCATATCCATACACAAGAACTCACACATAAACACACAGAGACACTATTGCAGAGCTCACACTGCTCCCATTCTGTACCAACCCACCATCACTGTCAGTTTGATTCTTCACATACCCAACTTCTGGCAAAAATAGGATTTTAAAGAAGTGTACACATCTGTTTATCTGCCTTGGCTGGTAAGTGGTGGGTGGTAAAATATCACCAGGTATAATTCCACGGACTCTAATGGTTTGATGCTGTGCACACAAAAGTGTATTACAAATATTTAAGTGCATTATTTTTAGAAGGTTCTGAAAAACTCAGAGAGAAGTAAAGGCAAATAGCAAGACAGGCTATTTGAGGGAGTGAGGGAACATCCAATTAAGGATGTCAAAAGGATTTAAATGCTCTCCTTTCAACTGCTAGAACTACTTATGTGTTTGGAAGCCCTGGCTGAAAACTTGTCTACCCTTCTTTAAAAACCATCATTAAATGTCACTGCTTTCTCTGACTTCACTCAGAATATATCATGTTTTCACTTCTGCTTACTGGAAATACATTGAAAGCTACTTTTAAAACACATTTTCCAGAAATTGTCTTAACATAAGAAAACACAAATTGATCTCTAAAAACCACTCTATCTTTCCTCTCCCTTGGATAATAATAGCGGTTTTCTATCTTTTTAAGATTTATAGTTTAAAATTAGGAACTTATTTTTAAAACACAGCTGATACTGTCCCATAGTGAATAATGTGACAAATTATTTTAAACAGAATTGTAAAAGACTTGATTGATTGACTGCTATATCATTCAATAATTTCTGGAGTGTACAGTGTGTTAAAATAGTTCTTTAAATTCTTTGTATTTACAAAACAAGAGAAAATGAAACAGCTGTATCAGTTCAACAATCTACACTCTATACAGTGAATTAAATAGACAGACTTTGAAGATGTGTCTTCTCTTCTGGCAGGCATTTGTCCTTGGGTGATCTCCTGATGCTTGCAAATGCCTTGAGCCTTGTTCATACATGTAAAGTACGGATAATTATTCTTTTTTATGGTGTGACATGTTCTAAGATCTGCATATCAATATTAAATTTAAATAGACTTATCTTACTTTCAGGTAATTCACATGTTCCAAATAACTGTCTTTGGTCTTTTATCTGTAAGGGAATTTAGGATCCAGGGTTCAATGGCCATGAAATGAGATATCTTCACAGAATATAAAATACCCCCAACTCAATTAACAATGACAAAACAAACAAATGTTTAGGCAAGCAGAATTTAATAACCAGCCTGGAATTTTCCTAGGAGAGAGACTGATATATCTGTGTCTGTATTCCTTATTTCTAGCACCAAATAAGATAGATCTTTATGTTGAATGTCTTAGCAAACGACAGCAATTCTGGGTGCAGAGTCATGGCAATGATCCAGAGATAAATGACGAGTAAGTATTTACCTGCTGCTACTAGATCACCCTGTGAGATATATTTCATTCGAGAATTGACCTGGTTTTATCTCATTTTATTGGTTTAGACAGGACATATTACAAATCCCAGGCTTTCAGATAAAAATTGTATACCAAGATAAGGCTCTGCAAAACGTAGAGGTGCTGAGTCCGTCAAGACTCTGAGATGGGTTTGTGAGTGGCAAGATAGGCTTATAAAGTTTGTAAATTTGGGTTTGGTTAATAATTATTTAAGGAAAGCTCATCTTCTGAATGATTCTAGAAGCTTTGTATAACTTTATATGACAAAGAGTGAGACAATGAGACTGATTTTTAGAAGATAGTGCCAACTTTTTAATTTTTCCCTTTCATTTAATATCAGCAAAATAAAGCAAAAGCAATTAGGAATATTCATTTTTTCTGCATTCATCTGTGTGTACAGTAATCACTGACCTAAAAAACCTACACCAAACATAAGTTGTAGGGAAAGCTTCAAGCAACCCCAGCATCACTTTGCAAATTTCAGTAAAACATCTGTTAAGAAAGACTCAGTTACAGAATTGACATGCGTGATATGATACTAATATTAATTTCATAATAAAAAATTATTTCTCAACTTTTTTTTTTATTAAAATCTGACAGGTTCTATATGTTCATTGTCACCAGGCAATTGAAGCCAGTATTTTTAGTTCATTTTATTTGCTTGCTATTCAAGTGGCGTATGCTAACAATGCAGAATGGAGCACACTTCATTGCTATTTGGAGCAGCACACTGATTACAAGTTTGTAGGTATCTGAAGCATCAGCTTTTTTAACTGTAGAGTGTTTTCCTCAGAGTAATAAAGGAAACCCTCAGAGCTATAAGGGTAAACTAATTTTTTAAAATATAGTGGTCTCTCATCTGTCATGGGCTCTACTAATTCAAGGTTTGGTTTGGCTTGTTTTTCTAAATAAAGAATGGGGAATTTGGGGTTGGTTGGATATAATTCTGGGACCATCAGCTCTTCTGCTTACATACAAGTCTTGTACTTCAACTGCGCCATCAAAAGCTTTAGAGATTGCTCCGTTACATAATTTTTTGATGGTTCTACAGAGTAGAGCCATAGCACAGTAAAGACTAGGGATGCTAATTCAACAGAAGTACAATGCAACAGGATGCCAGACTTGTCAGGCATCAAAAATATCCACTTACTTACATGCGTCTTGTGTTACATTTGATAGCATCATCCATGCTAGGATAGCTTTTGCTTTACAGCTCTCCTCTGACACTATCTCACCAGCACAGTATGCTCACTTTCCTTCACCATAATACTTTATGTTTTCAACATAACCTGTTCTTGCCTTCTACTCTGGCCAAAACCATAAGGCAGCATAAAATGGTTTCTGTTCCACCCATTTCCTTTTAATTAGAAGCTCCTGTTGAGATGCTTTTAGTTCCCAAGTGGGTGCTGTAGAGGTTGGGAACTGTACTGATTTTCTTGTACATGTATAATCTGCAGCTTCATAAAAGCTTTATGGAAGAATACAAGACATTGTAAATCCCATCAGGGAGGAATTTGTTCACTTACAAACATCTACCACAATATCTACAATCATTACTCTTATATTTGAATGCAGGTTTCAAACTCAGAATGTTTCTTTTTTTCAGAAAAAAAGAGAAAAAACTCTGTTTATGGAGAAACTTTAAAACTATGTAATTTAAGCTGAGTTTTGTGTGTATACTTAAACCAGATTTTTAAATCCTGCCCTCAGACTTGGCTACCTACAATATCTGTGGCTCCACTTGAAATTAGAACTGTGTGGTTTTAAAGACTTTGATGATATAGAAGTGCATAAAAGGATCCAATATACTTTTTTTTCATGACACACGTTAACCATGAAGTTCATTAAGTGGAAAACAGCAGTATTCTTTCAAGCTACGTTTAAAATCTGGAAGAGCATTCAAATTATCAGGACTTGAAAAGTGACTATTAAACAAACTAAAAACTAAAGGAAAGCTAGCTAACATTTGAGCTCAAGCACGCGGCTTACAAGAGACTGAAATACGGTCTAGCCATGTAAATGCTCCTTCTGCAGGTCTTTGATCATGACACAGCCAGAATTGAAATAAGAGATTCTGTAAGCTGGGTGACAAAGCTGCATTTTGCTCTTTCTCCTTTCCCAAAAATGTTTACAAAAACGAAGAAAGACTAGCAGGAGGTCTGGTGTAGATGTGCTGCTATAAGAGGGCAGGACTGTTCCCAGCAACCCTGCATGGAAAGGACAGGACAGATTCCAGTCTGTCCTTGTGTCCCCACCAGAACTAATTCCACTAGAGGCAAAGAAGGAGGGGAAAGTGCAGGAGATACTGGTCTCCTCCTCCCTTACCATGAGCTCTCTCCTCACTCTCACTGAGTACAAGAGTCTTTTCTGAAGCCCTGCTGTGTGTGTTGCAAATTCAGGTTGAAGCTCCTGGATTGGCAAGCACCAAGTTCTAGCTCCCCATGAGGTTCTGCAGGTGCAAACTCAAATTATAACACATGCAGATTAAAAATATAAATTGCAAACTCCTTCAGTGTATTTTTAAGTTGAAAACAGACTATCAACAGTCCTTTCATTCTATACCTATTCCTCCCATCACAGGTATTTTTGATTTCTTTCTTTCAAGATCAAACGAGCTCCTTGACCTTCCTCTAACAACGCACTTGAGGCTTCCTGCCCTGCTCCTGCTCTTGCTGCACAGCCTAAAGCAGCTTCACGAGCCTTGGTTGCACTGAGCTGCAGCTTTCACCAGCCTTCCTTCATGTGTCACAATTCCCTTGCCAATGGGAAGACCTCTCCAAACTTACTCATTGCTGCTTCCAGAAAAGAGCAGAGAGGAGTCCTGAGAAAGGTGCTCGGAGGTGGTGCTGCCAGGGTGAGTTGTCACGTTTCTCTCTGTGGGCACTACCATTTGGTTTTCCACATGATATAAAATCCCATTTAGATAGACAGCCTTTTCCTTCCCCCTTTCACTTCATCACTGGCATGCATCGTAAAAAAATACTTTAAAAAATACTATTTTGAGGTCCTCCAGCCAAAGTCTCAACCTTAGTTTTTCATTAAAAGTAGAACCTGATTAGTTGCCTACCTAAGCAAATTATTCCAAGATAAATCACAGGCAGAAAGTTAATTTATAGTCTCTGCTCCTCTTTCTCTAGCATTTTTTTTCAATCTCTGTACCTTTTAATATTTTTTTCAGAAGACTTTTAGATTGCCCTATTTATTATTTTTTTAAAATTTAATTAAGAACAATTCCCCTATGAAACACAGTCTATTTCTCTTTCATAAATGTCACTTCCTTTCATTGTGACCTACTGGCACCACAGGGTCATACCCCATGAGAACAACTCAAATTTTTGAAATAGAATCTTAGGGGGAAAAAAAAAGACAGTGATTACAAAATCATAGGATAGCCTTAAGTGAAGAAACAAATGTGTTTTGTTTAAACACTCTATAAAGTGTTTATGAAGTATTGCTTAATTTTTTATCTAATAAAGACATTGTTCTAATTAAAACTGCTATTATTTTTTTATTATTTTTTCAGGCTGTCTATGAATTAACTCTGAAAGAATTTCCATTTTCCAAAATGGAAGGTACAATAAGAAAGATCTCCTCTCACCGAAAAAAACCTTTTTCACTATAAGCAAAGAATGCAACAGCTATTATTCTGATTTTTAATTCCTCTCAAAGAAAGAAGATGTCGACAATAGAACTATATGGATAAATTAAGTTTCCCTACCAGAATAATATTATCTGGCAAGAATGGATTAAACTGATTAGGTATTCCAGCCTATGTATATTAGGTTACTGAAAATATATCTATAGAATTTCATTAATGTAAACAATGGTTAAAAGCAAATAATTTTTTTTTAAGTGAAGGGTATACATAAATATGTTAAAGTATTCTATTAGATCTAGGCATGGCGCTTGAAGCCTTCTTCATGACCATACCTAAGAGCATTTAACAGCAGCTGTGAGGGCAAATGCTGAGCATCTTGTCATTTCAAAATGAAGAACAGAGTCACAATGTCATTCTTCAATCCTTTCAACTGTAGATGTTGCCTACTTCAATAACCTAAGCAAAGAAAAGTACCCTCAGTTTTCAAAGTAGAGTGTGCTCGGTTTTCTGCAGTATCTGTAGTCTCCCAGAAATACAATCTTAAGCCACCGGAGGTTTTAATAATCTTACATGTTTGAAATTTTTAATATAAAATTAAGATGTGATGATGAAGTAGCTTCCTGGTGGAGTCTGCCTCTTCCAGCTGTGACAGGATTATAATGATGTCTTAAATTTCCTTCCATATATTCCATGCATCCTCAAAAGAAATTTTCCCTAGTCTCCTGCTTTCAGGGAAAAGAAAATGGAGCCCTTAGGGTTATTTTCACATCGACCTCTTTTATTATGTTCCTTTGTATGCAAAAGCAAAGAAGCAATTTCACAACAGGAGCTCAAATACTGGTGAGCTGTTTTCCAGTCTTTTTCAGGATGACTCCCTCTTTTTTATGTCTGTGGCTAAAATTCAGTTTTAATAACTTCCTTTTTAAATGAAGAATCAAGCAGATAACACTGTTCAAGCGCATGAATAAATCAGATGATGTCAGATCTCATGTTACAACACTTGCTCCTATCTCCATCACTCTCACCCCAAGAGGCCTATATGCTAACTGTAAAAGATTTGCAATAGCAGATGCTGTAACCTTTAGTCAGTTTTCATGTTGGTTTTAATATTACATCCCAGTAATAACTACAGTTCCTGTGATCTGTTCTGTTTAAAAGCACTTGCCTGTCTAAGAACTATTCTGTACTACAGCATGTAACTACCAGACTTGGCACTTGTAACACAGCATGTGTCCTTCCCCAGCAGCCCTCCAGTTGGCTGGCCCACAGCAACAGCGGGTTTGATGGCCCACATTAAAAAAAAAACCAAAAAAAAACCCCCAAAAATAAGCAATATTTTCTTCTTCCCTGCCTTTTCTGAATCATAAACACTACAGCAGTACATGGGTAATATTTTATTTCCAGTAGCACATGTAGCCACAGAAAAGGGACAGTACTTTATCTACATCATATTTTTGGCCTTTTGTCTTTCAAAATTTTGGATTATTTCCATTCTAATTCAGATATCTGCTTGCAGCGACTATTTAGGAATTTTGCCAAGGTACCTTCCCTAGGGAATGGAGGCTGTGCATTGACACTCATTTGTTGTGTCTGCATATTCACAGTGGTCCCTAGTTGGGATCTCTCTGGGGTCACATGTCAAACCTGTGGCTGGGACCCTAACCAGACTCTTATCTAGATTCCCTTTGTTTTTGGAGAGAAATACAGAGTGAAGCTTTGAACATAAAGCCCGTACCTAAACCTATAAACTGTGCTTTGAAACTGCCTGTTTCACTTCACCAGTGAAAAAGTTGATTAACACACACACACACACACACACACAAAATACATATATATATACAAGGTAGAAAAAAAAGGATTGAAGCTGAACCCCACAGCTGAGCCCTGTCCAGGCCTTCTAAACATTGATGGTAGTACAATAATGGTAAATTATTCCTATTACTATAGAAGTGTAAGAGCACACCTAAGTGTGAAATTTTTGCAGAATTTTGCCATCCTCTTTTGGCTAAAAAACACCAAGTAAATGAGATTGGCAAAATGCTGTGGCTTATAGGTATTATGAGTCTAAACAAAAAAATCCCCATTATTATTTCTATATCAGCTTTTACTGCTGCAGGAAGAAGGAAAAAGAAGGATTTATACTGAAAAGAACCAAAACTTTACTTTTTCCATAACCAAAATTAGCCTAAATTATTTGCTGTTGTTACTGTAGAAGGACATGCCACACTTTAAACAAGTCCAGAGCTGGCTAATTACATTTTCCTGATGGAAATTTGAAAAAAGGAGTATTTTCAGGGGAGGCTTAGAAGCAGAAGCATGCAGAGTGAAGCAAAGGCCAGCTCTTTGCCACTGGAGAATCTCGGCAGCCAGCAGCGCTCTGTGGAGGACGCGGGGAGCAGAGCCCTTCAGGGGGCGGCAGAACTCTCCACCACCTGTGACTCAGCAGCACAGGCTGGTCCAAAGTTCCTTTCCTTTGCAAAGTGACAGGAATGGGAATCCCTGCAGAGCGCTGGGAACAGGGTAACAAAGTAGAGGGGACAAGGTGCTAAAATAAACAGCCTATGCTAAATTTTATACACATGAAATGTATTCATGGTATCATGAGTATATTCCTGAGCAGTCAGTTAACCACTGGGTAGTGCCTCCCAGCAGGAGTTTTTGAGTTTTTGAGGAGCTTTTATGAGTAAACAACACTGAAGAGAGACCACAGGATGGAGTTACATCAACACTGGCATGACTAATTAAGGACTCACCTGTAGAAGTTTTCTCATTATATGATTCATATTTCATCCACTCAACTCCTTAATATCTGCTAAACTTACTGCAGTTGCTTTATGTAATTCAAAAATCCCCACTAATTTTAAATCTCTACTAATATTTTTAAACATCTGAGCTTTTCTAATCAGATTCTGTTTTCTTGATATGACATATTTGTTGTCTCTGATATTTGTCTTGTAATTTAGTGTTTCAAGTAATGTTGTGGGACTGTACAGACTGGCATTATTCTAGGGAAAAAAAACACCAAAAAACCAAACACACATAAATATACTAAAATAGTGTTTCACATTAAGGAAAAATATAAATTTTTTCCTCTTGATTGTTAAAATGGAAAATTTGGCATTGGAAAGCAAAATGAGGTTCTATTCTGAGGAAACAGGGACTCTTTTCAGTAAATAACTTACTTATCCTTTTTGGTAGTTTCTCCTTTCAGTTTATCAGAAAGTAGCTATAAAATACAATATTAATGTCATCATTTAATCCTTGAGTATGTGGAACAGTTGAAACTGGATCACGTTGAAAGTAACCACAAAATGTACAAATTACAATATTTGATTGGTAAGATCAGCATGTTTGAAAAGATAAAAATGTGTTACAGAAAATGAATACCTTTACTACCTAGGTTTCCAGAAACTTGAAAAGTGCAGCACCACTCCCATAGGAAAATTCTGCATTATTTTGGGAGCTCCCTCCTGGTTGAGTTCTCACATGAAGGTCAAACCTACAACTATAAGGGGATGAAAAAAGTTTTATAGAGGTAGAGATTACAAGCAATGTGTCCTAGAGGATGACCTGATTTGAGTGAATAATCCTTGGGAAGTTGAGACACACTGATAAATTTTAAGACTCATTTTTAATCCCTGCACCATCATTTTTCTAAATGCTGGAATTTCATAGATTTCTGAATTTCCTTTTGCTTAATTTGTAAGATGTGGTATAAAAACAATTTATCAAATTTAACAATTTATCAATTCATCAGTTTCTAACTTGCAGGCCAAAAAAAGTTAAACTAGTCTAAGAAATACTTTTTCTTTTTTTTTTCTTTTAATTTGTTTGTGTGTATGTGTGTGTGAGAGGTTTTTGGGTTGGGTTTTTTTGGGGAGAAAGAGGGGAGTGTAGTTTGAGGGTTTTTTAGTATAAGGATTTAATTTAAAAACAAGACAGAAAGATTTCCAAATTTTAGGAGGTTCCCATAAAAAAAGAAAATTCAAGAAGTTTACATGAGAAAAACACTATGCTAGTGTTCATGTGATCTTCAAGTATTTGTATGAAAACAAATAAAAAGTACACCTTGAAAAAGAGACAAAGTTTAAAACTGAAAATAAATAAAAGGAATATACAATGAAGAGAAACCTCCAACAGTTCATAAAATAAATATTTCTGTTTGGAATTGAAACAACATGTTGACTTACAATCTGAAAATGCTCAAAAACATTATGTAGACTAGAAGCACATTAAGTACTCTAGTCTTAGTCCTCTAAAAACACATGGCTTTAGAAGCAAGTAGAGATCTCATGTGTAAAATTATGTTAACTCTGTAAAAAGAAAGGTTTTTAAATAAAAATTATTCCCCCTTCTTAATTCAGGTCTAAGTGTATTATACAACCACCAACTGCTATGTATTCTCCAAAAGTTATTTTTGTGTATCAAAAAAAATTGTCTCTGCTTTCAGTGGTGGTTTGTTGGTTGTTTTTTTGTTGTTTTGTTTTGTTTTATTATTATTATTGTTTGTTTGTTTGTTTGTTTTGTTTTTTTTGCAGGAAGCGGAGGTAGAGAGAAGGAAAATTATTCTTGGATTCTTCTATCAGTTCTGTCTGGAGAATTACTTTCTTTTTTTTTTATTAAATGCTGTCATTGACATAACACATTATGAAACGTTGTGCTGTGAAGTGTAACATCAGCTTGTATCAGTCACACTGCATTACTTTACATGCCCAGCCTTATGTGTCACTGCACAGCAACAGCAGAACCACCCTACACAACTGAAAACAGCAATAGCTTGCAGATGAAAATATTGTGAAATAATTTCTGTACCCAGATACATTGCTGTTATAAGCATGTTTCCAATTCTGAGGGGTAGCACCACTCACATGCAATTTCCTTAGGACAGCAGGAGGTTATCTGAAATGCAAATCCATAAGAGAATAGACCATCTCAAAAGAAAACCTCTCCTGTGGGTATTTTAGAACTAGCTACATATTGAAAAGCAGACCTTTACTGTTCATACAGTCCTCTGTTAGTCAAATATATTGGGGTAAAAGGTTTGGCTTTCACAGATAACTTTCCATTTCACTTTGTAGAAGGAAGTATGCCTTTTCTGTATATCTGTAGATATAAGGAGACTATTTTTGGATGGACACTCTCTTCTGCTCCTCCTGTCCTCAAAAGCTGAAGCAGCTTTTATTTTTAGTTACAATTTTACATCCTGACTCTAGAGGAAAGGATTTCATTTAACCCTTAGGTAGTTACGTGTTACTCATGAGAAGTAATCATTCTCTAGGCTGAATCATTCTCTACTGAAATCAAGTTTCAGTATTTTACCTTTGTCAAGTTCATAGGCGATACTCTACTTTTGAATATCAATGTAAGAGATAACAAAATATGTTTTTAAAACAAAGGTAGGTGATTGTCTTTTCTTTTAGGTCTGTGATGCTCTGATTTGAAGTTGGTTTACTGATTGAAATATTTAGTGGTAAACCATGACCTAAGCAATGAAATGCTGTCTAGAGTTTTAAGTTAAAAATATCAGACATTTAGGTGAGGGATAATTTTTCAAAATGTCACTTACGTTCTTCACTAAGAAAAAGAGTTTTCAATTTTCAATGCTTGTGTTTCATCATGCAAAATTTAAACATTATTTTATAGAACATTTTCAATAGTCTAATTAAAAAATTGAGTTATATAGGGCTCTGTTTTATTTCTTTTTTTTTGTTGTTCAAGTTAGTGTTTGCATGTTGACATTCAATAGTGGTCTTCTTATGTACATTTATTAATTTTAAATGATAACGAGGATAAAAACATCTGTAGGCCCACTAAGTGTTTCTGTGAATGAATGCCTTTTGTATTCTGAATAAAACCAGAATGATCTTAAAAGAAAGCAACAGGAGTCGGAAGTTGAACAAGAGTTAAAGGACTGTAAGACCCTTTTTTCCAGTGCACATGGCACAGTACAGATTCATGGATTCATTCCTGCTCATAACACATTTGAACAGAAGTAAAATCAATGGGGCTTGAAAAAATTTTCCAGTAATTCAGAAATTTCAAAGGACACTTGTGCTTCAACAATTGACATTGAGAAAATATTTTCCATTATTTCAGAGTGGGCTAAAATAAACCACACAAGTAGTAAAAAATGACAGGCCTCTCAGCCCTATATGTGCTACAGATCTGACATAATATTCTGCCTACTGACCAATTATGTGGCCAGATAGGTCATGGTATACACATGCTTTGAAATAAAAAGTGTAACATATGCACATGGCACCTAGAATCCAAACATTCCCTGCATTTATCATTCACACTGCTCAAGAAGCCACATTTGCAAGCCCCTGTGAAGGGAATGCCACCTGAATTCACAAAAGGAGAAACATGGTTTAATTTTCATGGAGCCTTTAGTAGGAAGCAAAGAATTGCTTTTATTTCAGGGGAAAACATAGTTTAGTTTGATTCAGAGTATTTCAAAAGTATCAGATGACAGTTTGAATTTATTACTGATTTTGCCTGGTATTATTTCTTCATGGAGAATAAAATGAAAAATGGCAATATAGGGATTTAAAAATTGTGGGTTTCTAAAATGTTGCTTTCTCCAGCTCTTTACACAAAAACTTTTACTAACTTTTATTGAAAAATACCTTTCTTTCTGCTTTTATTTGAATTAAAATAGGTTTCATTTTAACTTTCATGGGGAAAAATATCCTGCCAAGTTCATCCTCATGAAACCTTTATATTTTGAAACAGCAAACTGTAATAATGCATGATGTATGAATATATAAAAATGCATCATTATGCACTGGCAAACATATCCATCTATAAAAAAATAATGGAAAAAATTAGGTGGTGAAAAATACCAAAGAAAGAGTACTTAAGAATTTGTAAAGATAAAATTTATATGTAGGATAATTTGCAAAGAAATATACCTGATTCTTTTATAGCTATATGATTTTATTTTACTGGCAGGTAAAACAAATCTTTGTGTAGCGAACATTTAAAATGGGCACCTCTTTAAAGGATTTTGAGGGGATAAAAATAGTATATTTCACAACTAATTCCATAGAAACTTGTAGCTTACTGAGTAGCAGCTTTGCTCATCTTATCAGCAGTCTAAGGATGCAGTAATTTAGCATAATTTACATGTATAAACATGCATGATCTTGAGCACTTGTGTTCTAGATGCTGATTCTGAGAGAATGGATGATGCTGTTGGTGAATATTCAGTCATTTCTCCTTCCATTTTTCATGCAGATAAAACTACGTTTGCAGCAGCTGGAAATTTTAACAGGACATTTCTGTGATTGAAACAAGAACTGAGGTTGTGGCTGGCATGGAGATACAGACTGTAATTTCTTCAGGTACTTCAGCTGTCTCTTTTCAAGTCACCGTGACTCCTGTGTAATTAGGTATTTCTCTATGCACTAATTAGCAAACGAGCTCCCTGCTGTCGTCAGCCCAGCAGAGCTGCTGGCTCGGCTTCCACATGAGTGGAGGAGATGTTGGGCTCTGTTATTTCGCCAGGGCAGCCCTGCCATTGCTGCCACACACTCCAACATTTGATCATAACCAAACCAGTGTGCTTCCGTGTGCATGACAGCATCATCTCATGCTTTGGGATAAAGATACTTCACAGCTTTTATCAAACAATAAAAATAACTTCTAAAATCTACAGATTTATTTTTCTCCATTTTGTTTGCAGTTAATTAGCTGTAGATAATAGCCAGTCCTGGTGGGTAGGACACCTAGGGTTTTACTTTGTCCATTATTCCAGAACTTGAGATTAGGTCCTCCATAGAGGCAAAATGCCACAAATTAACTATTTTATTTGAGATTTTATTTGACCTCTTTGCTAATTAGTGCATATGAAAATGTCAGTTTACCCAGGGGCAGCAGTAACCCAGCTAACAGTTGCTGAATTACCAGAAAATGTTTCTATATTTTTATTCCAGTAATTTGCAGTAAGTTGTGGTTTAGTATGTTTTTTCCTGTGTTTTTATTCTTCCCTCATTATTTCAGAATTAATTGCTTGCTATATTAATTCCATCAACAGATCATAAAGAAAGTGTTCCAAACAGTGTGACAACTGTCATCGTAAGGGACAATGAAGATGGTCACTGAGAATAGAATGATTTTTTTCTTTTTTTTTCCTGCTGCCCCCTGAAAATATGTTCTATAGAAGTTTGGCAGTAATTCCCCACACAGAAAGAAAAAAAATAATTAAAAAATTACATAATGGAGAGATAATTTAGATATACAATTTAAGGTGGAGCTATAAGAACTTTTTCATTTGTGTTACAACAACTTTGCTCAAAAACGTGAGGCTCCTACAGCATACTACCGAATAAATAAAAGAAGGGTGCTGCAGAACAGCCACAGACAGGATGCTCCAGTCTTTCCTACTGACATTGGTAGTGTCTGTACTTGTAGCTATTATTTTAGCAGAACCCTGGCATTCAGTGAGGTGAAGAATGGAAAATACTGTGATAACAACAACTATTATTGCAGCAGATTTTTCACAGGTGATGATGGAACTCTGCAATGCCAGACAAATAACTCTAGTCCTGCTGTGGTACCTCTGGTCTAGGCCCATGAGTGATGCCAGTAACAGCCAAGTCTCATCTCAGGGCAGAGAAATGTAGTTAAGGGTCATATGCAAATGTAATTTTCAGTAATTTGCTAAGTAATTTGAAAGATGGAGAAAAATCATTCTAAAAGTGAAATAATAATTTAACATCATTAGCATTTCGTGACTTAACGCACACCTTAAGGATATATATCTTTTTCAGATATTCTCACATGCATTCATTTATTTTTTTTCAATTGCATGACAATTCTTTGTTGCTCTTTCCTTCCACAAATCATTAATATTGATGCTGTTCAATTATCTGAGTCATCTTTAATTTTAACTTCACACGTGAACACTAAATATTTTATTGTGAACTTCAAAGTTGTTTTTTGTGTCTGGGTTTTGGATTCTTTTTGTTTTTTAAATCACAGGCACAAAATGAATCTCTCTGACTATACCTCTACATTCCAAAATCAGGTACTTATTGCTTCATCTCCTTTCTGTTCTGTTCTTTCTCAGTTTTGCTGCTTGAACAATGGCAAACATCTTTTCCACAATTATAACACTAAATTCTGTAATCTTTAAAAACGAGAATTTCAATACCATTAGGAAATAATAAGAAGAGTCATAAAAGTGAGGGGATGCACTATTCAGGATTTACATCAGGAAACAGATTAACAACATTTGCTCAATTGTTAGTCTGAATTTTTTTCTTGATTAAATAGTCTAATTAAAAACCCCCTACATCAGAGGAAAGATAACATTTGCTAATTGATTTGTTTTTCTCTTCCTTTTAACACCCATTGACTCACATGGCACACTGCTATTATGTTGCAGGAGGCTTGTCAGAAGTTGTATGAAGTCTTTAGTTTGAGGTTCCCACCTAAACACATTCTCTGGAAATTTTGAATTAAACATAAATCTTAGGAGAAAAGTATTGGCTCAGAATATTGCAGAAATAAGGCTTACGGGTGACATTTCAATAAGTTAACTTTTCTTTTGTTCCAGGGCATGTACAAATACAGAATACCATTGCGTCTGACCTGAACATCTTTCAGTCATCAAAATTTGGTTAAAGAGCATGACTTGCCCAAAATGCCCAAAATGCCCAAAATAATGCATGAAGTCAAGCACTGAGCTGAGTACGCTGAGTATTCAAGTGACTCCTTTAATCCCATGAGTGGTTCAACTACCTTTCCTGGTAAGAAAATGAAATAAACTTTTTCAGATACAAGAAATCAGTTTATTGCATCCTCTGGGGTTTTGTTTGTTTGGGGGTTTTTCATTCTTTTTTTTTCTTTTTTTCTTTTTTTTTTTTTTTTTGTGAGTGAGGGTTTGGTTTGGTGTTTTTTTTGTTGTTTTTTTTTTTTTTCTTGGTTGGTTTTTTGAATGTGCCCTTTCCACAGGTCTGACCAGATAATTGAAGAGAGAAATATACCTCAATCACAGGTGTGATGTGCTCATAAGTTTGTTTTCATTTATTTTTCCTCTTCAAGGTGTTTTCTTAGCAATTCCCAATTATATTACATGTGTGACTTAGCAATAGATTGAACTATAGGAGCTTTCTAAAATAAATATAAAAGGTCTGACAAGGCACAGATTGAAGACATTAAAAATCCCCAAAATATTCCTTTCCTTTGAACTTTAGTGTGCAATTGGCATGGAAAATAAAACCATGACAGCACATATCAAAGTGCATTTCTTTGACTGATGTTTATTAATTTCACACAGCCAGTTAAGTTGGGGGTTTTTCAGTTTTTCCATTAATAGGTGCAGCTCTATATATGAGGCTAGCAGCAAAAATACAGCTTACAGCACATTTTTAATGTAAGCAGTATCCATTACAGAGCACAGGGAAGAGAGAGAATGCACAAGCAGCAAACAGGCAGGCCAAGGCCATTAGCAGAGCACACACTTGAACAACTGGTGTTTGCAAGGTTTAGTGCTCTGCCCAGGAATAATGTCCCAATGTCAGCTCAAACAGTGGTAAAATAAGTGACAAAGAATAACAGAGAGAAAATGTTTAAGACTGCTACATGAGTAGATTTCTAATACAGATGGCAGCTTAGCATCTGTTATGAAATATAGAGATGTATTGTCAGGGCTAAATGAAATAGCTAACAACTCTTGTCACAGTACATCTCCCAAATATGAAGTTTTTATCTCTTTACTATTGCTCTTAAGAAAAGACAGCAGAGTATTAATTCTCCATGTGATGTAACTTCACACCATCCAGACATAAATGTATATTTTTTTTATTTTACACATAGCTACAAAATGAGGCCTTTTCTCAATGGAGGATAATTTTACATCAGACTGCCAACAAATCTGGTAACAGTAAGGGAGTTCTAGATGTCTATTTTGAGTCTCTATGTAACAAGAATTCACCTGGTAGCTCTTGCATCAAGTGTAAACATTGTCAAAATAAAGCAAATACTAAAAGCCTGATTATGACTGAAGCAGTCATAGCTAGATTCCTTCACAGGGATTCAGCCGGGGACCATGGCACAGTCCTGTCCTGTTCTGTCCCTCCTCCAGCGCTCAGCCAGAGTGTCAGCATCCTACAGGATAGACAAGATTGGCCCAGCCACATCCTGCTCTGGGCTTTCTGAGAGGCTCCTGCAGCCACAGTGAAATCAGGCACACCTTTTCCCCAGGCAGCCAAGGGCTGGGGCACACAGGAGCTGCTGGCACCAGACCTGGCTTCCAGAACACAGTGTGGAGAATTAGCTGGTGACTCAGGATGCAGTGGGGCTGGTGACACAGCTGGGCTAGGAAAGGTGTCTGCCCTCTGTCAGGGAGACACAGGCTGGACAGCCTTGCTGTGAGGCTGGGAGATCTCCAGACAGGAGAGGCAGTGGCTGCCCCATGACAGCAGGGGGTGGCTGCTCTGTTCTTTGCTGCTCCTGTCTTGGACAGACATGCAGCCAAACAGAGACTGACCAGATGATGGCACACAATGTCCCCTCCTTCCTGTTCCCACTCACCTGGAAGTGTTGCAACTTTCTTCAAGGACTTTGACTTAAGCAAACACACCCAGCCCTCATCTGTACCCCATCATGGTCCTACAGGCAGCTGGAAGCTCTTCGTATCTTTGGACAAATGGAGATCCACACCATCCTCATTTCTGTGTGAAATCTCAAAAGAAAGTTCCATATTCCTTTTTTTTTTTTTTTTTTTTTTTTGTAGCTGGCAGAAATTCTGGAAGAGTTATCTTATAAGGAGCAGCTGAGGACTTGGAGTTTTCTAGATTGGAGGAAAAGAGGCTGAGGATTGGCGTAATTGCTCTCTACACCTTCCTGTGGGTTTTATTAATCTTTCTCTCTCCTTTTCATTAAAATTATTATTGTAATCATTATGTTTTTACTAATATTATTATATTTTACTTTTTTTTTCAATTATTAATCTGTTCTTATCTCTTTTCAGAGGTTTTACTTTTGTCTTCTCCTGGTGCCACCACACACAGGTAGGGAGGGAGGGAGGGAGGGAGGGAGGGAGGGAGGGAGGAAGGGAGGGAGTGGCTTTGCAGATTTTTGGTGCCAGCTAGGGGTAAACCATGACAGGAAGGATGTGGAGAGGGAAGAGCTGATCTCTTCTCTGTGTATCCAGGGATAGGATGCATGGGGATGGTTCAGAACTGTGCCAGGAGAGTTTTAGGAAGCATTTCCAAGAGGGTGGTCAAATGCTGGAACAGGCTCCTTCCCCAAGCCTGTCAGTGTTTAGGAGGCATTTGGACAGTGCCCTTAGTAATTTAAATTTTGGTCAGCCCTGAAGTGCTAAAGCAGTTGGACAATGATAATAATCAGAGATGATTATTGCAGGTCCCTTCCACATGAAATATTCCATTCAATTAGTTCTGTCTTAAAACTGAGCTGTACACATTACGTTCAATTTTAGATTAGACAGGGTAAAAACCCCTCATGATAAATCCAGAAAATATATGCAAAAAAATGCTAGACCAGACTAAATATGGGGGCAGATTCCTAAAAACATGACATCAACACTGTAGCTTGTAAGTTATTCTTCAGCATTTTATCTTGATTCTGTAGCTGTTAAATATCCTAATTGTATTTCTTTTAGCATGCATTCCTCAAGATATAAAAACAATAACATAAAATTGATGAAGGTGAAACTATTAAAAATTGGCAGCTCCCTTCTGACCAGGTACGTATCACTAGTTCCAAATGATTGCAATATGCAGGATAAATACTTTTCCTTTAATACCATATGGAAGAGAAAATATATACAAGAAGAAGAATAAAACCAGTTACCTGCATGATTTTTTAAGTCAGCTCAAAGCTGAACATGAAAAGCTAAGCACTGATTTCATTAACTTCAATAGGAATTTCATTTCTCATTTATCACTGGCATTAGCTGATGCCAAAGTTGTTCCTACAAGAAAAGAGCAACAATATATAATTATCTAAGTGCATAAGACACACTCATAGAGAAATCAACAATGCAGTTTTCCAATTTCTTCTGAAGGCATTCCAGTTTGTCTGTTTTATGCTATCTATAGGCCTTGAACTTCAGAGGAAAACAAAACTGTATTCCATCAAATAAACCCAGTCTTTTCTGACAACAGTTTTTAAATATATTAGTGGTAAAGTTACCATAACATACAGAATTGTTTCATATTAAGAGCTATGCTTAAGGAAAATGGAACTTTCCAATGATTTTCTAAACACAAATTTTCACACACAAACAATGAGCCTGCCACTTACTAATCAAATAGTGGGCCCTCAAGTCAAAATCCTGCAAACTTCAGTTCCTAAACCCATACAAATAAACATTAAAAAACATTAAATAACGTTTGCTAGAAATCAGTTAAAGCAGAACACGGTTTTAAAATTTTTGCAATTCAAAACATAGGAATGTTTTCAATTACAGTTTTGCTCATTTATAGTATCATAAAAAATTAATTTGCTGTTTTACAAGCCTACATATATGTTAGTATAAATACACAAATTTTATAAACAGTCTAGAATAAATTTGAATTTCCCAAAAGTTTTTGTTGCTGTATATTGATGGTAAGTAGATGTTCTGTGATTATTCCCATTCAATTAAAAAAAAAAAAGTCAGTTTAGATATATTTGTTAATGTTGCAGCTTCTATATATATTCCTTTTCCCTTCAAAAGACAAAATTCTGTCTTGTGTGCTGAAAGTTGTTTATCTACCAATGAACAGCAATAGCAAAAAAAATGCAGGCAGAAATTGGAAAGTTTTGTGTAGTTTCATCACACTAGTTATCATGGATATGTGCCCTGAGAGCTTGGGATGATTCCCTTGCAAGTTGTTCATAGATATGCCCTGAAAAATATGTGTAACCTTTCCTGTGTGCCATACTGACTCCTGAAAGGCACTGATAGATTTGAGAATACTCATTTTTTCTCTTTAACTTTTTAATCTATAGCTCTGGTGCCTGCAATTAATGCCGAGTGGAGCTCAAGGATGTTGTGGGTTCTCAGAAATGAGACGGACAACAGTCATCAGAGATTGTTAAATACAGTATTTGTTAGCTAACAGTTTCTGTGTTCTGAATCATTGCAATGGCATAAACAAATTGTAATAGGAATAGATTGAGAAAAAAAAAGAAATTTGCCTAACATTGGGAAAAACACCTTGAGAGGGAAACAAATATTGTTTCTGCTATCATAAATATACGGAAAAAAAATATTCAGGTCTGCTATACAGAAGAACAGAATTCCGGGAAGGAAAAATAAAGATAAATTTGCAAATGCAATCACTTTTTCAATTGTGATGAAATTTTATTTCTCTTTCACTTTCCATTAGGTACAGCCAAGTTTAACATGACAACTAGCAACACCAGGCCTAATTGTAACTGTGATGATTACCTTACATTTTATCCTCCAGCATATGCTATTTTCTTGCTTCATACCACAATTGTGGCTTCTCATGCATTGTGTCATCTGGAAAGTGGTTGCAGGCACTTACTCTAATGAAATGATTTAATTTTTAAGCAGTGCTTCCATTATGTCAACCTTCTGTAATATGAGATAACTATCTTTATGCAGGTCCACTTTCTACAGGGAGAAAGCAAAAGGCTTATTGCTGGGTGACAATTACATGATAACTTCAACAAAATGTTTCCACAGATGAATGTCAATAAAAAATTTTCTCTGACCCAGATGAGAAATAGAAACCATGGAGGTACAAGTTGGAGTAAATGCAGAATAATAACAGGAGAACTCTTATTTCTTACCAAAGAGTGTAGGTTGCTTTTTGTTTTTCTGAAAGTGATAGACTTTCAGAAAAAATGGAATCTTTGTATTCAGATAAACTGCAAAATTGCAAATTTCACGAAGATTTAGTCGTAGCATTAGCAAGCTCAAATTCTCATATGTGCTCTTGCAATGCAAAGGAATATTTAATGTAGCTACAGGTAAGGCAATTTCTCTCACATCCTCAGCCTTAGTGCCTACTGGCTGTGCCTAACACATGGGAAAATTTTGCATCTGAATAATGTATTTTTTATCTCATTTCCCTATGATTGAGAAAGGTCTATTCAAAGTGCCCTACACTATTAGAAAATGTTTTTATGATAGCTTATTCTGTAATATTCATTATCTGATTACCTATTTTACAGAGCATAACAATTTAAAGCTCCAACAGGGATCATTTAAGATAATTTAAGCCTGAATAACTATAACACAAACCAGGGTGCCAGGCTCTGCTCAGTGGTGCTGAGCAATAGGACAAGAGTCAATGGGCAGAAACTGATGCACTGCAAGTTCCACCTGAACTTGAGGAAGAACTTCTCTGTCATGTAAGTGACCAAGCACCAGAACAGATGGTCCAGGGAGGTTGTGGACTCTCCCTCACTGGAGATTCAAGAACCATCTGGACACAAGCCTGTGCCATGTGCTCTGGGATGACCCTGCTTGAGCAGGGAGGCTGGACTGGATTGACCCACTGTGGCCCCCTGCCAGCATTACCCATTCTGTGATTCTGTGATTACAGGACCGCAGCAACTGAGAGTGATGGCAGCTCGCTACAAGTCTCTGTATTGCCTTCTTGAGGAGACAGTCACTGGTGACCTGACCATCAGGAGAGTCATGAGACGGGTGAACAGGACACCATTCTTATAGAGGCACATAATAATAAAGTTCCTCACTAACAATTTACACTTGTATTGCTAAAAAGTTCTGTTTTGTGTTAATTAGATAATTTGGACAGTGAATATTAGCACTTGGGACTAACCACAATAAATTTTTGCTGTGTTTTAATTCACTTTTATGGTTTTTAATTAGACTAACAACATTATTTGACTTTCTGTATGAGATGTAATTCCAAAATAGTCTGTTAAGTACAAAGAAAAAAATTTCGTACTTAAAAAATTTATTAGTAAATATTTTCTTTTAAAAACAATACTCACATCAGTTAACACAGCAGAGTAAGCTTTTGCTTTGTTTTCCAGAGGAGTGACTATGATACATAAAAGGGAAATGTTGTTTCATGCATAGTTGGTTTAACTGAGAATCAAAATTTAACTTATGAGTATTAATTAGTCAAAATATGTATTTCAAATCAGTTGGTTGCCCCTCATGATTATGACAGTCTTAGAACTTCTTATAAATTGTGATTTTATGTACCTGAGAAGGAAAGATATTTTGTCTGTATCATACATGGACGGCAAGGCAGAAACAGTGTTTCAACTTAGAATTGCCAATTTTCTGGTCCATTGCCCTAATCACAAGATCATTTTTCTATGTTCAACTTCAGATAATAAAGATATAGTATGGATTTTTCTAGCTTCATTTCCAATGACTTCTCTGTAACTAGGGTGCAATTTGGTTGCAACTAGGTTGCCAATGTCTTGGGCAACATTCTTTATTTCAATTTGTTTTGAAATTAATGGATCTTTTGTGTGCAGTATTTTTTTTAAACTGGTATAGATTATTCAGAATCTCATCAGCAATGAACAGACATATTCAGTTGTTCACATCGTACTTTCTTTTTCTTTGGCTTGGTAAGTACTCATGATCAAAATATCTCCAATCTGCTTTTTCAAGTTCAAAATTGACTTTGAATGGTGAACAACAGCATTAGGTCAAAAACAAACCTGAAGAACATTTTTGACAATGTCTTGATTAGGTTAAATACTTGTAGAAAGTGGATCACCAATTTTGCTCAGAATACTTTCAAGTATTCACATGTGCAAATGTGGATGTAATGTCCTCCTAGATCTGTACATTTAAAAATGAGCTGTGTGTGGTAGCCAAATCAATGTGTATTAATACAAATACACACTGCCAAAATCATCCCATGGAGAGGCTGTAGTTAGGTACTATGGAAAGCTGCAAGTATGAACAGAATTGCCCCTTTCCCAAGTGCCACAGACATTTCATGCACTCAGCAGTGATCCCTCTCAGGTATCAGGAGAAGAAATGTAATTATTGTCAGCAAGTGTTGCAGCTGAACTCTTTCCAAGTAATTATATCAGCTTTTGAAAATCCCTTTCACATCACAAATTAGAAGAAATTCACATTCTATGAATATAATATGAAAAATAAACCCAACTCTAAGATGGAACTGCTTTCATAGTCTTACCTCTCTTGTCAGCTCAGAGGTCTGACATGATGTATCAGTCAAAATCTTCAGACTACTTGAGACATAATTCCAGTAATATTTTAAAACAGAAACCAAAACCACATCAATACACAAGTCTGTAGGCACCATTGGCCTTCAAACTGTGAGAGTATGAAGATTAGCTTTCTAAAAATCATTCTCTGTAGAAAATACTAATTACTGTAAAAGTACACAGCTGCAAAATGGTTGCTATATAGAAAATAGAATTTCTGTATCAGTAATAAATGTTTTAAATTACAGATAAAATTATATATTTATGAATACATTGATATCAACCTTTTTTACTTCTTCCAGCTGTCATGACTTAGACTACAGTGAACAATCTTTTTGTCTAGTTTAATAATGATTATATATTCAGTAGTAAGAAATATTATATAATGTCCAAAACAGTATATTTTTTTTTGCATGTTCTCTTTTTTAAAAATACTCTACCACTGATCTCAAGAGAGTTGCTTTCTCTAATGTTAAGGCTGTATGTACAAAAGAAATCATATAAGTAAGAAAAATGCTATGTCTCTGATAGATCGTTTTTAGCCCAGCCATTTGCATTAATCCCAATTGTTTTGTGGAAAATGTGAAAAAAATTTATCACCATAATTTTTTTTCTGCAAAGCCATAATTCATCTTTTCCCCAATTAAATGGTATCTAGTGATAGCTAGAGAGGAATAACAGAATATCTAAGTTCGTCTTAGGACATGTAACAAGGAGATAAATATGACCATGGTTTATCACTGACAAAGGCCAATTGAAATAACTCTGCAAAAACTTAAGGATCAATCTAATCCAATGAGTTTTGAGCAATGAGTGCTTTAAAGTTACACTCAAGTTACTGCCTTGGCTATTAGATGCCATTTATGCTTATGAGGTAATCCATCTTGTTCCAAGATTATTTTGCCTGTGCTTCTCATAAAAGGACTTGTATCAATATTTATCTTTAGGCTTTAATTGTTTTGTTTGTGGCTTGAGGTACAATATTAAAGCTCTTCATATTGACTAATCATCAGTTATTTATACAAAGTTTCAATTGAACATTTTAATGAAAATTTACAATTCAGAGTTAGCTTAGAAACATGTTGATTCAGTAGTGAGGTGATCAATATCAATTATACAAAGATAATTAAAATTAGTATTTAATCATAAAGCGGGTGAGTTTTTCTAGATTTTACCCTCATTTAACTTTATGTTCGGATGACTGCTTAGAGCACCTGACCCTCATCTTTCCCTTTCTTTTGGTGTTTTGACTGCAGCTAAGAATTTCTTACATGTGCTGTCCAAAAATGCTACAGAAGAATTTCTGAATTCATTTGATCAAGTCAGATGTCGATAAAGAACCAAGAAGGTGCCTATGGAAAGGCAGCACTGTGTTAGATGAGGAAACACCTTCAAACTTGGTGAGTGCATTTTTTAACCTGGGTCAATACTAAATAATGTTTTCATATCCTTTTTGCTTTGTAAAAGTAATTAATCTCTCTGCCTAGTGTTCTTATTCATTTTATTACGTATTAAGTAAATGGGCCTGTCTTTCTTTTGGTCTTTTTCTGACATTCCTTTCAATTAATTTTTTCCCAAGTTAAGAGAGGAATCTGGAACACAGCATATCAGAAGCCACAAGGTGAATTTACAGAATAATATTTATCTTTTCACTCTCTTGTTCAGCACATTACATTGAGAAAATACATTCAATAAATTATCAATTATGGCAATAACTCTCTCTTAAGCAATGACAATAAATTTAGTACCTCCCGAACTGCCTACAAAATTCAAAGGATTTCAAGAAAAATACCCGACTAATTCCAGTACCTTTTTCAGAGGCATTGTCTAGGGCCAAAGTGTATAAAATTGAAATTTTTATAAATTTAACATAATATACAAATAGGTTTTTGTGGGGAATGCTGTATTTCCAGTGGTAGCAGCAAATACTGCCAACCTGCATTCCAATCCCAGCTCCTTCGTAGGCCTGAGCAGTCAGCTACTTGAGCTAAATGCAACTGATCTCCACATGAAAATTCAGGCCTGAACAGTTTAAATTTGGCAAGTCGTGCTCTATCCCTGCTATGCTGCTAGAAGAGACCTGTAATAAGTCATATATATTAGATGCAACAATCTTATAGATTCTGAGGATTCCCTTACATTGGCAAGGAAGGAAAATGTGAATTATTTCTAATCTCCACACTCTGACAGACCACTTTGAAAGAGAATATTAAAAATAAAACCTGTAAATACATATCTTGTGGAATTATATTTTTCTCTAAGGAAAGAGAAGTTTCCTAACACTGAGTCTTTAGAAAACACTGGGAATGGAATCTCCAAAGTAAAAATAACAGTTTTTACTTATGCCACCAAACTCATGGATAAAAGCTACTGAAACATCAGAATAGTCTTGGACTCCTGCCAAGAATTATTGAGATTGCTGAGAAGAGTAAAAGCTGTTTCTCCGTGGTAGGTTTTAATTTCTTCTCCTCTGTCTTTACTGTTCTCATTTCATTATAGTTTTAATGAATTCTTAATTTTTTATATCAACAGTGCACTTAAAATTTTAATACTTCATAAATTAAATAATCACATAAAGAAAAAGTGAAAATATTATTGCAGTAGTAGGAGTTGGGTTTTCAAAGGCTAATCATTGTGAAACTTTCTACTTTCCTGACATATGCCATACTTTCTTTAATCAATCACAAACCAATACACAGTAGACCTTCCTATAAAGCAGAAATAATGCCTCATTTTCTCAGGGGCTAGAAATGATACTGCTTCTAATGAGGATGAGCACAGATGAGTGAACAGTATCAGAGATTCATAGCTACTGCTGTCATCGACATTCATGAAACACAAGTCATGATTCAGCTGCCAAGCCCTACAATTCCTAACCTTTCTTCCACAACTGGGGGTACTTTTACAGGTAGCATAACTAATCAAAAATCCCTAGCTCCAAGTCCTTCTTTAATGACATATTAGAATAGTCATGTAATTTGCCTAAGTGACATAGCCATATGCTGCAAACACACGGTGTGAAAAGATCTTCTCTGAAATGTCAGTTTGCACACACAGGTGTTAGATGTCCTTTATATTCTTCTTCCACCTAACACAGATAAAGCACATCTGGCAGTTAATATTTTGTTTGAGAAAGTCTTGCTGAGCCTCATCACAACCAAGTGTGTCCAATTTTCTGTCCCTGCACGAAGCATGTGTGCATCGAAACTTAACACTTTTTTTCAGCTCATGAGAGTTTATGCTTTTTCAGCTGCTGCTGTGTTTGAAATACAGATGGTTTGACAGCACAGTAGACAGGTGTTTGAAAGTTATTGCCAGCACTGGAAGAAAGCATCTTTTCCTTTTCAAACTACAAACTGAAATGTTTGGTTTTTCTTTGTATGTAAATGCAGAAACCACTCCAAACAGGCAAACACCTTATAGAGACATACACAACCCCATTTCTGTAGATCATGGGAGCAATGCCATCCTTGTCTTGTTGCAGCTGGCCTTCCAACCCATCCAGAAAGTAAAACCAAAAACTGCCTGAGATTGAAACAAGCATCTTGAGTCATGAAAAATCTTTCAGCACTGACCACAGCAGAAAATACAACTCCAAGAGAAAACACCATCCTCTTCTATATCATGCATATAGAGCTTCCGGGACAACATTATCATGCTGATATCTTATTTAAGATGTTAAGTATGTTTCTATTATTTACTGACAGCTCTTTCAAATCTCCATTTCCCCACTGCTATTTTCCCTTTCCTTCCTCTGACCTTTCACTGGATTACTACTGCCCACAAATACATATAAACATATATGCACAGAACATATGAAACAAAATTTAAAGAAAGCTAAACATTTGATTTCCATAGCTTTTTGTAAATTCAATCTGACTACAACTTTTCTGACATTATTTAATATTTGTATTTCATCTGTTCACTTAACAGCAAACCAATGAGGGGTTTTTTATGAAGAAAAGGAATTGGAGTTAAAATACTTTTATTATTATAAAAGTTCTGACCACATATATAGCTAAAGTGGGAATCAATTATATGTCTGACACTTCATATGCTATGGCATTCCCTATAATGTTGTCAGAGCACAGAAGAAAAGAGGGATACTCCTCTTTGTCACAAAGCATGCTGGCAAAAAGTGAAAATCATTAAAAGTCTTGATGAAAAATCAGAATAAACTCCAATTACTTGGCTTCAAATTCTATTTCAAACTTGGAATTCACTTCAGCTTTTCCTAAAGCTTAAAATCAAAAATTTTCCTTTTTCCCTTGTACTGTTCTGGATTTTTTTTTTCATTTGCAATTATCTTTGTTTCCTGTTCTCCTGATAATGATATTTTTCTAAGCCTCCCACAGATTTTATGCCTCCATGGTTTTTTGGTTTTTTTTTTCCCTGAGATTGAGGAGTGGCACAAAGGCAGTTTGAGTCAGTCAATGTGGTTTTGAACACAATGAGAAATTATTTATGCCAAATGAAAAAAATTTGAAGTGCATTGTCCCAGAAGATAAAAAATGCAGATATATTTCTAAAAGAATTTGCTGAGTAATCTGCAATGGGGTTTTTCGTAAGCTTTTCTTCCTTTCAAAAAGATAAGGAAAAAATAACCCAGTTTTTGTTAGTATTTCGAAATCTCTATTTACCAGCCATTTTTCATGATTCCAAAAGTCTTCACACTACACAAATTTTACACACAGTCATTGTGATTTAACCCCTGTAGGCAGCTCAGCTCATTCTCATGCAGCACAGCTGCTTTCTCATTCCCCTGCAATGGCATGGGGGAGAGAATTGGAAGAGTGAGAAAAAATGTGGGTTACGTTAAGTAGCTTAGTAGGAAGAGCAAAAGTTTTTGCTTTGCACTCAAGGAAAGCAAGAAATTTATTCACTAATTCCCATCAACAGGGAATCAGGGCTGCATCACATATCCTTCAAAAAGAAAAATGTTATTATGGTATATATTGTGATTGAACCAAAGTGATCCTTCAAAAAGGACAAGGAAAAAACCTATGGAATTGTTTCTGCTTCTATAAGAAAGGAGGAAAGAAAAAGGTATAGTTTCATGTTTTAATCTGTACAATTTCACTTGGAATATAAGACACTAGTCATTTTGTTTGCAATAAAGAGCAGAAGGGAATGCTGCTAATGTCAAAGTTGCTTAGATACATAGCCCTACTTAAATCAGTATGAATTAAGCTTCTGAAAAATGTTTGTAATCTGGGCCTATGGTGCTTGTACATCAAAAAAATCAGGAGAGATTTAGTATGCATGGTTTTTTTCCCTGAAGGTTGAGCAAGAGTTGTGGTCAGCCAGCATTAGAAATTACTCAAGATGAATGGATAAATAAGTTTCACAGATTTGAGCTTCTGTTGCAGACTGAGGCACTTGGACAGAAGGACAACCCTTCTGTACTGCTCAGTGATCCTCACCTATTCCAATGGCAAAAGGCTTCCTATGGGATTTATTGTTTTATAACATTGCCATCTGTGCTGGTGTCATGTTGTGGATGGGTCTGAAAGCATAGATAGGAATTATGGTGACACCAATTTTTATATGCAATATTGCCTGGCTAATAGAATTTGGCCATACTCTCCCTCTCCCACAGCTTCAACTGCTCTAAAAATCAAGGAATACAAATCACACTAACGTAAATTGACTTTATGGTATTGTTCTGGCAATGAATTCTCTCAAAGGTAAGAAAGGCAAGATCTGGCAATTAAAGAAACAAAAGCTTTTCTTAATTGTCAGCTGTTTGCAGTTGGGGGCTGGTTTTTGCTTGTTTCTTTCTTTCACTTGTTATTTTGTCACCTATTTATTGAGTAATCCGTTCAGGTTTGGGAGGGATGACAACAACAATAAAATATGGTGATTTTGACATCTTGTGCTAATAGAAAATGCAGTTCCAGAATCATTTTGCACAATTCCCCATAGTTTAACTCTTTCTTTGATTAGTCTGTGCTCTCTGACACTGAGAACAAGGTTTCAACAGCTCATCATTAACCAATCATTCCAAATTCCAGAAACACCATAGGAAAAGAAGATAAATAGCACTTATTTTGTAATTGTATGTATTTGCATGAAATTTATTTCACCTGTGATGGCATTTTAAGAGAGACAGTGCTTAATTTTGATTCCCATGAGGAATCAGTGTGCTTTGTGACAATTCCAATTTGATACACAAAGAAAGGTAGAAAAAAGAGAAAGAAAAGGAATGCTGAAAAGATCAGAGTAGAATTCTTATGGCAGAAAATAAAACTGTGAGATGTTAAGAGAATCAGAACTTGAAAGAAGATTCCTAGGGGGGCAGGGGTAGCCAAAAGGATAATCTATAAAGGAATAGTTTTAAAAACAGATCTTTAAAAAAATTGAAAGTTATACATAAATCCTAGAGAAGCCAAGGACAGAAAGAAAAAGTATAATGAAAGCACCACTGCAGAAAGTCACTCTAGACTCACCAGCCAGTTTACAGCAGCAGGAATGCCTAACAATTTGCTGAACTGTAAATATTGAATCTTCCCTTTAGTGCCTTTTTTTTTTTTTTTTTTACATTCACTCCATTCTCAGACTGCACCTTTCTATCCAACAATCTGAACAGGAGGAGAGCTTGGAAAAGCACAGGTGTTCTAGGTTTCTTAACTATTCCAAATGACTTTGAAATTACAGATCCACAGCTGTGCTGAAGGCAGAGAGATGGAGCTTTCTTTGCTTCTGCAAAGCCATCTGTCATTCCCTGGTCTGGGGAACCATTCCAGGTGGTGCACAACCTGGTTCATCCAGCCTCCGTCCAGCTGGATACGCAAATGAGATGTTTATGCTAGGAGGGATTTTCAAGATTCTTTACAGACAGCAATTCAGATGGCATGTTCTGCCTCACTGCTGTTGGAGCAGAGACTGAGGCCACCATAGCACAGCCTCTGTCTTCCCAACCAGTGCTGCTCAGTTCTGTTCATTGGTGCTTTAACATGGATTCAGCTAAGGTCTGCAAGATGAACCTACATTTTATAACTAAGAAGTATTAAAAGTACTGCTCTTATCTTCACCCAAGAATTAGAAAAGTTGTAGCAAGACTGTATGACTAGTTTGAAAGTATCTCAAATGCTCATCAGTCAAATAAGAAAATTCCCCAAGAAAAATCACAAGTGCTCAACAGTCAAATAAGAAAAGTCCCCAAGAAAATCTGTGGTGGACATTCAAACATCAGATTGCTAGTTGAACCATCAATGTGGGATAGAAGAAGCGAAAAGGGAAGTCTTCCATGAAACTGTAGCTAAAACATGGCATGCGACTCTTCATCTTGGAACTGAGATTCTATGATCAATATTGTTTTCAGTGAAAAATGTAGCCTGCTAATATGGTGTGATTTGGAGTAACTCTATAAGAGGGTATTCTATGCCAGGCAGTCTAATACTACTACCATAAGGCAAGAATAAATTATGGAGTGTTCTGAATTGATTTTATTATAGTAGCACAAAAATTGAGCTATTCCTAGATTAATAAATGCAGAATGCTAAGCAACATGTAAAATGAACAAAATACATTAAAAACAGGAAAGTTAACCAAAAGAAAAGCCAAAAAAAAAAAAAAATCGAAGGCAGAGGGGTAAAAAGAAATTTTAATATTCTCCAAGCAATTAGTCTCAGCTTTGATGTTGCTGACTAATATTTAGATCAGTATTTTTTCTATTATTGTATAATATTATTTTTCTATTATTATATACCATGACAATCCATGAAAGAAAAATCATTTTGAGGTTTGGTATGTAAAAACACAGAACAAGAGAAAAAAAAAATAGGTTTGTGTAATAGTAGGGCCTTAAAAATTATCATGTCAATGATGATAAAAATTCACTAACAGATGAATTGTTCTGAAATGGTCTCCAAAATGTTTTAAGACTTCTGGATTTAAGTCTTAGTAAATTTTAGACTAAGTTTGACTGGCAGAACTGTACATGCCTGGTGTCAACTACTTTTTCAGAATTAAGCAGCTGGGTTGGGACCCAACTCTATATCCTATGCCCCCTCTAAAACAACATAAATTTTCAGGAGGCTTGAAACTACTGGCTTACATCTTAGAACCTGGACTACTGAAAATATCTTTATGCATAGTGAGGAACCAGCCTGGGTATGAGTTCAGATTTTCAAAGTTTGCTAACAAGTTAATGGATTGAGTACAAAATTTACAACTGCTGTTGTTCTCTTTCAAGTGATTTATAAGACAACAGGAGACGGAATCTAGTGCCAGTGTCAGATTAATCTCCTTTCTGATATCTAAAGGTAATATTGATTGGTAAGACTAACTGTAAATCTATACCCAAATAAAATCTTCAGGATACATATCACATACAAGAAACTTTAAGATCTTTCAAGGCCACATCTTCAGATGAAAGTTTGCTCACAAGGACAACAAATTTTACTGTTACTTTTTATTCCAACTGTATTATTACTGATTCCTTCTCACCATCCTTTTTCTTTTTTGTGACTTCACACATAAAACCTCCAAAGATATCTATTAGCATGCAGCAGGTAATAGCAATTGCAAAAAAAAACATTATCATTTTTCATTGTATTTTTTGCAAATGTGATTGCTAACTTCTAAATGCAAATTTTCAAATAAATAATGGCAAACAATCTGAAACTCCAACATGCACTGCTTCCCTTTATGGAAGCAAAACACATTCTCGAGCAAATTGTTTTACATCTTGCAATATTTCAGCATTGCTAAATGCCAAAAAAGTCTTATGAATTATGAAAAAGTCTTAAAGAATTATGCAAGAAAAGCTATAGCCAAATAATTCTTTCAGTCAGATACTGGACTTAAGTTTTTAGAATTAATTTCTGAAAATTGTTGTTTTTACTGAAGTAGTGCCACTCTGAATTGAATCCTAACATAAATGATGCTTTTTGTGAACTCTAAAACATGGTGGATATATCTCTCAAACACTGCCAAACGTCCCAAACAAACCATGATTTAACATGCTTAAGTAGGCAGAAATTAAGTATATAAATTAGCCAGTACCAGTATATAGATTTTTTTTCAATTTGAGAGACTAAAAATAAAAAATCAATTTTGTTACACTGTAGCAAGTTCCCACATAAATACACGATTCCCATATAATACACAAATAAGAGCAAAGATATTATTAAACAACTGATAGAAATATAAATAGAAATGTTTTTTTTAAAAATACCTCAAATAGATGGGCACGACTGCCAGGATTTTGACATTAAATAAAATAATTTTTCATCTTCAGTATCTGTTTCTTTTTGTATCTTTTCCTGCCTTTTCATTTTGTTTGTATGTTTTTGTTCTCTTTCTTTATATGCACATGCTAACATTCAGGTTCAAGCAATACATAACATTTTCCCCATATCCTGAAGAATTTTAAAGCAATCATTGTAATCAACATAGTAGGATACTACCTATAGTTTTCAGAATCTGAAGTCACAAAGTGAAACCTCTACATATTCATGGGAAGGATCTGCTAAGGCAATAACATTTCAAGAAGGCATTTATTAGTTTCCTTAATTGTATTTTTCGCCAACTAATTTTTTTTTGTTTGTTTTCCTTCTTGAATTGCTGCTGCTACCTTTCCCATATTTCACACCTATTTAGATACTGAGACATTAATTTCTTCTTTTATTTATTATGGCCACTTTAGACTATTCTATAACCTCGTGTTACAGGGTCATAGATCTCATGGGCATGGCAGAGACATGCTGGAACAACTCAGCACCACAGAGTGCTGCCACAGGCAGAGCACCAGGGATGGAGAGAGGTGGTCTTTCCCCACTGTTCAGCCCTGGTGAGATGCATTAGCCATGTTATGTCCAGTTCTGTGCTCTCCAGGGCAACAAAAAAACATACTAGAAGTGCAGGAAGTTGATAAATGTCTGTTGAGGAGTAGTAAAGGAGAAAGAGAATGATTCTTCCTAGGGACTCCTAGACACAGGACAAGAGGCAATGGGCAGAAACTGGAACTCCAGAAATTCTGTTTAAATATCTGAAAAAAGCTCCAAACTTATGTGAGGGTGGGTGATAAAACACTGCCACTGGTTGCCCATGGAGGTTGTACAATCCCCCTCTTTGGAGGTATTCAAAACCCATTGTTTTAGCAGAACCCAAACCAATTGCTCCACACACCCTTGGTTTGGGCATGGAGACTGGACGAGCTTCCAGTTTCTTACCTCAACAGTTTTGACATTCTATGGTATTTATTCCAAAACAAATTTTGAATACTATTATGGTAAACAGTCTGACACCTTGGCAAGTATCAGCTTCATCTATTTCCATGTTGCATCACCTGGACTCAATTTGAATGGGTGTTAAACAGGAAGATACGTCAATGCTCTTTAAACAAGAGATGCACACAGCCCATTCCCAACCATTATGTCAATAACTTGTTATAGAATTAAAGGGCATGCATTTACTGTGCTTTTTAACAATACAGAATGACTATTGTTCAGGAAAGGACGTGACACCTAAATGCAGCTGCCTCCTTCTTAGTCAGCTTTCATGAAAAATTGTTTCTAATCCACTGTTCAGTAAAAAGGCTTTGAAATGAGATTGAGATGCTTTTAAGGGCAACAGTTTATGACTTTTTTATCCTTACTCCAGGGTATTAAGTGAACAAAGCTCTTAGATTTACAAACAAAACATCTTGAGAATTCTTTCCTTTCAAGGGCAGAAGAGTCTTTAGATTCAGGTGCAACTGTGTCTCCATAGTAGCAAACGTTCAAAGCACTGTTCTGCATCTTCTGATGTTTCCCTCATCTTTCCTGCTACATTTTCCTTTCTACCAGACTCAGACGACATTCATTTTAAATAACATCCTGCTATAGGCCTCAACAAAATAACTATACTCAGCTATCTAATTGTATGTGTAATAAAGATAAATCATGGAATCATTTAGTTTGGGAAACACCTTTAAGATCATCAAGTTAAACTGTAATCTACCTCTGCCAAATCCACCACTAAACCATGTCCCTATACTGTGCCTCGTCTAAACATCTTTACAATATCTCCAGGGATGGTTTTTTGATGTGTTTCAATTATTTTTCAGAGGAATAAAAAATTATTTTTTAAATTTATCTTGGCAAGCTAACTAAATAAGAAAAATTGTCTAAATATTTGTCAGCCATAAAGAGGCATATTCATTTGTTCTAGCCTTTGTGCAGCTGGAACAGTTAAATAGATTACATATATCACCATGACAAAGATCTGATATGGTTAACTGAAAAATAACATCATCTTGCATTAATCAATCAGAAGAGGGATTCTTCCATATATTTCTAAGCTCTTTTGAAAAATTCAGTTCATAGAACTGGTAGTTCTGAGTTAAATTTTCAATAACATATGAAAACAAAACAAATGAAAGCCCTAACTACCCACAAAGAAAACAAGAAAACTCATCCATGAAGATTCCAATGTCTTGGTAATCAATATTAAAAAAAAAAAAAAAAAAGAAGGGCACCGTGTAATGCCGAGATGTATGCACTTGCATCTTTTTGTGAACATTTTCCACAAACAAAAAAAAAAGCAGGCATCTACTTTTGAACTTCTTGCAGAAAGTGAAACGCTTTTTCTCAAATGGGTAAACATTCCTTCTGAAATCTATTCAGAGAAATATAATATTCCTAGATTATGTCAACATTGAAACGAGGTTCTAGTATGATTTATTACTAAACTGTTGTGTAAAAACAAGAGTTTTAATTTTAATTATTTCTTTGACATGGCAGAGCAGATTGATGTTTGTTCTACAAGCTGTTAGATTTTGTGGACAGGATTGCAACTCATGATAAACAAATTATACTGCCTAGAGAACATGGAAAGCTGAATTTTTTCACTAGAATAAAAAAGTATTTGAAGGATCTTCTATGACAAGTAAGGAGATTTTTGAGGTAAGACCATATAACAGTACACTTTCTTATGCATAATCTAAACAATTAACAAAAAATATTGTCATGTTCAGAAGCTTAACCTTGTCCACTAAAACTTTTCCCACATTTTCTTTTGCATACCTTAATCTTAGAACCAAGCCAGCCTAAGGACCCATTCTGGAATGTTGTAGGAAGCTGATATTCAATATCAAATAGACTGCCAGCAATGAGTTGACAAAGTCTAAGCCTTGACAGCTAAACATAGAAAAGTAATGCTAATGAAATATTTAAGGTCATCACACAATTGCAAGACTATACTGTCACATCTGCAAAGCACACAACATTCAGACTGAAAAATTGCATTGCTAACTTCAATTCCATTATTATTGTTCTGGGGCCAAATGCATTTTTCTTATTTCTTCAATGTGTGAAATCACTCATCCATCTTTGGCAGTTCCTACAGCTAGCATTGTTTGGCCTAATTCAGTACACATAAGAGCCTACTACAAAACAGGCGGGAAATATCACTTTATCCCTCTTATCCATCCCCTCACCAACTCCTGTGCATCCTCTACTCAGCACTAGCACATCACAATGTAAGACCCCCAAGCACCCTTTCCTTCAACAAGTGGTAAAACATCCACTGTTTTTCCCAACTGCACATCCAGCCTCATTCCACAGGCCCAGGATATTTTTTCCAAAGTTTATGACCGGCCTTTGCAGGCACTTGGAGCCCACCACTCTACTCCAGCCCTGTGAGTCATTGCTCCGGGACTTGCTGCTGGTGGTTAACACCAGGATGTCCATCAGGAGAACATGAGTGTTCCTGCCAGGGCACTCATTGGAACACCCTGCCACGCAGGAGAACAGAGTCATTTCATGTGCCCATCTGTCCCACGCTGTGCAAAACTGCAGTGATGTTGGCAGAGGAATTTCATGATACACATTGTTCAAAAACACTGCTAGAGTTTGAATATCATTAGCAGTTTCAAGAAAAGTAATCAGTGACTTGAAGAGAAGTAAACATATTTAATGACCCTATGCTGTTTCCCACTGCAATCAATGTCAATGCTTCCAGAACAGAGGTCTATTAAAATAATTGAAAAATATCTTTCTGTCTGAGCCAACCCTGCTTTTCTTTGGAGACAGCTGGGTTTTGGGAGGCTTTTGTGTTTTTCTGGCTTTGTTTATTTTTTCTTTTTCATTAAAGACATTTCTTTGAAGAAATAAGAAATGGAAACTGTTTTAAAATTAATTAGTTTTAAAAAAAATCCTACTTCAAAAGAATAATAAAAATAATGATGTAGGTCTTGCAAGATTTTAATATTGTCCATAACATAAAATAAACAAAATTCTGTGTAGACAAGGTGTCACACTAACAGTTTCTCTGATTACATTGTCTTCTTCTCCTGGTCCATCTTTTTCTTTTATGATGTTATGACCCTTGAGACCCTATAAACCTGTTTTCCTCCTTTGAAAAACCAAAACCAAAAGCAAGATAAAATAAAACCACACAAAACCCCCCACAAACCACCTCACCCTCAATCCCCAAAAAAATGGAGACAAAAAAGCTGCCATAAATTAGACTTGAAGTTCAGTTAGCTTGGGATTTTGCCTCTGCCTCCAAAAAGTGGATGCCTAGGATAAAGAATGGGATAATAACTTGAGTACTGTCTCATCCTTCATCTATGTCTAAACTCAGCTTGATTTGTCACTGTCTAGCATGCTCAGGGAGTGCACTCTCCAGCAGTTACCCAGTCTCCTCTTGAAGTTAATGTAAAGTTCCCATCCATAACCAACTGACAAGGAATTTCATAGCTGAGACCTGTTGCAGGAGAAATGGCTGCATTACTTCTTTAGAACATGCCTCCTGTTAGCTTAACTCGATTTCTCAAGATTCTTTACACAGAAGTCAAGATTCTTTACACAGAAGAGAATATTAGTTTTTCCCTTTCCTCTCTAGCCCACTGTTTTGTTCCTTTTCACTTTTAGTTTATTTCCCACTCATCTATTTCTGAAAGTTGATCTTTACACGAAGGTTGTTCCGAAGTCTTTTTTTCTTTTCTGAACTGCTGTCCATGCCAACACTTCCATTTTGAGATGAGGGGTGGAAACTATAGAATTGGCTTAATTCTTCTCTTCCTTTTTTTTCTCCTAAAACCAATTGCATTTTATCTTTTTGCCCCACAGCTACTGAGTTAAAGTTTGTTCGTAAATGAAATTATATCAGCATCCAGAGAGCTTTAGCTGAAGTGGTAATGGCCTGCTATGCACTCATGGACAAACAAGTTTCCTAATATTTTTTATTTTTAAATCAGTGCTGTTTAAGTACACAGTCACTGAATTTCCTAAGTTTTTCATCTCTTCTTGTTCCTCTCTCAGCTTTACTGCTCATGTATTTCCTTGCCTTTTCTTAGACTGAGCTGAAAGCACATCAGCCAAGTACCATCTGGCAATAGAACGAATGCAATTAAACAATTTACTCTGTTCTTACCACAGTACTACAGAGATACCAATTCAAGTTTTACCTTTTATAATCCTCCATAAGATAGCTATCTACTGATCTGCAATTCAGTTGGCAAAAGTACTAACGGCATTTTGAATGAACTGGCCAGGGTTTTTGCAAGTGGCATAGCAAGAAACTGAATATACATCACCCACTTGTAAAAGCAGGCTAAGAGCTCATGCTGGCAGCCAGAAGCAGGAATAAAAGCATGAAATTCCATGGCTAAAGAGAGATATTTCTATTTTGATGCATAAGATGTTATTCATTTGACAGTTTTGTACGCTCCCATGGGCTGCAAAATCCTGCAAGTGCCTCCATGACTGTGGGAGAGATGTGAATGCACTTCAGCAAACATGCCAAACAAGGAATACATTTCAAGCGAGACTATACACCATTCAATGTGCTGAAGAGAGCTTCACGTGTGAGCAAGTCTGACTGAGTGGCCAAAAACCCCATCCCCTCAACAGAACTGAGCCAAAAAGTCCAGTAGAGTAATTCAAATTCTGTTTCTTAGGCACCTTGTTGCAAAGAGACTGCTATCTTTGGATGATGTTCTTGTACATTTTATGCAAAACACATCCCAGTTCTGTCAGTGCTAAGCTAGCTTCTAGATGACCTCAAGCCCTCCAAACCTCTGGCATAAATACATGTTTTCATGCAGATACAGGCTATAACCATCAGGATTACACAGTTGTGTAAGAAAAAGAAAAGCAAAAGTGTTCAGGACTGGTTTCTATTCTTGCCTAGGAGTCAAGAAAATGAGAAGCTGTGGCTAAAACCACTAAAGTGTCAAAAAGTACATGAAAACCATGGCACTAAACTTGTGGAAAAAATCCTGAAAAGTAATTGGAAGTGTCTACTGGTTTCATCTGGAAAAGAAATAATTCTCTTCATTGAACTTGGTATGGTGCTATGTTTTGTAGTTTTGACCAAAGCAGTGTTGATAACACAGGGGTACTTCAGAAAAGATTCCATGTTGTCATCCTATTGCAAAGTTCTCATACTTTTTCAGTGATTTCTCATGGGCAGCTCCTCACAGCACTGACTCCTTCACAACTCAGCCAACCAACTCCATCTCTCTTCTCAACTACCTAACTCACTCTTTTGTAGCACTCTTCTTATTGGACACAGCTGTTGCCTATTAAGGGCAGGCCTTTTCCTAATCTTTGGTGATTAGTACAGCTGCAACTCCCCAGGTGTGAGACTGCCTTCTGCACTATCTTTATTTTCTTACATTCTATCCCTCCACAACTCCATTTATGACAACATTTATAATAAAAAAGCAAGCCAAGTGGTACTTATTTTATTAATGTCACTTTTATGTGAACAGCTGTGGTAATTTTGGCAGTCATAAACTAAGTTTTCATCAAAGTAATTTTAATGGGTCTATGTTTTGGATTTGTGACCAAAATAGAGTTGATACGTCAAGGATATTTCAGCTATCACTGAGCAGGGCTGAAAGAGAATTGAGGAATTTTCTGCTTCTTCTGCCACTATGCTGGGGAGGGGGCTGGAGGTGCACAAGAAATTGGGAGGGCATGTGTCCAGAACAGTTGATGGTGACTGACAAAAGGGATATCCCACGCCATATAACATTTTTGTTCAGTAATAAAAGCTGGGGGAAGGAGGAAGAGGGATGTTCAGAGCTAAGGTGTATGTATTCTCAAGCAACAATTACATTTAATGGAGCCTGGCTTTTCTGGGCGGTTCATGACTGAACACCTGCATGTCCATGGGAAGTAGTTGATTAATTAGATGTGCAGCTTTTGCTTTCCATATTGGACTGTCTTTATCTCTACCCAAGAGTTTTCTACCTTTACTCTTCTGATTCTCTTCCCTATTACAATGCTGGGGAGTGATCAGGAAGCTGTGTGGAGCATAGCTGCCTGCTGAGGTTAAATCATGACAGAAGTCTCATAATCTTTTATTGACTTATCTCACATTTTAAAATGATAAAATATATAAATTAGCTAAATTACTAATTTTTTAAGAATTCATAAAAATTTTGAATATTTCATAATATGCATAATGAAGTAGATAAAGAAATTAAAATTATAAATGTTAGAAGTATAGAAGTTCAAATTAAAATCAAATTAAAAGATTCCTTTTGAATCCAGTTTCAGGAGGATAGAAAACTCTCCAAAATACTTGGATCTTTTAATTTAATAATATTTCATCAAAATTTCCAGATTCCTATAACTTTCTTTTTGGTTAAAAAACAGTAATAAAAATACCCACTCCAAGTGTTTTTTAGAGTAATGTAAGCAATCATAGTCATGGTAAGGGTTTCAGGGAAAGCATTCAAGTCCTGCTACACACTAGATCCCCTCATGAATTCACAAAGTCAACATGTATACAGACAGCATTTCAATCAGTGAGATAATCTTCAATACCCCCTGAGCTATGCTGGCCTTGTTTTCTAAAACTGTTCTTGCCCAGACAAACTCTATTGTTAATCAAAGAATTAGTTGAAATAGATCAGGACAAACTCCCTTTCAGTGATCCTTCTGAACCTAAACTTATTTACAGAAAGTGACAGAGCACTACTTCAACCTTTTATTTATGTATATAAATAAAAAAATATATATATTTTACATTTTTTTAACACTGAAGGACAATGTTCTGAATAAGATTCCAAATGCAAACAGTAGATTATTTTTTTCCCAAATAGTTTACAAATGTGCATTTTATTGCTATGTTAAAGCATCACTATATTAAATGTGACAAGCCATTACAGAGACTAAACACAATTTCAAAGTTCCCTTCTTGACTCAAGCCTTTCTGCATTTTTAAGAATCATTATGCTGTAGAAGGGAAGCAACAACACTCCAAAGTGCTAGATCTGAACAAGACTCCAGACTACTGTGCAGTGATGGTACACACCAGCAGTAGCAAATTAGGGCTGACATTGTTTTTTAGCTTAGGAAAGTGCAGCAAACTCCAGCTGCCATCCTCCTTTTCCTCTAACAATCCTTGCTGGAAAGATATTTAGGGCAAGAATGAGAAGGAAGAAGTGACAGTGATGTACTGACCAGGACTAAATTTAGGTTCCCATGTCTGAGTTAATTCCTCTTGTTTATTAATCCTCACTTCTGCCTTGAGAAAAGCAGATACTGTCCCTTTCCACTGAGGTCAGCAGTAGTTTTACACATGTAGCACTTGGCCCCAGAGATCATTACTCAATTAAGGCACAAAGCAGAAGTGTTGGGATGGTGTTCATTAATCCAAGGAATGAGAGTAGGTCAGTGTTTAAACTAACCCAGCGGTAACAATGGGTTTTGTAGTCGTGTCAGTACAGCATATTTAAACCTCAGGGAAGGACTGTCATGGTCTACTTGTCCAACCGAGAGCTGGCCTCCTCCAGCTATTTTTTGAATCACTGTCACAGGAGAGCAAAAGCTTCTTCTTCAGAGCCTCAGGCTCCCAGACTCTTTAGTCTATCATGATGGTAAAAACTCTGAGGAGGTATTTTTTTTAATGTGGAACACATTTTTATAGTTAAGCCTACATGTTTTTGCATAAATACAGCTCAGTTTTTATCTTTGTGTCAGCAAAATGCGTTGCGGAATCACATATTTCAAACAAAACTTCAAATATCTGAAGGGAAAACAAAAATCACAAAAATATAACCGACATAAAAGTAATCAATCATGTTTTATGTTTGACATTAAAAAAACAGATGCTTCATGCCTGGAAATGTACATGGTCAGGTTGGATGCAACTTTGAGCAGTCTGGTCTAGTGCAAGATGTCCCTGGCCATGGCAGGTGGATTAGAACTACATGGTTTTTAAGGTCCTTTTCAACCCAAACTGTTCTATAAATATATATTAATGATATATATCATTTAAGTTGCTAAACATAAATTAAATATTATTTATCAACTTTCAAATAGTCTTTTTATATCAAGACATTTCTAAAGTATTTACCTTCAGTAACAGAAAAGATGTCGAAAATATTCCATATGAACACTATCTATTTACAATATCTAGTAAAATTTGTATTGAGTACTGATTTAAAAGCCAGCATTTTGGTCCATAGGGTAAATTAAAATATACATATATTTCATTATAAAATTATTTCATTGACCTGTGCACAAAGGCCCAAGATTCTTCCTAGAATTCTTCCTAGAAATCCAATAAGACCCCAGACAGTGAAACTCAGAAACAAGACCTGAACCTGTAGGTTTGCCTCTTAGTGTTGGTTTGCAACCAGGTAAGGCATGATGCCATCCTGGCCTTCCTGTTCTCGCTCCTGTTCTTTAGACAACAATCAGGCAGAGACAGAATGACAACAGAAAAGGTCCAGCTTAAACAATCAGCACTCATTCCAGGGCAGAAGACAAATTTGGCGGCTTTTGAAAACAGAGAATTGAAATAAACGAATGACAAGTACTTAAATCAGAGAATATTACTTTAGAGCAAAGCAATCCTTTTCTGCTTCTCAGAAAGAATTTGCATCCCTTTCTTCTTAATAACTGTTACCATACCTTTTCGTGAAAGCAATGATATTTTGGGCAAAACATTCAACATTTAAATAAATACACAAAATTACCAAGTGTAAAATCTTCAGTGTTCTGGCTTCTCTAGACAGCCACTGAGATCTTTTCATAAGCATACTCTTTGACCAAGGGATGAAGCATAGCTGTTCAAATGTTACTGGAAATGGCCAAGGCAAGTCATGAAGCACTGTTCCAGCCCAAGCAGTTGCAACCTGACAATATGTAGGACTTTGCTACATAACCAGGTAAAGTATACCAGGTGTAAGTCATGTGCGTCAGAATGCAGCATAAACTCATGAACAAGAAATATAACTAAAAAGTAAACAAACTCTAGGTAAAAAAATATTCATGAAGTAATAAGGTGCCAAACAAAATGAAAATTGTCAAAGAGTAGTGTACCACACAAAATAATTTGCTTTTTGTAAATCTGAATTGATTCTGTTCTTAATGAATAAATCACTGAGCTAGAGGGATGTTTAGAAAAATCAAAGTGCCAAATTCTGGGGCAGAAAATAGCTTAATGCTTAAAAAAGTCAGAAATGAGTCATAAAAAGATTTGAGGCAAAAAAAGCAGCAAAGTTGATGCACTTTTTAATATCTACAGATCTTTCATTGTAAAAGAGATTTTGAACTTACTGCTTATGTCTGAATTGTAGCAAAAGACAGAAAAGTCAGTGCATTTTTAAACGCCATACCTACACATGATTCAGATAATTAATGTAATAGAAATAAAATATGGAGTATCAGAGTAAGACACGAGGCTTCTGTTAGTTCAAACCCAGACCCTGTAGGCTATTTAACTCTTAGGTGAGTAGTTCTTTCACAGGACGATCTGAAATTACAAAATATGAAAGATTGAAGGTTAAATGGACAGCTCTTTCAGACCACTTCCAGACCATTCAGGAAACAAACTGAAATACTTGCTGATGCTATGAAACTGATACATCTGAAGGCTGTGCTGCCATTCAGTGGGACCTTGGCAGGCTGGAGAGCTGGGTATTCTGCTGCATTGGTATAGTACCAGAGTACAGTTTCCCTTCCTGGTGGGCAGAATATATCACTGCATTTAATACCTGCCTGCTGCCATTACATAACTTCAAACTGGCTTATGTGTAACTGGCTTAGAAGCTCTACAAAGCACATTAAAGCTTGTTATTCCATCTACAGAATAATGTATTTTGTTCAACTGTTTGTACTTGCACATACCCCTCAGAGTGCTACGAGTCATATTTTCATCAAGAGTAAAATTTCCTTTCCTCCACTTTGAGTGGGGACTCACAGTGGTATATCTAGTTGTTAAGACTGGCACTGTGAGCACGAGACCATGATTGGCCTCCCAATGGTAATTTCAAAATCAAGAACTCCCATGCCCTGCTTCCTTTCTTCCCTGACCTCCTCAGAAAATTATCCTTATTTGCAAAAAGCTCTCTCCCCCACTATTTTCTATGTCAACATCTATCAATAACTATAATATCTCTTTCCTAGACTGATATAATTAAAAACATATACTTTAGCATTTTCCTGATTCACAGGGTGCTCTGGTCTCAGAAACTAATCGTAAATTTTGTTTTATTATTTAAAAGTAGTATGAATTTAAGATATATAAGTGGTCTAGTGGTCTGTTTGGTTCAAGAGAATATTTTCTCTTTTTTTTTCTTTTTTTTCTTTTTTTTTTTTTTTAATAAAAAATAAACAGCGAGATGTGTGGTCCAGAGATACCTAATATCCACTTACAGAAGTTAGACACTATTAAAAATAATTTAATCCTTTTTACAGATTTCCACCTACTGTTACTAAAAATGCATTCTTTCATTATGAAGTCTGGAGCTATAAATAAAGGCAGAAGTGAAAACACTTTAGCAACTGATAAAGTAAAGTCAGCTTATTGATAAAAGGAGAGCAGTGGGATTACATGAAATTTAGTCAGCTTTATTAGACTTCTAAATAGGTTTCACGAAGCTGCAATATTCACTGAAACTCAAGAAAAATGAATTAAATTATCTTATATAGATAAAATAAATATCAATCTGGAGCAAGATACAGAAGAGTAAAAAATATATTAGGAATTCATCTTTCTTTACCAACATTCACTAAGAGAAAATACACAAAGAAAAATCAGTACAAAAGAATGTGACAAAAAATATAATCATATCTTGTGGAACTCTTTAAGATTATGTAAAGCCATTATTTTGGACAGCTAAGCCTACAAAACAGAAAAAATCTTTGCCAAACCCCCAATATTAAGCCAACAGATAAAATCTGTTGCTCCACAAACATCTCGTCTGGAAAAATGATGTAAAAACAAAGAAAGTTCAACTGCTAAAGCATGAAAATATATATGAATCAAATGCATCACTCCAGACAAGGTCAGGAAATCCTAACACATTTTTCCCCCCCTCTGTTCACAATTTTACCCTCACAGCAGTGAGTATCTTATTTAACCATCTTTTAAGCATCTAAGAAAAAAAAGTCAAACAAACTAACTGCCCCCCCACCCAAAAAAACCAAAAAACCACTCCAACAGACTCCAGAAAGTAGAAAATTCCATCACATTGCTTAGAATTTTATGCTAGAATCAATCAAACAAACAAATCTATAACTGAAGAATAGAGGTTGCTTTTCTCTGGACTCAGTGATATTAAGTCCATTCAAACTCAATTTAACCATATCCTTCAAGATTTTTTTCAGTGTTTATTACAGTATTGAAATAGTCTCATAAATGTACTTCCCACGCGGATAGCTGTTCTTTAAATGGGATATTATATTTTAACAGAGAAAACATTTCTGAATTAGTAGATAGACTGAGAAATGAATTGGGAGAATGGCCGTGGTGAGTAGGACTTTTTACAGAACTCTATTGTAAAACTGCCTTCAGTGGACCGAAAAGTCTCTCATTTATCTCATTGTATTGAGGACATGGTGGAAAAGAAAAAATTAATAAGCTCAGAAATCTCATTTATTTCAGGAAACTTTTAGCTATACTTGTTGCGCATAAAAATAATGCAGTAAGAATTGTTTAATTACTCAAATGATAGGATATTAAAAACCTGAGATTCAGTCTCTCTAATCAGACATTCATGCTGTTTTGCATGGGTGGGAAAATATGTACAATAGGCACAGCAAAATATCTGTCTATGAACATTATTGGAAATTATCTTAGTGAAGAAGTGTTCTGAAAAAACATCATTGGTCCTGAAAATTAGTGATCAGTGGAGGATGTGAAATATTAACAAAACTGAGCTTTCCAGCTTTCTTTCTAACAACATTGAAGAAATGGATGTATCTCAAATATATGTATATGCAAATTTTCTAAATAGAGAAACGTGGATCATTTGCAGCTGAGTTAAACAGGAAGTATTGAATTTACATTATCTCAATGAATGTTGGTTTTATAATCCAATGACTAAGTCAATGAAACTATAGACGGTTTCATTTCTGTGTAATTATGTCAATAATTTAAGACCTAGAAGGAATACAGATTACAAAAAAATGTGAGGGCATCTCTCTGGTGTAGACTTGTTCCCATAATAATTCTCTGTGACATCGACCATTAGCAGATCAAGTTGTGGTCTCAATTTTGCATATTTTCACCAGGTTCAAGATGTACACATAATTTATTTTATTTTAGTCACCACTTCACAATCTTCTAGCAAGGACAAAGACACAAACAACATGTCTCAATCTACAATACATTTTGAAAGTAGAAAGCATTAATCAAAGTGTGGAAAAGACAGAGCAGCAACGATGCTGGAGTGAGACTTAAGCATCTGGCTGGTACTGGTCTGGGTTATACCCCAAAAAAGACTCAAGGTAGGTCCTGTCCTCGCATGTGTGGGCCTGGGAACTTTGATGTCCCGTTGTGTCTCCTAATTTAGACAGTTCATGTTAGTTATGTTTCAGGTGGTACCTCCTGAACTGAATATCCATGGTTTTTACTACAGTGAATGGTACAGAGGCCATATGGTTCCTTTGGACATATTTGCAGCCAAAAACAGGTTGGTGCCCAAAAAGAAAAAACTAACATGAAAGGTCATATTGAATAAAAACATATTTGTGTCATAGAGTGTCAAAATCATAGCCCAGACTCGGAAAATGTCAACTCAAATCAAGTCACAATGTGTCTCCAGTGCAAGGTCCTGTGGCTGATTGTACTTCATGGGGGACATTTCAGAAGATTTTCAAGTAGTTGTGTATGAGGACTTGGTTAATACACTCTCTACAAGGCACACACAATTATCTTGTCTCCTCCATCTGCTTTTTATGTCCTAAACTCTGCATCAGCCTTCCAATCTTACAGTAAAATCAACAACTAATAATTGTATAACCAAGTTTTTATATTGTGACCAGGAACCTCTGTAAGTCTTTCCCTACTCATGAACTGCTTTCAACTATGCTCTTCTGTGCTGGAGGACACCTAGTTCATTTGAATCCCCTTAACTGAGCAGAAAATCCTGTTAAGTGTCTGCTGTAACTGAACTTTTTGCACTGCATCCATCTCATCCAAATTTAATTATTTATAAATGGAGCGCCTACTGTAAGTTAAGCAAATAGTGGAAAAATACTGAAATTCCTCAGTTCAATTTTTCACAGCCTGATGCTCCTTATGGGAGTTTGCCTTATAAAGCTGCTTGTCCTTTCCAAAATTACTGGCTAAAACACAAGCTTTGATTAAACGTTTAAAGATTTTGATGGTTAATGTAAATTAAAATTAATTCTTATGCCCACTACTTATAGCAATTCTTCCCATCCATATTTTTTCAGGGTGAAGAAGGGAAATTTTCAAGATCACATAGACATTTGGAGCAACAACAGATATGTGGAAAGAATTCTAAGAAAACAAGTATGATTAAGTATAGCAATTTGATTTTCCTAGCCAATTCCCCAAAATAAGGATTTTCATTTGGCAGAAATAAATCTACTAAGTAAGCAATAAATAAATAAATAAATAAATAAATTTACCTCTAGACTTGGTGTTTGTCACTAGAACATGGCTTATTTAGAACTTTCTTTTCTTACTGAGCTTATTTCTGGTGTGAAATACTGGACACAAATAATTTACAGTACTTTTTTAAAAGGTGGGTATAGGAAGCTGGCCCTGAGACAGGCACGGATGGACTGGCTATGCTCCTTGTCAAGGTCCCACTGAACTCACTGCCTCAGAGCAGTATATTTCCCTATAGTTTTGAGATGAGTTACCAGCGTGTTACCACACAAGTAACAGCATAAAACTGTAGAACTGCAGTGGTGACTACAGTTCAAGTGACAACATTTACTTGTTTCAGGGATACCTCTCTATTTCTCTTCTAACACTGATTTGTCCATTCCACTTACACCTGTTTCTTAGACCAAAACTGAAGAGACATTTTGAAATAAGTAATGGCTGTTGTGACTGGAAATTGTAAATTTCTGTTGTGGCACATAAAAAATATTTGGAAAAGTGGAGATAATCCTAGCAACATATTCAAAATTTACAGTGCAGCTTTTCTTAGTGTTCTCTTTCCCTTTAAAGATAGCCTGCCTTTGTATATAATATATAAAAGGCTTTGTCACTAATACTTGGCTCATCATTTCAATGCTAAGCAGCGGCAGAGTATTTCAGGGGAGTTGTTGGGTGAACAGGCCTAAATCATGCTCATCACTGCTAATAAGACTCTGTTGGATGAAGTCATGGTCTCAGTATATCTGATGTGACAGGAAAACATTTTGTTCCCTGGTGCAATCAGCAGACACAGCGTCCAGTCTCATGCTGCAATAACCTAGCAACAGCAGGATGTGCCCGCGTGACCAAACCCTGCAATTAACTCCCACTTCACAAGGTTTACAGCTCAGAAGCTCCACTACCTGTGGCTTGTTTCAAATATCACAACATGTTTTCCAAGTAATTGGAGCAACTGATTTGCTGTGCAGACCCACACATTTTTTTAAATTGTCCTTTTAATATAAAGCATTTCAATAAGATTAGTCAGTTCTAACTGTATGAGGAGTTACCATAAATAAATTAGATTTTTTTAAAATGAATATGCTGAGTAATATTTTATTTTTGTTAAGAGTCATCATTATCTCAGATCATTCATTGTTTTTAGGTCCTACTTGAAGTGCACAATTATACCTATCCTCAAAGGGAAAGTTGCTGGCTATTCTGTACTGTTTGCAAGTTGGTGCATTTTTCATGACATGATAGGGAAAAGGCCAAATCAACTACTGAGAGGCAAAACTTGAACTGGCTGAATTTATCTCACTGAATGTGTAAAAATAGTCTTTTTTATATTATGACATCCACAGCTCCCCATAGGATGCTCCCTCTATTCTATCTGCCAAATGTAGTCCCACATGCCCCTGAAGCAAGCCAGTCTTTGTGTCCACAGCCCTGTGCTGTTCCTGGCCAGATTACTCATGTGCCCTAAGAGAGCAAAGACAACTGTTGAATTCTTCATGACTCATACCAGACCAGAAAGGACGTTTAGCATGATAAATTATATATTTCTCAATTTTGAGCCCAAGAGGAAAGCTGAAGATTCAGGATAGGTTAAACTCTGATTCTTGAGGAGGGGAGGAAGGCTATACTAACAAACACATTTAGAACAATCAACAGCAAAGACAGAAATAGAAAACATAAAAAACAAGTAAAGACAAGTCTTTACTTATTCTAATGCAACAAGATTAATGGGTAAACATTTTTCTGTACCCAAGATGATAATTACATTTTCCAACAGAGTTTTTGAAACAATAGCATTTGTGTGCACGGTAAAGAAACACAGTAAATAATTGTGAAAAATTAGTCATAAGCAAGAGTGAGATAAATGTGTTTGCATTCAATTTAGTATTTATAAATAGCAATTCATTTTAACTGCCAAAGTGTATTACAGATGGATGACAAACAAGTGATTCCCATAGCAGATTAAGTTAAAACCATTTCTCCTATGTGTCTGGAGCCCCAAAGAAATACAGAGTAAGGATAACTCCAGCAGTGTGAGATCGCTGGCACCAACTCACAGCCCACCAACCCAATAAATCCACTGACTCAAAAAGACAGAGCATGCAGACTAATTAGTATTAGAGAACTGTGCAGCCAATGAACATTAATTTCTATGTTTGCTGAAATGTATAAATAGTGAAAAGTTTTGAACAACATCGGGCTCTCCAGTACTGAGAAGCCCAGGGTGAAGAAGGACCAAAGGGCTGCTACTGGATCCAGGGATGTTAACTATCTTGTACTTGATTTCTCTCTCTTTTCTATTTCTTTCTATCTCTACTTCAAATTAATTGTTTAATAAAATCCTTATTATTGAATTTGGCATGCAGTCTCGTTTGCACTTTAATTCAGGTGAAAACATCTCTCACTTATTAGATCTTGACATGGGTTCATAGTCAACTGCTGCTGTTGATATTTGGCCGACTTCTTTTTCTCAAAGAAAATAAATTCAAATAGCACATTTTCTTAAAACGTATTGAAAAAATTGCTCCTAAACCAAATCTAAGAGTTTTAAAGAGATTTTTTCAGTCTTTGGAGAAAAGGGTCTTTTTCAAGACCCACTCCCCTGCAAAAAGAAGAAAAAAAAAGTCATCTAGGCATCTTTTTTTTTTTTTTTTTTAAACAACACTCTATGATCCTCACATCAAAAATGCCACTGGACTGGTGGCTACAGTACCAGCCTGGCACAAAGAGACTGGTTTTAGGATTCTGTCTTGGCATAAGAAGGGTGGAACTTCTACGAGCACTGTCACATCTCTCAAAAGTGCTCTGGTTTTCAGGCTACTGTCTCCTCCTGATATGGTTATCTAATCCATTTTTGTAAATCAACTTCTCACTTTTTTTTTAGGAAATGGCTTCAGGTATACCTTGATCAGTGATATTCACATTTACATTCTTTGCCAGATGAAAACAATTTCTAGAGTATGAAAAAAAACTTTGTAGAAAAAAAAAGTCTAAGACTTAAACTATAAAATAAAATATTGTCCTAACTTTATGAAAATTAAGTTATATTCTAATTGTGGTCACTTTCAGATCCATAGCACTGCAAGAAATTACTTGGTATTGGCATTGCCCAATGACAACTGCCAAGCTTCAAAACTAGCGAACTAAAGTCAGCGTTTAACGTCTCTGTTGTATTTTTCTCCAAATGTAGCTCCTTTTAGTCTCAAGGGAGCATAAGTGCTATTTTTTCCTTTGGTCAGTCTCACTTTTCTCTCTTCACACGTGTTGGACCATTATTATTTTATTCCTCCCTATAAGAAAATTTCATCAAAAAAACACCCAAGGCACACCAAATGAGAGCCTAACAGAGTGGCCTGCTTATAGGCCCCAAAGTGAGAAGAAGAGAAATAGTGCAAACAAATCGTGTTACCTTGAAAGACAGAAGGATCACCTACACCCACAAGAGGAAACGTGATGTTACAGGCAATAAATAAATTTGCTCTCTGGATTCAGAGATCTGTGCTTCTGAAAGAAACACAGATTTTCAAAAGGCATCTAGTTGTCTTAAGATGTTTTAAGTTTCCAACCACCAATTATTTTTTTCTTCTCTCTTTAGAGTAAAAGGAATTTTAAATGTTAAAATTTGCACATACAGCACTCCTCTTTGGTTTTCCTCTTCTAAATAGAAAATTAGTATAAATATGAAAGAAAATAGCGATTTGGCATTACAGCACAGGGTTTTGACCCTATTTTGACTCCTAATTACTTAATAAAATGTTAATTTGAAGACCAAAATGGTTTAGATCCTACTGTTCATTTTCAACTTACTGACACTCTTGAACTTATGAAATTTAAGTGCAGAGTCAACGTTTATTTTTTATTTTTGCACATCAATAAAGTCTCTTTTAGAGTTTGGCATCTGCTATGGTTTTAGCATTGAGCAAATCTGATAAACATATTCAGTTATATTCACATAATTACTAGCTGCAGTAACTGCAAAGGAACTCTTGTAGGGACTTATACAGCCTACTCAACCCAATCTGGATCAAGTCACTCACATTGGTCAGTAACATTAGTACAAGATTTGTGCTTCTCCAGGATTATAGTCCATATATCTGAACACGAGGGATACAGAAAATTTACAATTTATGTGTAACATCATAGAAATTTAATACTTGCCTAAAGCAGTTTTTACATTTCTACTTGACTGAAGATTCCCTGTTCAAGTCCCAGTTGCAAAATTCTAAATAGCAAAAGAAGTGTTCCCTTTTAGCTACTTAAATAAATCCATTTTTGAAATGGAATACTTGTTTTATTGAATTAGTTCATATGAGTCAAATATCTGGGGAAAGAAAACCTCAATGTTTTATCTACTACCTGAATTTCTATGAAACTCTAACCTATAAAACACGAGTTTTCATTGCTATGCTGGGGCTGGCTGGAAAAGGCAAAGCCGCTGTTCCACTGCTACAGAGTGACCCTGCACATACAGCACCTAATTTTTTAATATATTAAAAAAAAAAAAAGCATCTTTACACTAGGAAGGCTTTTTCACCCAAGGGGTAAGAAATGAAAATAAATGCTAACAGATTTTTATTTATATTGCTACCTTGAATCCACTTGTGACCTTCAGTACTTTTTGTTCCTGAAGATCAATTTCTTCATGTCAAAAAACAAACCAGAAGCATTAATTTTACTTCATACATTTCCCGATATCCACTGAAATCACCTGAAATGAACTAGCATCCTCAGAAATAATAATGAACATTATGTTCACTTGTTAGCTTCAGAGAAAGCAGTAGTTAAGAGCAGCCCATGTTCAGTTCCTTATTTACTATCAGTTAATTATAAATCTCTCCTATAAATATCTTCTTCCCTAAGAAAGGAAGGCTCATTAAGCCCTCTGTATCATCTCAACCACTTGCTCTCTATTAGCATTTAAAAAAAATAAATTGGGAAAGATAAAAACTGCCAAGTAAACAATAGAATCTTTTTTAGCCTGAGAACTCATACAGAAATAGAGTTACTGGAAAGAAAATTATTTTTTCCTATAAAAAGTTATTCTGAGTACAGAATTGTGTTATCTCAGATGATGAAGGAAAAATCCAAAACAAGAAGAGCAGTCTCTCTGATACTGCAAGAAATTATTCTTATATTATTTCATATAGCCTGTTGTTCATTGTATCATTTATATTCTGGACGCTGATTTTGTGTTAATTTAGACAACATTGGGGGTTGGGATTTTTTTCCTTTGGCCTTTTTTATGATTCTCATGGTTTTTTAGCTGGCCTAATACTCAATTATTTCTTTGATCGTACCTAAGAATGAACAAGGATAAAGACAGCTTATTAGTACAGTAACTTTTGCAGAGTGTCATAGAAACAGAGAATCACTGAATTAAGTAGATTGGAAAAGACTTTTGAGATCATGAAGTCCAAATTATGACCTAACACCCCCTTATCAACTCAAATGTGACACTGAGTGCCACACCCAGTCTTTTTTAAATACCTCCAGAGTGGCTGAATCCACCTCCTCCCTGGGCAGCCCAGTCCAACACCAAATCACTCTTTCTGTGAAGAATTTTTTTCTAATGCCCAGCCTGAAGTTCCCTTGGCTCAGCTTAAGAATGTGTCCTCTTTTCCTGTCACTGGTTGCCTGGGAGAAGAGACTGACCCCCACCTGACTACAACCTCCTTTCAGGAGGATCTTGACCCTTATAATTGTTTTAAAGTATCTTCCATTTCTTATCATTGTTATTAGTAAAAATATGAGTTCTGTCTTTACATGAGAAGCCTAAAATCAACAGGATATATTTTTGTTAAAGTTTTTAGGAGGCAGCTAACCTAGAATGATAGTGTTAATAACTTACATTTGGTATCTTACATAATTTTTAAAAATTTATCGACTCTCATCTAATTAATATGGTTCATTTGAGAATTTGAAATGTTGCTTCCCAACTCTCAAGTGGAGTTGGATTTTTCAGCAATACACTTAAAATTCTATTAACATATATCTTTAGAAGGTTTTGACATCTGTTACAGAACAAAAGCAACACAATTTAACTGAAAAATGTTATTCCTCTAACAAATATCCTCCTGATCTAGTGGAAAATTCAAATTATATAAACACAGTGAGAATAAATATTTGTATAACTCCCCAAACTGGACTTCACAAAAATAATTAGAATTTTATACATCAGTTTTACTTTTAAAAATAAAATTTATCTTCCAATTTTTATAACAAACATCTTTAAGTAATAGAAAATAAGTACTTGTTTTTCTTAAAGTCTGATAATTTATTTTGAAGATTTCATTTTTTGTGAATTCAAAGAGTTACTTAAAACATAATTCAAAATGTTTTGTCACCTTAATGAAATAATATAAAGGGCAGATTATTTTTAGGTATTATAGGGCACAAATTAACTTTCATTTTCCAAGCAAGGTGAAGAAATACACATGATTTATTTTGGAACCTGGATCTGTAAAAATAATTTTCCTTAAGAGACAGCCTACATATAATGTGTGGCAAATGCAGTGAAGAACCGACTTCTTTCCAGGATGTGCTTTTGTATACACAACATTTGCAGTTCCTCAATTGCAGCTCTTCTGTGATACCAGCGGGGCAAAGTCAAATTCTGGAAAGTCCCTCAAGTCATTTTGTCTACAACTGTACTATAGGGTATTTAACCAAATAGGTTCAGTTGTCATTGTCAACTTGACTTGTCAAATAGAGGGAGGCTTATTTGGTGAAGTAACCTGACTTTGCCAAAAGCAAGATCAGAGATTGGACATCAGAGAGGGGTTCATTTTTTCTTTTTAAATGTCATTGATGCTTATGAAAATAGATTCTAAATGGCATTGCTATACTTCATAAACTGTTTAATCAAAAGCAAAATATTATCCTATCTTCTGACAGATTTTGGTCCAAATAACAGAATGGATAGAGTTGGAAGGGACCACAGTGAGTCATCTGATCCTACTTCCCTGTTCAAAAGCAGGGTCATTCTAGAGCACATGGCACAGGATTGCATCCAGATGTTCTAGAATATCTCCACTGGGGGAGACTCCACAATCTCTCTGGACAATTTTTCCACATGCACTCAATCATCTGCGCAGTAAAGCTCTTCCTCATGTACAGTTGGAACTTCCAGTGCATCAGTTTCTACTGCCTCTTGTCCTATTGCTCGGCACCACTGAGCAGAGCCTGGCTCCATCCCCTGACACCCTAACTTCAGATACTGACAGACATGGATGAGGTCCCCTCTCAGTTGTTCCTTCTCAAGGCTGAGCAGGCCCAGCTCCCTCAGCCTTTCCTCATGAGAGACATGCTTCTGTTCCTTAATCATCTTCGTTGCCCTCCACCCTCTCCAGGATGTCCTTGTCTCTCCTGTACTGAGCAGCCCAGAATAGGACACAGCACTCCAGATATGTCCTCATCAGAGCTGAGAGGAGGGGTAGGATCACCTCCCTTGACCTACTGGAATGCTCTCCCTCATCCAGTCTCAGGACTGGCCTTCTTAGCCACAAGGGCACTGCTGGCTCATGGACAGCTTGGTGTCCACCAGGATCCTCTGGTCCTTCTCCACAGAGCTCCTTTCCAGCAGCTCAGCCCCCAGCCTGTGGGGGAGCATGGGATTACTACTCTCCAGAGACAGAACCCTGCACTTGCCTTTGTTGAGTTTGTGTTATTGATTTATTAGAAGAAGCCCTTTTGCTTGTCCTTGACATCCTTGGCCAGTTTTACTTCTGGATGGGCCTTGGCCTTCTTGTCTCATTTCTGCTTACTCTGACAACCTCCCTATATTTATTCCAACTGGCCTGAGTTTGTTTCCATCTCCTGTGTATTTCCTGTTTACATGTATATTACATGTGCTTCCAAATAGAGATTAAGCAAAAAATAAAGTTTTGGGTTCCGATCAGTTTCTTTTTATTTGCACAGTAGACAAAGGAAGAAGGTGGATTAGAAATCACAAAAATACATAATATGTATTAGTAGTACTTAACAAAGTAACTTCTACTATATTGAGATCCAATCATATCTTCTCATCTAGCCCTTTAAAACTTGAACAAAATTAGTATGGAAGCAAGGTTTTGCAAATTTAGAGGATACTGCAGCGCAGAGCAATATGCATTTTAAATATTTTTCTAACAAGTATTACAATTATGTGAGTTATTTTCTACAAGGACAACATACAGAAATGATTCTACAGAATAGCAGATGGAAATATTTTCGTAGTTCTTGTAATTGATGACAATTTAAATTAGAAAATAATTATAAAGTAGTTAGTTTATTATAATGATAAGAAATTGTTACAGAATTTCAATTTACCAATTTACTAAGTTTTTCCCTCATATTGGGAAGCAGTGTAAATGAAGATAAAAAATATTCTACCTGAAATAGCATTTCAAGGATCTGGAACTGGTTATACTTTTCTGTAGAGGCTATTTTGTTTACTACAGATGCTGAGGAGCTTTAAGAAGATGAGAATAGAGGACTCACACTTTTCCAAGAAGCTACTCTTTTAAACAGAACACTAATTGATTTGTTTCTGTCCAAATTTAATTCTTTTTCATTCTTTATTATGAATCTTAGCACTGTTTGTTTGCTTATTATCTCCAGCTGGGAAGAAAGAAATGAAAAGACAACAACTCCATGCCATTCAGAATTTTCCTGAACAGGTGGCAGGATATTTGACCTTGCTTCCAATGTCTTTGAGACTCAGACATACAGTAAATGTGTATTTTTACAGAAAAATAATGAAGAAAAAGAACCCACTTGTAAAAAAAATGCTAATAAGCCCACTTTAGATTCTGGAACCAGAAATTTGAACTTTTCCCCAAAAAACATTACAGTTTGCTTTCTGAGAAACCTATTTTTTTTTTAATTAAAATTTTAAATTTAGATATTTACACCCATACGCCCTCCATATTGCTTTATTAAAAATTGGCTTTGAGAAATAAGATGACTTTTTTCTTCAAATGACACCTCCAGGGGCCTTTTATGAGATTCACATTTGTCATGGTAGTCAGACTTTCAAACACTAGATGGTGAAGTTGACACTTTAAAGCCTGGAACAAAAAGTCCCAGTGATGCCCTGAGAGGCTACCCAGAACAGAAGCTAGACAGTTTTAAAGGAATAAAGAGGGTATGTATTAAAAAGGCCTTCAAAGGATTCGTCTTGGGCCATACAAGATCCCGGCTGTGGCTCTACCCAAGATGGACTCTGAGTCACAAGTTTACACATATTTAGGAGTTTTGGTCCATTTACATGTTGGGGTTAATTTGGTCCATTTACATGTTGGGGTTAATTCAGATTACGAAGTCCCATCCTCCCAAATTGCTCTCCTCAATTCACTGTTGTTGATACTCTTTGCGCCTGAAGCTGCAACAGTGCCCTTGGTTCTTGGGCTGGAAAAGGATTGCTTTGTCTAACTAAACTGTGAGGAGAACTTGCTAACACTTTATATGAAGTGTGGAGTTATGTACTAATGCAGTACAGAATCGGAATAATATGAAAGCTAAAACTTAAGTGATCACCAGAGCCTCATTTGTTGCTGTGGGAGTCACAAGGTCTAGAAGGAACTATGAGGGTGTTTCCCAGACTTTGCTTCAGAGACTTCAGCACTAGGAGTGATGACAGAGGACAAGAATGAACTAACTGAAATGAACAGAAGAGAGAATGGTTGTGAATTGGGAGAAACATTTGTTAAATTAAAAATTGGCTTGAAGGGTCATTGATGTCTAAAATTTCACAATGGAACTTTTGAGAAAAGGAAAACTGCTAGGTTAAAGTCATTCAAATGCTGCAATGAAAAGTTGACTTTATGTTTTGTGATATGCTACCAAGTTTATAATAATGCTAGTTAACTATTTAACTAAAAACCTTCAGATTTATTCTTGCAATCAACAAAAAAAGTCCCATAGATTATAATACTTTTAAATTATTAAGTACAGTAAGAGCCAGGTCTTTGAGAGTAAGTAGTGGGATATTTTCATCTGATAGCAATACAGAAGGCATTACCTTTTCCTGAGAACTAATACATGTATTGTTAACCTGTAGAACTAAGTATTATTTTGAATATTGTTATCTTGTAGATTTATATTTTCATCCCTTTAACACTTTTTATCTCTTAAATACCTTATTTACCCAGTATAATTTGAAGTTAAAAGCTACATAATTGGATGCTACAAACATCTTCACAGCTGGAGTAATCTGTTTTCTGTCCTTTAAGCAGTATGCAATCTAATGGAATTTGTTGCATCTGGAAAAGAGAAGCCAGATGTATTTAAGTGGTCCTATAAATATAAATGGGTTTGCTTTCACTGATTACATTAACCTATGGTCTCAGGGAAGGGGCACATATTTTACAAATAAAATATTGTTTCATCAACCTCTTCTAAAGGAGAACACATAAAAGATTCTGCATTCCTCCACTGAAGCCACCAAGCTCACAGAAAACTTCAGTGGTTCAACTTCATCAGCGGTAGTTGCTACAGGAACTCAGCCAGATCTCGAAATTCACTTGTTCAATGATGGGTTAAAAAGCATCTTTCATATTTGAAGTAGCTCTTTTGGTTTATCCATACAACATGAAAAAGCCACTTAAGCTACATTGACATGTATGATTCCTATTTTATACAGATTTTAAAACATCAATGGACTGACAAGGTATTTTACCATCGACTCTATGTTTTTGACTCTTCAAACTTCTTGTTTTTTACAAAATGTTTCCACCAGCACTACACATTGGGCAGAGTGTCCACATTGTACATAACTCCTGCTGAGGCCAGAAATATTCTGTGTTGTGTGTAAAAGACAGGGAGCTGCCAACAGGCTTTGTTAAATCAAGGCAGTAAATGGAGGCTCAAGAGAGCAGCAACAAGCTGTTGTTAACTAAAAAAAAGAACAATATTTTTAAATGGAACATCTCCATTTAGTTAAATGAAAATACAGAGAGAATTTTTGATGTCCTAGCTCCAGGAAGAAGTTATTACAATCAGGGACTAAATGTAGATATTTTATAAAAGGAAAATTGCTTTCACTGTCTCCTTAGTAACATTAAAAATACTTTAACTCAAAGTTTCATGTTACCTTTCTGACGGAGAGAAAATTTTACTACTTTATTAATTATAAAGAAAAAAAATCATAGAGAATTAGATGAAGTAATTTTTGCATAAAAAACCCAATAAAACCTCCCCCAAAAAATCAATATTTGGCCACAGCTGTAGCTCAGTCAACCAGTGTATGTTTTGGAATAATCACTGAACTGTGAAATTAACAATTGAAGCAATAAATTGGAATTTTATCTTCTTAGTTTCAAGAATTTTTTATAAAGCTTTATCAGTAGGACAATACAAAGTAGCTAAATGTGAAAGGAAACCAAAGTTCCTGTGACAACATTGAAAAGCAATGCTTACCAAGGAAAATAAATGATATTAGATTTCATTTAATCTAGCAGCAATTGGATTCTGCAGAATTGCTGAGCACTTTTTTTCCTTAAAAAAAAAAATTGTAAAAAAATTCATTCTAATGATACTAGCTCTTCTGCTAATAACCATTTAAAAATAAATACTGTGGATTTATGGACGACCTAAAGGAGAGATACAAGAGTGAAAACACCAATCATTAACAGCATTCTTTTGTAGGCTTCTAAGAAAGGGCAAACTGATTAGTATTGCTTGGTGCACTACACACCTATTTTGATTAGGGGATCACCTATTTTGATTAGGGGATCAATCTTTTTAGTATGATGGAAAGCATGTTTACTGATGGTAAACGTTCATTAAAAAAACAAAACGAAACACAACTTCCTTCCCACCAAACTGAACCCCACAGCTCTCATCTGTCAAAGCTATTCTCCTTCCCTAGTGACAAATTACAAACATTTTAACTACTACAAACATCTTTAGCTGTAGACACCAATATAACTAAAGCTGTGATTTTAATCTTTGCCCAAATATAGAGACTGCTTTTGTACCTGATTAGAAAAAAATTCAAAATCTAGTCTACCCAGACAGGAGGTGGCAACTATCTGAAAACTGACCAGCAAGGCACCAGCATCAGCAGATAAAAGTCTCAATTTCTGTGTAAACTGCAGCCTTACCAATTCTGCACCATACAGAAACCCACTGCATAACCCCATTCCCACCCGAGTCACATACCTGTCTGGGAATGGGGCCCTATGCACCAGGAATTGCGGGGGAAAAGAAGTGATTCCCTCCTTCAAACACTGTAATGTTTATTGGACTCTTGTCCCTGTAAGGTGTCATTCATCCATACACTAGGATGATGCAAACACACACTAGGAATTGCAAACACATGATTCAAAACGCAGCAGAGCTCGCCTTGACTATTTGTTAGACTGTGATTTTTCTGTGTGTATCTACAATCCATCATTAGCCTTTTCATTTAACCCCTTGCCAGTGGTCCTAACCATGATGCAAAAAAGCTCTTCTTTTGAATTTCATTTCCAGATTATTAAAACAGAAACCAAATTGAATTCCTTCCAACTGATACTGTAATAGAGCTCCCTTCGTTAACACTTAAAATCTTAAACTTTTCATTGTAATGGGCAGTAAAAATTAGCAGTTCTTTCTTTGTAAAAGGCAACCTAGACGAGACAGAGCTTTTAATCTGACCTCTTCTGAACACAAGTGAGAGATCTCATTATCAGAGATCACATTAGGACTATTAATGTCACGGTCACATCACCTTGACCAAAGTCTTTGTGGGATTGTCAGAGCAGTGTCGCGTTGGTGCTTGACTGGCCTATTTCATCAAAAGATTCAGTGGCATATGTGTTAGGTAACAGCATGTTCTTTTAATAGCTGCTGTTATATGATAGAAAATGCTCTCTTTATCCCATCCACCTATTTTAAGGCATTATTTCCGCTTGAAATGCTGTTGAGAAAGACTATACTAGCCTAAGGTGATACAATGTATTATCTCCCAGTAATAGGAAGATAAATGTATGACACTTCAGAGCAATACATCTTTGCAACCAGATCATATGAACATGAGCTGTGAGCTAATTTCTTTCAAAAGCCCAGGAGCTGCTGCAGTCTAGGAGAAATAGTGTGTGGAAAATCCAAGGGCTAAAAATATTGGGTTTGAGGTGGAAGGGGACAGGAAGGCAGAGGGAAGAAAGGTGTACAAATAGTAAGTTCTTTAGAGAGGGTAGGGCTCAGTAAATCCTGAGTAAAAACAAAAGCCTTCATGAATTAAAACTTTATTGAAAATCTGTTGTGTAAGACTGCTACCAAATGGAAGAACGTAAGCAGAGATTATTTCTCTCAGTGCCAAAATATAGAGGACCCTCTCCATTTCTCACAGGTGTGTTGACTTTGGGAAGACACAGCTACTTCCATTGCAAAAACAAAAGTAACATTTTACAATCAGCCCTGAATGCAATAAACACTGGAGGAGTGAAAACATGGCCTGTGTATGCAGCACAATACCACAGATAGTGAACTACTTGAATTCTGAAACAGCCTAGAGAGCCCAGACTCCTCTCTCAAACCTTTACGATGTTCATGTCATTCCTGGCCAGCAGAGCAGGAGTCCTTTCACTGCCCCACTGAGGCTCTGAGTGCTCATGCAAATCCTAGAGGTCTTTGTCTTTTTTGCCAGGTCACATTACCCCACCAACTTGTCAGGATCACACTGCTCTGCATTTGCTCCAGTTCTGACAAGCTGCAGACCTAAACAATTCTCTCACGAATGTTCTTCTGGAGCTTCCCTCACATTCTGAAGCTCCCCATAGCATTCAGGCCAGCAACATTTTCCTTCTTTTTGTCCTGTATGAAAGCAACTAATTTCTTTCTCAGAACTTTCTTAAGCTCTGAGATAATGTTAAGCTCTGAGATGATGTTAAACTCTGAGGCGATGTTAAGGGATAAAACATCAATTCGTCTCATCCTTGATAGCAAAAAAACCCATTTGAATCATGGATTAAAGAACTCTTCACTTTCAATACAGCTGGAAAAATGTTTTATTTAAATGTTCTTTCATTTTTTTGAAAGAGAACAAAATTATAAATTATTTTTCCTTTCTTGAACAAATATAAGAGGGGAAGACTGTCTTCTGAGCTACTGAACAAGGGGTAGAGGTCACAATTCAAAACTGAAAAGGTCCAGAGCCTAAGGGTACTCTTTCCCTGGACAAGTGGCTCAAAATGTCACAGCCTAGAACTTCATTCTCTCTTCACAGTTCTCCAATTTTAAAGAATTTCTTGGAAGGTTACAGTGTACTGAAAGCTAGAGAAGAATCCCAGACAAAACAAACAAACAAACAAACAAGATTGGAAGAGATGAATCTTGGAAGGCCTGACAGCATGATAATTATGACAGTTCATTATAAAACTGGACAAAGTTGATTTATTCAATACAAAGATTTAAAATTGTAGGCTGTTGCAACTTACACCCGAGAGTCAAGTGTTTGAAGGCATCCTGAAAACATAATATCTGCAACTGAGTTTAACAAACAAATCTGGTCATAATTTTGATGTTCATATGGTACAGGGAAAGAAAGAATTGTTTTACTTCCTAAAAAAATCTGGTACAGGGCTAGAGTTTTTATTTGGCTTAGATTCAACATCTAATTATAGATTCATAGAATGATTTTGCTAGGGAAGGATCTTAAAGATCATCAAGTTCCAACACTCCTGCCAAGGACAGACATCTAGCAAAGTCTTGTCCAAACTGGCCTTCAACACTTCCAGAGATGGGGCACAGTCTTTTTGTTTCCTGTGATTTTAGTTAAAGGAGATATATCAAGGAAGAGGACTATCCAATCTAGAACTCTTATTGCTTTCCAAAACTTAAACATTCAGTGAAAGATGCTAAATCACAGAGAATTATCTTAAAAAAATAAAATAAAAAAAAAACAAGACCTAGAAAACAGAAGAATATTTGTATCAATATCTCACCCTCCAGCCCCTAGGAAATACATAATCAGTGAAAATAATGCAAGTATTCATCTTGACTCTAACATGTACTTGAATAATTTTGTACTGCTGTAAGAGATCCTCCATTCCAGACTTTTAAATCCATATACGGCTCTGAAATGTGACTTTCAACATACATTAAATAAATTAAAATTCCTCAGAAAATATGGAATTATTTCATTCCCAATAGAAATATCAGCAATTTTCACTTCAAGCCAACAATACTAGTAATACAACCAAATCATTGACAGACATAGAGATTTTTTTTTAAGATTATCCATAAATTTGTCTACTTTTAATTTGGTTTACAGATCAGATCAATGTCTAAAATTCCTGTTCTTTGGGAGAACCAATTTCAGTTGTGTGTATTTGGGTGTAGTCTCTTCATTTGTGACTGTTTCTTTAATAAAAGAAATAAAGCTTATATTGTGTCTGGTAGCATTTCATCTTGTTATTTATATAAACTGAAATTTTGTTTTGGCAATGTCTATTAATTTAAATATCAGAGTAGAAGTCAATTGGAAAGTTCTTGCGTAAGAATTGTCTAAAATATTAGCTTTCTGAAATAAGAAAATTTGATTTTAACAAACATTTGATTAAATGGACAGGTTTCCATTATAAGCAGCCCAGTGGTTTCCTGTCCAAGAACCTGGGAAAGCATCGGAAAATCAAAGCAACAGAAGTTCACCACTGCCCACTGGTGGAAACCAGGAATTTCTTCCAGCTCATGTACTTAATCTTAAAATAAGCAAGTAATAGAGATGAGGACATGCAAGCATAGGACTTCCACATAGAATATATGCTATTACTTTCCTTCAATTACCCAAAGCAGAACTAAAATTTCATTAAAAACACTACGCTGTTTACACTTAAAATTCAAATATGCTAATTTATCATAGGTCAAATGGTCACCTCACCACTGTTGGAAGGAAGGCAATTATTTCATGGACAAAAATATTAAGATATTGGACATGGAGGCTAGGGTAACAGATATCATCCTGCTCAAGTCATCTTTATTTGCATAGGATTCAATTTAAGACTATATTTGAATGCAGGTCAGTTGAAACCCATAGGAATTCTGAGGTATAAATAAGTAGATTATCAAAGGCCATAATAAAATATTTAAATTAACCTAGCAATATAAATTCACTTGTAAAGTACTTACAAAAGATGACTAAAACCATTTGAAGTGCATTAAAGCAGCTGTTCCAACTTGAACACTAATTTATTTTAAAAAGTAGATATACCACCAAAAAGTCATAGATTTTTTTCCACTATGAAGTGTTTCAGAATTAGAGATAATTGATTTCCACTGAATCAAGACAATATTTTGATTTCTGAAATATGTTCATCACTCCTTGATTTTTTGTTTTAAAAATATTTAAAAATTAAAAAATCAAGTCACAGCTATTCAGGCTTACATTTTCAGATCTAGATTACTGTGGCTAAACAACCTGAGATGTAAATTAGTTCTCTTTCCCCTGAGAATATAATTTTTCGACACTAATGGCTAAGGCAGAGATCTGAACTAGCAACGAAGTGTGGCATTTCTACTAAAGTAACGTGCAAAAAGAGGACAAAACCAGCCTCATATTTCACTATCACAATATTTGCACTATAACAATATTTGCCTCCAATTTGTTGGCATGAAAATTCATGTCTGAATACCCCAGGAATTAAGAATAATTGCACATTTACTTTACAGAACATAAGATTACACTAGGCATTAAAGTTTTTGAAGTCTTTATCCTATTACTGACAATGAAAGAGAAACACCTTAGACAAACTCTCATTTTATGCAAGTGTGGTATCAATAGCAATTTTTATATTCAAACATTCTCTTCCACAATTTTTTTAAACTAAAACACTGACACTGAAAAAAAAAAGTTATGAAATAAAGACAAACCAAAATGATTTAGGAGAAAAGAAGGAAGAGATCTGTCTGCATGTGTCTTGAAAATCTGCATATTTGAGTGAGCTTGGATTGAAACTCATCTTTAAGAGTACAAGAGCCAGGGTTTGGCTTTATGAAGTGAATGTTTAATGGGGTATACTCCCTTATTCACTCAATTTACTCACTTTACATTTATGTTGGCATGTCAGTGCCTTATTATCAAAGTGTTGCAGAAAATAAAAAGCCATTCATTAATTTCACATCTTTGTAAACAGTCATACCAGCATGGGTATTTTTTCCTGTTAGAAAATAATGTGATAGAATGCTTGTCTATTTTCTAGAATATATATTTTATGTTCAAAATTTCTGAAAGTATATTGAAGAAAATCTATTTACAAGTGCATAATAGGATTTAAGGACCTGTTACAGAAAATAATGTTGTATAATAGTATCTGTCAATAATATCTGTGTCAACAAAATTCATCACAATTTATGTTCTCAAATATTTAAGAGAGACAAGGAATAAAAGGACTTTGCTTTTAGCTTTGTACTGTGGGACCCAGACACAGATGTACTAACAGCCAGACTAGCTAACAGCAAGGCAAGGAATGCTGGGCCATCTTTGCTCTAGGCATGTTCCAGATAGGGCAAGGCAGTGTTGCTTGCACAAAATCTACAGCTCCTTTGCCTCCAAAACCACAAAAACAAATTAGACTAGGAAGGGAGCATCATTTACCCTAAAATGATTCTTTAATTTTCATTTAGGATTTGTACAGACAGAATTTATGAAACAGAAGGTTGGTTTAGAAGTAAAACATCAAAAAGTCAAGGAATACTGATCATATATTTTTTAATACAGACCGTGGATTTTCATTGTATCCCATGTATAACTGAAGTCTTTAAAACTTTTTCTTTGCTTTTACTTATACTTCAGACTATTTTGTCTCATGTTTTACTGAGAGAGACTATGCCAACTGAAGCTTCAAAGCAGTGGGAAGGAAAAACATAGAACACATGTGACCATCCAGAGAGTACCATACATAACGTGAGCCAACCAAAGGCCCAGAGTGAGCAAGATAAAAGCCCAAGATGGGGAAGGAAGCAAAATTTCTCTTGAACACTCAAACAGTATATAGAGTTGCAAAGTATATAATGTCTTTCTGAGGTCTATGCAGTTATTTCTTCAGTTCTGCTATTGCATTCAGCACAGGCAGGTAAAGGAAAAGACGGAGGGTTAAAAAAAAAACATTTAAGACATTCTTCCATTTACAAACGCATAGACCTGAAGATCATTGTCAGAGAAGGTCTGGAGAAAAAGAAGATAAATCTTCACAGAAATTGGAGAGTGGAAACATTAATCTCAAGAGGTCAAATCATTCAAAGCCTTCTAGAAGAATCTTAGCTAGTGCACACTGACACTAACCTTGTGATCTCACCATCAGTTCAGAAGATTCTGAGCTCAAATAACTGGAAATCAGATCGGGTTTCCAAGTATGCACATAGAGGTATTTGAAAATAACAACAGCAACAACAAAAATCCAGGGAATTCAGTTAAGCTAGAGTCAAATTTTGGGATTTGGTATTACCTGTGAGCAAAGGTACAAAGCTCTAACTCTGTAGCACTGTCTGCAACCATTGCAGCACCCAGCCCTTAATATTGCATCAGCCTTCACAAGCTGCCAGGATGCAGAACCTCTCACAAGTGTTATTTCAGGTTCCTCATATTGCTGTCACATGTAACCATTTCATCCTAAAATAATCCCTCTCACCGTGTATAAGCACAAAAGGGTACACTCCATAGCAGAAAAGGTGGATTGAGAAAAGACATGGCAAAAAGAAACACCATACCTGAGACAATGCACATCACCCTGCTGTGCAAGTCCCCAGCTGTCAGTGAGAAGAAATTTCAGAAAACTTACAGGAGTTTTTGCTAGGTAACAGGACTGGCAAGATCAAAAATACACCTCCTCTTTACCCATCTAGATTCTTTTCCCTCTTCTGTTTCACATATATATTGATTTTTAGATATGATACACACATGCATACTTTTCATCAGATGTTAAAAACACATTTGTTCTGATTGTAAGATTTTTCTTGGAGATATCTTTTTTATTAATTTTATGCTAAGAAATTAGGCCCAATTTCTTTCAAGCACCACTCCCAAGAACAAGATTAAAAGGAAGTCGTTTTGAAATCTCAAAGTGTTCATGTTGAAACCAACTCCACAAGCCAAAACAGAAATGATATATTTTATTTTTGTTGCAGTGCAGTTTTCATGAATGAAGAACCAAATTCCACTGAGTTTTCTATTTGTAGCTGTCTTGAAAAAAAGGAATGTAAAAATCAGAGCAGACTTTGTAGCATGAAAAAGATGTATTAATTCCTCACACAAATTTTAAGCCCTTCAGTTCTTAGACTACACATTTTCCAAATAATTACATTTTCAGCATAAAAAACGACCATAAAGTTAAGCAAATTTTATATGCTTCTCTTTCCCCTGATTAACTACTGAAATAACAGAATAAAACTCAGGTAGTATGTGTAAGCTTTATATTTCCTTCTGGTTTCACCATTCCAACACTCTTACTCAATACATACTTACTTAGTGACACTTAACAGAAAACACATCAGTTTTGGATTCTTTTTTTGACGTAAGATGTCAAACTTCTGCATTACTCCATACCAAATAACACATTACATTCTTAAATTTTTGCCTTGAAAAATGCTTACAACTAACACAATCACCCATAATGCAAGACTCTACCAGATGCAAATGCTTTATTCAGGTAAATTCATGCTAGAAATATCAAGTTTAATTAATACTTATATCTTTATTTTTGAAAAAAATGCTTTTAAAAGACTTTGTTGGTAGCTTTGTATTCTAAAATATTTTTCTGTCCTGAGAGGTAACACAGGTTTTTTTTAAAAAGACCTAGAAACACACCAATATATGTCGCACACAAATTCTTGTGTTCTGGTGTTTTTTGTTTTCTATTGCCAATGCAAGTTCATCAAAAATTTCTTGTTATCGTCCAACATCCAAAACATCTATAATTTTCAGAGTGACTTTACTTTATGCAATTAGTAGTAAGTCAGGAGGTTGGGAGAGAGAGAAGTGTCAGAAGATTCCTCCACATCCCACAGTAGAAATATTCCAGTTTCCAGGTGTCACCTGTGTCTGCAACCAGAATGCCAACAAGCAGAAATGATTAAGAAATCCTGGCTCCCTCATGTGCACCTCAAAACCTAATGGTTCCCTTACTGCTGTCATACTTGCTCCCACTTCCACTGCATTCAAAATTAACTGATTGATATCAAATAAATGTTGACACAATAAATAGAATAAGGCAGAATTAAAGCCAATTTCCTATATCCCCTATTCTTTGTAATCACTGGACAAAGACTTAGGTGGAGGAAACTCCTATCACTAAAAACCAAAGGAACCCCAAATAACAAACAAAAATTCCAAAATGCCCACAGCATGCTGCTTATCTCAGCAGAGATGAAGTATTTCTGGGTATTTTTAGAAAACCATAGGATAGTTTTATTGATAGATGCCAGCATCACCAGAGGAATTTTTCAAGTCAAAATTTGACCTGAAGAGGAACTTCAGACCCTAAATCCTTTCTGAATCTCATCTCTTATACTCCCAACCTACAGAAAGTAGACATACTCCTACAACCCCACAGAGAATTGGTGTTTACTATTAAAATCTCTAATTAAGACTATTGTGTTAGTCAGAAAAACAGCAAAAGGCTTATAAAGAGTTTCAACATTGTCATTTAGAAACACAGTGATGGATTCACAAACAATACAGAGTATCATATTAATTTCAATTACATCTAATATCACTCAGGAGAACAGTGAATAAACCTAAATCATTCTGAATTATTGTAGCACAAGAAGCAATAAAATATGACAGATTCTGCAACTGTATTGTAAAAAGATGTTATATTTTATGTATTAATGCAAGTCAAAGCTCTGAAGTGATTGCATTCAAATCTTTCAAGCACAGATAAATTCAAGATTTTTATACCTCAGTAGAAAATATACAGAGTTTGCATATATCTGTAAATGTAAATTTCAGTTTTTAAATTCTAGTAAACCAAAAAGAGTGGCTAATGATTTATCAGTGTTTACAATGCTAGGTGAGATTAACTGGAAAACAGTGAAAGATTTTATTATCACTAAGAACGAAGGCAGAGTATACCGAATTAATGAAACTTTATACATCTGAACCTATGAATTTTCTTAAAAGGTTACCTGGATACTGAAAAGAATCTGGAAAAATATTTCCAGAAATGCTGTGTTCTCCCTTTGTCATCAGTTCCTTAAGGTCTAGGGTCAGAATCTTGCAGTGGGAAGAAAGAAGTCTCACTTAAGGAAGGGGAGAGACAACATCTGTGAACCACGTATGTAAGCCAAAGTATGTGATTGATTTCTCTCATATACATTCCAGTCTTCAACACCAAAGAAAGCCAAATATTCATCTATCCATGTTATCATAAATTCTTACCCATCATTAAGTAACATTGTAAGTAATTTTTCTTTGACTACTTAGGGAAAAGAAGGTTTTCCTTGTCTGTTTCAAGGCTTAACTTGAGTCATTTTTAATGAGCCATAATTCCTATATAATAACATTGGTAGAAGTATTAGCCTGGAGACTATTTTCTCCCTGTTCATAAAGTCTATACACAGAAATTGTTTGTCCTATTATTAAGCCACTCATGAGTCATCCGCCTTAAAAAGCTCACACTTCCAACTGATAGCTTCTCAAATGCTTCACCAGTCACTGAACATTGAGAAGACTGAGCAAGGATTGACGGTGCAAGCATAAAAGTGCATTAAAATCTCATTTTACTATAGATTTTTTATTATTTTTTCATAATAAAGTTTTGAAATTTGAGAGCACTAAGTGTAAACAAATTTAACATCAGCCATTAAGATGTGGATAAACCATAGCTGCTCATAACAATAAATGTGTCTGATCCATGCATATATATTTATTGTTGGGTCTAGCTTTTAGACTAGTGGACTCTACTGAAAGCAGAAAACTGAAAAGCAATCAATTGTTTTTAGCATCTTGTATACTTCTGCGCTGCAACATCCAGGACACAGGACCAAAACTGGTGAAATAAAAATTCACCTAATCCAGCATTTATTCCAAAATGTATTAGATGATAAATGATAAATACAAATAAAATCATATATAAGCCAAATTATTGGCCAGAATGTTTAATTCTTCCTTGAATACAAAACGCTTCAAAAATTCTGCACAAAAATGCCTTTTGGAAACAGAAGTTTAAAATCCTAATTACTTGCAGGAATCTGCTCCTCAGCACAGAGCCTTACAGTGCTGTAGAACTGCCTACATAATGTTAATATTCAGGCCTTGAACGCAGAAATACCTTGGTGCAATGTATCTGTCTTAAAATGTAATCATACTAAAACTTTGTCAGGAGCAAGATCAAGCTCTAGAATTCCTCTTCGGGAAGTGTAGTTTAGAGACCACATGTAGTTTCCTGAAATATAACAGAGTAGGGAAAAAAATAGAATCTTCTGGGGTTTTTTTGTGGAAAACACAAATGATTTCGTAGAAGTTTATCTCTTAGCAAGAGATTTGGACTATCCTTGTAACAGACCAAGTCACAATGACAATGTCAGACTGGCATGCATATTGCACTTAATAATCCATCCCACAGAAGTTCATTGGGCTGCTGTTAGTCACTCTAGGTTATTTTGACAAATATGGGTAAAATTCAATACAAATCAAGTCATAGTTCTCCCCTTTACTGTAAAGCATATCTTTCTTATTTTATTAATA
>JAYDZK010000202.1:36248826-36263758 GCA_034509185.1 Euphonia xanthogaster | reverse complement strand
GAAAAACTACAGAAAAACAAAATATTTTCCCGGTCAGTTCACCTTGGCAAATGCACTGACAATTGTTATGTGTCTATTTAGTGTCCTTCGGAGTTTGGTGAAAGATATTTGGAAAAAAAATCTGGTACTGAAGGCTAAACTGAGTCCACGCTTAAGTGCTTTCTTAATTTCACTGGCTGTTTTTGTATGCCACTTTCAGGCTTTATCTATAGGCACTTCAAATCACAAAAAGTTTGTTAAAATCTCAGTTATTTTTATGACCTGGCAAGGTCTAGACAACATTATCTTGGCAGAATGGCCCTGTCTTCAAGCTAATCAGTTAAGGGTAACAGTACAAGCTTTTCCATAAACAAATAGATCCAACTACCAACGGGTAGTTTGTTGTTTGTTTCACTATCTGGAAAGCAAATTATCTCACATAAGGCATATCAATCACTACTGGTCATAAATTACTGTTGACTTTGACAAGCTGTCAGTAAAAAAAGTCCTATTTCAAAATTAAAAAGAAGAAAGAAAAATTCCTTCCCCCTAGCAGTAAACACAAACCCTTCAGAATCCTCAGACAAGCATCTGCACCTGAAAATGGTCAGCTTGAGACCCAGTCCAGCACAAATCTTGTAAAAGCTGTCTATTCCATAGGAATACAAACAGCCAGGTTGGAAGGGACCCTGATAGATCATCTGGTCCAGCCTTCCTTGGTAAAGGAAGCCTAGATGAGGTTATTTAGCAATGTCCAACTACATCCTGAAAATCTTCAGTTATGAGGACAGATAATAATCACACCCCTGAGGAGGCTGCCCTGAGTATCCTAGCATTTTTTGAGACATTTATAGCATTCTGAAACTCCTCCCATTTGCCTTCATTCAATAAGAAATAGATTTTTTTAAAAAATCACATTTTGTAACACATTTACGCAAAATAGTTGTGCCTTAAAATTTTTTCTGAATGCTATGCTGAAAGGGGAAAATGGGGGTACATGGAGCCATCTTCCTTACTGCATTTTAATGTCTATTAAGACAAGCTCCTTGCACATAACTCATTTTTGGAGAAAATGTTTCAAAGAACTGAATTTTGCTTTTCTTGTAGCTGGAAAGAAATTCTGGTTCACTGTAATGCCAGGCTCCAAACATCTCATGGTTGCCCAGGTGTTTCCCGCCCGCTTGCTCTGCAAGATGTCTGCACTGTATTTAACTTCAGAAGTTCATTTATACGTGCAACCTTACGATAAAAGATATTGTGTCTCACTACTGCCAATATGCATGAAATAGCTTTGTTATTAGCTCTGGCAACGCAACAGTTTTTCCATTTTTCATTTGTTTCACCTTAAGGCCTTCACTTGTTCAAAGTGATTCCCACTGGTATCCAGGCATTCATAATAATGAAAAACCATTTTTCTGAAGTAATAGTCCATAATATACTACCTTTAAGAAAGAGCACTGTGAAAGAAGCGTCATGCTGGTTATATTGAAGATTTTTTCAAAGCATTCTCCTTAATCTCAGTTTTAAATACAACCATTTAAATGAAACATAACCATAAAACATAACTGCCAAGATAAGTCTAAATACATTTCAAAACCCTTCCTCCTCATGTTGCGTGGACTACATCATTATAATAAAAATAGTCAGTCTCATTTTAACATTAAATGAAAAATAAACACCATAATTGAAGTATGGACTCTTAACACTGCTCAGATATTTGAAACACAATGTTCTATCCTATTTTTCACTGACATCAGGGTTCACTCCATTCACTGCTAATCTTTGTGAAATACAGAAACAGATTGTGAAACAAGTAAACAATTACTATTACCTGAGCAAATAAAGAATTGAGATGCTTTCAAGAATCAATATGATTTAGCTTGCATTTGCTTTATACAGATTTTGCATTGCCTCTTTTTCTTGAATGTGGGGACATAGCTTGGATTTTTTGTGCAAAGAGAGCTTCTGAACTATGTCAAAATTTGTCTGTTACTATTGCTGCTGAATCCCATTCCAACTAAGTGGAGCTAATGGTCATCTTTTTCCTCAATATGTTTTGATTTGTTGCCTTATCTGCTGACAAGGATGTCATAAAAGCTTCAACCCTTTCACCTTTATTAAAAGCTTTTGATGAATGAGATATTTTTGTGAAGATGTTTTTATGCAGCAAAAATATTTTGAACTTTCCTCTGGAAGAAGTATCTAGATACTAATGAAAAAATTAGTAATATTTCCAGCAGATCAGATCTGTTTGAAAATCCTATGTATTAATAACGTCTCAGACATGGGATTTCTTCTTTGCCTCCATCATCAGGGTGATACTCAATGAGCTGGATGGATCCCACATCTACATTCAGCTATGCCAAGAAGCAGATAAAAAAGAATTTTTACTCACATTTTAGAGTTTGGACAGAAAATAGAAATAGCAATACTGTGGAAAAGATTTTGATAATAACTATACACATTCTCAAGGTCAGACAACATCACAATCTCCAAAGCATTTGGAGACTTCAGTTTGTCAGAGAATTAAAAACACAGTTCTGTTTTCCTCAAAGTGGTATAAGGCAGTGCCACAGAGACAAGAACAGAACTGTTGACAGCATCAGTTTCTCTCTGTACTCCTGAAGACTGCATCCTAACCCTACTGAGGCCCAGAAAATGCACAGCAGCTTAATTTGCTTTTTGCCATTACTGCATTCCCACTCCCTTGGTAATAGGCCTCATATTGTTAGATATCCTAATTGCTGAACTGACACACTGCATTTGTAATGCAAGGCTATTTACATTTGTATTGCAGTTTTTCATCCAACTTCCTTTCTTCCAAGGAAGAGGTCACAAAAATCCACTATAGGATTACTCATCAGCCAGAGACTATTTGAGTTCTGCACATTTATGTCTCCAGATTGAAAGTATGAATCACTCTTCTACATCATTTCTGCGTGTAGACCACAGCTCTCTATCAGGAAATATGAATGAATTTGAATTTGATCCACCAGGGCCTCATCTGTTCAAAAATTTCACACTCAATATAACTGGCATATTTTTCTTCTGTGTCTCATGTCCTTAGCTGACATACAGGACCATTTCTTTTAAAAAATCCAAAACATGGTTTAATAACAGTTCCAGCAAGAAGCACCCTTACTGAGAATTAAGAATGAAAAATATATACAATTGAAACAGTGATGATAAATTGACCTTGTTTATTTTTCCAGGATTTCTGGAGTTCAGGGCTCAAACTGAAACTTCAGTATTAAATACATACTAAGAGTATATGGCACTTTCACCACAGTTTTATGATTTTAGTTGAATGCGAATTTTCTTGTCTACATCTGTGACTGAAATAGACATGCTTCAAGTTCTGCCTCTCCTCAAGAAAAAACTAAAGTCTAAAAATATACAAGAAGCATCATTCAGAATGAAGAAACTTGATACTCCAAGTTTGAGTGCATGATAACATATAAGTAGAAACAAGATATCTTTCAATGAAAGAAGCTTCTTAATTCAGCAAAAACTTCCCTTCATTAATGACTCTAAGGAGCACAAAACAAGTTTGCTGATGATACTAAACCAGGAGGAGCTGTCAACTCCCTTGAAGGCAGAGAGGCCCTGCAGAGGCACCTCAACAAATTAGAGGGCTGAGCAATCACCAACCATATGTTTAACAAGGAAATGTGCACCTGGGTTGGGGCAGCCCTGGATGTACAGACAGACAGGAGAATGAGAAGCTGGAAAGCAGAGCCATGGAAAGGGACATGGGAGTCTGGGTTGACTGGAAGTTGAAACTGAGTCAGCAGTGCCCTGAAAGCCAGGAAGGTGTGACTCTTGAGGTGTCCTGTGCAGGGCCAGGAATTGGAGTCGATGATCCTGATGGGTCCCTTCCAACACAGAATATTCTACAATTCTGTAATTGCCAGTCTTCAATAAGGCCAAAGCTGTGAAATGCATGGGAACTTGCCATCCTGCCAACAAACACAGAACTCCACTGGTATTGTTTTGTAGATGGAGAAAGGATTTTTCCTAGGAAGGTTTTTTAACTAGGGTTTTTGACACTACACGTACTGCAACGCGAGCATGTAAAGCTACAGATTTCCACTTCCTTTAATCCCTTATCTTCATGTCTCAAAGCATCCTCAAGGATATTGTCATTCTGAAATTTACCAAGATTGGAAATTTTTAGAAACTGCTAGCTTTCAATCCATTAGCTAAATCATTAAAGCTACAGTGAAATGTAGCCTATGGAGTCCCACTGTTGTAACTGTGCCTTGTAAAAGCATCCCCTGAAATATGACTCAGAAAGAACAATCACCTGTTTGCTTACAGAGCAGGACACATTTTCTTCTCCATGGAGGAGAAGGACCACAGGGTCCTTCACATGCCTGTGCTTTGCGAGCACCCACTTAAGGGCAAAGCAGATAATTTCTGAGTACACAACACATCCATGATCTAAGTGAGTGGGAGTCTCTGAGTAGAGTACCTCTACCATTTCCCAACAGCTATCCTCTTCAAGTGCTTACCTTAAGTCCCAAAATAGTTTTCTGCATCTACTAATGGAAAACCTGTATGAGGACAATGTCTTTCTTCACATTAAGAAAACATTTGTTTAAGTAAAGCCTTGAAATAAAAATCTCAATTCTGCTGAAATTTTATATTGCTTAATGACTTTACTACAAGTGAGGAAAGAAATGCACTTCTGTAAATTTTGTATGCAGAGCCTGCTCTTTTCTGAAATTCTTTATCTTAATTCATATGTTTTCTTTATTAATAAAGCTATAAGTTCCATATCAACTTTATAGCTACACCTGAAGTAAAATTCATCTTATATTGAATGCAACCAAGGATGTTACAACTAATATGTGAAACACATATATGACTAAAACAGAATGGTTTTATGATTCATTATCACTTTATACTTCTGAAGAGTCTTTCAGTTTCTGGTTATGTTAGTGTGTAGTTACGTTGTAGTTATGTCGAAGGCACTTAAAAATTTTAACATTATCTCCATTCAATGAGAACATAACAGAGATAATAAAAAATAAATATTTGAAATTAAGGTATAAACATTGCAAATCATTAATTCAAGATAAGGCTTCAATATTTCTTTTGAACCATATTTAAGACAAACCCTAGTGCTGTGTAAGATTTAAGCATGTGCACACAAGTCACAAATACACATCTGATTTAGGCCATGTAATAATTAATAAAGCAGAAAAGAAACTAAACACTATCTACAGCTAAGTAGTACAAGCTGTCTGTCACATCTGTCCCCTACCTACAACTTGACAATAACCAGAGCAGGATAGTCACTCCAGCCTCCTTTAAGTGTCTGGCCATCACTCTAACCTCCCACTGTTGAACCATCTAGGAGCGTAGCATTAGGAATTTCTGCAATTGGATCATCCAGGAACAAAATAATTGCCATGCTTGATCAGAAAGCTGGCAAAAATTAGCTGAAATAAAAAGAAGCTTGCTGTTTCAGACTTTTATTATTCACTTAAATAATGCTACAAGTCAGTTCAATGATATTCAGTTTGTTAGAGACACTTTAAAGGTGAGATGCATCATGTGAATGATCAGCACATACATTTAGAAAATACTGAGCATTTAATAGAGATTTTTAAAAAAAATTACTAGATATAGATTAACATTTATTTAATAAAAATGAAGAATACACAGGAAACTTGATGAATAGCTTTGAGGCAAAACCCTTTGTTTACAGCACATTTGTAGAGGAAAAAGTTTCTGTAACATTTTATATTCCAGCACTTACAAGTTACAGAAGCAGCAGTGAACATTTAAATCTGAGATTTTTTGAGACAAATAAAAAGCAAAAAAGTATCTAATAGTGTTTTTTGTTAACAGCCTAACCTATAACAGCTAAAACTCCTACAAGAAAGAACATGTATAAAGCCACATCTAAAGGGACAAAACAACATGTATTTAATAAGTGCTACTTTTCAGTCAATATCTGATAGAGTTATTACCGAAATAACTTGTTCACTGTGACACTAACATATTCTGTCTTTAAAAAAAATCCACCTTCAGAAACACACAAGATGCTCTCTGCAAGACTCAACAGTAATGTGCTAAGTGCACTAGTACAATAGCTTTCCTCTGAGTTTCCTCTTAAAGGATTACAATGAAGGGTATATCTGATGAAACCAAAGATGAGTTATGGGATATGGATACTTGAAGACAGATTAGCACAGATATTGGATTCACAGATCAGGTCAGGACAATCATCTTCACAGCTCTACAAAGACAGCTGTTGACTTTGAATCATCTCCAGCTATATAGTTTTTGTCAGTAGATAAGAGGATTTTTAATTTAATAAGTACATGTATATGATCACTTGGACACCAAATTTAACTTAAACTCCACATTTTCTATAAGTTATTATAAAATACATGCTCAACCAAGTTGAAACTCTAAGTATTTCATAGCATCATTTAGAGCAATAGCATCATCATCCTTAAGAATCTGACCATATTCCAGTACTGACACCAGCGAACCACATCCCCAAGTACACAACTTCACATCTACACACTTTTTAAATACCTGCAGGGATGGGGTCTCCACCACTTCCCTGAGCATCCTGTTCCAAAGCTTGACAACCCTTTCAGAGATTATTTTTTTTCCAGTATCCAAGCTGAAACTCCCCTAACACAACCTGAAGCCATTTCCTCTTGTCCTATCCTTTGTTATCTGGGTGAAGAGACTGACCTCCACCTTGCCACTAGTGGAGAGAAGGTCCCCCTGAATCTCCTTTTCCCCAGACTAAATACCCCCATCTCTTTTAGCCAGCCCTCATCAGACCTGTGCTCTCATCCTTCACCAGCTTTGCTGCCCTTTTGTGGACAGCACCTCCACGTCCTTCTAGTAGTGAGGGGCCCAGAACTGAACACAGGATCTGAGCTGTGGCCTCACCAGTGCCATGTGCAGGGGGACAATCACTGTCTGGTCCTGCTGGCCACACTATCTAGTGCAATCCAGTGTATAATATTCTCAAAATGGTGTTCCATATGCATTTCTCTTTAAAGCACACATGCTGAAGAACAGCCCTGCAAGCTGTACAGGCCATTTCTACATAAGTGAGCCTCAAAAGGCAGACAGACTTTTCCTAAAACTTAAGTTAAACAGAGTACCTTGAAAATTAAACTACTTTAGTTCATTCCCATTTCCTAATATTGAAGAACTCTCTGGGTGCAAAGTGCCTGGCACAGCTTTAGCATTACTGAAAGTTTATGCTTTCAAGACTTAAATGATATTTTTAAACTATATCTCTTTAAGTTATGAGTACATGATCAACTCACCCCTTCCTCCTTTCCAGAAGAATGAGGCTAAGAAAAAACTTCATTAAAAGGATGGCCAAATAGTTGCATTAAGTGAATCAACAAAACAGGAGTAACTGTTTAGAATTACGTCTCTCAAATCTTTCTTAGACCCCTCCCCATATAAGCAATTTGCCACACACAAATAGAAGCTGGACAGTGAGTTGAGAGTAGCACACCTTCAAAAAAAAACCCCAGTGGTCAATTATTGAAACCATCTTCTCCCACTGTCAAGCTACTGTTAGGCAAAAAATTAGAGCACATCTCTACACAGTCCATAGCTTAAGTTGTACAGTCAAATTTCAGAGGGCATTTATAGTGCTCATGGAAAAGTTTTTGCACTTGGCTTAAAACTAGAGTTATCAAAATAGTTTTCATTTAGAGCAAAATCAGAAAGACAATGCCAAACAGCTCCTAGAAATAATTCCAAAATATAGGCACAAACCCAATAGTGACTTAGGAAATGCTATACTAACACCAACTGATAGTCATGTTACAAGCCCTCCTCATATGTGCTTCCTCTCACATCTGTGTTTCACTGATGAACACCCCTAGCTAGACATGTTTAAGTAGGAAGCATTAGATAAGAACAAAACCAAAAACTATCAGTTTGTTTCAGGGAAAAGAAAAAATCAAATAATTAAATATGATCCTTTTCAAAGGTGTGACAGATACTACAAACATGAAATAAGGAACAAGACAGTAAAAGCTTATGTTAGGAAGCAGATGGACTTGAGAATTAATAGAATTGAAACAAACAGAAAAATAATAGCAATATGAGAAGTCCAATAAACATCTCTGCCTTTTCCCTAATAGTAGGCATTATTACACCTCAATGCAAATGATCCAGTCATTCAAGCCCTTATAAGCAAATCAAAATATGTTATCAAGCACTCATTCTATATTAAAAGTAATGAATGTAAAACCAATGCAATGTAATTGATTATCACAAAAACAATACATTTTACAGTAAATTAATTAGCTGAAACGGGTCAATAATGGGTGAAACAGGTGTAAAAATTGTTCAAGAAAAGCTACTCAGGAAAAAATGGGAAAAAAATAGTTTGGTTTGCATTCACAACTCTGAGAATCAGTTTTGAGTAACAGTGTTTATAAAGAAACAGCCAGCTACTAAAATAAGCTTTCCCAGGTCTTACATTTTGGAATCACTTTCCAGATCTCCTGGAAAAAAGGATCTTCTGCAACCTATTTATGTCATACAGGAATCCAAAGGTTATTGACTGTTTGCACAGCTCATAATATCCTTACTAGATTTATGTCCTTTCTTTATCCTTATGATGCATGTATTCTGTACAGTCAGTAGAAAGGAGCTGAGCACAAACCACAGCAAGAGAGAGAGAACAATCACTGGGAGATTTTCCATTGTTTTATGTCTTTAGTATTTACTGTCTCCTAAATTCATACTTGTGTTTCTTTCTTACTGGACATACTGCAAAATCTGTATACTCTCAAGATGAACAAGGAAAATGCTGTAAAATAGGGCAGGATAAGAAAATTTCGATGTCCAGCTTTCATTCCTCTCTTTTTATGTATACCTGCTGTCACTATGACTTTGCTGCATCTCTTCATGGCCACTGAGAAGTGCTTTTAGAAAGTAGTTTGTTTTGGGGTTTTGGTGCAGGTTTTTTACATTTTAATTTATAATACTTCAGTAGAAACAAAGGTAATCCAGCCGAAAGAGATTTCAAAAATATCTATCTAAACCCCTACTTTAAGCACAAAAATCAACACAACCTAAAATATAAAGCATTGAGACATCCTCATTATAAGTCTACTCACCACAAGACCTACAGATTTTCAACTATATTAAAAAATACTCTCAGCCCTACTATGTTTTACACATGCAAGCAATCATATTTCTAGCATCAAAATCCATGGGAGTTAATTTGCACAGGTACAATATGCTTCTCTGTTATTTTTTTTTGCATGCAAAATTATCCCATGGGTGAATTAAAAAAAAACAAAACACTCAAACAAACAGAAGAAACTGAAAGTTTCACACTGGGAAAATGGCAGGCTCTGGATATTTAAGAATTGTTCTAATATGATTACATGGAGTAATTAAATTTAAAAAAAACAAGGAGCACTCACTAACTAGCAGGAATGGTCTCCCTTGAGGCTTGAGCCAGCAAAACAGTCACAGGGCAGCTGACTCCAGCAGAACAGCTCACTTGCTTTGAGCTAAGCAGAGTTAAATGGATTGAACCCTTGATTAATTAATGGAGCGTTTCATACAAAGTATGAAATTAACTTGGAAATCTTTCTGCTTTTGATTGAACCGTGCACTCAATGGCTCATAGGCATCTCGACCCTCTTCATAGACCGTTCTGATATCTGAGAGAAAATACTAAGTTGCCATTGATTCTTATTTTCTAACAGAAATTATGAGCACATAAAGAGAAGATCATATCTTACTCCAAGACAGTCAAGACACCACAGACAACAGATCAGCTACACCTCAGAACTTCTTTTCAGTGATGACTACTTTTGGAGTACAAACTTCTACTGCATTTATATACTTTCTTAGTTGTCTTCCTATAAAGGGAATACATACAGACACTTTTTGTAACTTTTTGTAAATGACTAATATTTAACAATAATTTTATATTTTGATATCAGAAAACTTGGTGGTATTTTTTATGTATATACCTGTTATTTACAGGATGGGAAGTGTTTTCATGTGACACATTATTACTCTGAAATAAAACTTACATATTACACTGAAATAACTTTTAACATTGACCAGGATCTTACACTAAGAATAAAGTATAGACCATTTATCTGCATTTTAATTTCTGTTACTACCTTAAGCCACCTCTCCAGATATTGGTGTCTCATATAGATTAGCACAGATCTAAAGATCATAACAGATAATACTGCTGCCACTGGAACTCAGGAACTCCATCTGACTTATGAGAATTAAGGTCAAAGGTAGAATATGTTTGAGAAGAAAAAATATCTGAACAATAAAACATGCAATCTGGTGTTTCACAGTTTGATAAAAGACTGAAAGTTTATTCAACCAAGAATTAGAAACAATTTATTTGTGTGCACCCCAAAATTAAATGCAATAGCCAAAAAGCCTATTTATTTTAGTTATCCCAAGTCTTGCTTTTGAGGCAATACATTTCCAGAATGCTATGTTTCAGCCTTGTGGTGAGCACAAACACATTTCATTTTTTAGAGAAAACTGGCAAATTATTTCATACAGACTCCACTTTGTTTTTAGAGACTGAAATACAATTCTAAGCCTTTTCTTGCTTGTTGAGCTACATTGAACAACTACATTTTTCTTTTTAGTGAAGTTACTCTCATATTTTAAAAATGGCCTTTCTATTTTAGGACTGTATTCATTGAAAAACATATATATTCTATTTGTAGTTTTGTGTTTAGTAATAGGTCAAAGCCTCTGGGGTTTCACACTTGAATGAATTACATCCTGGGGAATCCTGTGTACTGAGAAAGCCAGACTAATTAACATAATCAAACATGTCTCAGTAAAACCAGTATCTAAAACTACAGTGATGTCATATCCCATCACAACACCCTCTTTAAATGCTAGAATGTACAAACTGGCAATGCAAGTGTGGTAAGGACTGCATAAATGAGGTCTCTATTCCTTACCATTATGATATGTAGGGTTTTCAGCTGTCAGTTTGGAAGCCAATCTTATAAGAAAGTAATAAACTCTGTAGCTGAATGTATCATGATAAAGCATTTGGGGTTTATAGATTCACATGTTTTAGCATTGGAGCCATGGCTGACTTGAACTGAATCTCAAGGGTCATCAGACTTTACCCAGTGGCTTCTGGACCAAACCTAGAATATACAACCTTTAAAGAAAGGTGATCAGTTTTGCTCCCTTTTTAGGTATTTCAAAAATTTAATTGCTTCAAAGTAAGATTATTCTTCTTCTATTCTGAATTAATAATTTATCAGGTTCCAGTCTTGCCAATTTACTACCTCTAATTATTTGAAACTTTAAAATTTTTACCTTGACTTCACAATTTATTTTACTTCATGCAGGTGTCTAAAGACCTCTCAGTTTTTTTACAGGATGAAGTTTAATCTTCTATTAAAAAAAGTATTCCAAGCTGTAGCATTCTTGTAGTTCTTTTCAGAAACATTTGAAATTTGTCAGATGCCTTTTTACAGGATGATTAAACATATTGAACCATAATGTGTTTATGATTGGGCATACTAAAATTATAATAATAATTTCTCATGACTACAACTATGATTAGTTTTTCTTAATATTCCAGAATAATGCTATCACACCAAAAGGCACATTAATTAATCCTTCTACCCATATACGCACTTCAGTTCCTCTGTGTGAATAACTTGAAGTAGCTACATTATCTTGCATTCAGTTGTATAAATTGTGTGTTAATAAACTGAGGTAGACTATAATATTGACCTATCATATTTCTTGTTGTCCTAATATCCAAAGTTTTTCAAGTATCTCCATTTCTGGAACAAAACAAAAAAAAAATTTTATGATTCTCATTAGAAGCATCTTCTTCCAGTAGCCTCAAACCATTTTTGCCTCACAGGCTACTCCCAGTGAACACTTCTCAAGCTCATAAACACAAGTGATTTACTTTCATATATACCTAAATCATGGTTGAACCAGGGCTATAGCTGCTATCCATCCTGCTGGTTATAAGGAGAATTAGAGATTGACTTTAGAATATTTTGGTGAAAACTTTTTTTCAACATACTGATGTTTTCCATTTGTAAAAAATGTACTTCAATTCACCTCTAATACTACTGAAAAGAAATGAGGCAGCTCAGTTTTTTATGCATGTGGCACACACCAGCTACCATGTTTTGAGAGCAATATTATTTGATTTTTTATATAAATAAACCACATTAATATTTGAGACAGAAGCTCTGGTTTCTGGATTCTGGTTTTAAAACATCTGTCCAAACAAACCTCATCTTTCAATCTTCTGTAAATGCCAAAGTATCAAAAGATACCATAAAGATCTTCTAAAGATGGGACATAGCCATTAGTTATGCTTTATATAATAAGCAGATAAGTCGACCAGTAATGATATGGAAAGACTAAAAGGATGGTAATTCAAACATTATAGTGAACTAAAACAAATAGGAAATATTTTATCAAAGTTGGAAGTCAACAGCAGTGTTTTGTCGAATTGGAACCTTTTATATATCAAGGTTTGTTGTTTTAATTCCCTCAGAAGAAAATATTTTAATATTCAACACTACTAGCAGAAAATTTTCAAAAGTTTGAAAACAGTCTCATTTAGTAGAATAAAATATTGCAACGGCAAACTGGCTACCTAAAGCACAAGCAAGCATATGTATTTCCCTCAAGGATTTTGAGAAGCTTGAACTCTGCATATCTAAAGTATAGCCTGCATTTATAATTAATAGACCTGTTCCTATTGGAGACATGGAGAGTTTGTGATGGTAGTTTCAACTAATAGCACCTTAAAAAAAAAAAAGCATATGCCTCAGTGCAAATAAATTAAATTAGAACAATTCACTGTTGAAGTACATAATGCACAAAGATAAATAGTTCCTGGAGAAGCAGCCTCACTGCATACTCATTTTAAGAGAAAAGAGAGGAATCAACTCTTCTAAATACAGAAAGAAAGTACTCCACTGATTCTGCAGAGCACCTGCATTGACAGACTGTCCCTGAGCAAATAGGGGGATTTGTCAGTTTGTTTGCTACTGTGTTTTCAGTTGAAGGTTTAAACAAGTTTCTTTCATTATCATTGCTGACATTTAGGGCTACAGAGAGAAAAAAATCCTAAAAGGATCAACTTTTTGCAAAGTGGACCTAGAAACTTAAAGCATCCCTTCATTTATGTAAACACTACTAATCAAAATATTCAGGGAATGAGGAAAATTTGCTAGTGATGTTCTGGTGCATTCTTTGCCATATACTTGATAGGTATCAACAAAGAAATCCCAACTGGCTCTAAAATGTGTGGTAGGCATTAATATTTAGTGATACCTGCTTGGAACGACCTTGAAGAAGAGCTTAAAAAAAAAGAATAGTGATATTGTAAAAATGGACAATGCAAATTAAGAACTGCGGTGAAAATCACATGTGGGGTATTTTTTGAAATTAAAAGAGAAAAATAAAAGACAATATACCTGCAGGTGGAACATGTGATTACTTTCAAGGTTTCTAATGAAATGCCTTCTTTCTAACTCACACCTATCTTTGGACATAAGGAGTCCATAAAATCCCTGTTTCTTATTTCTTTCCTGCATCTCCTCTACTTGATGACCTTTTAATTGGGTTTTTTTAATGTGTTAAAAGCTTTTCTCTACTTCACTCTCTCTCTCTCTTTCCTTCTTCCTTTTTCTGTAATGAATTTATTATACTTCCCTCAAATTTCAGTTTCTTTTTCTTTGCTTCATGTGCCTTATCTTGCTGAACCTTTGCCTTTTTCCACATCTGCTTCCGTCTTTGGCATTCAAGTTTTCTATGGCTTTTTAATAAGAGTCTGGCATGAGACAATCCTGTGGGCTGTGCAGCTATTGGAGCTGCACAAGTATTGGGGCTGCCATCTAACTGTTAGTGTTTCCTGTTTAGTGGCTACAGGGAAAAAAAAAAGCAGGCAGATCATACTGAGGCAGTCAGGGAGACGGAGACAGGCCCAGTCAGATGTTGTTCACAAATGCAGAGCTGTGTCCTGAAGTGGTCCTCCCAGATTTCTCTTTCCACTGGCTCTCCCTGGCATGATATGGCTGTTCAAAGGCCATTGTCTTTCAGGTACACAGAGCAGCCCTACTTTACAATCCCATAGATATTTTCCCCTTCTGCCCTTCTCCAGGTGTAGCCCCCTTCCTGACAAATCCTTCATTTTACTTTGTGCACAAATAATACAGATTCCCACAAGAATTTCTCAAACAATATTTCTCAATATCAACTCATAAAGCCTTAGCCTTGCTAAGGAAAGCAGCACCTTGTTTGCCTGAAATGTTTGGTTTCTCTGACAATAAATGTAATCATGTCACTTTCCTACTGCCACCTCTACTTTTAACTTCATTCTCTGTCCCGTCCCCCCCCCTCCCCCATTCTCATGAATAACTTTCCGATTTCCCTCTTAAGATGTTCTTTCCTTCGTTCCTTCCCATAATCCCTTCCACTGTCCTTCCCAAACTTTCAGACTCTTTGAGTTTCCCCATTGGCCCACTCTATTGCTCTAGATCATCTTTTTTTTTTTTACTGAAAAAGTCAAATAGAACAGAATAAAATACTTTTTCGGTGTTAATCAGCACCGTATTTTCAAAGAAGAGGCTGCAACACAGAGATGGGTTTCTCATCCCTGACCCTAAGAAAAAGCCTAGCACCAGACCTACAGGCAAAGCAGAAGCGCTCCTCTTTGCCCAGTCTTTTCCGAGACCCGAGGTGCCGTGAGTTCGCCCGACCTCTCTGACGATCACTACTACCCCGCGTAGGCATCGACTCGGCCGCCCAGTCCCCGCGGCACGGAAAGCGCTCGGGCAGGGGCCGTTCTGAGCACAGCCAGCCCCAGCGGAGCCTCCCCGCGCCCGGGGCGGCCCCTCCAGGGCGCCCCCTCGCCGCCGCCGCCGCCGCCGCGCCCGGTCCCGCCCCG
>JAYDZK010000202.1:36220060-36234052 GCA_034509185.1 Euphonia xanthogaster | reverse complement strand
GGAGAGGAGAGGAGAGAGGAGAGGAGAGGAGAGGAGAGGATGTTCTCTCATAAATATTCCTACTTTAAATAGACATTTCAGGAGCACAGATTCATGACCCATGCTTTATCTTGGTAGCTAAATTGCCAGCTTATAGATGAGACCTCCCATTTAAATTCTGTAAATTTTGGTGCCCTGGCTGTATAGCTGTGTTAACTATACTTTTTGTCAGACTTCTGTAGCAGCAAATATTTTAAATACATAAAAAATCAATAATAATGTAAACATACTCTCAGGAGAGAATTAAAAAATAGCTGAATCTCATCACCTTCAATCACAATCATACATGTCACAGCATCCTAAGGCCTAGCTCCACCTTGAAACACACAGAGCTATCTATCTCTGCTCAAAGTGTTAAACTATTTCATAACTGAAGTGTTTCAGTGGTTGAAAGTCTTTTAATTTTGACCTAAATTTATTTCTGGCAACTTCACAACCATTTTTTTTTTTCATTTTTCATGACACCATTATAGTTTAGCCTACAATTCTTTATTCTTTGAAGGTGCTTGTCATAGACAGAACATTTGCCTCTCTTTTTCCCAGTTGTGGTCAACCTCTGATTCTTTAAACTTCTTCTTGTTTATGGGCAGCTCAAGTGCACTTTCCATTCCAGAGCTCAAGTTCCTACTGTGCAAGGAGCTGATGCTCATACAACTGCTTAGTAAGTCAAATACCCAGCTGTGAAAGGAATTGAGCAAGATGAGCCAACATTACAGCTGTAGCTTTCAAACCTCATTACAGCAACTGCAAGCCTGCAACCCAGCCCCTGTGTAGAAGGACCCTAAGACATCATTTCACACTTGGAGCTATGCCCATTGCTTCCCTTCCTTAAGCTCCTTAAATCAGTCAAGTGCCTTTTGACAGTCTGAAGATTTCTGCATGAGATTTGTAATGTTTAATTTGAATTTAGCCTGCTTTTCTGTATATCAGAACTCATTCCTTCTCAACAAGCTATCCATATATGAAGAACAATGCCTTACATTTTATTAAATTGTTTCTTCCAGAAATCTGTATTGTCTTAGTTGGTACAGTTTGATCTTCTGTTAAGTTATTAAATTGTGTGTCCAAATTCCCATTTGAATTTGTCCAACTCTCATTGGTTTTTCTTCTGCCTTTATTCTTTACATAAATCTCCAGCATTTTCTGCTGCCTTGAAATATTAATACACTTCAATCAAGCTATTTTTTTTCATTTTTCTTTTTTGATAAACTGTGAAGATTAAGCTCCTAAAGTGTCTTACTTGAAGCAAATTTCACTAACTCTCAGGTCATGGTTTAGTGGCCTTGTTTAGTACCTTTCCAAATGCTTTAATGTCCTTTTAAAACTCAGACATGGAATTTGATGCAACATCCCAGAACTGGTCCCATTAATATCATATAAAATAATAAGTGACCTTCATGCTTCTACTCACTCTTTCAATCTTTCTACACCACTGGATAACACAGTAGTGCAGTGAGAACTTCACCACAACAGTACAGAGTTATTTGAGGAATTCTGAGTTCTTCTTCACTGCTTTCTCCAAATCTGCCCGTGTTCACAGTTCATACATCTCTTAATGTCCCTGCTCTAATTGTTTTAAATTCTCCTACTTAAATGGGCTGCCTTCAGGAAAGAGGTTGTTTTCTTCACATCATCAGAATTTATGTCTCTGTCAATCCTTTTTGCATGTCTTAGTTTTAAACCATCAACTGCTTTGCATTTTCTTTCCAGATTGTAGATGGCATTGCTGAACACCATTCTTACAAGTATCTTGCTTTCTCAAATTTAGGATGTGGTAGCTAATCTAGAGAAGCTGCATCTTGTCTGTGTCAGGCTGCTTCTTACTCTCTAACACTCATATCCCACTTGAAATATCTTCAGCTTGACCTAACAGTTTCTGATTCAAATATGACTCTTGTAGGTAAAGTAGCTGTGATTTAGGAGAGTTTCCTATCTCAGTGATTGAAATTCCAACTTGGCAGGTTTCAAGGCATTGATGCAAAGCTCATCTGTCCTTAGATTTTAGGTGAAAAAGTAAGTTAATGGACAGAATAGACCAGAGACAGGAGTAATTATGGTCCTTGTGATTCTAATTTTCTGATCTTGTCTGGTGCTGTGTGACAGCTTATTTGAAACAAAAATTCTTACCCTAATTTTTGATCGTGTAAATTCATCTGCTCATAAATAATTTTTGAATGTATCTTTTGACATTTTCAATTTTTTTCTTGATTCTTGTCCACTACTTCAGTTATCAAATGTTTTTTCAATTGTTTTTGAAGGCTTAATTTACATTTCAAATTTGTTTGGGATACATCCAGGAAATTGAAGTCAAGTACTGTTCTAAGTCTGAAATTGGAAAATAGTATGAATCCTTATAACTGATAGTAATATTTGCGAATAATTCACAGGAGCAACTCAGAATCACTACCAGGGAGAGCATTCTGGTTGGTAACTTTTCTTCATAAAATATGAACAGACCAGAAGACTGTCGGGTTATAATCTCTCTCAAATAAAAGACTTCAGCAATGGGAAGCTTCTACCTCTGAAAAATGTACAGCCTTCTTTCTCGGTGATTTAAAGTCACATTATGACTTTATGTTAAATCCAAGTCTATTGTACCTTGCTGATATTAAAACTCTTGCTGATATTAAACTCCTATAATTCTGCCTGTTAGAAAATGCATGTACAAATTCTTTAAAGAACTGTGACAGGTCAGAATGAATTCCCTCTGGAGGCACGCAAAGCCTTTCCTGGACTTATGCAATAGTTGTGTATCGAGGACAAAGCTATGTGCATTATTAACACTAAAAGGAGCTCAATTCTTGGTTCATGAAAGGAGTATACCCTTCTCTAACCCCTTAGCCAGAGCCCTAGCTTTCAAAGGCAGTGTGCAATAAAACTGATGAGCCCTTACCATGCAGAGTAAATTTTTATATTAATCTGGAAACAGAAAATCCCTCCTTAAAATCCAGTGCTTTACTTGAGTTTTACTACATTATCAAGTCTAGTTCCTTTTTAACTAGACGAGTATTCCACATGTCAGCTTTGACTGATGAAAGTTTTATTTGTCCAACATTATTCTTGAAATACATATTTTCAATAAAAGCTAAATCAAAAGGACAGAACTCTGCAGAGCTCAAACAGCTTTTTCTCATTAAACCACAAGCTTAGTAAAAGGGAAAACATTCCTTGAAGAAATATTTAGTTACAAATTACAACTGACTTTTGAGATAAAACTTGTTTATACAAAAGGTATTAATTATGCCGAATGTGTTCTTTTCATAAGCAGGCATTAAATTATTCAAGATACTCTGAGACTTAAAATTGACTAATGAAAGCAAATATTAATGATGCCATCGTACGAAAAGGTAAATGTCACTTTGAGAAAATCCACAGTCACAGCAATTACTATTTTTCCCAGTTAGCATTAGTTACCCTAATTTCAAATTACTTTATTCCATGGCAAAGCAAGAGCTACAAGTACAACAAAGAAAGATTTACAAAAATTACAGTGAAGTAAAAAAAGAGCAAAGAAACACATTCTTGCTTTCCAGCAAGTGATATTCAAGCAAAAAATGGGCCCTTCTCTATTTGATTTCTGGATAATTTATGTATATTAAGAATAAAAATATAGGATTGTATATCCCGTAGTGTAGAAATTTCATATACCTAAAGAATAGAAATAAAAATTCCTTACAGAAGAGTACTAGAAAGAAATCTAAGTGTTTAAGTGTATATACTAAGTGTATACACACAGTAACTTTCTTCTCCTTCCTTCCAAGTAGATAACACCCAACAAAGGGTAATCTGACTCTTATATTTTATATGCTTTATAGACATTAGTGATGTTTTACAGAAACAGTAATGAATACAAGTTGTAATAATGTGAGGAATCAGATCCATTCAGAATGATTGATAATGAAAATTATGGCAATAGGATAATTCCAAACTGAACTATAAAAAGAATATGTTGAATACTTACTTTCTCAGAAATGGAAATACGTTCTGCAGCTATGGGAAGAAATAAAGACCTAGGTTAGATATTGAAAGAGAGTAAAGAAACATTTTTTATCGAAAGATACCAAAACAATTGAAAACAATTTAGAAATAGCCAGCAATTAAACAATTTGTGAACAATTTAAGAATATACAAATCAACTTACACATAGAATAGAATAAACACTTGCTAAGCAATTAACTCAATGATAAAATTTAAACTTTCTGATTTAATATTACAACTAAAACACTTTATTTCCATTTTTAATTAAAATATGAGCAAACCATAGCATTCTAGAGGCTTCTGTGTTCATATTCTATGTGTGCCCAAATTTGTAACTTTCAAGGATTAATATGAAATCTTTTTTTAAGATAATAAATCCAAATTTCAAACTTGAAGACAAAAATTTTAGCAGACCTTCTAAGTGGAAGTTTCTGTAAAACTGTAACTTTTAACATCCTGGGTAAAAGAGTTTTGGAAAGAAAGAAATTACATTCTCAGTCTGTGCTTCACATGGCCTCTGCATACATACATACTTGTATGGAATTTTTCCATTTTGATATTCCATCCTTTGCTAAGAAGCAAAGTTTAGCATGGGTTTTTTATGAGTCAGAAAATTCCTAAAGGCTTTATATTATTCCCTGTGTTTACATCTAAACAAAAACATGTTACGGTGGTTCTAAAAGAGTGAATTGATATGGAGACAATGAATTGGGTAAGTAAAAGAGGTTTAAGTCCTTCTGTAATGGATTTTACTTGAATTTAGCACAAACATACAAAGCTCTTGATCTTTTTTGAGAGTCCAAAAGCCACAAATGGTTTCAATTGCACCGTGTATCACAATATTACTCAAAATTTATGTATTTTCTGACTGTTATTTTTCCAGTGTGTTAGACAGCACTCAAGAGTTGTTCCACAAAACAAAAGCTTTTCCTTTGGGTTCCATGGCTGATCACAGCACCACTACTCTGCTCTCTTAGCATGTGCCGAACACACTTTAGAATGACAGTGGGAGTTGTGCAAGCCTATGGAGAGGAAGCTATAGGAGATGGCATTTGACATGTGGCCCTGAGAAGAAAAGTTTGCCCTAAAATAGTTTCTTCGTTAGGGTCGTTAGGGTTTTGTTTTGGTTATTTGTTGATTCTTTTTTACCCACTGTAGCAGTCACTTTTAACAGGAAATGAAACTCGAGGACAATGTTACGTACCACCTGCCAAGAGACTGATCTATTTTATCATGGTTACCTATCAACATAAAACTGGTGATAGCAGTACTATTCTAATAAAGTCCTTAGTACTTTTTTTTTTGCTTCTGATCCAGGCTTCTATTACAGCACACCCAGTTAAAATAGATCAATCTCAGAATAGACTCCAAAATAGGACATACACAGCTACTCCAGTAGATTACATTATTTAACTCTGTGATAATGATATTGATTATTGCTGACTGAAAGTGTTATTAATCTTCAGAAGTTCTGAGGAAGAAGTAACCTATAACTGTGCAGCGTAGCAGAATAAAATGTGTGTATTAAGTGACAGATATAGAAAGAACTTGCTGTTTCAATTTCTTTACTACTACTGTTTTTGAAGCATCAACTAGCTTGAAAAACTGTCTTAGCTTTCCTGTTTTCCTGTTCTTACAAAAATGAACTATGGCTGACTAAATAAAATCAAAGTTTTGCTAACAAAACTTCTAACAATTTTTTGTTTGTTTGTTTGTTTTTCCTTGCTGTTAGCTTGGTAGCCACAAAGGAAACAGACAGTGCAAGATCTCGTAGCATGCCAATGTCACCATCCGATTTCCTGGATAAGCTAATGGGTAGGATGTCAGGCTATGATGCGAGGATCAGACCAAATTTCAAAGGTAATTTCACAACTAAACTTTCAGGTTTTCAGTATGTCAGTATTGCCGCTCACAAAAATGCAATTTCTGAAATAAATATGAGAACTAAGAGGTACATTCACTGAAAAATAAAAGAAGAAAAGTGCCTTTCTTTTGTATGTGTGGCATTTCATTTCAGTAGCAATAAACTCTACACCTGCCATTTTCACAGCTGCCCAATTGCAGGCCTTTAGTAAATATACCTTATCCTTCGATTTCAGTTGTCTGATATGATTTGTTAGTTTCTTTCATTTCCTGAAATGCTTACTGATGGATTCAGATTCCCACCTCGGATTGCCGTAGTATGAAACACTACAGAAAGCAAGCTCTGTGAAAGATTGGCCAAATCTTCATATCTGTCTGGTTCTAAAGAGTGTGTTAATGACATTGACCATCAAACTCAAGACAGCTTATCTTAGTTACCAATTCTACCACCAAATTATATTCCTCTTTTCTGGGCCTCATTTGTGCCTTGAAATGGCAAAAGGACCATCTTTCCTCTTGTTATTTTCCCTGTTACCAGTTCTCCACTGAAATTGTAAGTTCTCAATACATGGAATTTTGTCTTGGCATTTGCCTTTATGCACTTATCACAAAGGAGATTCAATTAAAACAAAGCAGATTCAAAGGCTGAAACAGTTTGCAAATGGAATGACTACATCTCCTGAGGGTCTTAGCATATTACCCAGACTCAGGCGCATTTGAGTATTTAATGAAGGATTGCACAAACCATATTTTTATATGAATATGCAAAGTATCATATATAAAAAAGCCATCCATTCCAGTCTGGGAAGTCTGGGTAAATTTGACTACTCTTCTTTTTGAAAACAAGGAGATCCAATGTTATAGTGGAACCATATTTAACTCTATTACTGAATTTTTAAACAAGATATCAGTATGTAAATTTCCCAGAATATAAATAAAGTTTTGAAAGACCTATTGTGGTTAAAAATTATATTATTTTTTCTTTGCCTTAGTTGCTTTGTCCTATGCGTATCTTCTTGAGTCCAAAAGATTCTCTTAGCTCTAACATTTCACATAAGCCCCATATAATGCTTTACTCCATGTTTACTACATAAATTTTCCTTTAAGCTGGCAGAGCTTTCTCCTCTAAGTCATCTGTCACTGCCTTTCCATCTTAATTCTTATTCAGCAAGAAATGCTATAATTTTTGACATCTCCAAGTTCCAGAAACTTAAGTGGTTTTGACTCTGTAGCCACTGCCATGTGCTGGTTTTACCAGAATTTGCTCAGTCTGATTCATAAGGACCATGTGAGAGATTTGTCAGATTACTTCCTCATCAGCAAACCATAAACAGTTGGTTGTGTATATATAAACTTGTTACCCAGGATTTACTGCAGCTGCAAATGCTTTGCTCTTTTTTAAGTTGGTGTTGCCGATATTTCTCAGGAAATTATAAAATGTGCACTGGAATTTCAAACACATCTCTGTATGATTTGGGGATTGAATTTTATAGTTGGTCATGGACAGCATCCAATCACAATCTTCTGGTGGGGCAGCAGTGAAGAATAGGCAGATGGTTTAGAGATTACAAAATTAAATGCAGTACTTCTTGAAAGTATAATTCAAAGGATTTAGAGCTTTGTTTTGTAACTATTGAAACTTAAAGAGACAAAACCTAATTTGACGTTGTTCCTTTTCAAAAAAGTGCGCATTCTAAATCTTCTGGACAGTTATGCACTTTGAACAGATCTGCCCAGAATGATTCAGACCTACCACTGAGAATAAGTATCTCCTTAAGTGACTTTGCCACTTTTTGGTTATTACTCTTACAACGAGTGCTGGGGCTTAATGCCTTTTTGAGGTTTTAAACTGGTTACAGTTTTAAAGAAAGAGGGTAAGTACTAATAAGATAAGTCAGACATTAATTTTAAATTATTTTTTGTTCCAGTAAAATTCCTATGCAGACAAGATTTTTGATTACCAATTTTATTCATAATTAATCTTGGTCAAGGAGACAAAGTTTTGTCTACATTCTCTGCTTTTGGATATAAAATACTGCATGTGAGTTCTTGTTCAAAAATATAATATAGAAGACATGGCATTTATTCAGCTACAGAATACATCAGGAAATTGAGAATCATTGTAAAAGCTTCTTTCAGTTACATTTTTTTTTAATGTTACATCAAACCTATTGTAAAATGCTTCTCTTACTCAGTGTCCACATTGCAGATGATATCCATTCCTGCAAGTATGGAAAATACTTCATTGCCTTTTAAGTTTGAACACAATTATGTAACCTAGATGTAAATAATTTAAATATTAAAGTAAAAATTTGAGCATTTATATAGGAAAATGCAAAGTATTACTTGCCCTGATATTGGCACAAATTTTGGCAACTGGCAGCAATCATTAGTTTAGAAGCTTTGAAAACCAGGACTTAATTAAAAAAAAATTAATTTACTTACATATGCTCTCCTGATCCCTTCTGGAAACTTTATATTTTTGGCCTTTTCATTATTTTCTGGAAATAAAACCTTTGTTTTTTGGAATATTAAAAATATATATTTTGTTTGGTTTTAATTTGCTGATTATTTTACTGATTTTATTGCCATGTGACATACTAAGACATGGAGAAGTATTACCTCCTTTTGATCTTTACAAAATTGTGTATTTGCAGATTACTGCCTTGTGTATACCTTTTTCCAGTGTTTTCTACTTAAGCTGGTTTTCATAGAATTGTGGCAGCTTTCATAAAAGTGTGGCAGCTTTTCATAGAATTTTTGATCCTTTTTGACATTTTGACATCTTTCTCTCTAATATATAAATATATTAATTCATGCAATGTATTTATATGTAATATTAATCTGTATCTCTTGCTTAGAAAAATTCTCATTACTTCTACCAGTTTGGCTGGTACAGAGGTAAGGTTTGCAGGGATAAAGTTCATGTTCATGTCCCCCACCATCATACCTGAAATCTGGGGGGGAGGTGGTTTTGGTTCAAGTTATACTTGCAGAACATGGTACACATTTCCACTGATTACAAAATTGACACAGGTGACAGCTGACTCACAGTGAATTGTATTTCCACAATTCTGCAAAGATTTTTATAATGTCTGGATTTATATCACCTCAGCCAGTCAGTTTGTTCCTGTTCACTTGGTTTGAATTGTCTTCTACAGTCTTCATACAAAATTCCAGCAGAATGGCTCTAGTATTTGACTCAGACAGCAACTGGAGACAAATGCTGCTACAAAGACTTCATCTGGCTTTTCTGCTCTGACCTTCTTCACTTCCATGGATACCTTTATACCTTAATCATCTTCTTTCAGCTTCCAGATCTTGGCAGGATTCTATTTTTAATGCCTAGTAGATAGTGATCATTGTTAGCTTTTCTGTCCCTAGTGAGTTTTAGCTCTATTTCTTTTTTGCCTCTCTTTAATCTATGTTCAACTTGACTGAATTCCTGTGTTGGAACATGACTTCCAGCTTTTACAGCTTCTCATTCGTGATTCTTTTATCCATATTTTGGGAAGTTCATTTTTACTCTCAGCACAGTGTCTTTGAGTTAACTCTAAAGCATTTGGAGGCTACTTTTAGCTTCTACTTTTGTTCCCCTTTTAACTAGCTATTAACTATTTTATTGTAATTTGAAATTAAGCATCAGCAATGTAGTGATTTAGAGCTTTTTCTTAATAAAAGCAACTATTCTGATAAAGCAAATATACTTTAAAGTATAGTACTATTTTAAACATGATAGCATCACATCAAAATTGAAAGGATGGCAGGTACTACAACACGGAAGTGTTTGAAAGAAAAGCTGCCTTGCAAACAAATTACTAATATGGGCAAGAAGTACAATTTTCTCCCTGACGGTTTTAATTCATGGTCCCTTGATTCTTTTCAGGAGTTGAGCATGTAAAGCTTTTACTGATTTTTCAGAAGTACTGGATATAGTCAACAACCCCAAGTCATTAACTGTGTACCAAAGTGACTGCAGGTGCTACCTCCTTACCTGAGAATTCTGCTCCATAGGTGTAGTCTTGTGTATTGCAAAGACTGAAGTATGTGTAGAAGTGCTTTGTTAGAATTGTTGTACAGTACTTCAAAACAATTTTTGCTCTCAGAAATGTTCCAAGTTCTGTCCTATTGGGAGAATTTTTAATGGACATTCTGATTCTTCAAGTATTTAATGTGAAATTTATTGGTCATGTTAGAATTTGCTAGTTGCAATCCTCCAGTAGCAGCAGAGGATTTTTCTTCAGTGATACTAAAAAAGAGAGGTTACATAAAGTTTATAAGACCAGTCTTCATATTCCAGATACAGATCTCTCATTGTTAGGCTGCTTACAACTACAAAAAGAATCCAGGTTCTCCAATACTGGTTTATTGATATACGAATATTGAATTGTAGGAAGGTAACAAAAAAAACCCTGGAGATGGAAAAACCTTATTTCTATTGGATGCAGACTGAAATTGATAAGGAATAATGGAAAAATTTGCATGATTTTCCACAATGACATTTTTAAAGTGTCTTCTGGAAAATAATTTAAACCCTTTTCCATGAAGAGGCAATTCCTTATTCAGTTATCATAATGACTGCTCTGCCACTATTGATTCTTCAAAATGCAAGATAAGACAAAACAACAGTTGAATGAGGGCCCGTGGTAACAAAGAATTCAGTTATAAATGGACTCAAACATTTTGTGAATTTAAGATAAATGGGAATAGAATCCAAATGACTTTTCTGTAAGCAGTAGAGATAAGAGAAGCAATAATGCATTTATTTTCCCAGTGATGACAGATAACATTGAAGGTAGAAGCTGCCTTGAGTGAAGAAAGTCACTTTCCCCTCTAATTGTTGTGAGAAGTGACATACATTCTCACTGAAATACACATAAAATATTTTTACTATATATTTCAAATGGGTTGTTGTTTTTTTCATTTTTTGTATAGAAGCATGTGTGCAGGTTTATACTGAACTTTGTTTCTGTGGGTTTTTTAATTGCTAAACCTAGTCAGATAAGTAGTGTACCTTTGAGAAGAATCAAAAGAAAATTATTAGAAACCATTCAATTTAATTGTGCATTAAAATAGCTGTGAATGTAGCATTATTTCTTCCAAAGTCAGTAAATATTGTTTATAATGGTTTATATTGAATAATCAATCAATAAGCAATAATTCTGGAACAGGGACTGGTGGGACTTTTTTTTCTCTTTTGCAGGTCCTCCAGTTAATGTCACATGCAACATATTTATAAACAGCTTTGGATCCATTGCAGAGACAACCATGGTAAGATATTTTAACTCAGTCAATGTTTGAAGTTCAAGTGAAATATGTTCCATGAGCACTACAGCTAGCTAGGGCTTCTCTTCAGCTGGAATTCAGTGAAGAAGGAAATCCACTTCTGAGAATGGAAAGTGAGAATTCCTAATTTGGCAATTGATTTTTTTTTTCCTAACAAAAATTTCATCATTATACCATCACACCCAAGTAAAAGTAAAGCCAAGCCTAGAAGGTTTTTTTTAAATTATTTCTACCTGAGTTTTATTTGACAGTTGGAATAAAATAATTATTAGATAGATATTAGTTTCAATAATGTTCCACCTTCCTAACCTCAAAAAGTGCTAATTCATTAAGCAACTTTGTTAATAATATTTTTTTAATTTTGTCATACACAGTGTATATTGAGGTGCATACTTTCTCTTAAAAGTCCTTCTTCCATAGAGTTATTGCACTGAAATGATAGAAATTACTAAAACTTTGAACTGGTATATAAAATCTTCAATAAAATGAAGTTGGTTGCATGCTTTTGTACATACATTTCAAATTTGTCTACTAAAGAAAGACAGATGATACAGTACAAAAAGATGAGATTTTCACAAAATAAGAAGAGGTCAGAGTGTAAAGGTAGCAAAACTAGATATTGAACTGTGAATTGACAAGAACCCCCAGGATCATCTCACTAAAAGGTGAGACATATGGTAGTAACTTGGAGTACAGATACAATCACTAAAATTTAGCGTCGGGAGATATTGGCATTCCTTCTCTCTACAAGTGTTTCACATTTGTTTGAAGAAAGTTAAAAACACCTCTTTGAAAACAGTTACATAGTAATTTTGGGGCAGAGCGTGTTAAAAATACTGAGAGATGACAGAAAAACTTGGGAGTTTGTAAGATATAAATATATAAAATACTCTGAAATCCCAACAATTTCAGGAGTCAGGATATGTACTTGGAATGACAGAACTGAACTGATATAGCAAAAAAAGAAAAAAAAAACCCAACCCAAACAAATAAAAACCTACAAAAAAGCCCTAATGTCACCAAGGACCCGTAGTTAGGAAAACAAAAAGAAAAATTCATACAGTCAAATGTTTATGCCCCCTGTCTCCAAGTGGTATTAACAACTGCCTGTTCTTCACCTACCTTGGAACATAGTAGTAGATGTTATTGAGAGAGGTAGATGATTTTCTTTTCAGATAGAAAATTACTTTAATTTGTATTTGGTGGCCTTTCCAGATTGCAAATCCCAAACAGATTGACAGGGCATCTAGAGAGATTTATTCAGGTTCAATCAGAGGATTAAGCAATACCCACATGATTAGAATAGTGTTCCACAGCTACTTCCTAATGTCTGGATGAGTGAATCTGGTCCAAAAGAGGAGACAGACCACAAGGTCAGTAAAGTTCAAAGACCTAGACACTCGATTGCTATATAAAGGATATATACAAAGCTGGAGTTGCTAACACACAAAAATTGTCTGAGTTTGGGAAGAGGATGACCAAGTTCACATCTCAATTGGATTTTCTCTCCAAAACCAGAGAGTTATAAACTTTTCCTTTCAGTGCAAGTTAGTTAAGTTAGTACAATATTTCTATTTTATAATCAAACTACATTCTGCTCTGTGGTACCTCAAAAGCAAATTGAAACATTCAAGGTAGACAATGACCTGGTCTGTAACAAATAGTTCCAGGTAATGTAATATGTTACAGAAAATACCAAACCTGGTCAGAACCACGAGGTTTTTAATTCTCTTATTTTCATGCATTCAGAAACTGGACATTTAAGTACAACCTTGACCTTCATGATGCTTGTGTTCTATTAATAATGTATTCACTGACATAGCTCAAAACAGACTTCTACTTATTGTCAGCCACTGATGACCTCTCAGAGACTCAAATCTTTCTTTGCAGAACAAATGCTTTTGTCTAGATAGAACTTTCAATTGTGTGGGTTATTAGCTTATCTTCTCCCTAATACTGATGGTGAACTTCTGAAAAACATGAAAATCTTTCTACCTTTAAATGACAATTAAAACAATATTGCATTTCACAAACTTAATTTTTAATTATAGTTAATTCACTAAAGTTCAGTATGTTGTCAATTTTCACTATTTTATCAATTGAATCTATTGTATCCCTTAAAATTCAGGTACCTGTCTTAACTCATTAGAACAAATTCTTAGACTCAAAAAGGACTTTTAAATTCTTGATAAATACCTTTTTTTCCAATCTGTAAACAGAACTGGTTAAGGAAGCAACAAGTGCAAAAAAAAATCTGGCCACTGATACCTTGCATTTAAAACTACCAGCTGATAATGGGATACATAAACTGCATACCAGCTTTAAAGGAGTCCAAACACATCAGCCCTGTCCTCTGCTGTCGCTGCAGTTGCCCCTGGATGTGTCCTTCTCTGTCCGGGCCTCCCAGGGGCTCTTGTTGATGTCCAAAATCTTTGAGCTCCCTCTGCTGCCTTGGCTGTGCATAACACAGGAAACAGGCAGAGAAACAAGGGGTTAAAAAGGCCCGCGTGCCTTGCAAAGTAGCCCGGTGCCAATTTCACACTGCTGGGCTGAATAGCTCTCAGGAAGGGCCAGGATGTGGCAGTGTGCAATGGGAAGGGCAGTGTGTGGCTCTTGGGCAAGCACATTCCCTTTGACTCATCTGCACCTGCTCTAACAGCTCAGGAGGGGCAGACAAACAGAAAAAGTAGCATCATTTGGCTTGTGCATCATAAAGCTTGACAACTCTGTAAACTGGTTCTCTTTTCTTTTTTCTTTTCTCTTTTCTTTTCTTTTCTTTTCTTTTCTTTTCTTTTCTTTTCTTTTCTTTTCTTTTCTTTTCTTTTC
>JAYDZK010000202.1:36163293-36219960 GCA_034509185.1 Euphonia xanthogaster | reverse complement strand
CAAAATTGTAATGGTAGAAAAAGTACCAAAGGGAAAAGGGAAAAAAAAAAAATCTACAAAAAAGCCAAAAAAAAAGACCAAACAAATGAAAAAGATCACCAAAAAAAAACCCAAAAAAACAACAAAAAAAAAAACCCAAAAAAAAAACCCACAAAAAATCAAAATCATCACCAACAAAAGAATACCTGAAAATAATATTTTTTTTTTCTCTAGTTTCCCTTCACTAGAAATGGGTCAGCAACCTGAATGTAGTTGCAATGCACAAAAATTGATGTAAAATAAAATTCTTATGCTCACATAAAAGATAACATGATATATCTTTGAGTTAGGTGATCCGTACATCATCTATTTCATTCACCCAGAATAACCAAATTTTTTTAATAATATTTGTTTACAGGTATGGGCATAGCATAGCACAGGGTATTTAATTGTCACAATTCAATGGTATCACATCTAGTAGACCTTTATAGGCATTTTTATGTGTAAGAATTGTATAGGCTAATACCAAGTTTTATGTTTACCTAAAGAATAATTCAATTTTGGGTTAGTTGTGTATTCTTTCATTCCTTGTATATCTATTGTGTATGATTTGTAAGAAAACCTTGGGTCTTATGCTGATTATACTCAAGGGTTATGGCTCATCCAACTTCAAAGTTGTTATCTTGGGTCTCTACAATTTCTGAAATGTCATGCCAAGTATTGGAAAAAAGTACATCATAATCCCAGATCAGACACAGACTCATGTGTACTGCTCTGCAAGAAAAATGAATTCTAGCAGAATGGTGGTAATTTAACCAACTCTCAGAATAAGCATATCTAAAAGTAATAATAACTTAAAACACTTACTTAAATAAAAATGAGATTTTTGTTCTCGTTTTGTTCAATTTTCATCATTCCCTGACTTTTGTTTTTCTGCTGAAACAAAGCCACTTCTAAACTTTGATAGTTTATTTTTATGTTTACACAGATGGCTGATAAAAGATTATGCAACTCAGACATCTCACCTAGCCATTAATCTTCATTTCAGAGCCAGCGCTGAACATTAGTTGACACAATTCTCTGGAGACTTTTTGGAAGAAAATCCAAGATACTTCCTCTCCTTTAACTAATAAAGTTAGCCTTTACTTTATCCTACTGCAGTTTTACTTTTAAAAAACCAAAGTAGATAAGGAAGGACGATGAAACAATTTTTCCTTTTTTTTCTTTCAATTAATAATTTTTTTACTCTACAAAAAATGGAAAAGGCACTTCACAGTCCATATTTTTGCAGTCTAAGCTCAAAGCTCACTAACTAGATCACTAAGGACCTTTTTCTTCAATTTCTTGTTATGTACCATGTCTTAAAATTCTGGTGTGCTCCACAGAAATCTAAAACCCATTCATCATCAGGGATTAGCAACACACAGAAGACTGACAGATCTTGTACCAAGCATGCATTTGTAAGAAGAAGTCAACAAGACAATAGCTACAGCAACAGACTTTTTGTACTTTGATAATTCAGAAATTCAAATACTGGTTTTAAGATTACTGAATGTTAAAGTGAGAGAAGTAGATCTTTCAGAAGCTCAGCATTTCAGCTCATAGCTAAAAGAGGCTTCTGGCTTTCATCAAACTTAAATGTCATACACATGCCACAGAGGTACACAAGATTCAGTTCTTGGTCCCATTTGTAGTACTCTCAAGGAATAATAGGTTTATTACTTTTTTTTATAATGGCTGAAACTTATGGCTTCCCATAAGTTCCTTTTCTGATGTTTTGCCACAGTCTGTGTGCATAATAGAAAAATGTATTCTAGATGTCCCTTAATAAGAGGATCCATAGAAATAATATTGAAGAAATCAAAAGGTTATACTAAATTTGATCTGACTGAGGCCTAGAATGAGAAAACACAGCCCCAAAATTATGTATCACCAAGTTTTTTATTTCTTCTTCTTCTTCTTGTCTGGGGTAGTGTTTGTAGACACCCTATCACTTTGGAGAGTGAAAAAAGTCACTGATGAAGTTGAAATACTCGGTTTGATAGTGGATCTTCCAAAAGTGGGAAAAGCCAATCCAATCTTTGGAGCAGTTGCATATTTCTAATAATGTCTTCCTATTTCTTAATAAAACAAAAACAAAACAAAAAAAAAAAAACAAAACAAGCAATGGTAGAAGTTAATCTAAAACTAATAATAACTTAAAACACTTAGTTAAATATTTCTTGAAAAATTTCTATTATTTCTTGAAAATTATTTTTAAAATATTAATGAAATATGAGACTTGTTTAGTAGTACTTCTAAAGCCTTATCAACTCATAGAATAAGAGTCCAAAAAGAAAAAAAAAAAACTTGCACAGTCTGTTGGCGGATTGTGGGGTTTTGCCTTATTTTGTTGTTTTTTCCAGGGATATACATTATAATAGACTCATTTAATCTTGCTGACATATGCAACAGTAAAGAAAATAAAACTAAATAGAATTGGCAGTTAGCTTTATAAAACTTGAAAGACAGCAGCTTGATGATCTTCAGAAAGCATTTTTGTTAGTTAAACAACTAGAATGACTGACTTGTACCACTGTATAATTTGGAAAATCTAAAGTATTAACATACTATAATTTGCAAAAAAATATATTTTTTTCACTAAAGCTAAATATTAGTGTTCTACATAAAACTCACTGTGAAAATTTCTCCATTAAAAGTTATGTGGTGTGATAAGAACCATTTTTACATTAAAAGGTTTATGGAGGTGTGATAAGGAAGAAGTAAAGTTTGTTTCTTATTAGAGACTGCATGGAAGGCACTGTTGTTTTAATAGACTCCTCTGATCCCCATTTCTTGATTTATGCTCCCACCCATGACTTGAATTGGTAGTGATGTGTATCTCACAGTCTGCAGGTTTAAATGCACTACATTTGAAAAATAGCTGTATTATGAAAAATAAACTCTCAAAGATGAGTAAATTATTTCTCCTGGTTTTCTTAAGGTTTTAATATCTGATGTAGAATTTTAACATATTACATGATGGCTTGTCTAAAATCTTGTATTGTTCTACATTATAAAACTGTCATTTAGGAAGAACACTTTTGGTTTTAAACAGATTTTCCCTTCCTTTTTAAATGAAATGTGAAAAAAATATTATTGAATAGACTAAGTAAAGACTAATACTATGCATTTTGGTAACCTAATTATTTTTGTTTAAACATGCAAGTTTCTTGCAAACTTGTTCTTATGCTTGTAAACTTTCAAATTATCAAGGGACTCGAACAAGCATTTCCTGAAGTGAGATGAATGTCAGCCATGGCTGTAAAACTACAGAAGCATTTAACAGATCAGCCAGTGTGTGGATAAGAATTAGTAGGTCCTATCTGCTTGTGAGACTGATGAGTAAAAAATGAATTAATCTACTCCTCTGAACGTCTGTCCTTTAGTAGAATCCAATCAGTGTACTTGGCCAGTTAAATAAGCAATGGGTAATTTTATCAGCTCCTTTATGGTATTCATGATAATTAAAAACAAGACCAGAGAACCAACTATGTGGTGGCTATTTTGTTCTGGGAAAACCTAACATCTGAGCCCGATGAGAGTAAGTGCCTCTTGCTGATTAATGTTAAGGGTGTGACTGATTTTTTATTTTATTATTTTTACCTTAAACTGTGGATCTTTACTTAAATTGGCAACTAAAACCAGCAAGAAAATTAAAATATGCATTTTATATGTAGGTTTATATAATTATGTAAAAAATTGCTGAAGAAAATATTATAATACACAATATTTATTTCTATGATGCAATTTTATTTTTCTAGGTAGGCAGAGTTAATTTAAGTCCTTCTCTTTCTTACAATTACAACTCTCTATCTGAAATCTGGAAGAAAGGTTGAGGTACAAGCAGGGGTTAATTACACATATTCAGTGGTGCCAGCAGACAATTTGTCAATTTACAAAGCAGTAAAACCATGAGCTATGATCAAGGCGTAGACATTCAGTATTCACTGAGAAATGCAGAATCAGCATTTTCCAGGAAAATGTAAATATCTCTCAACATATGACATGTGGGTAATTTGCATTTGTGTTATATGAATTTCGTCTCCAAGCTGGATGTTCTGGAAAACCTGCATTATGTATACATATGTATGTATGAAAATACATGTGTATATTCCAGAACAAAGTTTTCTGCACCAGGATACTGTCCTTTCTTTTGTCTTTTTTAACAGAAAAAGCTTCTGACTTTGTTTGGAGTAATTATTACCTAAAAACCAATATAAACAAAAGGTTTCTAGGTATGGCTTTTATGACCAATATCTGGAGATTCAGCCAATGCTAGCAAATAAGTGAAAACCCTTGGTATATATATAGAAAATGGAACTATTTTTCCCCCAATCTAATAGCAATAAATACTTTCTAATTATTAGTGTTCTTCATCTTCTTACAGAATTATATGTAGCTTGTTGGGGGTATTTTCTGGCCTAGTATAGCAATTTTTTTCTGTCTTTTCCACAAAAAAAAAAAAAATCTTTCATCCATTCTTGATTACAGGTAAAGTGCAATTCAGCCTTACAAAAAACCCCAGCCTAATAAGTACCATATCAGGAGTGTGGATCTAGTAAAGTAGTTTTCTATTTTTCAAATTCTAACTCCTTTGGACCTTAGCTGATAGATTTTATTCTATGTACTTATTTGCAATATTAATAACATTGAATGAAAAGATGATAGATAGATAGATAGATAGATAGATAGATAGATAGATAGATAGATAGATAGAAAAAGACTTTTATGTAAATATTTCATTTATCAGGATCTTCTAAAATCAAAAAAAAAATCAAAAAAGAAAAAAGTTGCAAAAGGATGGAAAACTCATGTACCCTTTTAATTTAGGAGCCTTCCTTTTCTTCTCTCTTGTCTGAATATATATTTACTAATTCATCTAAATTACATTGCTTTGGACTACAAATTTTGTCGCCTACATCATACTGTATAATTTCCTAATTCTCTTTCTTCAAGGGATGAACATAGTAGTCACAAATGACACATAAACCAGAGTGTACAGCACAGTCAATAAATCTCCTAAAAATTCAAGATTGATTTTCTTGGGCTGATATTCCATGTATTCTTGTCTTGAAATTTACATGTGAAAAATAATAGCTTCCAATTTATATCATTTTATATTTATGTATCTCTAAACATTGCGAATATGGACATATAATATATATGCATGTCTAGAATGTGTGTCTACAACAGGCCTACAGCAATCTGTGCTACCCAATTCTACACGGGACAGGCACTTTCCAATTATCTTTTCCCCTGTGGAATCACATCAGTACTGGTGTGATCAATGGATATAAGTTGATAAGGTATCATTGGTTAGACAGTGGTTGAAAATGGCCAGATCAGGTCTTGATGTTTATGGTATACTTTCCCAACAAAACTCTATCTGCTTAGCATTTCCATGCCATATATCACACACCACAGGCAATGCTGCAAAGGCAATTTAATTGAAGGGCTGTAATGAGAACCAGGTATCTGTGACGAAGAAGGCTTGAAGTCAGGATGTCTCATTTCTGTGTAAATTGGGCTTTGGTAGTGGCTTAATTTCATTGATGTCTTTAATTTGTTTTCTCAGTCTGACTTTCTAAAGTATGGGTGTAACTCACAGAATCACAGAACAGGAAATGATGGAAGGGACCACAGAGGGCCTGTGGGTTGGATCTGATCCAACCTTCCTGCTCAAGCAGGGTCATCTTAAGCACATGGCACAGAATTGCATCCAGATAATTCTTGATTTCTCCAGGGCAGGACACTCCTCAACCCCTCTGGGTAACTTGCTCCATTGCATGGTCAGCTTCACAGTAAAGAAGTTTTCCTTGTGTTCAGGTGGAACTTTCTGGGCATAAGTCTCTGTCTGTTGCCTCTTGTCCTATTGCTTGGCACCACTGAGGAATGCTGGGCTCCATCCTCTTGAAACCCTCTCTTCAGATACTCACAGACATTGATATGCTCTCCTCTTAGTCTTCCTTTCTTGATGCTAAACTGGCCCAACTAGGTCAGCCTATCCTGATATGAGAATTGTCCCCATCACCTATCATCTTTGCAGTTCTTCATGAGCTCCATGTACTAAAGAGCCCAGAACCGGATGGAGTGCTACAGATGCAGCCTCACCAGGGATGAGTAATGCAGCTGCTCTTTCCTGGATGGAATGTGGTCCACGATGATTCCCCATACACATAATCTGCAACCATAAGCACTGGCAGAGGGGGATGGATTGGAGGATGCAGCAGAGTGGAAACCCTGTGGTCAAGGCTCTGTTGAAACCCTTAGGGGAAGGGACCTTGATGTTCCTTTGCAGCTGATAAATCCCATATCAGCTGTCAGTCAGGGGAGATAGGAGAAGGTGTCTTGCTCTCGAGGCAGGGACTGTGGCAAAATTGCTCTCTTTGGATGAACTTGGTTTATTTTAACCTAATTGTATACTAACACACAACTCCACCCCCAAGTTACCCACCCCCAAGATATGACCACCCCTCACTGAGGAAGTGTCTATATTTTATTGACTATAATTTTAAGATCAAAGCAAGAAAATTTTGCATCAATAACAAAGGCATGTATGACAAGAGTCATTAAAGCTCCATCTAAACATAAAGAAATAGTATAAAAGTATGTTGAAAATGGGAAAAATTAGGGCAGACTCCATCATAACTGCTGGGATCAGTCAATGGGCTGAACCTGTCCTTTTACTCATAGGAATGTACAAGAACCACATTCTGTGTGTACTTAACACTTTTATCAGGGATTAATTTGTCTGTGTGTTGCTTTGAATATGTTTCTGCAGTCAGATACCATCACAAACAGTCCTTGAACCTTGACCTGTCACCTGTGTGTTTAGTATCAATGAAGAGTGTTATTCTCTAAACTGCTGGTGTGAGCCCTTCAAGGGCTCTGGAAATTGCTGGCTCTGGAATACACAAAAAAAAGTGGGAAGACCAGTTGAGGTATCTCCTCTTGTTGTCTGTCCCTGAATAAGTCAGTCAAACCACCTTCCAATCCAGCAGATTTGCTTAGTGAAATGTCCCCATAACAGGAAGGTGACAGACTGGTTGGGCACAAGAGTCTTGACTTTCCTGGGGCACTCCTAGACAAAGCAAATAGTAAGGGTCAAGAAAATCTCCCCATAGTAAGAGCTGAGGATCTCCCCTATCCATGTGAAAATCAGCAAACTAGAGCTTCAGCAGTAGAGTTTTCATGTAATGTATGTGAAGCTGTAAATAAATATGTATGATCAATAAAATTGTGATCATAGTGTCAAGGTCCAAAGAACACCCAAAGTGTCTACAATCTCTTTCCCATCCTGCCAGGAAATTTTCCTAATCTTCAGTTCAAAATGTTCCAAATTTTGAAAACCTTTCTGCATGCTACTTAAAATGAATTAAAAGTGCTTACAAAATATTGTGCATTTAATAAGATTAAAAGTTAAGGATGTCTTTTTAACCTTTTATCAGATCCCATATCAAAGCACAAAAATTGTTGCAGAACATATTTTTCACAAGTCAGAAGGCAGCAGTTTCAAAATCTCTGGCCTTTTTCTTAGTTAATGTTTTCAGTTTGCTTGTGGACAAACACTCTCAGCATAAACACCATCACAATTGGCAATCTAGATGACTGCCTCAGCAGGACAACTAGAGAGTTAATGGACATGAAAGCTGAAGTGGTTCAAGTTGAAAAGCACTGATCTATCCTGTTGGTAGAACACTTCTGTTTTTTTCATACTGCTATGGACAGAATTTTTTATTAGGGTTACAGGCTTTAGCTTCTTCCTTGGTTTTGTCTTAACCAGAGAAAATAAGCAATTGTAAGAACAGAAAATAAATTTTCTGGCTACTGTTTTTTTGTGATAAATTATATATTTCTAATGTAATTGGTAAACCCCAAAGTGTTTTTGAATGATAGCCTGTGGCACACAATATGATAGGTTTGGATAATAAGATGCTGTGTTAACTTCTTTTATATACCACAAATCTCACATAGTCAGAACTTAAAAAGTAGGTATAAAATGTAACATAAAATGAATAAGAACATTTTAGAAAGAAGTAATTTAATGTAGCTTTCCATGTCACAGTAGGTCTGAACATAAGCCTTCTTGTGCAACCCAGAAGCTTTAAGCAGAAAAGCTTGATGTGTGTGGGGGGCAGCTGAAGGCAAATCATATAGTGCCTGAGGCAATCAGCAGTATCTCTGAATCCTCTTGGATATTTCTGAAAATGCAGTAATTCAAAAGTGTGTCATGGAGACTTATATGAAGTTAGCTCCAGTTAGAAGAGTAAAAAGTGATGTTACCTCACTTCTGGATGATATTCAGAACTGTATTTGTCACCCAATGGACAAACGAATTATTCAAAGCGGTCTCATGCCTCAGATGAAATATCTAGGAAAGAAAATATTTATCATCTCAGTTACTTCTATGCCAGAGGACAGCTCAGAGCACATTACTGACTCAGAAGGCCCTTAGCATTGCATTTCTTCTCCACCGAGTGCTCATAAAATTAGTCAAGTAGGTAGATCTTTAGTGCAACATAAGGCTGGTCACTGAAATTGCTTTTAGAAATGAACAGGATTGTGAATAATGCAGATATTGTGTCTCCCTTCCTTCCTTCCTTCCTTCCTTCCTTCCTTCCTTCCTTCCTTCCTTCCTTCCTTCCTTCCTTCCTTCCTTCTGCGGGTTCTACTTATTTCATGTTCGATTTCTTTTTCTCAAAATACAAGTCAGATGGTTCACAGCAGGGAAAAGAATGCCACCACTTTCTAGGAAGCTGATTTGAACCTAGGTGATTTTAAGTGATCATATGAGCAGTTTCATTTATGTAATGTATGCTCTGAGGAGGCAGACAAAAAAAGTACATTACATAATTGAAAACGCCCTTAAACAAACTTTTTTCATTGGCACCACTTAGGATCCAGCCTCACCAATTTTTCTGTGTTACCAAGCTGAATGGTAGCACTAGATCTATGCATGTCTCAATATTTACAAAGTAAGAATTTCACACTCATCCTCTAGACAAGAAAAACTCTTATTGCTTCACACATATAAAGGAAAATGTAGGACCAGTGTTTCATATTTTACACGTTGCTGTTATTCTATTTTTACACAGAAAAGTGTAGAAATATGGAAGAATAAAAGATTAAAAAATTGTGAAAACAGAATAAAATTACTATTTCATTATAATAAAATTAACATAAATATTTAATACAAATTAACATGCGAAGTTTTTCATTTGAGATAAATAGTAAAACCTAGCACACATAACATTAAAAATCTGATAAATCAGTTGGATTTCTAGGTCACATAAATTAGATACATATTGGCAACATGCGAACTATGTCCTACAGGAAAGCAAATACTTTTCTTGCTGGTGCAGTGGAACTTAAGTTTCAGCTTTTACCACAACACCCTGAAAAGTTCCTTAGAGAGGTTTTGTAGCTCAAGCTGCACTCAGCTTGTATTCACATTGTATCTCCTAAAGCTAAAAGATTTTGTGATCATTAAGAGCAGTGTCATATATATTGTTGGTAATCACCAAAAAATAGGAGATTTTTCAGTTACACAAGGTCAGAATAATATCAGTGCCAACATTTTCAGCTGCAAATGTTCAGAGTCAGAATACTGAATACACAAAACAATTATTCTATTGGGTACATAGTAGGCCATACCAAAATATCTGCTTTTATTCTAGGAAATGTGACTGATAAAGTTGTTCAAGGTTTTCTGAGTTTTAAAGGTCAGGTACAACACTGACCTTAGTGCAGATTTACAGCAATTTTTAGTCAGTGTGTGTTAATACGCTTAGCATAATGCATGTGCTCAAAAGGCATGGAAGGGGATGCTCACAGAGAGATGTGATGGCAAATAACAACAATGCAGACAATTAATGCTGAAGTAATTAATTTAATTTCAACTTAATTTTAATTTAACACTTTTAATTAATCTCAATTAACAACTGAAAATCATATGTCTATTATTTGGTCTTACCGTGTTTTTGCTCAGGGGTATTTCTTGATTCAGTATGAAAAGAATTGATTGTTAATAGGAAGCACATTATAGATCTTTCTGTACTCCCCCCACTAATGAGATTATCTTGCATTTGCAAATAAAATGTGCTTTTAAACCACACCAACCCATTTTTAAGCCACCATAATTACTGTCCTTTCATGAATCACAGCTCTTTAATTTCTTTAGCTTCATCTTTTTTCAATAAGCATTTCTGATTTTTTTCTATTGTACCTCTTCTAGGTTGTCTTTCAGTAGATTGCTTGGAAGTGTTCCCTTGTACACATTACAAACCTCAATGCTAAAGAGTTTCATCAAGCATTTTTCCTCAAATGAATCATTTAGGCTGATATCTCAAATACAAGGAAATAAATGTCTTTCTTTACTGAAAATACACTGAAAAATCTGTCCAGTATATATAGCAATGTGTTAATACTGAAGTGTGAGGAAGAAACACCTATGCTTTGTATCTCAGATGAGTGAAAGCGAGGCTTCACAATAATGGCCACTTTACAGTTTCAGAATTTTAAAAAAAAATCCATATCTGACAATAAACTGCCTGCTACCAAGGCACAGAAAAATTGATTGTTCTTATGCAAGTTTGGACAGCAAATTATATAGACCCCTCTATTTTTCATACCCTGGCCTCTGCCACCCTGATCCTGGGTTACAGAGCCAGGAGTAGACAGAGGTTTTACAAATTCTAGTGGGTCTACAGCTGTCCAGTTTGTTACATATCTGAAGTAATCCAGACAAATCCTGTTGTTGAACCTGAATTCTAAGCAGAGACATCATGTCACCCTCCTGACATACAGCATCTATTCCATATTATAAGGAAACTCTATAGGATGCAGCCAAAGTTTGCTTGGAGAAACACATCAGTACATATACAAGATACAAATTAGCAAACAAATAGTATTTTTTTTTTCCAAATTTAAAAAGGAATTCCTATACCCATTGGTTTTCCAAGCAGAAATGGAAAGCATTTTTATGTACACTTCTGCTCTGGAACTTTTAGTTTAGGCTAACTTTTTAGAAGGGAATCTTGGAATTCCCTGGAAATTGTGGTGGAAGATATCATGTAAAACACTGGCTGGCTCCACAACAGCATAACAAAGTGGAGAGGGACAAGAAAATACAAGACAAAGGTAGCACAGCCATGTTCCAGATGGCTCACCAAGTTGCAAGGTGTTGCATGGCATTGCATTGCAACAGTGGATCAAGGGTAATGTGTTGTATTGCACATCACTAGCAGGAGTTGAGGACATGTTTTCAGAGGTGCTGGTTAAGAATGAGTTCAATTTGATGCTGTGCATAGAAATGTGAGAGTCAAGTATCTGATTTGCTGATATACCCAGAAAATCTCTCTATACTACTACCAAATGTATACAGTATCTTCTGCTTTGACTTCCTGGTCCTGGAAGAAATGTCAAATCATGTATACAACTATCTATAACAACTTCAGGTATTAACAAGTTCTGAAAACAAAACCCATTAGTCAGAGACTGTTTCTTTGGTCTAGGGAAATGGTACCAGTAGTAGCCTTGCTGCTTGTGTGCTGGGTCACGTTTTTTAATTCTTGTTTACATTAATGGAAACTTAGCTTCAAATATTTTTTACCTCATTTGAAGAAAAAGCTGAATCCAGACCTACAGTTGTCTTACTCTAAGCTAGAAGTAATTGTTCTAATTTATCTAAAGTAGGTAAATATTTACCAGTACAGGTGTTATAATCAGCTCGTTCATATATACAAATGTATCTTCTTTCTGGTGCATTTTAACAAGAATTCTTAAAGAATTTGCAAAACACTTTATAATACAGAAAGCTGCACAGCTCAGTTTATAGACACAAAGCTTTCTACTTCCCCATAGCACTTACTACAATCATTATGTACAGAAGACCTGAAGTGACCTCCTACATCATCATCTCAAGCCCCTGCTACTGCCTATAGTGCTGCTTTAAATGCTACTCATCACCTGTTCTAATGCTTCCCAAAACCAAAATGGTTTCTTTACAAACTTACCAAAGGTTCTTCCAGAATCCTTATCTTCTCATTCCAAGGGAGACAGCCTTTAGTTAATTTTGTTTACCCAAAGAGATCAATCTTCTAGCAAAGCTGGGAAACAGTTCACGCCTCTTATTTCCCCTTATCTATGCTTGTTTACCTTGATTCCTCTTCCTCTGGACGCTCTTTTCCACTTAAAGGGAAAACCATTGCTTGTACAGCACTGCCCTATGAAATCATGTGGCATTACTCCCATCCCTCCCAGTATCTTCTTACTTACTTCCACACTATTACATTAGTCTTTTCAATCTGCTTGAAGGCTGTAATCAGGTAGGCTGTTCCTAAAAATCTACATCTTGATATGGCAATTGCAGCATTATCCAGAAAAAGATGTAAAGATAACTAATTTACAAGCTGAGTTCTACTCAGTCACTATTGTAGGAAGTCTTAGTATCTGTGAAAATAAGATTGTGGCATCACTACATAGCTCTGTTCACATCATATGAGGTGAAGTTTCTTATTTTGTTGCAATCATGAAAGATTAACTCACTTGGGCTTATGATTATGCAACATCCATGATGATTTCTAGAATTATAGCACAGATATCAGTGTAAAAACATTATTAAAAATAGTTAAATCAAAGGACCAGGTCAAAAGTAGAACTTTTTAAAAAATCTTTAGTGTAGCTGCTTCATTATATGTATTTAAGCAATGTAAATTAATCTTGATATATGTGGATTTTGTCCTTAACTCCCATTAATGCTAATAGGAGTTAAGTCCATAAATCCCTGTCCATCACTGTATGACTATAGCCTGTCTCTCTCAGTTTTGCATGAACTTGCAATTTACTAACTCTGTTTACAGTAACAAAAGCTACAGTAGACTTTAGAGTAGTGGTGGAATGAACTTGAATTAAGAAAATAAAAGATTTTTGGATTGTCACCTTTGTTCCTAATTTCTGTTCTGCAGTCTAGAAAATATGCCCTGGAAAAGTTCTCAGTACAAACATTCTACATGACCTTGAAATTCTTGATTTGAATAAGTTTCAAAGCATCATTTTAGCATCAGTTAAAAACTCCGTTCTCCCACCATGTCTTCATTCTATTCCAAACACTTGATACTTCCTGCACTCTGGGTATGCATATGCTGGGTGTGAACTTTTAATTACAGTAGCCAAAGTAATCACTCAACATAAAAGAGCTGTATGCTCAGACTTCTATACATCATACCCATACTGCAAAGATATAATGCAAATCATATATTAAAAAAAAAAAAGTTGAAACCATTTTATAATACTTTAAAATTAAACAGTAAAATTATACAATTCATCAAAAGTGCTTGTAAGAGTCTGGTTTTTACATACCAGATTCTTTTTTTTCCATAGATGATACACAGCATGCTAACAATTATGGCCATTAAAAGCTTGCAGAACAAGAAGTATTATAAGTGTGTGAATCAGACTTTAATTTTCTTTATAAGTCACTATGACCACAGCAAGGTGTGGTATGATATACATTTTCTACTGACACGCCACTGCCTATGTCAATACTGCCATTACATCAGTAGTGTTAGACCTCTTCCTCCCCTCCAAAATCCTTTTAGATCCTAATACCAATTTAAAAAAATAAAAAAAACTCATAATCTCTCATATAGTTTGATTTCTTTTTGCACAAAATAACCCTTATGACTTCAGCATCTCAGACATACTATGTGGGCCTCAGCAGCAGCAGCCGTCTCCTTCAGCACAGAAATTGGGTTCTGTCTTCTCTCACTCCTAAGCACTTCCATTTGACCCTTTATCTAATTAACCATCTTACCCAGGCAGTGCTACTCTGCTGTTTAGATTCATCAGACAGGTGTCTCTAGACAGAGATCTACAGATTGACACTTTCCTCCCTCTCTCCAAATTGCAGGTAATCCCAGCTCACAAGCTTCTCTGCTCCTATGCCTCTAGTGCTCCAGCTTGCTGAGGCTTTGAAATTCTCAGCAATTTCATCCAGGGCTGAAAAGCACTGCAAAGCCAACAAAAATCCCTCGTCATGATTTAATCCCAGCCAGCAAACGAGTACCACACAGCCTCTCTCTTATTCCTCCACCAGTGGGATCAAGAAGAGAATTAATTGGAAGGGTAAAAGTCAGAGGACTTGTGGGCTGAGATGAAGAGTTTAATAGGGCAAGCAAAAGCTGCACACACAAACAAAGCAAAACAAGGATTGAATTCGCTGCTTCCCATGGGTAGGCAGGTGTTCAGCCATTCCCAGGAAAGCAGGGCTCCATCACAGGTAACAGTTGCTTGGCAAGACAAGCACCATCACTCCAAATAGGCCTCTCCTCCTTCTTGCCCCTCTACCCCTTTCTGCCCCCCGATATATACTGAGCATGATGCCATATGGTCCTACTGGGTGTATTGCCTTGGTCAGTGGGTGTTAGCCGTGCCAGCTCTGCCTCCCCCCTATTTCCCACACACCCCCTGTCTCTCCACCAGCACAGCAGTTGGAAAAACAAAGTAAAATTCTTTGGCCCTGTTAAAGCATTGCTCAGCAATAACAGAAGATGTCTATATTATCAACCCTGTGCTCAGCACAAATCAACACATAGCCCTGTAACAGCCACTGTGAAGTAAATTAACTTTACCTCAGCTCAAACAAGCTGCAGCCTTCTCCAGAGTTCGAGAGATCCCAACTTGCAAGCCTCTAGGCTTAAAATTTAATTTTGCCTAGGAGCAAATTTAGTCCCATATCTTTCTTTCCCATAAAAAAAAAAAAAAAAAACAACAAAACAGGCAGCCACCTCCTCAATGCACTTTTCAATGGAAACTGAGGCAGTGTGAATAAATACTAACCTAAAACTTTATTACAACCATTAAGATATTGAAGGTGAATTATAAACCAATATATTGAACACACATAACTGAGAAAAAGTAGGTATTCATTATTTCTTGTTTACCTGTTTTCAATGATAAAACAATAATCTTCAAAAGCACTCTTGGAGAATCTGAATTTATTCCCTTGCTTTAAAAAAATAACCAGTCTTTACATTGCCTGATCTTTAAGTCACTAGGTTTCTTTTTCAGTTAATGGATTTTCAAAACGTATAGGAACATATGCAAGCTAATTTATTGGCATAACAGGATTAGTTAAAGGAGATTTCTAGTCTGATTTCCATCTACAAACATTGTAAGCTACAATATGCCAGATCTCTCACAATCTTCTTTTTAGTTCCTCTATCTTCTTTTAAAAGATTTAAAATTGAATGAGGGTTTAGCTACTTAGCTCCTGGTAGGATTGAAGGGATAGAATACTGAAATTTGATGTTTCTAGTCAGCCATTATTAGGTCCCTTGTTCACAATATATTTTTCTTTATTTTTGTGAATGTGGCTGCTCTACAGTTTCAGAAAACTGACTATATTAAATACATAATTTAGATGTCTTGTTTATCAATATAATATGTGTATATAAAATATATACTAAATACAAATACAACAACATTTTTCATTACATATATTGATATTTTACACTGGTTATTTTTTTCATTAATTTTGGACAGTTTTACTTCAACTCCTAAATATTTATACTAGACCTTACAAGGTAACAAGACTATTTCCAGCTTAGCAAAATGTAGGGAAATGTTTTAGATTTGTGCCTGTGACTACTGTTCTGGTATTACTGTAGTATTACAAATTACATATCTGAGATCTTTTAAAATAAGGATTCACTTTTCAATAAGTTACCTTTACTTCTACCCCTTTTATCATGGACCTAGTGGAAGGCCATAAAATTTACATTTCTTCTTTCTCCCTTAGTATTCATCTAGACCCACAAGTACTTGTTCACAAAGTTAATTTCTTCATGAAAGGAATAGGTTAGCAAATCAATACTGAATGGAGTTTTGTCTGTTGAAGAGTTTGATTTAGTTGCCCAAGTGCATTTAGTGTGGCCTTAATAATGCCTGACTCCCCGAGTTATCTGGGAAGGTAGATATATCACAGGATTGCAGGAGATGTGCATCTTTTTGAAGCAGCAGCCAAAAGGCAAAATATCTTAGGGCTTTTCAAATTATGCCACCAGATGATGTCTTTCGGTAGACAAACAAATCGTTCCCTTTCTCCTCATTACTGGTACAGTTCAAATACACATAAAATTTTATGTGTTGCCATGGTATCATTGTAAAACTGCTAAGTCAACATGATTTTCCTAACAGAGCTCTTGGTGCATTTCATGCATATCAATAAATTTAAGGTCAACTCATATCTGATCAAGTTTGTTTAAGTTATAAATATATTCCTTCTCATGGGCCACTTTAGCAGGCGTTTAGTCTATAGGAGTTAGCAGGCCCAGCTCCTGGGCTTGGCCTAGTTTAGCTTTACCTTTTATTTTACCTTATTCACCCTATTCTAGACAATGTCATACTTGTCTACCAACACAAGAAAGGCATCCAAGAAATTTAATATGGAATTCCCAAAATTGTTTTTGATCAATTCAGTCATATTTCTCTGAGGAGATGAAACAGAGGGTGCTTTCAAATACATATTTTCAGTAAAGAATTATAAAATTAGCCCATTCAGTCACTCATTGAAACCAGTCATATTCAAAGGGCTAACAAAAAATTAGTTTATAACAAAATGGAATATATAGCACCAAATATTCATGTGAACAAATGAAAAATCCTGGAAAAACTTAACTTTTCACTTAGTAAGAAGTACCTTCTGCTGTTAGAGCAAAAACTTCTTCAGGGACACATCATTTGCTTGCAGAAAAAATCCTAGACTCTTTTGTCAACTGAGAACATGGCAAGGACCAAATGAAGGCAGAGGCTTAGTGTATGTTGTTTGTTCATGTAATTGTCATGTCCTTTATCATCTAATCCCTTATACTTCTGCTTGAAAGTGCAAACATTTTAAAAGCCCCTGAGCTAAAGCTTAAAAAAGCAATTACGCTGAACAAGTCTCAAAATGTGATTTTAGTGTAATGCATTAGGACTTGGGAACACACAGCTTCCATTAAATATGGGAGTTGTATATTGAATCTTTAATTAATAAATATTCTAGGACATGCAGTGGGAGCTATGACAAACATTATTATACAGTGTGTCAGTACTATAATAAGTCTTTTTAAAAATAAGCATCTTAGATATTAACTACCTTTGACTTCTGATGACTATATATGTGAGCACAGAAATTAAAATCCAGTATTGCTACTGATAATAAACTCAACAAAATAACTCAATGATAAAATAAACCAAACCCATCCATTTGCAATGTTTTATCCCTAAAAGGTATGGAAAGTAAGCAGATATTGTAGCACATTCTTGAGTTCAAGTGAATTTGAATGTTTCGTGAAAAAGACAAGGGAGTAAGTAAGGCAAAAATCAAGGAGCTCTCTCAGAAACTACTGACTATATTCTTTTTTTAGCTGTGGATTGAATGATAAAGTCTGATAGCTCTGTGCTAATAAGCATCCTATAAATGACCCAATACTTTCTCTAAAGGAAAGACAGAACTGTAGTAGTTGCAGTAGGTTCTCATCCTCCATCATTTGTAGCGGTGGCAAATGAAGTATTACTTATCCCAGAAGAAAATAAAGCAAGGAATGTTCATCTGTGCCAGCCAGAATGCTAACAGAAGCCATACCACTTCAGAATCCAAGGGTATGAAAGTAGGTGGCACACCTAGGGAGAGCACTAGGTGCAGAAGTATTGTGTGTAAATTTATTTGCTGAACTCTAAGTTTGTAAGGAAGGCTGAGAGGTCTGATGTTGCAGGTAACAATGTTGAAGTACTAGTTTTAGCCAGCTCTTTGCCAAGTGACTTCTAGTTCTATTGACTTCAATATGAGTATTGATGGATGGTTATTGGAATCAAACTCTGAAAGGAATTAGGTAAAATTGAAATAAAGTTTTAGCCAAACCATTCACAGGACCCCCACTGGGATATCTACTAGTTCTGAAATGTATGAGAAACAAACAAAACCAAACTAAAACCCCAAAAATCAACTCACAAAAAAAAACCCCAAACTCTAGAAATATTAAAAACATTGATACACACCTTAAAATCTACTGCTCATACTGTTCATTCAAATCTCTCAACACTCTTTTCTAAATAGCTCAAATAATTTTTAAATCTTCCTGAGATCAGAGGCAAGTTAGTTGTCACCTAAACCTCCCATCCATCTGGGCCGTCCTACTTAAATGGAGGGAGCAGGAGCACCCACAATTTTCAGTATAGACTAGGATTAGAGCTTTTTTCCAGGAACTGAGCAGGCCTTATTGCTCATCCTCAGCCTTCAAGGGCTGAAATCTAGACATCCTAATCACCCTCAGTGTGTTTAGCCAACTAACTTCAGGCAGGACCAGACAGGAAAATTTTCCACGTGTTTGCATGTGGAACTGAATCTTTTTCCTTATACAGAAGAATCACAGGAAGATTAGAAACAAAAATTGCAAGAAGTCATTTTCCTAAGGCACATCCATGAAGACATTGCTGTCTGAGGGAGGAATCATTTGGTTCTAGAAAATTCACAAAGTTGCTTCGTCCTAAAGAACTGGTACAGTACTGCAGTTGCTCTCAGCCTCTCTATGGGTTCTGTAATTCCAGAGTCTGAACAAGAAGGACATCCTTAGTTTCACCCGCTGCCAAAATCAGTTTTGGAAAGAGAGATCCCACCTGTGGAAATATCCAGCAACAGATCACCAAGAAAAATTCTCTGTGCCATAAACAAACAGTTTACCAAAATTAACAGCATATCTGCATTGCTTCTTGTAATGAATGCCCTACAGCTTTTCAGTACAGAAAAGCATGTTCTTAGGGATCTTTGGCAATAGTCAAATATTGGTACTCTGACACAGATTTAATGTGTCAATTAAAGCTAAGTACTAAGCAATTCATTTAAATCATAGTTAATTTCTCTTTAGCTGATAGGGTAAATCTTTGACAGATTAATGAGTTACAGTTAATGGTGGAGCATGAAGCTTGTTGCAATTGGTTTTCACTCATTAATTAAAATGCCAAACAGCTTAGATATATGCTCTATCCTTACTGCAGTTCAACCCTGGAATCATAGAATGTTAAGGGATTGGAATGGACCTTAAAGACCATGGGCAGGGACACCCCCCACTAGACCAGGGTGCTGAAAGCCTTATCCAGCCTGCCCTTGATTACTGCCAGGATTGCAGTATCCAGAACCTCCCTGTTCCAGTGCTTCACCATTCTCACAGTAAAAAATTTCTTCATTCAACCTCTTCTGCAGGTGAACAGCTCCATCTTTCTCACCCTGCCTTTGTAGCAGAGGTTTTCCTGTCCTCTTATCAACTTTGTGGCTCTCCTCTGGACTTGCTCAAACAGTTCCCTTCTTAGGATGGGAACACAGGGACTCTAAACAGTACTCCAGTAATAGTGCAAAGATGTAATAAAAAATAAATAATCCCCTTATTTACTATAATAAATAAGACCAATGATAACATCACCAGTGTTTGTTAGCATAAGAAAATAGGTGAACCATTTCAGTTCAGTCTAAATTTATTGAAAGTTAAGAAAGGATATTCTTGTCTTTAGATTTAAAATGTTTTCCCCCTCCCCTTTGATATAGTAACAGAAAGAAACCAAGTAATAAATAAAGTCATAATACAAGTCCTTTGCATTATCAGTTTGAAGAAATCCCACTTTCCATGTCTACTCTCATAGAACTGACTTCCCTGTCCAGTCCTGTATCATCCTTCCCTGCACTTTCATTTACATATCCTCTTGAACACATAAGGCTGTCTGCTCCATAAGTAATCTCAGTAATGATGTAACTCCAACGATTAAGCATGAGGAAATACAAGGCAATCCTTCAGAATACAAAAACTATATCTGCATTTCTCAAATGTGAGTATGAATTTCATGGTTCTTCTCCTACTTTGATTTTGCAATGGCGTAGGTAACCTGCAAGGAAAATGACTTGCCAGTTTGAGTGGCTAACTTCAATTTAAAATATCTGAGTTTCTGTACTAGAAATGTTTTGTCAAAGGCATATTGAAATTGTTAGCTGAAAAATGTTTGGTCCAGTCTGAAATTTTCACCTATGTAAAGGAAAACTAGAAAATTCCATCTATTTGGACAAAGTAATTGATTACCTCATGTGCAGCCACAGTACACTTAAGAACAGTGAATAAATTTAAAATGGAAAGATGTTATTACCACAAATAAGGCCTGTCTAATTATACCAATCAAGGCAGCAATAAAAAGCATGTCAAGCTGCGTGTTTTTCAGACACCAAGACAGTTATTTTGGAAGATCTCAGAAGGAAAAATTAAAATTATCAATTTGTCCTGCAACATATAAGCTTTTCTTCTACAGCAGTGAAAGTGAGCTTTCATTACAAGTGTCATAGTTTACTCATGAAGAAAAAAATTTCTACAAGAACAATATTTGTTATAGTGTCTTATGTTTACTCTTAACAATGTTCTTCCAAAGTCTGTAAGAACTTTTTCATATTAAAATTTTACAGTGAGTTAAAGCAAGTGAAAAAGACTCATTTGACTACATCATACAAAAGACTAGATTTCACTTAGAAGTATATATTAGGCAAAATTATTATATTTGGAATGGCACAGAGAGAGTTCTGTAATTTATGCATGAAATTCTGAGGACTTGGTTCTAATAACAGCATACAAAACTTATGAGAACAGGTGATATTCAATGTTCAAATGAGGGGCAAATTTTGGAATCTCTCAGATCTAGAAGGATTCCACATGTAGTGCATATGAAAAATTCTTTAAAGAAATTATGAGAATTAGGAAATTAGTGTCTTGAAGATTTGTGCAAAAATCTCAATAAAACCACAGTCTGTATGTTGTGGTAATATAGCCCTATCTGTAGAAGTATAATGAAGTAGAAATCAAAATATACTGTAAGTGTTTCAGATTTTACTGTGTGGTGGAAATTATTAATCAAAATGCTAGTACCAAGGTCCATAGTGGCCTGAGCCTTGGCATGGTCAGCAATTACCTGATCTCCAATTTTTATTTTATTGAGCCTTATGAAGCAGATGAACAGTATCCTGACCTTCTAAGAAGGTTCACCTTGTGCTAAGGTTTTGAAGTATGGTGAAATAAGTGCAGACCCACGTCTCACTCTCATTCTGTAGAACCAGGGTACAGCAGCTGTTCAGACAATGGCAGCCTTGAGGTTACATATGAGGCTATGGAAATCACCACAACTGAAATAATGATTTCTCCCTCCCCTCAAGGGACTTTTCTGTCACAGTTATTTGAATTAGGAGTCATCCTTTCAGGCAAATAGCACATGAGAATACAGAGCCTCTTGTAACAAATCAATTCAGGCAGTTTGATTCTGGTGTCTGTGTTTGCATCAAACAACCATACTTATTTAAAGCAGTTAGGCCTTGTGCTCATAATGTGTAATTATAAACTGAGATGATGAATATTTGTCCTTCATAAAATAGCAGTCAAATAGCAGTCTCTTTCCTTTTGATAGATTAGGAAATTTTTTAAGTGAATAATGAGTGCCAATGGCAGAGTTTTCAAGAGAGATAACAATGAAAAATATCTCCCGTTGCTTCAGTGAGAAGTTTAACCAGGACTTTTTCATCTTAAAAGCTGGAAACAATTTAAACCAATAAACTTTACTCATACTGACATACTAAATAACTTAATATAATTTTGAAACTATTACATAATTTGTCATTCTCCATTTTCCTTTTTTATTTGGCCTTCATGCTATGCATTTTTCACCTGTTCTGTCTCACACATGTGAGAAGACCTTTTCTCTAAACCCAATCCTGTCCATAAAGTCTTCATATTCTACTGAGAAAAGTAAAGTAAATAAACATACCTCAGGTTATATAATTTATTATCTGAAGCTTGGGTTGGGCAGAAATACAAAGTCCTGAGAGCTGCAGTGCTCCCACCCCAGTGCCCCAGGTTTAGAGCTGTTTCCTTCAGTGCAAGGATCGCACACGCCGGGAAAGGCGGTGGAACCCTCATTGCTCCCACATCCTTCTTCCTCCCGTCCTTTTGATTTTATACAGCAATCTGGAATGGAAACTGGTACTACATGATATTTGGGGTGTCATGCAAAGAAATAAGGATATTTCAGGGGTTATTATTCCCTCTTATTAGAAGACACCAAAAATATAGTTCTGTGAGTACTTGCTGTAACAAGTACTGAGGCACAAGCTTGTCTAAGAATTTTGTCTTTGTACGCACACAGAAAATACAGGCTTGCTTCTACATCTGTGAAGTACAAATCCCTGGGTCTGGTTTTACCACATCATGGTATTAAGTATAAAAAATACCAGCAGGTTCTCATAAGAACTTTTTATGACTTTTGAGGCTGTCCCTACCCATGATGAAAAAGAGAATGTCTTTCAGTCCTTTCCTGAAAGGGGTTGGGATGTGCTTTTGTGTGTGTTTTTAACAAATTAATTAACAGTTTATTTCTTTAAATAAAGCAGTTGATTAACAATTCCAGTGTATTTAATGGTGCATGCTTCCATTTGGTCAGACAGCCTTTTTCCTCTGCTGGAAACAGTAATCTGAATTAATTTCATTTTTCAGGTGTAGTTTTCTACTTACCTTCTTTGTGCTAAAAAATTGTTAAATTTATGTGAACATAAAATTCTTTACTGGGACTTTCTCTATATGATTTGCAAGTATTGGCAATACTTGGTAAGCATGTTTTTAGCATATTTGGCTACACTTACTTACTCAGTCAAGCTGAGTAATTAAATTGACCAAAGCAGCAGGATGCTGAAGATATTAAAAACTGTTTCCCATGGAATAAATGTTGCATATTGAGGTTCCTGTTGTCCTTTATGATGTCTGTTGGCATGATTCTTCCCACTACATGGCTGCATACTCCAAGTCTCCTAAGAGAAATATCAATAAAATGCTAGATTTTTAACCAACAACTTCTACACCAATGGGGGTTAACTAGCTAGTCTAACCTATAAAATCTAGTATCCATAGTTTTTGGCTAAATTTTATTTCTCAACCCTGTACACTTCACTTCCCATTCTGACTCAAAAAGTTTTCTTGTTAAAATTAATTTTCATAATCTTTTTTAACCATAAGAAAGTGGTTTATTTTTACTTCTGTTATATTTAGAAGTGTCATGTAAGGTCTGACATCCAGTTGCCATTTTCTCCCTGCAGCTATTTTTTTCTCTATTTTATTTTGATCTTTTTCATTAATGCAGTTCAAATAATGAGGAAAATCTTATTATGACCAATAAAAGTATAGTTCCTATGCCTATGTTCAGTCTCAGTTCTAAATGCAATGTAATGAGAAGCTATTGTTCACCTTTATTTAAAACCAAGTATTTCCACAGTGGTAAAGTTGTAAGAAAGTGGAGCCATAAATACATTTCTGATAGAATGTATGTGCAGCTTCAAAATGACTTCTAGAAGTTTGAAGCACTCACTTATCTTTTCTACAAAAGCCCTCTTGATTAACACAGGGCTTTCTGTAGAAATTCAGGTGACTACACCAGTAGCTAATCTAATTTATCATAAGGGCTTATAGAGTCTCTACCCGATTTGAAGAGAGGAGGAACATGTGCCCTCCTCAGACTGCTGTGTGGCAAGTTACTGCTCACACAACGTTCCATAGGAAACTGAGGCACAGAAAGCCTATGTGATGGGTCTAAAACAAGTAAGGATTAGAGAGAGAGAAAAAAAAGTAATTTAACTTCTCTTACAGTGGGACAGATTCTCACTGACAGAGTGGGAAGTGGGAATACCCCTGCCAGGGTTTGAGCAGAAAAAGGTAACACCATAAAACTCTTTTTATCCTTCTCATTTCAAATTCAAGACAAATTTGTGATAGAGTAGGTAGATAGATAGGGTAGAGTTATATGGAATTATATGAACTGTACATGGACGTTGGATTTCCTTATCTTAGGATGTTTTTCGATTGCCCTGAAATGCATCTTTATTCTTATCCATTGTGTCCCCACTAATATAAATAGGTATCATTCTGGCATTCAGCTAAGTAATTCTTTTGTCATCCACAGATGGACAGGGGATTACATGGCTAAGAAATGAAATAAAAGCTAAATCCCTATGCTTGATAAAGCTTTGCTTGTTTTCTCTTTTATTCAGGATTACCGAGTGAACATCTTTCTCCGTCAGAATTGGAATGATCCACGCCTCGCATACAGTGAATATCCAGATGACTCTTTAGATTTAGATCCATCTATGCTGGATTCCATTTGGAAACCTGATTTGTTCTTTGCTAATGAAAAAGGTGCCAACTTTCATGAAGTTACAACAGATAATAAGTTGTTGCGGATTTTCAAGAATGGAAACGTACTTTATTCCATCAGGTGAGTCTCTAATCTAATGAGGTTTTTTTCAGATAGAAGCTCAAAACTATTATTAGGATTTTCTAAAACATATATTCAGTTGCTAGTCATGCAGAACTATTATTTGTGAGTTTTGAATGCAGAATTTTGTCAGCATTCATTGTTTATATTAAAATAGAAAAAGATCACTCATTAGGCATGTGCATAGTAAAAGTAATAAGAAAAATTTCTTTCCCATTTTAAAGTACAGATACTGAGCCTAGAGGAACTAGGACACTGCACAGAACAAAAAATCCTCGTATTATAATCCTCGTATTATAATCTGAGTTGGCCTATATACAAGTTTCACAGTCTGTGGCCTCCAATGTCACGACAATCCAATTTTACTTCTTTTCCCCCTTTCTGGATATTGCAGTTGCACTTCAACCTGAAAATATGGCCTGTTTGAGGAAGTACGACATTTAAAGAGTAGTCATTTACTCATCTCTGAAGATGGAGACAAAACTGGAAAGTAAATTTTTGAAAAGGTTTTAAGAAGCTGAGAGCTGTAATCATAAGTATTGACAAAATCTAATTATCCCACTCCTCTTTCCACCACTTTCCTTTTAATACAGACATCAGTAGGCATTTTACCACTGTCATCAAAAACCCAATCTAATGAGAAACACATTAGATATAAGTATGCTAATGCCCCACTAGATTTGGTGTTCAAGCAGTGACTCACTTGTGCAAAATGTTACTCTTTTCAAAATAAATATCCTCTTGTTCACTCAGTGTTTTGCTTTGCATGTTTTTATGACACCGAATTAATGTGAAATTAGACTCTTTGAAGAGACATCAGGAATCTCTAAACACTTTGTGTTCTGGAGAAAAAGAAAACCTGATGACTTGCATGGATGTGGCAAGAGTCTCCTTCCTCCTTCCTTCCTCCCAGTGCCACTAGGCAGCACTTCTCTGAGCTTACACAAGGAGAAAGGGTTGGGTTAAAATTCTTATGAGGATTTCATATCCAAAAGGAGGCTAGTCTACCACTCTGGGAACATAATCAATCTTCAGTGTCACAACATGTATTCTGTCACTAGAAACAGATTCAAAGTAGGTTAAAAGGATTCCTTCTCTGGATTCAAATAGAAAGTAGATCTAAATCAATTATCTGCAGACTGAGTCACTCCGAGAGGCACTGGCTGTTGTTCCACTCTAATCAAATAACTCCCTGCCTTGCCCTACTCCTTCCAAATACACACAGCCCACACTATAGACCCTGCCACTCAGCTGAAACTAGTTTGGATTGCAACTTCCATTCAGACCAAGTTCATGGCCATATGAAATGGGGTGAAAAACCCCAAATGTGAGAAATAGTATCATATTAAATTATAAAGGCAAACATCAACTGTGCTCAAAGCAAACACCAGATAGTTCCTCTGTTTCTTATAAGTTAGAAAGTTTATGTTACCTTGATTTAATTAAGAATTATAACGGTTTCTAAAACAGATTTAAAATCATATCATTGGCATCTAGTTTAGTTACGTGCATTTGAGTGAGTTAACTTTCTGATAAGGGGAGATATGCTGCTATTGTGCTGATATTTAAAGGGGAAAAAAAAGAGGTTTTTAAATTTGCTTCTTTCTTTAATTTCCTAATTTATCCTCATCTCTAATTGCATTGGGACAATACAGACAAGAAAATAATGGAAGGTAACAATTCCCAGCTCAATGAATACTTAATATAAAGTACTAAAATATTTACTGAAGCACAAAGTCCAGGTGCCTCTGAAATCACTTACTGTGTTACCAGCCTACTAGCTAGAGCAGAATTTGCCCTTGGAACTATTTTTAACAGCATGGGAATAGGGGATGGGTCTGACTTCCCTCCTCAGACTCTCCCCATACAGCTCTGTCACTGTTTGGCTAAACAGAAATTATAGCAACAATAAATCAAGGAGTTTTGGTCACCAACAACAACAACAACAATAACAAAAAAATAGGTAAAAGAAATATACAGCCATACTTGCCATCTACTGCCCACATCCCTTATCCCCAGCACCAAAAACAGGAGAGTGGGTTCAAGGGGGGGGGGGAAGGGGATTAGAGCACTGCCATGCTAGATGAGCCTTATGTGTAAGCAATTGAACTGAAGCCCCTCAGGTTTTTGTAGGACATTCTATCAACTGAACCAATTAATGAAGGTAGAGTCATGGGCCTGAGTGATAGATGGATACATAAGCATGGCCAGGAAGGTAAAACCTGTGCCTTTATCTCCTATAAATTCTTCATTCTGATTCCTCAGAGAACTTCTACTCAAAAGATAAATTATTGTAAATAATTTATAAATTATTATAATAAATAATAAAATATTTTTTTAAATTTAAAATTTAAAAATACTTCTTTGCCTATAATTTGCAAAGAATTTCACAGGAAGTATTTGTACTAACACTGATGCACAGCTACAGTTCAAAATTGCAGCCATATTTTGGTTTACCATCAATATCATAAAATGTTTCTTTAAGCCTTTGTGTTGACATTTTGAGCACTTTATTTTAGAACAGTAACACATAAAACTACTTTTCCACCATGACTGCTGACATATGTTATACAATTCTTGAAAATTTGGGTAAGTTTTATGCCAAGGGTTTGAAATACTAGAACAGTGCAATAATTCTGCTGTAGTACAAAATGGCACACTGTTGCTGCATTCTTTTAGACTTCTCATTAAGTTAGGCAACCCTACTGAAAAATTTAGTTTTCTGAAAGTCTGTTTAAATTTTTTTCCATGTTTTTTTTCATACTTGGCTGAGTTAGATGGGTTCAGCTAATAGAGACCTTTATTGAGAGCTTACTACTGAAACATGTATTCTATTTCTAATTGCTTCTATTGTATTCATGCATTCTTCCTGCCCAGTTCTATGGCTTTTTGGGGGGGTATGTTTTTAATGGGTTTTTTGTGTTCTTTCAGATTGACTTTAATACTTTCCTGTCCGATGGATCTCAAAAATTTTCCAATGGATGTGCAAACATGTATAATGCAGCTGGAAAGCTGTAAGTTTGCGTAATGTATTATCCTATACATACTTTTGCAGAGATTACAACAGCTATACAGGAGGTAGGAAAACCCCTTGTAGTGGTACAAGAACAAATTTTCAAAATAAATCTTCTATTTTATCAATAGAATCTATGAAATATACATTATTTTAAGAGGAAAAGGTTCTTTCATACCTATTTGAACTGAAAAATGAGAGTTTTGTGTAAATATGAAGTTACCATTAAACTCAGTGACAGTTTATACAAAATTTCTGCATATAGGGTTTCACCATAAGTCTTTCTGTGTTCACACATGCAGGAGGTAAATAATAGGGAGAGCATAAAGGAAACACAAGAATAACTTAAAGAAGTGATTGATGGGACTTTATGTGAAATAAACTTATTATATTCTAACATATCATATATTTTACTTATCATCTACCTTGATATCTTGTTACTTAAAAGAGGATGGAAAGTGTAAAGCAGCTATGCCATTTCAAGGCACGAACACACAAAAGGAGAAATCAGCTATTCTGTCTGATGCATTATATTCTCATTTTCCTTATGATATGAAATATTTGGGAATTGCTGTTTGCCTTAAATTGAGAGGACTTTGAAAGAGAGCTGTAGCAGAAAAACCCTCCTAATCATGCAAAGAACAAAAATAAAATAAAGTGAAGTATTCTTTGAAAGCTCCCAGCAATCTGAAGTTAGTGAAAATAAATGACAGGAGTAAGACAGATTAAGAAGTATTCATCTAAAAGATCTAGATTTACAGTTTTAGTGCCAATAAGTAAAGTATTTCAAAAATAAAAGAATTATGCATATAGAATGAACATATTGGATTGTTTGAAATATATCATAGATCAGAAACACAACACATATAATTTTATTAACATTTTGGAGGTTTTTCCTTCTTTTACTGGAACAAAGCAGCACCTAGGGGAAGGGGAGGTAATTATCTATCAGTCAGTATGTCAGAACTGTTTGTTGTATGGTGTACTATTTATAGACTATTGCAGGGTGAGTATAAAAGCCAGATCTATCTTTTATTACAATGGACAGATGGTAACATTATGAAGCAGCCTTTCAATATGAGGGCAACAGCTGAATCTGACAGCAGAAATTTTCTTGACTAAAATGGAGAGATCATTATTTGCTGCAAATGTCAAGAGATTTAGGACAATATTATATATCCAGGATTTGAGCAAAACTCCACAATGAACTTGAGCAGATAATCCTACTGATAACCTATGTCACCTATGTAATTAATGTGACTAAACAAAAGGTTAACAGGAGGCAGTTGCACGCAGATGGCAGGTATACTCACTAAATACAATTATGCTTCAAAGAGGAAGTATCATAGTGTTTGACTGAGCAAGCAAAATGTATCAGTAAAAAATGCTTTGAAAAGCTATGAAGTTTTTGCTTTAACAGCTTCATAAAACTCAGCTGCATTTTTCCTCTTTTTCAGCAGTTGTGAGGACAGGTCAGACAGCAACTGAGCATTTAACAAACAGGCATCTGGTTTGCTTTAGAGAAACCTTGCAGGAGCCCACAGTTCCCACAAACTACACCACAGGGAACCAACATTTATTAGTTGAATAGCACTGTTGATGTTCTACTGTATTTTCCAGCGGAACATTTTTCACTGAAGACTTGTTTTTAATCATTGAGTTCAGTGGGAGTAAATTCCCAGCTGCACATTCACATGGTAAAGAGAGGTTCTCACAAAAGAAGAGCTGAAGAAAATACAGATGACTGCTTCAAAATCCTTATTCACAGAGAAAGATCAAATTTGATTTCATAAGGAAGTTGCAAGTAATAAAGCTTTTCCCATACTGCCTTGTCTAATTCTATTTTACCTGTAACTTCAGACATCAAAAAACAGACTGTGGGAAAAGATGATGGCCTGAAGCAGAAAATTTTGCAGCATGTGGGAGCTCTGGATATGCTTACATGTCTGACAGCAGTTAGGTTTGCAAGAATAAGGCAGCAGTTCAGTTCCCTGAGATTATTCTGGGACAGATCCAAAACAGATATGTACAGTGACCTAAGTTACAAGATCCTAGACCTCTGAGAGTGGGAATTCACCTGTCCATAGCCAGTTTCTCTGCACAGAAGGACAGGAAAGAAAATAAACAACTTAGAAGTGTTACAAAAAATATCTACATGCCAGGAAGAAGAGTAACCAGGTAAAAAAAAAAAAAAAAAAAAAGTAGTTTATATGAGAGTGAACTCTGACCAATTTCCAAAACTTAGGAAAGGATGAGCAGAAACTTTCAAATTCTAGACTCTGGCTAAGAAAAGGCATCTAGTTCTACTTAAAATTAAGAAGAAAAAAGGAGGATGGTGCATTTGGCATTTTCCCAGGCTTCACATCAAATCTCCCGAGGTAAGAACTGACATAACCCTGAGAGCCTGATTCCATCCAAGCATCTCTAATTTCTAGGCCACAGTGTCATTCTCTGCTCTGGCTGTCTGCCTTGCATTTTTTGGTGCGCAGTGAGACAACGTAAACAGAGGGATCAAAGCAGTAACCCTAGTGGTTAATTTCTTGTCTGGGGAAGTGGAAGACATTTGGGTTCATAACAGAAAACACAGCCCTCTCATGTCCTGAATGAATGATCTGACCACCAGGCTACGTTATAAGAAACCAAAGCGTTTGCAGGAGGAAAACAGCAGTAGCCATGCTTCCAGATGTTTCTTCTTGAAGTGATGATCATCGCTGTTTTTTCCAAGTTGTGTAGGGCATTGTACATTATGAATTATGTACAAGGCCCATTTGTCTCACAGTTTCTGTAAACTGTGTCAGATCTTGCAAGCCTTGTTCCAGAATGTGTCACTAAGAAAATTAGAATAAATCACTCATCTATTTTTTTACTCATCTTACCACCAGGTTGCAAAGACTGACAGTTATAACAGAGAGATCATGGGATTTGTCTCTCTTTGAGTAGTAATTTCTTTTAGTACTGAATACTTTCCTTCAGTATTGATGCTGTTCCTCCATCATAGAAAATTCTAAGAGAAAAAATAATGTATAGGTTTTATTCCCAAATGATATCTTTATTTTTAGCTCTCTCATGTAATGTTTTCTCCAAGGTCAGTCTGAGCAGCTGGATCTGCCCCTGGTAAAAGTACTTCATTAGATCATGAAGTGTCTGAAAAATATTTCAGTAGAAATGTCTTCTATTTTTAAAGGATTTATTTTACCAAATGATTTCTCAGCAGCTAGAATAGCTGCTTTTTTATCTTAGAAAGGGAACAAATGAAAATGCACATATGAAAAATTCCCTTCTACAGTTCTATGCCTTACACCAGGGCAGCCTATAGGCATGTGGGATAATTTTAGTTTTATTCTGCTTGAATAAGATACAAAGAAGTGTCAGCTAGATACGTATTTATTTCTGTGGCCTGTCTCCCCGGAAAGAAATGTTTTTCTTTCAGATGCTAGAGCTTGTTGTCTTTCTTTTTTAAGTTTCTCTTTTACCTCACAGCATTCCTTTTCTCATAAATTACAATTATAACGTTATGTGACATTTAATATCCCTGAATTTTCAAAGAATATTGAAAAGACTCAGTTACAAAAGAAAAAATGCTGTGAAAAGAAGCATAGGTAAGGTATAAAACACTTTCTTACCTCATAATTTTAATTTGATGTTGATTTTTAAATTTAACGGTGGCCCTTTTTTTCCCCTTTCAATTTATGGAGGCTTTTTAGTCTTTCTATGCAATCACGCTCCTGTCTTCTGGATTGTTAAAGAAAATTCCTGCTGTACTACATAATCATTTGCACAATTTCTTTCCCCCCAGTCTCTAATTTGGAGACTGTACAAGTGGAAAGATGGGTATACAGGCTGCAGCAGTACAAGTTAATGCATTACATAAAAGTAGGTGCACATTTCTCCTTTCCCACAACAGCACAAAGATAACATAAGAAAGATGAAATAACTGGAGCATATTTGTCATCTGCCGGGGAATTCTCGGGTCTCTACCTGAATGACAGAAATTATGGACACACTAGGTCAATGCCTGTCTGTGCCAGAAGGTGTAGAACCATCCTGCTTCTCTCCTTTCCATTTCAGCAGCACAAAAATTATCAGCTGCTCAGGCTGTGGTTTTTATTCTGCAGATGGGTGACTCAAACTATTGTGTCTATCTGAAGCAAGACATGACACACAACTACAAAGATCAGCATACTTGTAGTCATCAGCTCCTGACCAATGCAGGATGAAAGGGCAGTAGGAACTGCACAACTGCTGCTGACATACAGAAACTAGAATAAAAGTGATAGCTGAACACCTATAGGCTTCAGCAAGAATAGTAGGTTTGAGAGATGTGCTAGAGTGCTGAGCTGAAATGTTCTTCTTTTCCAAAATTCAGGCTAAGAAGAATAAACCTATAACTCCCTAGGGAGAGATTCCTGCAGAATGACTTAGAGGGCAGTGCAAGGGGCAGACACTTTGAAAAGCAGCTCAGAAGTACATTGAATAAAATCCTGCCTTCTTGGAGCTCCAACACAAATTTAGCCTTGAAATGAATCACAGCTCATTTCTGAAGCTAATATATTTCGTGCATAATATAGGAGAATTTGTTCTAACCTCAAGCCAAGGGCAGATTCCTTAGCTCTGTCATATCTTCCCCCTGATATGTTGCTGGGAATTTAGGGCACAATTCAAATGTCTGTCATGCTCTTAGGAACAGTAATGTGCAGGCAGCCTGTCCTGGAGGCAAACTGATGGGATGCCCAACAGAAGAGTAGTGGAATAACCCTAATCAACATGACTGCAGTTCTTGCTTCAATTGGAGACCTAAAGAATGGATGGGTTTGGACCTGTACCTTACTAAAAATTAAAGAAATGAGAATGGAATTTAGATAAATCACTGGGATTAAAAAATAAATGCTCTAGTTAAACTAAACTCTTTTACAAAAAAAAAATGCTTTGCTCATGCTTGTTTCATGCTGAGCATGTGCCTGTTTATTGAACATGAGGAAAAGAGCTGGGTTTTAATATGCCCGTAGGTATTTTAAAATGACACAAGGGAAGCACAGCCTTCCTGTAATGAAAAAAATAAGTAGAAAATTTACAGGATATATTGATATTCAGCTGGATCACAAGTTTGCTCATGGCTTGGAAAGGTGTGCTAAAGGTGGACGGACTAAGCAAATAAAACCGTGTCAGCAGATATGATAAAGGAATGAAGTTGGAATTGCAAAGACAATGGCAGTTCAAAGTGTAGAGTCTCTAAAGGAACAGGGGAGCTGCTTTGAACAGCATGTTTCTGTAATGGTGTAGTCCTTGGAGGAGCAGGAGAAGAGATGTTAGACACTTCAACAATTCTTCAAAACAAACTTGTTGGCTGTTCACTGTCTTGTCTATAAGATGATGGGCTTTTAATGCCTACCACTGATACTGAATTAGCTAAAATAAAATCTTCCTACTTTTAGCATGCAACTGATATAATGTCTTGGTTCCAATAAGTTCTATAGAGTAATGTGGACTGATGTGGGTTGAATGGGACTATTTATTTAAGGCAGGCTTTATTCCTATACTTTCAAAATTGGATGAATGAAAAGTTGATATTTGTTATTAATGGTAGTGCAAAAAATACAAAGTCTAATTCTTTCTTTCAGGAATCTCATATGAGTGTTGAAAATGACTTGTCAACACTGTTTTTGAAAAGATATTTTTTTCTGGGAAAGATGAGTCAGACCAAGAGAAAAGTTTGGTTTCCTTTCAAGACACTGTAGATGCCCTTGATACTTAGAAATATTTCAGCCGGATCACATTGTTTTTTCCTGAAGTTTTTCTGGAACCTGTAATGGAAAATGCTGAAAATTTTCACTCTAGCAAAACAATTTTTTGTGCTGTCTAAAGGCTAAAGTTACTATGTCTGTCTAGTCAACAATCTGCCATTTTTTTTTATAGATTACATCAACTAAATAAAATACCACTTAAATTCAATTTTATTTGATGTCCAGTTATTCAAAAACTTTCATCAACTATTCCAGACACAAGTCCTGAGAACTACTTTTCATCAATGCCTTATCTCTTCCACCTTCTCCCTCTGTTAGTGTGACAGAGTTTCACTTTCATTTTGTCACACTTATCACCCACTCTGTTTTAGAAAATTTCATTTTCTAAAATAATATTTCTGCAGACCAAATCCAAGTTTCCAAATTGTTTCAGGCCTTCTTCCCATCTAATAAATTATAAATGTTCCCTAGTTCGTCATATTAATCTCAGGCAGATCTCTCAGTCTGCCATTATATGCTGCATTAGCTAATTACCTGGAATGACTTCAGGCTCCTGAAAATTACTTGTCTCTTTAAGAGAACTGTTTGCACAGAGGCTACAGTGCCGTGCATTCACACAGTTCTTGAGTTTTCCTGAGAAATACTCCCCCTGGAAACATTCTCCTCCTGGGATGATGTCTTTTTCATATAATTACCAACAATTTACTGCTGCTTTTGCATTTTAAACGTGCAAGACCTCAGACTTTGGGTTAATAGAGTATTACTGTAAGCTAACCAGTCCTATAACTCCTGAGCACCACTGTTCAAACATAACAAGGTTTTTTTTTCTGTCCTTTCTTTATAGTTCCACAATGATACCGCTCATATTTTGTATAATTAGTAATACCTTTATAAAATAAAGTAAGAGCAAGTACTGCACAGTAGCCAGACAAAACAAAGTACATTGCTAATTGCCCTCTTCTTCAGCCATAGAAGCTGGTGTTTGTCCCATAAAACACAATTTAACAACTCTATTTCCCTTCCCAGCCTTCATTCTTTCATGCCCTGCAGACATGAACCCTAGTGCACTGCGTTCCAGTGGCAGAAACCTTACTAGCCCACTTGATTTAGTTTAGGTTGGGCAGGTCCTGAAGACCATGTTAGATTATAGTCTCCATTGCTTTCAGCTATTCATGTAGAATAGAAGTTTCTTTTTTTGCACCAGTGAGCTGATCCCTCATATGGTACCTATGCTAGTGACTGACTGTCCTTTTTTCAACAATAAAATTTATCCACTAGGAATTCCCTACATAACATTGTACTTCCCAGCCACTGGTAATAAAAATATCTGGTAGCAATTTATAGTAGTCATCACCACCTCATAGTCAAAAAGGAAAAGCTTCTGTTTCAGTGAGAGGCTAAATATCATGCTGGGTTGTAATTAATCCCTTATAGGCCCTAAAGAGAAATCTCTTGTTCTTTATAACTGCTGTATATTTCAGTGCAGTTCCTACAAGTTGCATAATATGTCTAACAATATAACTGACACATATAGCACGAGTTTGTATGGGTAGCCACACATCCATTCAGAATAAAGGTTTCACATTTCAAGACACACTTTACTGCTCCATTTGCACAGCGATAACCATGTAATGGTACACAACTTCTCATATTGTTTATCTCATTGACCATTTGGAAAATACACACAGTGTGTTTCTAATCTTCAAAAGCAGACCAGTATCAGCAACAGGCATTTAGACTTTTAGTTAAATTTATGTTACTGAATGATGGTTTTTTTTAAATTGTTTTAAAGATAATGCACATTTGGTAATCAGGTAGCAAGTAGGCAAGAATCAAAAGTTTAGGTGGACTTCAGGTTTAGTATTTCTAGAACAGGAAAGGGACAGTTATTACAATTAATCAGCAGAGGTCCCAAAGTAGTGTGCCAGGGGACTGTATTTTAGGCTCATTGCATACATAACACCACATACCTAAACTCTAATAGTATAAATACTACACTATCATAAACACTGGTTGTTTTAAGGAGTGACTTGTATAAAAATGTCTTTTTCCCCTTATGCACAATGCACACAGTACCATGAGCATTCTGACTGTTAAGCACTGTATTATTCAGCAGGTCCTCTCCATAAAATTATTTGAAAAAATACATTTTCTTTTGATTTCATTCAAGCTGATTTAATTTAACATACTAGTGGAAACATTATACGATTTTAAATTTTGGTATAACAGAAACTCATATCTCCATTAAATTCTCTATAATTTAAGACACTTTTAATTTATGCCTATGACCTTGAGTTACAAAACTGAAGTTTCAGTTTTGAATGGTAACACTGTATTTGGGCATTTAAAATGTAAACGTGACAAAAACTAATTACTACAGCAGCATTTTGAATATGCTGCTATTATTTGTACTATATTGCATTATAAAAGATTTAGTGGGCAGATTAGAAAATCAAAATTAAAAGCATGCATTAGAGATGAATGAACCTGATTTAGTGAAATAAATTTTGACACTGCAGTTGTTTCTTGCCAGTTCAATGAATTTTACTCAATGAATTTTATCACTTATGGCCATAAACTACGTGCTTCAAGTGGTAATCTGCTTTACACACAACTGTTTCTTATCTGAATTCATGCAAATTTTGATAAGATATATATACTTCTGATTTTTCACAGTTTATGGCATATAATAGTGAATTTTAACTGTGTTTATGGAATATCATGCAATCGATAAGAAAAGCAAGCGTTCTATTGATATATGCTTGTAGTGGCTTGAGCACTAATTACTTATTGAAAAGGATATGGTGGTCCCATTTTTTTATCATATTTATCCAGCCTCAAAAAAAAGTGCCAAGTAAAGCAACAGTCAGCCTGAGTTCCTGTGAATAACTTTCAACAGCTTATTAGTACTGGATTAAACCAGAAAGGAAATATTGCAATGAAGCTGAAAGCTATATAAATCAGATGAAAAAATTCTCCTTTTACCTTCTGGTTCTTTCTAGTATATATGGCTTAAACTTGAATGAAAACATAAAGCCTTTTTTTTTTTTTCCAGTTGCAATAAACTGATAAAATTTATTTAGAAAGAAATGCCTGGGAAAGTTAACAAATCATTTATTCAGAAGAAACAGGGATATTTTCCCCAATGACATCCCGTGCAAATATTTATCTGAGAGAGGGAAATAGAATGAAAAAGTACTTGGCTGTTGCAAAGTCTGGGCCTTGATTAGTATGTCTTTTGTTGTTATAGCTAATCTTATACACATGCATGAGATATGGATAAGTGCAGGAGTCTGAATATTAAAGCTGAGTGCTTAATATCATTATATGTCACAGTCAGTTAATATGAGAAGATTATAATCAATTGCTTTCCCATGTCTTGTTCCAGTTTGAGAGAAAAGCAGTTTTTCAATTCAACTAATTCTACTTCAGAATTTTGAATTCATTGTTGTCTTTGAACAATTTGCACTTAGCCATTCAAATTAACATCAATCCATAAGCATAATTTTGACAATCCACATTTCACCTCAAGTAAAAGGAAGAAGACATCTGAATGCATAGGGCCTATTTTATCCTTCATAGGTTGAGGAGAAAAAGATGTTCCCAAGCACTGAAGAGATTTGTATGTTTAGCTAATTTAAATGCTTTTGTTGAATGCTTTAATAGACCATCTAATTATATGGATTTAAAAGAGTTTCATAAGACAGCTGTTTTGTCTCTTCCAATTCAATGTGGTATAAAATGGCAGATAAAAATTTGTGATTAACAGGTACAAGCAGAGCCTCTGTATTACCTCCTTTGTATAACATTTACTTAAAATGTTTTCATTTGATATGTTACTGCTTTTCAAAGTTTGCAGCAGACTTAGAGTTTATTTGGGTTTTTTCTTTGTTTTAGTTGGATACACAATGAATGATCTCATTTTTGAGTGGCAAGAAAAGGGAGCGGTTCAAGTGGCAGAAGGTCTCACTCTGCCACAGTTTCTGCTGAAAGAAGAAAAGGATTTATGTTACTGCACCAAGCATTACAATACAGGTAGGAAAGTGATTACAACTGAAAAGATATTTAACATTTATCCTTATAATAAATGTCACAGTTGGAGTATATTTTAAATGTTCTCACAGAATTCAGAAGAGGGTTAAAACATACAGGTGCTTTGTTCAAGGTAATGCAGTTTTAATAGCTGGCAAACAAACTAAAACTACCTGAAGACTGAACAAACTTTAATTTTAGGTACCTTAACAAGATAGAGTTGAAAAAATTCAGAAACTGTTCAGTCAGGGGCTTTAGTTTTTCAGTAGGTGACGTGACCACATTTACAATGTGGGATCTGAAGAACTACTGAAATCCAAAGGTCTACATGCAGTGCACTAATCATAGCCTGGATCAGTCAGGAAAAAGGGACACAGGGCTGTCAAGCCAAGTTATCCCTGCCCTAGTTCAGACAGCAAGGGAATGAGCTGAAAGGATTCTTGGTGTGCAATGGCCAGGTGTACAAGCTGTTAATGAGTATGCAGTGACAGGACTGCAGTGAAATTCTTTATCGTGAGGGTGGTGAGGCACTGGAACAAGGTGCCCAGAGAAGCTGTGGCTGCCCCATTCCTGAAAGTGTTCAAGTCCAGGTTGGATGAGGCTCTGATCAACCTGGTCTAGTGAAATGTGTCCCTGCCCATGGCAGGGGAGTTGGAGCTAGGTAATCTTTAGAGTCTCTCAACTCAAGCCATTCTATAATTCTCTAATTCTATGATCCTGGATTGAGGCCTTTGTTGAACTGAGATATTTACCTAATCTCTGGGATTATTTGAAAAAGGAGGGGATTAACATAAATAATATAGTTATTATGTTTTTATTTTTAATTGTGAAAAACTATTTTAATAACTGAACAATCACAAGCACAATAATCCTGAAAAGCAAAACCTAAGAATGGATAGTTTATATATTCTGTTGAGAAAAAAAGAAGCAAAACCTCTTCCATTCTAATTCATATATCTTTTAATTTTTGCTTTCCAGTGTGATTAAACATGTCTTAAAATTTAAGATTATAATGATTCATTTGGATTCTGCTGAAATGTCAGGGAGAGATTGAATAAGTGGTGTTTATAAGGAATGTCCTGCTACGATCAAAATTAAGGAGGAGTGGTTTCCAGCACTGAGTTTTATCACAACTGCAGTGCTGCCCTAAGAGAAAGGAAGGTTCTCTCAATTTCCATTTAGAGGAGGAAGATACTGATAGAAATATTTTGAAGTGTTCTCTAAAATAAATTGGAAATACTTAACATGCACTTTTATTGTACAAATACTAATATCTGGATAATCCTTGAAAATCTTCTAAAATTTTTGATACATATCCTATAGCAGTGTAATTTTTTCACTCAGGCATTTCTTTGCTAATTATAAGATAGAAATTCCTATTATTCCTTTTTTCCTTTCTACCATAATTCTTATGACAAATAAGAACATTTTATTTTCATTATTTTCCAGTCTCCTTTGCGATATACAATCAACTTAGCCTTCCTTTTTAGGGCTCTCCTGCTTTTGTGCCATTTTAGTGAGTGTCTGTAATTGCATTCTATACCCTGTATATGATATTAACTAATGAGAAATCATGGTATGGAGTATTCTTCTCTTTTTTCTAAAGTTCATTTGATTAACATGATGCATCAAAAATCTCTGAGAAATTAAGGCATTACTGTGATGCTTAACCTCATACTGAATGGAAATCTGGTTTGAAATCTCAGAATTTCCAGTGATTTCCAAACTCTCCATCCAAAGCTGCGTTGTACTCTTACTCATTTGTCTGAGAACTTACATTATAATCATCTGAGTTCAAACCTTGTGATTTGGACTAAAACTTCATTTTTTCAATATTTTGAAGGCACAACCTCTGTTTCAAGCCTATTTAACTTGTTATCAATTTTTATCTAAGGAAAAATAGGAAAATATGCCATGCCTAGGTACATTATATTAGGTTACATGGGTTCAACTTATATGTACTGTTTTTTCACTGTTGCCCTAAGCTGAGTGGAGAAGCAGGAGCAACAGATGTTATTAACTGCATGTGAGGCCTCATTCACAAGATGTGGCTACAAGTGTGCTTGTGTCTGCAATTCTGTCACATTTGGTAAGAGGAGGGGTTCACTGCAATAAGTCCGGAGGACAGTGTGGCCAACCAGCAGCCTGTTGTATTCTGTATTGCTTTGGCCAAACTGCATTTCTGTGGCCAAACATGCCCTAGGATGTGAGTGCAACCCACAGCCCTGGAAACATGAAGCTCATGCCTGTACTGAGAAAGTAATTGGACCATTTAATTTGTCCACAAAAAAATCAAGGCATTTGATAACACAAAACCCTTAGAAGTCTGGATGCAGTTAGAGGATGGGAATGTTAAAAGGTGTCAGCAAAAGATAAAGCAGTTGCACAGCTGTGGGACCTGCCTGTGATGGGCAGGGGGAAAAAATATGAAGCTGATGCTGAGCAGCAGGTGGAAAGGTAAGTCCTCACCAGAGGAAGCAGCTGAGTGGCCTGCTCTGAGTTACAGCACCAAAATTACAGGTACAGAACTTTTTCAGGCCAAATCAGAAAGAAAAGGTGGTTTTACCGTGAAGGACTACGTTTATTGTGAGAATCTCCTCTTTGAGATAACAGTATTTTGTCCAAAGTCATAGTATTTTAATTCAAATCTTCAGTATGAAGCAAATTTAATCAGATTAGAGGGGTTTGGTTTCTGGGAGAGTAAGAATTCCTTTTATTTCTTTGTTGCAACCAATATTATTAACTTCCATTTGTAGGCTGAAACCCCATAAACATTATATTAAAAGACAACAACAACTATTTTTACTATGTCACTTGGATACGTGACCTGTACTGTGCTTTCTTAAGGCTTCTGGAATGAGATACTGCAGGCAGATATACCTTTAGGATACTCCACAAGAGCCAAAATTTACAAAAAGCAATTTTTAAAACATGATATTAAGTCTGTTTCTCTAGCCTATGACAGATTTGATAAAATGAATTCTTGAAATAATGTTAAGCATCTGCAGCTGGTATGCAGTAAGTGACCAAGGAAGAGTTTTCAAATTAAATTTGGTAACAATACAGGGTGGAAAGCTCTTCTGAGACATCCTGTAAAACAGAAAAAAATCCCAAAATTCTCCCTGTGAAGCAAATTAGCATGAAGCTTCAGGACAGTGTGTGGAAACTCAGCAGTGCATGTCCCATCAGTGTTTCATGCCCAATTGAAAATGGTTCACTGTAACCAGAGCTCAAAAAATAAAGTAGATATATGTCTAAATATAGAGACATACCAGTTTCAGCAAAGGTACCGGAAAATGGCTCATCAAATCTTGTGTTCTGCAGTGACACAGCAACATTTCTGATAATTTTCATGTTTCGCATCCACAGGCATATCCACAGTGACCAATTTGGAAAGTGAAGTAGAATCATAACGGCTAGAAAAATCACACATGAACCATTTACATTACAAGGATGGTCTTGCTTTGCCACATTATGTGACATTAATTTCTTCCCTGGGCTGTTATGCAACACCTAAATGCTATTTCAAACACAGCTGCAAAAATACATTAACATGAATTGATACATAATGGCATGGACTAGCAGGCATATATGAGTCTTGGCTTTACTCCTGCATCATGGATAATGCTTTACATCCACACTTGAGTGATGCTGCTCAGAACTGTCTTGGGTCTAATAATGCCTTTTGCATCAGAGAATTGGATGTAGTGGTCCTGGAAACAGCGGAGCTATGATTGCTGCACTCGCCACCAGAACGGATAGATTCTGTGTGTAACCTTTTCTGATAATTGCAGTCTTGATGAGCAGCATGTTTCCTTAGCTCCACACTTCCATCTGACTTCCTAATATGCACATCCCAAACGCATTTTTTTCTCATGATGCCATTTGTTCCCCCATTGTCAAAAAAGGTGCTTAACACCTGTAGATTGTGGCCCTTCTAAGTCTCACCTTCAACCAACCTAGTGCCTTTTATTCAGCCATCTTGCTGCCAGCTTGATGACAGTGATTAAAGGAGACATAATTTTGATGTCTTACTCTGACAACAACTCAAACCCTTGCTGGTGTTGACAAACACCTACACCACTCTTTCTGAAATAATAGGAGTGCTTTTTAAGACATGACTTTTTAACTCCCTCAGGTTTCTTTTCCTAGAGCATTTCTCCAAAAAGGAGGTTTGTACTTTTTACCCAGGAGATAGTCTATGAGTGTGAAACCTCTGAAGCTGCTCATTCCTTCACTGAAAAAGCAGAAATTATAAACACTTTGTAAAACAGAGCCTATGGCAGGCTGAGGATGTGACCATCCCTAGGCGCACAAAATGGCACTGTCTGACTCCAAGAAGGCATTTTTCTCAAGGGCAGAGAGGTTACAATTGTCAACCCTGCACTGATGAAAATTTGAGCATTCTACTTTAAAGATTCATTGAATAAAAATTCATCATCTGTCCTGAGTGGAAACATTACATCTGCATGTCTCTTTAGTTTATACTTCTTCCCTCTCTGTCCCGGCTAACGCAGTGCAGGACATGACAAGCCTTTCACGTCACAAGACTTCTGTTCAGCTTGATATCTCTCAGGCTCCCAAGCCTGGGAGACCTGCTGCCTACCCAGTCCACCCCCAGCTTGTGTCAGGGCAGGGGTTTACCCTATCCTCATCACCCATCTGTGGATTTGTCTTTGCCATGATGTTGTGCTGGATTCTCCAGCCTATGAAGGTCCTGCTCAATGCGGCTCGGTTCTCCTTTCTGAGGGACATGAGAACTACAAATGCAAATTTATCAAGATGGAAAAGAAATAGTTTCCTTTTTCCATATTTACTTTCAGCTGCCTTTTACTGCAGTCATTATCAGTCTTACACCTATGTAGTTTACCACCTGCCTCAATATTTTCTTCCAAAAAGAGCTATGTAAAGACACTTCCTTCCTGCCCAGGAATCTATGTAGTCAAAGTCAGGTGACAGCCTCAGCACTGATTTCCCCCAATATACTGCTGATATCTACAGACTGGGACTTGAAAGAAAGACTGAATGGTAGTACATTCCTAGAGTCATTTAGAGAATCTTATCTTTAGATTCATAGACAAGTGCCATGTAAATGAAAATTTGTCTAGTTCTATGTATTAGACATTGGAAATTCATAATTTCTATCCAGGCTGTATGAAGATAGATATGGTTTACCTATTATCTATTATCTATCTTATGTTTTATCTATTTTATGATGAGGAAAACATGAGTACTTTTATAAGCAGCTTTTATCAGCAAAATACACTCAAATTGCAATATATATTAAAATGCAAATTGGAAAGTTTCTAGAGACTGCACTTAACAAGTGCTTTTTTGTAATCCTGACTTCTTCTTAGAAAGGTATGGAAATTATTTCAGCTAAGTTTACTTTTATGTAATCAGTTTTATAGATAAAATCTCTTGAAATAATGAGCTCTGCATACACATAATTTATGAATTTTATTTTTTGGTTAAAAAATTTCACCACTAGAAGGGAGAGGAACAGAAAGCATTTAGCTATATTTCAGTAATAATAAAGCAGAGTTGCTCTCAAACATGAGTGTCACATTCTTGGAAGAATAAAAAAGGAAATATCTTTACTGAAAAAGGTAAAATCAAGTGGGCTACTTTTCTTGTGGTGATCCTGATAATAACTCAAACAGGAGAGGAAGTAAAGGGGACAGTATTGCCTCATCGAAAAGTCAGTTTATGTATTTCATTCTCCCTTATCCTCTCTATGAAAATCATTTGCTGTTCTGACTGCTATGTTGCCAAGAAATGTTAATTGCAATCCTAATTTTAGCAGATGCAGAGAAAAAAGAAAGCACTTAACAAAAGGCAAAAGGAAAGTGCTGGTGGTCTGTGTGATCCCTCTTATGGCAATATAGTTTATTTCCTCCCAAGACTGTCTATTTTCAACTAAGACATTTTTTCAGTTAGAAGATAAAATTGTCCTCAGAATTTCAACATTGACAACTTCAAACAAGTCTTTTTTTTTCACCAATCCATTTTGTCTGAAGACAGTTGGAGCCAATAGCCACACTCTCACTAAAGGCAGTGACCTTTGCCAGGGTGATTCCATCCTGTGTACTGGATAAAACACTCCTCCCAGCTCAGGAGACAAATGCCAGAATGAGCATTAAGGAAGGGCTGGAGAAATACAGCAGAGGGAAGGTCTGTGATGGCCTGCAGTAAGATCATATTTGGAATATATATGTCATGAACTATCCTCAGTGTGGGCTGTCCTGCAGCAGATACTTGTTTTGATTAAATATTTGTCCTTGTACAGGGAGTAGATAGGAATGCTCAAGGCATGGAGGTGACAACCATTTAGAAAGAACCTGTGAATCCAAGGTATTAAACTTTAGAAAGCAGTCAAAGGCATGAGATACAGTACACATATTACATCAACCTATACAAAATCTGTTTCTTGAGTCCACTTATTGTTTTCTTTTGGAGGAAGAGTCTAACTTTTGTCTTGAGAAGAAAGAACTATCATTACTTTTATCTCTATAGAGAAAAGAGTGTCAGCTGGCTTTTACAATACGTTATTTTTTCCACATAAAATGACAAAATCTGTTTTTTACATGTCTAAAAATGTTAAATACAGCAGAGGTTTAGAATAACACCGAGAAGGAGATCCTCTGTCTAGTGCAATTTTCCAGCTCATTTTGAATTTAGGATCAGGATATAAGGAGTAGAGGAATTGAGGTGCTTAAGAAAAGGATTTCCAGAAGACAGACAAGTGGGAGAAGCTCTCTATTGTATTAAGAGATGTAAATCTGAGTCAGCCATTTAGGTTGAGCATATCCTAGCCACTAAAGTAGTCTCACTCTCCCTTTCTCCTTTCCTCTCTAATTTCGTGCTAAGCCTTTGTCACTAGCTGTTTTTTCAAGAGGAAAAATGAAGTGTTGTTGCAAAGGAACAGAACCAGGACAGAACATCATCACAGTTCAATTGCCCCAGGATTCTGTTAGCAAATCTCCATAACTAGCAGTATTTTGATTGCTAGACTGGCTGCTTGTTGGCTATCAGTCACTGGTAAAATCAGAATTGTGTAGACTACATCCATACTGACAGATATGTTGGAATCAGAATATGAAATATTTACTTCTCAGATCCAAGACACATATTCTGCAGAGTACTGTAAAGGTTTATCAAGATTTGCCTCTGTTCAATTTTGCTAAGCTTTAAATCATCTCTATTCACCAAGCATAAGTTTCTTATTTTAAGTGAACAGATTCATGTAATTTCATTAAGCTGTATAGTCTTTTAGCCACAGTCCTCTCTATATCCATAAGATAGTTCACAGTAAATAATTTATTAACGTTATCAATGACTTACAAGGTCAGACTACCATTAACTACTATCTAAAGTAGTATCAAGAATCTTCAGCAGATAACTTTCCATTCTGCATGGATTAACAGATGAACTCTGCATGCTTAGTTTTTTCCTCGTTTGTTTATACTTATGCATTTCATATTTTATTATGCTATTAATTTTTAATGTTATAGTAGTTTAATGATTGTTACTCCTTTCTTAATTATTTCTAAGGCAGACTATTCCCTTGACTCAGAATCCTGAAGTAATTCCTCCTTATTAAAACTTTCTGTATAGCTTCAGAAACAGCTACTCAGCCTTCCTGGGAATCGTAACATGTTTATGACATTGTAGGGGTACAGCAAGAAAATCTTTCCCCAAAAGACACCTTAAGGGCTGCTAAAAGGAGACAAATACTTTTAACTCCTACCAACTCTTACCTCTGGGACAATTTGAGACAGATGAAACTATAAAAGAGGAGTCTTTATGGCTTGAATTTACAACTTATGCTTGCTTTTTCTTGCACATCCCACACTACTGACAGTACCTTTTAGTGACACAAGCATACTGCTGCCTGCATAGCCCATTTTTTAAACAGTATGTGCCACTGTCAGAGGAGGCTGTGTAGTGTGAAGATGACATGAAGTAGAAAAATCATCTTCTTGGGTTGTCCATAGAAGAAACAACAAAAATAATATGTGATCTAGGCACTGACTCCAAAGAAAAGCAATTTATGCTTTCTGAGGAAAAGAAAAATCATATAGACTGACTACAATTTTATTCTTCCACTACCCTAATGGTTTCAGCGTGGACATTGCATGGAAATCTTGCCAGTTCAGCAGCTCTAACATTGTTGTTACCAAAGAATATGGGTAAGAGATAAAAATGCACCATCACATGCATATACACCAGTATATTCACTTCACATGCGTAGGTGCGATGCTCATCAAGTCAGCACTTTTGGGGCCTTTCATGCACTTAAATCCCTGGTTAGGCTGAATTACAAACACAAAAAATGTAATCTCAGTTCAAGAAAAAAAATTTTTTTGGGGGAAGCCCTGCACCGTTTTTCTTTCCTTTATGTTACAAAAATCCATTTTTTGGATTGTGTGCACACTTCTTTTCAGCTTTAGTCTGAAACTACCATCAGGTCTTAATTTGTTGTTCAGCCTCAGCAAAGCCACAATACCAGAAGGGATTCCTGTCCTCCTGCTAGGCACTCTCTGGGACATTCACAGTGCATATCAAAATGAACTGGATCTTACCCTTCATGTACTGCAAATGAATTATTTGAGCAATGCTCTTAGTTGCTTTTCTATCTCATTCCCCAGCTGAGATGACTTTATGGGTATGTCTCTTTATGGGCATCTCTCTTCTGATCCATTCAAGCATCCAGTCAAATAGATCAAACCACAGCTAACCTGGCTTTGAGTTTGAAATGGAATACAGGAAGAGAAAGGAGGCCCACAGCTGGATGCTGCCTCAGGTGGGAAAAAACAGCACAGCCTCTGCTGGCTGGAGCTCACATCTGCTAGTGCAAGGTTTTTATTTTTTCACTCAGCTTCATTAGCCAAGTTTATGCAGGTGGTTCTGATTTCAGTCAGGAAGGGTAAAAGCTACCATCAATTCTTTCACACTTAGACCAGCAACTGCTGCAAATGCAGTGCTGAGACTGCCATCTGCAGCCTTTCTCCAACACTCAGTGGTGGAGCAACAGAGAAGGGTAGCTGGGTAGCCACCAGTCTTCCTGAGGAGATGCTATATAATAAATTTTCAGTGCTGCACTGGAAGAGAGGAACACAGTAGTCTTGACTAGGAAGCATTGGAAGTATGCCTGGCAAGTCCATAAACTTTCTGGGTCTAAGACAAAGGCAGGACTCTTGGTCACATGTTGTAGAGCTAAACAAAGGTATTTTTCTACTTTGAGACAGATTCCACTTTCTTTTATTTTTTTTTCAATTTTTTGTTTGGTCTTGGTGTTATAGGTTTTGAGGGTTTTTTTCCCCTTGGCCAATGATATTTACAAAAATACTAAACCAAGCAAAAAATGCTTTTGTATAATTCCTCTGACACATCAATCAGTCCTAGTTCTAGCCTCTTCATTATCCCTGCTTTTTTCTTTCCTTCCCTGGGGTTACAATATATTCCATTTGCACTTCTTTCATTTAGAATCTCTCTAATTTTTTAGGATTCTGTTGCTTACAATTATTCTTGTCTTCCTCCTTAGTTCAATTGGATCTGTCAAATTTGCAACCACATAAAATAATCCTTAGCTACTATATTATTTACTGTTCACTGTTTAGGACTACAGAATTTTTGTCCTGAGTGGTCTGTAATAGTCCAAGTTCACTGGAATCCTCAGGAAAAAAAGTCAGATCTCTCATCCCACATTTCTCGGGATGGAAAAAAACCAACATACAAAAAATAGCTAATGTTTATTGACACTTCATGCATGCATGTGCATATATTATGCAGTCTGACGCTCCTTAGTTTTCCTTCCTAATTTGATTTGAAAGGAGAATATAGGACCCTATAAGAAGAAAATCTTGCATGCTGAGCCATTCTTACTGATATGATGCCAAATAAAATGGCTTTGCTTAGACCTAGATTGGGCTGATGCATTTCTGTCACTCCTTACCACCACAATTTACTGTGATGTATGAGACACAGACTGCTGCTGTCCAAGGCTGCTGAATTAACACAAAGAATGTTCCAAAAAAAGAAATCCTCCGGGTAAGAACCAGTTTGGAGAATATGATTCCAACAGAGGCCAGTCAGTGCAGAACTTCTGGTATGTGGGATGTAATGAACTGCTAAGTGAAACACTAGATTGCATAGGTGTCCTTTTGAGGACCATGGAAGAGAAACATAGGGGAGTATCCTGGCCTTTCCTCAACTAAATACCAAAATCCCATTCACTTTTTTAAATCAGGATTTCATCCCGTGACTGTGGCAGAAATCAGTCTTGAAGCAGTGGTAGCAGATGGTTGAGCCAGGATCTGGGACACAGATTTCGGGAGTGTAGATAGGATTCAGAAAACGCTGGCAATTAGGAATGGAACTAATAATTGAGCTTGCAGATATAAAATATAAAACTCCTGAGATACAGAACATAACCTTAAAATTAAACATTATAACTAATGTCTTTCTAATTTTTTTAGCAGCTCAGCAGAATAAAATTGTCATAAAATTGCATTCATTGTGGCATCATAGAAAAATTAGTGTCCTGTTAAAAGACCTGTTGTGAAAATAATAAAGTTCAGAAGCACTCAATATCCTCAGAATAAAAAATATTTGTTTGACTTTATCTGAAGTTCATTCTGTACGCCTGACACTATTGTCACAGCATAAAACACATTAGTATAGTATAAGCTTATAAATCCATTACATAATTTTTTTAATCTGATAAGTATCAAACCTCTATTGATGTGGAAAAAATTTGTATAAAATGGCATTTTGGCAACTAGAAATTAATTAGGAGAATATCTATCAAAAATGAGTGGAAAACATAAGAGAAAAGCTTCATACCACTTAAGAAATATATAAGAATATAGCCTTCCTTGTTAAATTTAGAATTAGGAAAAAATTTCACTCAAAATAAGGAAGAAAACTTGAGTTATGTGTATTGGTTGCTGTGCACCACTTGCAGTAACAGCATTGCCTTCAGCACCATCCTTATGTGACTGATATGGCCATTGGGCAGAATTAGAAAATCTAATGAGGCTGGGTCAAGATCTGTGAAGTAATCTACAGTTTGCAGAGTGGGAAAAAAGACCTAACCCCACAACAAGCTGGTTGATCTAAAAATATGGGTTTATGAAATTTTTATGAGCTACCAGTAGATATTTTTTTTCTAGTTTGAATAAGTCAGTAGAAGTTGCTTAATGTTTAGTACCTGGATAAAACATTAATCTCCTTCCTAAAGTTTCCTAATCTCTGGCCCTTCTAGTCTTCAGTCAGTGCTTAAATCTTGATCATTTCTCTTATGAGCTGAAACCATTTGAATGAGGACACAGGGAGGGATTTAGGAGATTCTCCTATTGATAACCTAATGCCCATGCTGATATCACTATATTTTCCCAATTTTTAATTAAAATAAAATTAATTTTAAAATTGAACCAAATAAAAAGGAGATGTTTTACAATGGGGAAGCAAGCATTTTCCTTGTACGCAGAAGGATTTCTAAATCATAAGTCACAAAAATTGTGATCTCACAGAGGAAATTTCCTATTGTTATAATGAATTGTGGGGTTTTTTAATAAGAAAATAGGAATTTTAGATCTTACCAAATTCTTAATTTTTCAGACATTCTGCCCCTTTTCTTTCCAATAGATATGCCTGTTATAATGGGGACTGTCTTTATTACAATTCACTGTGGAGAATTCAAAACATAAATATTTTTCTAGAGAACAAATATATTTGACATAGCATACATTCTTTAAGAGTGTGCACTAGATGCTGACAGTAAAAGCATTCTATTTCTCTTGAATATTTCTTAAAGGAAAGTTTACATGTATTGAAGTCCGATTCCACCTGGAGAGGCAGATGGGTTACTATCTCATCCAGATGTACATACCAAGCCTCTTGATCGTGATTCTCTCCTGGGTGTCATTTTGGATCAATATGGATGCAGCTCCAGCCAGAGTGGCTTTAGGCATAACTACTGTACTGACCATGACAACACAAAGCTCAGGTTCACGAGCATCTCTTCCAAAGGTAGGCTAAATTTCCATTGTTTGTGCTATATTAATCATAATGCTATGTGGCAAACACTTTCAGTCAACCTTATGTGTTTTAATTATTAGCATCCAATCATTTCCTGAACCAGATAAATAATTTGGAAATATTGAGGGGTTTTTGTATTCTCCCATCAAATATACTCTATTTCTCCTCTGTCTCTACTATATAGCCAGCCACGTATCTAGTTACTTCCATAAACCTTAACAAGGAGCGAAAAAAATGTTATTCAGTTTTATAAAAACCCTGCTTGAAAATAATGACAGACTTATCCTTTTTCACATCCCAGTATCTGGTGACATTCTAGCAGATATGACTGAAATTCTAAAGGCCATAGATTCTTACCATAGATTCTCAATTGTATTCCTTTCTCAAAACTGCCTAAATTATGAGTTAGCTCAGTAGTTACAAACACATTTACATTAAGATGTAGAAAAATGTGAACCTTAACAGATCCAAACAATTGCACAAAATTATTCTAAACACAGCGAAAATCATTTAAAGTTTATTTCTATTAATAATTGCATTTTTCGTTTCATTTTAAGGCTTACTCCTTGACCATCTTCATGTGCCATTGCAGCTAATCAAAATAAAATGTATACAAGAAAATAAAAAAATTTCAATTCTGTATTAGTTTTAACATGATATTTTTATCTAATTGACTTTTTTTAAGTAAAACAGATAGCCCCCTAATAGATTTGAGCATGCTTTGTGTCCCAAATATATGGAACTGAATGTATCTGAAGTTAGCATCAACAGATAAAACAGAATGCTCTAAAACCTCGAAAAAACAACAATGTAAGAGGCTAACAGAGAGCTGCAGATTATTTTGTCACATTTTGAGACTTGAAGTTAGCTGTGTTTGCTTATATAGAAAAACTCTTGTAACTCTGCAAAGACAGAGTAGGTTCAGATCATGTCCTGCATCTGATCTTGGCAATACAGGATTGCAGTGAGCTCTGTCCTGTTTCTGATTTTTAGTACTTTCACTGTGACAAAACTACACAACTAATTTGAAATTATACATTTGATTCCCTGGGCCTATATTAGCAAAGAATGTACCCATCAGACCAATCTCCTTTACCTATCTAATTTCTTCTACTTAATTTTTATTCCAGAAACTTTCAGCCACATCCACTTTAATACAGGAATTTCAACTGGTCCCACTACAAGCTATTTTTCACTTCCTTAGTGTCATTCACAGATCTCAGTGGGACAAATGAAGGAGGAGCATGTGTTTTTTGAGGATTATTTTGTTTGTGATGTAATGCACTATCAGGATCTGTTAATGATTTAAACACATTTTGTAAAATACACTTTTTTAACAAAAACTCTACATTTATAAATTGAATTGTTCTTCCTATTATTGTCTAACTTTCATGCAAATTTTTTTTTCGATAAAAGTATTGTTGGGATATGGAGATATTAATGCACTTCCTCCTGCCAGAAAGTACTAAACTTCCCATCTGTGGAACGTTTTAACACACTCAGGCTTCTCCTGTCTCCTCTCCTAGGTGTCATACGTCAAAGCCATTGACATCTGGATGGCGGTGTGTCTGCTCTTTGTGTTTTCTGCCCTTCTGGAGTATGCAGCTGTAAATTTTGTGTCGAGGCAGCATAAAGAACTCCTGCGCTTCCGACGCAAGAGGAAGAAGAGCAAGGTAAAAGTAATGGTGTTCTCAGCTTTTAAAGGGCCTGACTGAGTTGTGCCAGGATACAGAGTTAATTTGGTCAACACACTGCAGCTTGAATTGTCAATAGAAATTAAATGGCAGCACAGCATAAAATTCACTCTAGGCAGAGGGTCACTATGAATTGCATAAATCCAACTCGAATTCTCGAAAGAGGGATTAAGAGGGATTTAAATGAGGCATGGGCCATGTGGGAGCCATCTGCACAAGCATGAACTTCACTCTGTTGGAAGAGTTAGATTATACTTCTGTGAATGAATGTTACTGGTATTTGAGGCAGTTTTTACTACTGTGAGATTCAACAAATGTTGTTTCTCCATTTTATTCTAATACTCAACTCAAAGCCTTAACGGCTGTGTTTCATGCACATATTTTTTAATACACTAAATACTTATTCAAATAACATTATGGGTAGAAGAACAAACATTTTACTCTAAAAGGCTGGTAAGTTTGGGGTTTCTTCTGTCCAGTAATTTAGTTTTAGTTGTTCATATTATTGGTAGAAACTTAATTATAGTAATGGTTATTAGTATTTATATTAGAGCTGGAGCTATACAGACTACCAGTAAAATAACTCACTACCAGTGTGCCAAGCCAAATAGCTAAAGTTACAAGTTTGAATTCGGAAATCTGTAGTTAAATCAAGCAATAAGGAACATTTCTTACAATGTGTAACTCCTACTTCAGATCTTACAAAGTGTAAGTAGCTCTCCAGTCTACTTATTAAGTGAGAACTCCCCTGCCACCGATGTAATGCAGAACCTGTCACTATCAGTCACTATCTAGAATATTACTAGTGGATGAAAATCTGACCATAGGTAAATTATTCAGTTCAACTATCTTTCATTGCTGAAGACTTAGTCTGCTGCATACATCAGCAGAAGAAGATATTTTACAAGTTTCCCTCTTAGAAGTCTGCACTGCTGTAAAGCCTACCTAAGCAGTCTCTGTTAGTAAGACTCGGTGTTAAAAGGCAGGCCAGACAGTCAGGTGAAAATGACATTTTCATACATTTGCCTGTCTCTGTGTGGTGAGTCCTGGACTTTTTCAGCTGCCCAGAGAAACTCACGTACTGTAGACTAGAGGATGATTCAGACTGAAAGTATCTGTGTTCAGTGTTTGACCCCCTGAAAAACGTTCTTCTTTCTTCCTGCTGACAGTAGCAGAAAAAACAGCACTTTTGTTACAAGGTGTTAGTTCTTGGAATAAGGCAGCTCTCTGAAAGCTGTCCTAATGTTTGGAGTGGGAAGAATGGGGTGGGGCAGACAGGAATTACTGGATAGGGGCTAGGTAAGTCACAACAAGTGAATTGTGTATCAAACAGCTATGGTAAGTGACATATTATGTCACTATGCTTTTAGTCCATTCATCTTTCTCTCCATGTATTATTGCTTCTTCTGAATCTCAAGCAAATTTACCAGATTCAACTTAAGTATTATCACTTTTAAATGCAGGTCAATTATTATGACCACTGGATTAGGAACTGGCAGGAAGTATCTTCCTTCCCCAGAATCAAACTAAATTTCTTTTCAGCTCCCTCTTAGCAAGACTTCAGATTCATCAAAGACACTCATTCAGCAATCACATTCAATTAAATTTCAGCCTAGAGGTATGTGAGAGAGGAACCACGATATAAAAAGGACTTCTAAGAGTAAAAGGACTTTTAAAGAGAAAAGGTTTGTGCATGAATAACTACTTTGGCTTAAGTGTTTCTCTGGATCATGGTATTTTTGAATTCACACTTAAAAGTCCTTATTCTAGTTTTACACTTCGTTAGACAGTCTTTGGCTTCAAGTAGATTGCCTGCTAAATTCTCATAAAATTACAGAGTTAGTATCAGAGACTTTAGAGAGCGCAATAAAGTACCAAGTACTTTGCTTTGATTCTGAAGGGTGGAGATCTGCAATGTTTTCCTTCACAATGTACTTCAGGTGAGGGTATTAAATATATTCAGGAGTGTAGGGCTTTCCCTTCTCCCTGTACCTATATGTTTCACCATGAGACAAGCTTCTCAGTCTAATTTTACTGCAAAATTCTTTGTTCCTGAACAAGGTTATCATTTTAGGAAAATAATAATTTTTTCAGAATTAAATTAAATGTTTTTAAACTCACTCTAGTTCCATGTAGAGTTAGAGCTCCTGGACAGAGTTTACCATTGAGAATGCAGCTTCTCAAACTCTAAGGACAGCTCAGCTAATTGTTTCTCTCTTTCTCAATGTTTTATGAAACCTTTCCTTGCCCAACAAGTATACAGGACTTGAAACATTACAGCATGGAGATTCTATCTCTCAAAAAGAAATTTGGATCACAGCTTAAACCCTCTGTTATACAAATAATACATGAGTCTTATAGATTAAGAACTGCAGTTAATAACTTACCTTCCTTCCCACAAATTTTATTGCTTATTCCCCACAATTTATAACAGGAAATGCAGGCCTAGGGTCATAACTCAAATTAACTTGGTTTTCCTTCTTCTTTTGTCTTTTTCAAAGTCAGTTATTAGAGCTCAAACTTATAAAGTTTTGTATGTTTGTTATTACTTTGGACTAGGTCAAACAGCCACTGGCTCTCAGGGATTAGATTTTATTGACTTTGAAAACTGCCATGTATTAAGAAATGTTCATTTGACCATAAAGTGAAGAGGTGAAAAGAGTTTATGTAAAAAGGCTGCATTTAAAGTAAACTTCAGGGGCTTCCTTGAACATTACATCTTCTTCCTTGGCAAAGAGAAAAACAATTTTCTACTCAATATTATGTCCAAAACTATTAGAGAAATAAGCAGATAGGATAATTTATTAGACTTTTTCATTCTCTATGTTTACCATCTTGGAACTTTTTCCTAAGATCAGGTTTTTTTACCAGGTGAAGTCTCAGGGTTGAATACAGATTTTTTTTTGCCATTAGTATTTTATCTACAGGGGTACAGCAAAACTTCTAGTGATTTGACATGTTGCAAAAGTGCAAAAAGTAGATCAGTTTCAGTTTGGAAATGTTTCGTTTCAGGTATGTGTAGGGCAGCTGAAGAATTTCCAATGTCTATTTTCTTTGTAATTAGTAAGATATGCTTGTTGCAAGAAATATTTACTTTTACCAAGTAACAAAGGCAATAGTCCTGTGATTGAATTTCAGTCTTTGGGAGGTAAGTGGATCCATTTTCCTGACTTAAGTAAAGATCATTCATACCTAATTCATCCCAGCCAAAAAAAATTCCACAAGGTCCCCTGAAATCTATTCCAATTGTTTACAAAGGTTTTTTTACTAATGTGGTTTTTTGGCCTGTCATAGCTTGTCTAGAAAAGACAGAAACCAGATTGCTTCATTCCTTCATGTCACCATTTGCACATTTCCATTCAGTCTTTTCTATAAATATTCCCAGTGGACACAATTTTTTGTTTTAGTTTGCTTTGGGGTTTTTTGTTTTTGTTTTTGTTTTTTTTTTTTTTGCTTTTTGTTCTGTTTTGGTTTTTCCTCATTCGCCTTCCCTGGAAATTCTCCTAATAAGCCCATATAATTCCTCAAAACTATGTTTGCAACATGAACAACATGAAACCTATACATTAACAGTTGAAAGCAGCCAAAGGACCAAATGATGCAGGTAATACAGCTGTTTATCCAAACCAGTTTACTATTTGCCTTTTAAACAACATCATGTTATTGACCCATATCATGATTGTGATCTTCCATATCTTCTGGGTCTTTTTCCAGAGAAACACCCTGCAGGGACATTGGCTTTCCATCTAATACAAAGCTGATTATTTCTGGCTAAATGTCATAGTTACTGATTCTCCTGTATTTTTCAGATGCTTTGTTTGAATCATTACATTAAATTTTATTTCTAAACATATCTTCAAACAAATTTTCAGGTTTTCATAGTTTTGTGTATTTTAACAATTAATGTAAACTATGGGTTATGTCCTTCTGAAAACACAGAGGAACTGGAATCTCTCTATTAAGAAGCATATGTTTGAACTCGGAGAGGACCCCTACAGTAAATTCTATTGTTATACAAATTACAGTTCTGTACAGAACTGCAGCAAGACATTTTGGCATCCAGAGTTCATCTATCTTTGCCATTTTCCTTATGCTTTTTCCACTTATAGTCACTGCCTTTTTTACACACCATCTGGTTTATTTGTGGCCTCCCTTCCCAGACAACAACAGCAGCATCAAAGACAATTCTTAGGTACCACTGCACCCTCTGGCCACCATTTTTATGATTGTAAGTATGGACTTCACTCAGTGATTCCAAATTACTTAAAGGCAAATTTCTTTTCAGAGGCTAAACCCAGTTTGCACAGAACTAGCAAAAATTTGGAAGTGTCTGGGATTGTGTTATAAATTCATTTACAAATGAAAGCTGTTGTTGCAACTTAATGTGCAACCTACTCAATGTTTTTTTCCAACAAGCATCATGGTAGGTATAGGAGATTTTTTTAAAAGTGTCTAATATCTTTATGATTACACAAATGGCATAACCAGTCCTGAGAACGGGGGAATTTTGGTTCCCAGTTTGAGATTTCATTTGATACTTAGTATATGAGCCACAGTTCTTTGACAAAAAAAGAAACCTGGCCAGTGAAAAGAACAATTGAGAAATATTATGTTACCATTCCTTCAGAATGAATGTTATTTATTCATTTCCTTCCTAAAAGATAAAAGAAAAAAAAAAAAGGCAGAAAAAGAAGTCATACAGGGATACCGAAACACACCTGTGATCTTTGTTTTTTCTTAGTTGCATTTACATTCTATGGGAAAAATATTAACTGTCTACATATACTGAATAATAACAATTTCCTTTTAGGTTAGCTGTTAATATATTTAGGTTTTGGGAATATTCAGTCTATTAGTTCTATTTTCAAAATCTAAAGATCACCATATCTTTAGAGAGGAAAATAGACATGCAAACCAGATTGTCTTTAATGGTAATCACACCTTTTTTCTTTTGTTTTCTTTTTGGTCAACCATCCATTTTGATGAAAGTATTTTGAGGGAGTTCTTGATGGAAATGAAATCAGTGAATCATTACAGCATAGCAATGGCTTGAGATGTGCAGGACGTGTAGACGGGACTTTGCCTCAAATCTACAGTACAAATTTAAGGGTAAACTACTGAGAAGATGTCCCATTTGTCATAATGTTCTATCCAATCATTAACAGAGGCCCTGTCCTTTTGTCTACAGTAGCATCTTCCCATGTGAATTTCATACACCTTCATTGCTCCCTGTATGTGATGACGTGAAATGTTAGTAAAGGTACTGTCTTGTTAATTTCATAATCCATTTCAATCTGTCTAAATCTGGATTAAAACAAAGTACTAAAATTCTGCACTGTTTATACTGCAAAACTACTCAATACCACTTTCCTTCTCAAAACTGAGCAACAAAAAGAGTGTTCATATTAACAAAAGTCAAGGCTTCAAATAAGTTTTCGAGTTGTTATGACCTCTTACAATCAAATGGCTATGGAGTTATTTTCAGCCCTTATATATGGGTTATTTCTCAAGATAAATTTGTTACTAAGCACACTAACTGAAAACACCTTAGTCACAAAACTCACAGTTTAATATTCATTTATAGCTAAGTATTTTGTACAACAAGAATGATATAGTAAATGAATTGAAATTATTTTTGTCAGACCACCAAATTCTGACCTTCCAAATAAAACATCTAAATTTTTTCCATTGCTTAATTACATTAGTTTTAATAGAAATGATAAAATATTTAAATGTAACTGCATGCAGAACAACTTTCAAGTTGTAATTCTAAACCTGAATTGGTAAAAAATGTATTCAAATC
>JAYDZK010000202.1:36108467-36163280 GCA_034509185.1 Euphonia xanthogaster | reverse complement strand
CGATCTATAATAAGATTTTTAAAGTTTTATCAAAAATCTATAATAAATAGCTTTCTGTAGTGATAATGCATGAAAAAGGTCACAAAAGAAACAAAAGCTTCCTTATCACTTAAAAAAATAATTCTATTCATTCAGCCAATATGCAAGACTTTTTCAGGAAGATTCTCTATAAAGGCTCTCAACTGGGTCATATAGGGTATTGTCCTTCAGATGATTTCTACATCTGTAGACTCAGGCACATGCATTCTGAGACGTATTTCTAGTCAAAAAGAGGGATTTTAGCCAAGTCAATCACTAGTAAAAAAAGAAAAGGGATGTCACTGACATAAATGCCTTCAAAAAGGCACCCAAAGCTAGTACTGATGACAACAGTAACTGCATCTTTCCTCCTGTGCACAAGCACCCTCAGATATGAATCTGAAGCCAACCTAGTGATCCTTCTGCGTTATGAATCTGCTGGAAAACTTGTAGAACCCCATTTTGAATATTCAAGCTTCAGCCCCTGAAAGGAATTCTGGCGGCTCTTGCTATCCTCCAGAATGTTCTTTCCTGCATATCCATCAGCCCTAGCACTTGGGTGTGACTTGGCTGGCTCCAGCCAACCCGCCTGCTCTCGTGGAGACACCATCCAACAGACACTGGGCAGAAATGCTGGACTCCTACAAGGAGCTTCACATCAGTTCAACTACAGAGAGCATTTCCAAGGACTCTGCTTGCAGATGAAATACAGGAGGTCTGTAAGCACAAGAATAAGGAGAGACCTGGCCTTTAAAACATTCTAGGGGATCATTCCATTCAGGTAAACTTGAAACAAAGACAGTAAAGTCTTAGTATATAGTGCCTGCTCCTAAAAACATGCACAGCTGAAATCTGCTACTGAAAAGAATAATTTTATTATCTTACTCAGCCTGTGCAGTACATATGAAGGTATTTAAATGGCAAGTTTATAGTAAATTCTCACAGTACATGCATTTCTAACTTAATATTTCTCTTATCTGCAACACAAGACTACAACTATTCTAGAATACTACTACATTAAATATGTTATTTTCCAGTCTTAGCTGACAGGAGAGGAACACTATTGCAGTAATTAAATCCCTGTTTTATCACGTCATCAAATAACGATCCTAACATTTTGTATTTCTGTTTTTCATTTCCATAGTAAAGTCAGTCAGTGATTTTTCCTCCTCCTTTTCTTTCATGTTAATTTTTCTTTTTTAATTTATTTTTTAAAGGCAAATTCTAATATAGATTTTAGATGTAGCAGTTAAAGTGAACTTTATCAGTCTCACTATTTTTTCAATTTACATATATGAAGAAGTATTTCAGTAGGTTGATATCTACAGCTCTGCTGGATGGTCATGCTGATGACCAAATAGTTCATTTTAAATGTAGCAATTTATCTGCATTCTTTTGTAGCTAACATAGTCAATTAATATTGATAATAAAACTCAGACTTTTTAAACAAAGTAATTAGCAATTATTTGATGAAAGTTTTAAATTTTTAAAATTAATTCTTCATTGAAAAGTGTTTTCAGATTTTCAAAATGTCAGACATTCTAAAAATGAAAAATTTGCAACTTTGGATTTAATTTGTTCTCATTGAGAAATTGCATTTTTATAAAGAGGTTAAAGTAAAACAAAAAATGCTTCTAACTATTGAATTGAAATAGTAATTATTTGACTTGCTTTGGCAAATAAATATTTTTTAGACTTATTTTAATTTCAGCTAGGAAGAGCTTTAAAATATCAAAACTTCTCCTACAAAAGAAAAATTGACAGCTGCTCAACTGTTTTTATAATGCCCATAAAAATCGTTTTTCAAAATATTTATTTAAGAATTAATGTCACAATTTCTGTATTTCATAAAAGTGTAAAATCCTAAAGCAACTAGGCTAAATTAGACATGAAAAATTGACATTCCTGAATTTAAAATTAGTATTGAAAAATGGTGAGTGCTATCAAAATTACATAATTATTCTTGAGTAGTCTATGAAAAAAGGATTACACTGGAATATATTTCAGAACTAAATCTAGCCCCGACTTCACAGATTATGTATCATTTATTTGTCTTCATATGTGCCTTTTTTATTACTTGAGGATACCTAGGTAAAGAGAAGTAAAAAAGATGTCTCCAGACACGAGTTACATTTTGAAATTGTATGCTATGAAAATATGTGTATCTTCAAAACATCTACCGTTTCTGTGCCGTGTGATTAAGAATCACTTTCTTTTATAGTTCCCTAATCCTGAATGTCTTTGCCAGCTTTCCCCTGCATTGACAAAAGAATGAGTCAGAAGAAAAACCTGGCCTTTAGCTTCCATTTCCTTTATTTGAAACTAAGACACTTGGCCTACTATTATTTTTATCTGATGCATTCACAGGGAAGAGCAGAAATTAGGCATACAGATAAGATTAAATAAATATACAGTGGCCAAATAGGCAGAATTCTCACTAATATATGAATGTACATATCATTAGTGATTTTATGATGAGCATCTCTAGAGGCCAGGATCCTGGGTTGTAAGGCAATGTACAGACTTAATAGCTGTTTTCCAAGAGAGCAGTGTGAAATTTATCCTTTTGAAGACCGCACATATTTACTGTAAATGGGGAAACTTAAACCAAATCACAAGTTGCGTGCCCAGTTGCCACTAGTTTACTGGGCTTTCTCATTTCTCTAAATAGATTACAGAATCTATAAACAAATAGAAAAATTCTGTGCTTGTTAACAATCCAGCAATATTTTTGGCAGACTGGTAGGGATGAAATTTCAACAAGTTTAGATAAGGTGTGGATTCAGGAAGTCAATGAGGTAATGGTGTGACTGGTATTTAGCAGCAGGTAAGATTTCTGTAAACAATAATTTAAAAAAAAACAACACTTCTTGCTCTTTTTCTTTCTTTTCTTACTTTTTTTTCCAACAGGATGATGATACACGTGACAGTCAGTTTAGCATTACAGCATACGGAGTGGGCCCGTGTGTGCAAGCAAAGGACGGAATAACACAAAAGGGGCCGAATAATCCAGTTCAACCTGTACCAAAAAGCCCTGATGAGATGAGAAAGGTATTCATTGACCGGGCCAAGAAGATAGACACAATATCCAGAGCTTGTTTCCCATTAGCCTTTCTGATTTTCAACATTTTTTATTGGGTAATCTACAAAATCATCAGGCATGAGGACATTCACCAGTAACAAGATTCAGGCTTGCAGTACATGAAGATCTGGCTGTTACACTCAGCAGGAGGCTTTTTGTTAGAAATGCACATCAGAGGAGTGATTGGAAGAGTTAAAAACAATGAGGGGGAGAAAAAGGATCCTGCATGGCCTCTGCAATGACCGGCTGCAGTGGGATGGAAGAATGAAACCCAAACATACATCTGCTATTGCAAACTTTCCTTGTCAAACAAATTAACAACTTTTTCATTGAAAATCACTCTCTACTGAAGCTTTACTGCCAAGTGTTTATACATACTGTTACATAGTGGTATAATTGTACAGTACTCTTTGATGGTCCTTAAATTTTTTTAATTCTGGTGTATTTTTAATTTTGAAAATGTTTCCAGAATACCCTAGGTGAATCCCACAGTATTACAGAATAGACTAGTGCTTGTAAGTTTTCTTTTAATTTTACAATATAATGACAAATTACTGATTGGAGAAGACAGCTTAAAGGACTTGATCTAGTCTTAAGGACAGTACTGGTGGTTTTAAAGTGAACATATGTAACAGTTTTAAGTAATTTAATTTATTCAATGTACTTCATATTACTGTTCCCCTGCAAGGTGTATGTTGAAATAATCTCAGCACAAGGTATACAGCCTGACAATCTACATTTCATATGAGAAATATACTAAAATTTCTAAAGTACTGATTCCTGCAAAGGATTTTTTTTCTTTTAATTACCTATACTTTGTTAATTGAAGCATATTCTTTAACTTTTTTTATATTTTAAGGGTTTTTTTCCATAATTCATAAAACTCACACAGCTTGTGAAATAGACAAATTACATCAAAATTTTGCAATGCTTCATTTTGATTCAATGCAAAGACATCTTGGACCAAAACTGAAAGCAAAGAGTCAACTGTTTCACTGAAGCATTTGGAGGATGAATACAGTTATGTTTATGCACATTCATCTCCTATATATTACATAATTCCAGGAAGTTTAATTTATGAGTGTGTCAAATTTTCTGACTCATTCCTTGAAGTTTGTTAATGTGACTTAGATACTGGTTAAGAAGCAGTTCACAACTTTGGAAAAGCACGCAGCTCTTCTAAAACAAACAAACAAACAAAAAGACCTGGATGGTCTTTTACTTTACTGGATTTCACATTAATAAATAGGAGAACAACTATTAAAACTCTTCCATCTTCCCTGTTTAGGTCTAAATAAGCCATATTAGTTGCTTTGAATTGTAACAGCATGGAACACTTTAATGGCACAGCGTCCAGGCAAGAGAATTTATTTTTGTCAATCTCTTGGCAAAACAAAATCATGCTATGATGTGGAAATATAACATTAGATACTCTAAGTCCAGCCAGTGAGGCTGCTTTTCATTGCAAAATATTTTTATTTTGGACATGTTTAAAATTTGTGTTTTGTTGATGATCAGAATGTGTATACAAAAGCAGAATGGGCTGGAGGCAAACATCTGGTGCACTGCCAAAGGCATGGTGCATGTGAAGTAGCAGAAGCAATGTAACTCTGTTCTGGGGCTTGTAACATAGCAACCTTGGGTTTGGTTTGGTTTGTTATTGTTTTCCTCCCAGGATTCCTTAGAGAGATTCTATAATAGTAGCTCACACATTTTGTTAAATTGTGTCAGAAAGAACATTGATAATCCACCTTTATTTTAAAACTATTATTATTTTATAGTTTTGCTTAATTTATAATCTAAAATTAATTCAATTCAATTTTACTTTTTTTTTCTGCTGTTTTTGTGTCTGCTTTATTATTGATTTCTTTATGTGCATGTTCCAAAAAATCTCATTCATTTATGAAGGTGCGAGGGGGTATCACGAATTTATAGCTCTCTCAAAGTTAGGGTTAGTTATACTGTATGGAAATGTTGTTAATATGTTTCTGTTATCAGCAAAATCAACTGTATTTTGTTTAAGGGCTGTTTTCAAATGCACATAACATCTGGTGATTCTGTTATGATACAATGGAACCAAGATCTCTCTGGAGATGATGGTTTTGTGGACTTTTTAATGGAACATTTACTAAGGTAACATAAGCCTCTGTAGTCTACTAATGTGGTTTTGAAAAAGAAAAAATAACTTTAAATTTAAGCTTCATTTAGATTATTCCTAAATTGCTTAGTATAAATTCACATGGTAGAGAAAGAGAAATGTCATTTAAGATGATAAGAAACTTCAAGGCAGAAATGCCTGCTATTCACCACTGACAACAGGAATAGTCCAAAACTGCCAGCAGGCATGCCAGCCCTCTGTGCAAAGCTGGAATCAACAGCTACTGACATCAGCTAAGATTACTGTAAGAGATGGAAATTTTTGCAACTGTATAATGAAGCAGCAGGAAATGATGTTAAGATGCAAGAATTGAAAGGTACTCTGCAGTACTTACCAGACTGCAGTATTTTCATTGCACTCCCATCAAAGAGACAGTGAAAATGCAGAAAAACACTCATCACAGAGATACTGCTTAAGGCAAATGGTACCTAGCAGGCTTCCTCCTACATATAAAAAAGACCCCATTCATTAGGCAGAAGTAATAGCTACCTCACTTAACTATCACTGGACCTGGGCTCTGCAGAGAACAAGTCCTTGGCAAAGCCACACAATAAACTTCTCATAAGCACAATCCCCATGTGACAGGATAATGCAGCTTTGTCCCAAGTCGTCATTCAACATAGGTGCAGACCCTGTACTTCTCAGGTCATGTTTTTTGTGGACCAGCCCTATGCTTCAAAAATTAAATACTGGTACTAGAAGGATGCTGTAAGACAATGAGAACAGAGACACTGTAGGATCTGGAGGAATACCCCAGTAACAGAGCTACTGAGGAGCTGACGCAGTCACCATGAAGGAAAAGAAAGGATCAAGCACCCTTAGTATTTTACCCAATCCTGCCGTGTCTCTGTAGGTGCACTTGCTCAAGTGGAAGCAGTTACTACAGGGGGAAACAACTTATATCATCTGCTGCAAAGTTTATATTCTTTTGTGACAGTGGTTTCTACCTGTGCAGATTGACTTCCACACCATCCTCTTTCTTGATAGAAAGAGAAGCAAAACAGGAAGGTACAGATGAAAAGTCTGGGTTGTGCATAGCAGAACAGGAGCCACAGGGAGTGAGAAAGTCCAAAGCCGAGCCTGGAACCTCTTACATGACTGTCTTTTCATTCTTCACTAAAGAGGGATGTGGCCGAATCCGTATCACTCCTCATAAGGCAAAAAAACTTCAGTACCTTGAGAGAGGAGAAGAAAAGCCCTTAGAGGTGCAGTAGAAATATTCAGCTATGACTGTGCCAAACTTCTACTTAAATTCCAAACAGCAACATGCATTTTATTTTTAAAACTAGATTCAGATATCAACACAATAGGCTTGCATGGTTAGAGGGATGGCTTTTTTCTCGATAATGCTGATAAACTATGTGAAGATGTAAGGGAATAAGGAATACTAATACTGTATTACTTAGAACTCAGCTATTTTAACACCAAAATAAAGTACGTTTTACTGTCAAGGACTTTTGACAGCAAGCATTATTGTTTAAACAGGTTAGTGTAATTCAGGAGGAATAGAGGAATAATTAAATCTTTACTTCATATCTAATTATTTTTTCAGCTCAATCATACATTAAGTTTCTTTGGATTCCTTTTCTTATCATTCATTCCAAAATCTGCTTTATAAAGAATCATTTGTGATGTGTGAGAGATGATTCTGTTTACTCTCTAGACAGAAATATTTAGGTGATTAAATGTGCACTTTACATTTAAGGAGTGAGATATTTCTTCCACTTTGTGTATAATCTGTAGACTGATCATGTAGATAAAGATAGAATATAATAAACTGTACAAAACCTTATATTTTTTAACAGTAGGGAAAGATAAAAAGTCTTCCTTAACCTTAGAAAAAGAAAAAGTATTATTTTCAGCAATAATTTTATAGTAGAAGGAAATGAATTTATTTATACCATTCCCAGCCCACGCTGACATGATTGGTTGCAAAAGATATGCTTTTCGTCCAGCTTCTGCTCTCATTTGAGCTATAATAGAAATTAATCCAATGCAACAGATTTGAATTTGGCCTTAAAATGTGAAACTGCTGAATGAGCTGGTAATACATACAGTACCCCTGTGAGGTAGTAAAACAACTTTATCCACATCTTACTGCACAATCATGTGGGTTTTTAGATGAGTGCAATATCAGATTTCACAGCTTTTTTCCTTTTTGAGACAACTAAGAAGAAAAACAGAAATCTCAAACCAGACTACTTGTTAGTAATAAAATGGGTGTTCTGGTTCGGAGTGGTTACAGAAAAGGTGTCTTCAGGCAACAATAACCTACAGTAATTACTGAAGTACTATCAGTTTGGAAGGCTTGTGGAAGCAGGTTAGATTGCTGGAAGCAGTAAATTAATGCCAGAAAAAGTGTTGGCTCATCCTGTCTTCTTGACATTCTCGAATATTACTGCACTTCTTCACTTTCATCTTCGTGAAATATGCAAGAAACATTCCTTATGTTTGTATTTTAATGTACAACAGAGTGATGTTAACAGATGAAATGGACTCAAGTAGCTACTGATGTTCATGAATGTGGAATTGTGAGCTGTATAAAAAGAAATTGTGCCATAAGCTTTTGACATAAAGGTTTAACATAATATATGGTATTTTGTGTGTTAGTGTTCTTGGCTTTTTAAAGGCTACAGCAAGAAAAAAATAAAAATTTATATGATAGTGTATTAATAACTTGTCTGTGAGTTCTCAAAATATTCTCCTGTGAGTTCTCTCTGACAGCAATTTCATCTCAAAGTACTTCCTTTTTTGGTAAAAATCTATAAATGTGTTGTGCATGGATTTTATTAGATTCCTTTTTATTGTATTACAGTATCATATTGCACTTAAACTGACATTCTCTGCAGTCTGAAGTGTTAAAAATGCGAAATTTATGGTGTCACCAATGTCATTGTAGATATTTTGCTCAAAAAAGAAAATAAACTTATCTTTTTTCAGAAACTGTGAAGTAATTTTTATTATATTTTTAAATGAATTTAAAGTCAAAAGAGGAACAGACAACACCATTGGAAAAAGGATTAAACCCGAAGCAGTAGTTACCATGCACTACCATTAGGTATTTCAGGAGTGAAAGCAAGAGAGAGAAGGAGTAGAGTGCCTTTAAGTAGAGTGCCTTTGATTGTTATATGGGCTCTAGCTCTGAAAAAAAACCCCTTGTTCTGAAACTCAGGGAATGTTATCCTGATAAATGCCTATTGAAATAAGTACAGCCACTCCAAAATAGTCCTGCTGAACTTATTATCAAAAAGGCAAAGAGTTTCACTTGCAGCAAAATAGCCCTATGAAAATTTTATAGGTCTCCAAGCACCTCCTTAATAGAAGACTTGAAGTTAGCAGATAAGTCATTTGAGAACAGTCTGAGTTCTTCTAATCTGATTACAACAGTTAATGCTCTTATAAAGAGCACAGTCCATAACAGCCCTGCCTGCAGGAGACAACTCAGCTGTTTGTCACTCACTCCCTGCCCACAAAAGGCGACATCAGCTCACGCCTCCCAGTTTGCTTATCGTGTCAATGGGACACAAAACAGCAACTTTGACATACTCACAAATGAAGTGTTTCCATTATCAGTTGCAAGTAATTCATTACAGCAAACCTGTAGCTTGGAGCTTTATAAAATGGAAATTTCTCAAAGGAACAGTCAAATGAAACAACAGCACCAGAGAAGCTGTAGCAGAAATCTTGAGTGAGCCTTCAGAGAACCTGCAGAACTCTCAGATCTTTGCTGTTTGTGACAGCTGTTGCTCCAGCAGTCATATACCATCTTGTCTTCCCTAAAGCAAAGCACAGCTGCTACCTCTGCCCTTGTTCAGATGTATTCACAAGCAACAGTGTCATGAAACTACTGCAGTAGCAAATGTTTCCATAATGAGGTACACAGTTCCCAGAGCATGAAACTGCAAATGCCCCATACCAGGTGTGCAACAAGCAATTAAAAAGGAAAGGAACAGCCAGGCAATGTGACCTGAGAATCATAGGAATAGATCTGAAAGAGAATATGTGATTTATGGTATAAACTATATGGCCCTTTCAAGACAATGTTCCGGAAAAACATACCAAGTATCCTCTTTTCACTATTGCATATATAGTGACCTATTAATTTTAGAAATACCTAGATATTTTAAAATATCTTAAAAATATGTAATTTCACATAATCCATACAGTGGATTTTTTTTTTTTTTTATTATCTATACATTATCAGATCTGAGAGCATACTTTTTTTTTTTTTTTTCTGAATAAGACACAGCCTGTGAATTTAAAACCCAGGACAACAATCCTCAAAAGTCACAGACCTAGAATTACAGAGCAATTTTCCTTTTGGAAATGAATAATACTTTTTCAAAAATTTATTAATATTTCAGAAAAATTAATACATATATATTTTATATTTAATATTTTCTCACTAACAAAAATGAAATATTTAGATATTTATTTCACAGAGTTACAAAGTCACAGATTGGCTGAGGTTGTAAGGGGCCTCCAGAAGTCCTCTTGTGCAAACCCCTGCTCAAGAAGGGCCACTTGCCCAGGGCCGTGTTCGGAGAGCTTTTCCATATCTCCAACAATGACAACTCCACGACCTCTGCAGGCAACCTGTGCCAGTGCTCAGTCCCCCCCAGAGTAAAAAGTGTTTTCTGATATTCAAAGGGAACATCCCGTGTTCTGGTTTGTATTCATTGCCTCTGATCTTGCCACCAAGCACTGTTTAAAAGAGCCTGACTCCATCATCTTTACATACAGCACACAAATTTTTACACAAGTTGATGAAATCCCCCGAAACTGGACACTGTAGAGCAGGTGTGGCTCTACCAGAGCTGAGCAGAAGGGAGCTTCCTCAAGCTGCTGGCAGCACTGTTAGGGCAGCCAAGCCTGGCATTAGGGGTCCTTGTCACAGGGCACGTTTCTGGCTCAGGGTCCTGTTCTGAGCACCCCCTGTCCAGCTGCTCCTCCCTCAGCACACGCTGGGGCCTGGGGGGTGTCACTGTCCAGGGGCAGGGCTTTGCCCTTTCTCTCACAAGGCTAAAAACACTTTTCTTGTAGCATTAGTCCCCATTTATGTAATCTGCATTTAAAACCTCTACTGAGGTATTGAGTTCAGCCTCAAACCCCCTCATGTTTTATTTCCTCTCGTAACAAGCCAAACAACACACTGACCTGCCTTGAAAACGTCTCAGTGTCACTTCAGATGTGCTTGATTATTCTCATTAGGCATGTTCAGTAGCAACAGGAGACATTAACCAGTTGTTTTTAAAAGTGCATGATAGAGCTGGTTTTCCACCTGAATATGAGGAAGAACATTACTCTGTGGGTGAGTGTGCACAATAACAGGTTTTCCAGAGAGGTCGTGGAATCTCGCTCCCAGAGATATTCAAGAACTGTCTGGACACAATCCTGTGCTATTTGCTTTAGGATGACCCTGTTTAAGCAGAGGGATTATACCATATGAGCCATTGTAGTGCTTTCCAACCTGACCCATTCTCTGATTCTGAATGAAGAGCAAACCTCATGTAGGGATCAAAATAAGTCCACAAGTTGCTCGAGTTCGGCTTAATATATTTATAGGTTATCGGACATTTTTACGGACCTCAACTACACTTCATTACTTATACACGAGCCAGGCGTCCCTCCCCATCCATTTCTCGCTTTACTGCAGCAAACGCGCCGTCGTTTCTCAGGATTTAATAGAGAAATAATATAAATTACACCACAAGATGGCGCCCACTCATACGGATTGCGGCACGTTTTGGGAACACGCTTTTTGCTCCAGGACAAAAATCTTAGCAAAATGCATTCTTCGTGAAGATGGAATCATTATTAAGAAAGAAATTTATAAAATATAATTACTATTCGTGCTACAAATCGTTATTCATTTTGAAAGTGATGGAAACATTTTGAGGTGGTGCTGTCTTAGAAACTAAATTAAACATTGAAGTCGTGGTAAGGATACCTTCAGAGTACAGGTGCAGCTACAAGTACAAATGCATCACCTATTAGATATGCAAAACAGCCACTCCATTTATCCCAACACATGTGTTGTCATGCTCTCATAAACACAAAGAAGGAAGTATAAGTTTCAGGGTGACTTAATTGAGGCTTTCCAGTAGCTGAAGGGAACCTTCCAGAAAGATAGACACTTTTTCAAGGGCATGAAAACTTTTTACATAGGTCAAGGGGAAGTGGATAGAAACTAGAAACTAAAAGACATTAGGTCTACATGAGATATTAGGAAGAAATTCTTCCCTGTGAGGGTGGTGAGGCACTGGAACAGGTTTCACAAAGAAGCTGTGGATGCCCCACCCATGCAAGTGTTCAAGAGCAGTTGGATGGAGCTCTGGGCACTCTGGTCTACTGGAAAAGGTCCCTGCCCACAGCAGAGGGGTTGGAACGAGATGATCTTTAAAGTCCCTTCCAACCTAAGCTATTCTATGATTTTATGATCTATATGTTTCATTGAGGAATAGGTAACTTCATATCATCTCATAGCTAAAACGAGGAGAGCCCATACATTTCGGAAACATTAATGATGCAAATCTCTAACTCAGCTTGTCTTGTAATAGCTTGCTGTACCACCACCCTCTTGCTTTCCTAGCAGACTTCACACATTCACTGAACAAATATGGAAAGAGCAGTTAGAAAACCCTGAACATTGATCTAAAATGATACTGAGAATGTTATTATAGATGGATAATACAGAATAGTTGCAGACTAGAATAGATACTACACTGTACCTTTAACATCCTTTTATTGTTTGTCCTTCATTTCTCAAGGGAGTACAACATACAGTTTCTTTCATTATTTAGAAGGTAATTAAATGGGACCACTATGAACATTACTAATTTTGAATTTAGTAGTAGTCAATAAAATATCTCTCCAAAATTGATGAATTGTATGTTTAAGGTTCACAGAAGTATTTACAACTTATAATCAATGAATATTGAGGTTGTTTCTTTTCCCCATAGGCTTTGCAGGCTCTCCTCAATGATCATTCAACTGAAATACTTTACACTTTGTATTTAACTTCATTGACAATAAAAGAAGATCAGTAAAAATAAGTCAAGAAGGGCATTACTCACTTCAAAAGGAAACTTTTGAATTGTATATGACTGTGGTCAGACATAATACAGAAACAATTTTATACTACACACAATTTTGAGAAAATAAATTTAAAAGCACTTTCAAAAATAATCTGTCCCCTTTCCAGTAGCCTCAGATTTAATTAAGGTTCATAACTACAAAAAAAAAAAACCTTGAATTTTGTTATTGCAAATATATGAGACCAAGCAAATTTCTGAATAGTTCTGAAGCAGTATCAAAGCAGCTGCTAGATGAGGGAACAGGGAGAAGTTACTACTGGTTGTAGGTAGTAGTTCTGTGTTCAGGCAAAGTCTTGATATAAGAAGGCCCCTTTCTGAGACATTCTTACATACTCACTTCATCCCTGAGTTAATTCTTTTATTTAATGACACCTCCAGAGCACTGCTGTCATTTAAAAGGCAGTACATTCCAACACCACCCTGTGACACAGGACAAGTGTATGAAACTGGTTTGTTATCCCTGCTCACCTTCTAATTCTTACTTATAATACTCATGCTTATGTTCCTACTCTGTCCCTCCCTGCAAGGGAAAGTATGGACTCAGATTAACATGAAAACCCCAAGCATTCTCTTGGCGTAAGTGTTACTAGAAAATTTAGGTACTTAGATCCCTTCCTCACCCCTTTTCTTCATTTACTACCTAATCCTGGAAAAGTTTTTCAGTATTAGCAAGTTCAAGTTGTCTTAAGTCTTCTATAAGTATCTTTTTCAAAGTATCAAACCTATGTCTAAATTGTATCATAACTTATAATTTTTTTTCCTTCCTTGATTTCACCTCAGGGGCACAATTCTTTTGGTGTGTCCAAAGGGGCTTTGGACAGGATAATTATTGTAAATATACAGAAAATCCTATACACTTTTCCTGTCTACCCTCATAATCTCTCCTGAGCCTGTACTAGCTCCCATCCAAGCATATCCCACTCTCTAACACTTTGGAGATGTCTACAGGGTCATTTCAGGGTACAGCCAGCATTAGCTGATTCTGTGAATTTTGTAAGGTTACTTAACCTTTTTTAAATTAAAGCAGAATATTTTACTTGCAACCATGAGAGCAACATAACCTGTGTGCCTCTTGGGTTGTGTGCAAAACCACCCATAACAAATTTTTTGCAAGGTATCTAACCAGGCTACCAGACCACTCTGAGCTCTCTACCTGGGAAGAAATAATATCACCTCTGTGGGAATGTTACAAGTTACACATAGCCATTCTTGTTGCCTGATACAAGTCTCCATTGAAAAGGTAATTCAAATTGCATAGTCAATATTCTAAATCAGTGGGTGAGTTAGTTAATTCCGTGGTTGTAATTCTCTGAGCTTAATATCCTTGACAGAATTTTAGTAGCTGGAATTTCTGTGAATCTATTTTGAACTAGAATTTGCTGTCAAGCCTGTTTGGGAAGTTACCAATAGCTCTGTTTTGCGGGTCTGAAGCAAATGCAAAAATGTCTGAGAAACTGGATCAGGATGGTCTACCTTCTTACAAAAGGCAGTGGTTAAATATCTCATTGTAGCTGGAATTTTAGTCACCGTTTTTTCAAAGGAAATTGAATCACCATCTTTGACATAATCTTTCTGAAAAACTTCAGTTTACTTCAGACCCGAAACAGATGTTCTGAACTCAGGGAGCTAGGCAAACTGTGAGTCCTTTCCAGTGCTTAATTGTTGTGTGCCTGCAAGTTAATGAGCCATTTATTCTCTCCATAAAAATGAAGTGCAGCAGGATCTAAATTGAACTCGAGCATCTGAACCAAACTTGAACATCTGTAAATTATGCTTGCCATCATGCCTCTCTTAATTCTACTGCCATCAAAACTAGCTCTGCCTTAAGCGAAAATATTTCTACAGAGCTCAAGAGTGGCTGGTTTCAATTATACTATAATATTTTAACTAGTAAAATAAACATGGAAAATATTGTCAGAGACGGTAACATAATAATCATGCAACATCCAGAAACACTACCAAAAAAATTATTTTCATCATACCACTTTTTGGCACTTCTTTTATCCTCCAATCTATTTTTGTTGTTGTTGTTTGGTTTTTTTTTAATTCTATGAATAAAAACCTATGGAAACAAAGTAAATATTTTTGTTTGTGCTTTTTATATCTAGACAGTAAATAGTCAGAAGAGGTCAGAACAAGGAAAGAAACACTTAAATCACCTATCTCTAAACAACATATTTGTGTTCAGATTTAGAAAAAGATCGTTTTCCTTTTTATTTCAAATTTTAGAGAATATTCATAGCTATCCCAAATGGGTCATGCTTTTGTTCCTTTCCCACTTGAAAACCCAAACTGAAATCTTGCATATCACCATTTTTAATCCACTAAACAATAACAACTCTCGTCTTTCCCCAGACAGTAATCTTATTAAAACAGAGCAAATCCTTTGTGGAAGGAAGTGGACTTCAGACTCTGCATGTACCCTCCAAACAGATATACCATTGAACAGAGATATTTTTGACGCTGCTTGAAGTCCCAACATATAAACTGCCTCCTTGGGGTTTCTGTGCTGATAAGAACTTCCCTTTGGTCATCAGAAGCAGGGTGTTGTGCAGGTGATGGAACAGATTTTATCAATATTTTACCATCCCTGGATATTGGAGAGAGAAAAAATTCTTTATGAAATAGATCTGTCTAGATAATTAATTTTCCTATAACTGCACAAATAAAAATTTGAAAAAAAAAATTCAGCCCAATGTTTGTTTATTTTTAATCAAAGTAAATTTCATTTTTATGTGAAATCAGCATTTTTGGTGGAAACATAAGTAGGTGATAAATAAAATATATTGAGTAAAATTCAAAATTGTAACATTATCTTTTTCAGGTATTTTGTCGTGGGTTGGCCCATTCTGAATGCCAGATGCCCACCAATGCCACTCTGGCACTTTCCTCAGCTGGATTAGGGAGAGAAAATACAAAGAAAGGTTCGTGGTTCAATATAAGGACAACAAGGTCACTCGACTGTTACTATAACAGGCAAATCTCTGAGTTAACTTGGAGAAATAAACAACTTATTACTAATCAAACCAATGTAGGATAGTGAAAAACAAGCCCAGATCTTGAAAACACCTCCCCACAACTCCTCCCTTCTTCCCAAGCTCAGCTTCACTCTGGTTTTCTCTGCCTGCTGCCTTTCAGTGGAAAAAAGGGTGGGGAACGGGGACTTTCAATCAGCTCATCTCACATTGTCTCTGCCACCCCTTCCTCCTCAGGAGGAAGACTCCTCAAACTCTTCATCTTCTCCCATGTGGGGTCCCTCCCATGGGAGACGGTTCTCCATCAACTTCTCCATCATGAATCCGTCCCCCAGGCTGAGGGATGCACTTGAAATATTTCATAACAAAATGTTTTGGTTAAGGAAAAAAGGTCTAGTACCAGTTATGTGATGCAAGTTTATGTGTTCAGTGTACCTAAAATGTGTGTTGTGAGTGAACCTAAAATCATAGAAGTAAAAGAGATTTCTGAGTTAATGTAGAATCAGATATATACGTGTGGACAGACACTTGTTAAACCTGCTTTAAAAGAACTTCCCAGCTTCTCAGCAGCTCATTATTCTTACTCTTAAAAGCTGTTTATTTCTAAATATCTTACATAACTCCTTCTTTTCTGCAATTTAGATTATTTCTCATTTTATCTACAACAAACAGGGAAAGCATTACTCCCTTCCTCTTTGCTAATGGCTTATTTATTACATTCCTTCTCCACACCATATTCCTTTATTCTTCTCTTCTGGTTTTCAAGAAAAAAAATCAAAATCGCTTATTCTTTCCTCGTAGAACATGGTTTCCAGAGTTGAAATCACTGTTGCTTCTCTCTCCTACATGCATCTCGGCCAACACTCCGCCTGTTTTGGAGAGGAAAAAACAGAACTGAACAAAGTATTCTAATGAAAGCCTTGCTAGTGAAGTGCAGAGGAAAGGGATTACTTTGTGTGTTTTGGTTATACAGTTCTGTTTATACGTTTTCCTTTTCACAGCCTCATGCCTCTACTGATTCATGCTGAGCCATACTAACCCATAGATTCTCTTTTGTGCACAAATACTGGTAAGCCTCCTACTTCACTTATTTGAGCATAATATTTTTCTCACTTCTTGTGAACCTTCCTTTTAAAATTCCTTCCCCAGCTTCAAAAGTCTTCAAAGGTTTTAAGACTGTGTCCATGGAGCTGTCCCCATCACTCAATTATAATGAAGTTTCCCTATCATAGCCAAGATACATATTATTCACATGCTGTAATAAGAGTGCTTTTAAGGAAGAAAGCATGAAATTTTGAGCAAATATTCATCTCATGCCATTTCTTGCTTTCAGAATATAAAAACCAGATTTTCCATCCTTCCCTTTCCATACATGTATGCTCACAGGCACAAACCAATTTCTTATGGAGGATTCTGTCAGAGAGCTATTACAATGTTCTCAGCATACAGCTGGCACCTAAAGAGGTGTCATTGAATGGAAAATTTTTGTGATAAATGTTAGAACAACATCTTAGGTGTAATTGCTCAAAATTTTTTTGCTGCATGATAATACCTTTTTAGAGAAAGAAAAGAAAAATCTGAAATTGCTGATTAAAGGACTGACACATTTAGGTCATCACAGTGCCATTTACAGAAAGACATCTGGATATAGTGAGAAGGAAAACCTTTGAAAAAGGTGTATTCAGAAATCTGTAGTACCTCTATGGAAAACTGTTTTTAAAGTTGTCTTTCCCACCTAGAGAGTATGTAATTCAATATTTTGAGTTTTTATATAATTGCAGTGATCTAAATTGCAATAAAATGCAGCAAAGCAATTTAATATTCTCACATTTGGGTTTCCAATATTTCCAAGAATACATCCACACCTCTATTCCCTCCTTCCCGTTGCTAAGGCCAATGTTTTCAGAATCAATACTTATTTTTAATTTTTCTCTGAACCTGCCAAACTGTTCTGCATGTCAAGAATTATTAAATGGGACTGCCAGTTATTTCAGATAGAACATGGGGGAAAAAAAGACCTAGATACTTTTCCAAAATCCAGAAGTGTCAGCAAATCCAAATGCTTCCCTTGATGTAATTTCAAACATCTGAAAAAACATTAGCAACTCACTGCTAAGGATTTGTCCTGAGTTATTAAAGGAACAAGAAAAGAGACCTAATTCTTAGCACATTTTGTCTCATATAGTTATTATCTGTGCAAAACATGTACAGAAGAAGACACTAATTTTAAAATTGAGAGGGAAGGCAGTGAAATATTTCCTCTATCAAAAGTAAGCTTTTTGATATAAACTGTAAACTGATTTTATATCATTTGTCCTTGTCCTCTTAAGCATTTTCTAAAGAAAAGGCAATAACCATTAACTGGGGATGGCGAACTGTCCTCTTGCTTCCCTCTTCCATATCAGTTACCTCTCTGATTTCTTCTGGAGAAAGGGAACATGAGGTTATGTGCCCCCTGGGAACCAGAGCAAGTAGCAAGGAGTAATAAGACACTGAGAATTTCAATATTTCAAAAAGAGTCCCTTTTTTCTTCACATTAATTTATTGTTCTAATAAGGTCCTTATCTTGTGGTTCATACTTAATGGCTGTCATGGTTTACTAAATATATTAAAATAAGTGACAGAATGCTATTTCAGTGGTGCTATATCTGTAATGCAGAGAAATGGGTTCTGTTGAAATAGGAATGAAATCAGAATTCATTATGCAGCATGGTAGGAAGATTTCCCATCCCTTTTTTCTGCTTGCTTTTTATTTGTTTGTTTGCTTTCTCTAGGACCCTAGCATTGTTGTTTTTACTTATAGCTCATTCAAGGTGTTCCATAACTTTGACTTTGCTCTTTTCCATGCTTGCAATAGGGTAAATTACTACAAAAATACAGGTTAACAAAGAGGGGCTCGTTGTGACCACAGTTAAGAAACCAAAATAGCTATCTGAAAACTAATTGTAACCTTACTGTGACTCAGTGGCTCCCTTCACTTCTTTTTTTTTTTTTTTTTTTTTTTGGCCATAAATGAAAGGAGACGATGAAAGGAGAAAAAGGGATAACTGGATAAAATTTCCATGTAAGTATGAAGCTTCAATAAAGCACATTACATTGAACATGGAAATTCCCTGGGTCATTCTGCACTCCTGTCACACCAGGGCCATTATGAAGTCATAGGCATATATCTTTCATGGTCACAAAAACTCCTTCCAAGAACTAAATGCAGTTGATTAAGTTACATTTAATAGCTGCTGCTTGGTCAATCCTGTGACTATTTAGAAGCACAGGGTACAATGCCAGATGAACATTAAGAGCGCATGATCCGTCATCGCAGCAAGCTCAGTAAGTCTCCAACAACGTGTGACTTGAAACTCAGTTTCACAACTTCCACACACAGCTGTTTGGAAAGGAGTAAAACACTTTCCATAAACTTCTCAATGACCTTGTATGCTAGAGAAGAAAGGAGGAGCCAACTTTTATTCAATAGTATAAAAGAGAAAGTCTTCAAATTACTCAGTCAAGAAGAATCTGCTCTGTTTGAAATGTCCAGAATAAAGGGTTTAGAGATTACTACAGAATAGCGCTAAACTGTCATGCATTGCAGGAGAGAAAAAGGCAAAAGGACTCATAGGAAGCATAATCAGATACACTTTTCTTACAAAAATATCCCTTTCAACAATCCTGGAACTGTTCTGAATGAATATGTTCAAACACCTAAGGCAGATCCAGAGGAGGACTGTTTAGATTACAAAAAAAATATGAAATTTGTATTTCACATAAACTTAATTTTCTTATTCTGGTACTAGAAACAGCAAGCATATATGACTGATTTGCAGAAAGTGAACATATATATCCTTGTAATCCTGATGAGAGATAAACACCAAGAACAAAAAAAAGAACTCTTTTAAACTAAGAAAAGATGTTGGGGGAAAAAAAAGAGGTCATTAGTATTTTAGACTTTCTTCTTACAGAAGAAAGAGTCCTAACCTGTAGAGCTTTCAGTATTTGGAATACACTTCTAGTGAAATCAGTAGTAAAAGTGAAAGCCTTCAAATATAGAACTTTGAAGGAACATAATGTGCTTTCCTCCAAAAGAATGGGATTTCTCTCAGTGACTTATTCCTTCTAGATCATTGTTTCCATTACTGTGTGAATATGTACTTGAGCACATACATGCACATACATGTGTATGCAGATAAAATTTGCAGTGTGTAGAAACTACATGTTATTGTACATTGCATTTTACTCGTGGCAGTGTGTTTTTATCCATGGCAGTATGTTTTTACCCATGGTAGTATCTGATCTGACTGTATGCATGTGAAGAGTAAATAGAGATATGAGAAAGGTTGGCTAGGAATTAAATGCCATAACCTTTTGCCACTGAAAAGCAAACTATGTACTTTGGGTGTATAGCCCTGAGTCAGTGTTTTTATTGACATTAAATTGTTATAAAATATTTTTATTTTAGATAAACACAACGACAATGCAAGAACAAACACATTTTTCCAGGAACTATTTAGGATCAAGTGTACCTTAGTATACCCTGAAAAAACATTGTATAATTTAAGAGTGACTCATTTGGGCACCAGCTTTGGAGGATTGTTCAATTCCTGCTCTATCATGGACTTACAATTAGTCAGAAGAAAGCCAAGTGGGGCCTGTTTTTACTATTGTTAGTTCAACCACAGTGTTGATGGAATTACTGAAATTGGTGCTAACTCACTCGCTGTATTGAGTGCAGCACAGTCTTCAAGAAGGTGTGATAAAAAATTAAGGCAGTCCAGCAACTCGCTGACAGTGAAAGAGGTGATGTCATCCCTTCCAGCCTCCTCCCTGATACCCAGATACACAGCCCTGCCCTCTCCCTCATACCAGCTCTGTGGCTGCCCTTCAGAAATCTAATTCAGGTCACTAAGCTCACTACTTCTGTTTTATTGATAAAAACAGGGAAGGGAGAGCCAATTCTAGGTGCTCTAAGTCAGGATCATGGGAGACAAGGCTATGCTTTTTAGTATAAAATATTCTTCAATTGATTGGGTCACGTGAAACTGCATTCACAAAAGGGATGAAAAAATCTATTTCTCAAGAGCAATAATGCCATTTCCACAAATGTCTTCTAGGCAATCATTCTTCCAAAACATTGAGGAACAAGAAGAGGACTTAATTTTTCAAGAATTATACCAAAAAATATGCTCATTTAGATTTAGAATTAATCTTTAAATTACTTCTGGATGGGTAAAAATTTGCATGTATTTGTGAGTGTACTGTATGTATATAAAGAAAGACTAACCCGCTTACCCATACCATGTTTAAAAACTCATTATTAACATTCATAGCCAAAAATACCTGTGGCATTGGTGATTAGAACATTATGCAGGATAGCAACCCTAACTGTCTAAAGAAGCAACATTATTTGTTCCATAGTACTAAAGGGTGTCTTGGATATTTCTAAAGGAGCAAAACAAATTGTATTATTTCTTGAATGAGCTGGAAAAGACCCCACCCAAGGCCCTTCTCAGGCTTGTAATCTGTTAGCCTTAGTCACTGAAGTCCTAAACAGTCCTCAAATTGAGCTGGATTAGTTTGAGCAACTGGACATTGACTGGTCCACTGTGACTGAAATGATCCCAGGAACCAAAACATGAGTAGTTCAGCTAACAGAGCTGAAGGAACTGTGGGCTCTGGCAAAATTTCATAATATGCTTCCAGCTTGGAACAATTCCAGCCAGTTTACTTCTTTTGTGTTGTGGAGCTATGCCTTAAGCCCCTCATGAGACACAGGAAAAAAAGAATGTGGCCTGCTATCTTCAGCACATCCAGCTTGTAAAACCTGAGCCACTTAATCACTACTACTGCAAGGCAGAATCTGGAAATCATCACTAAAAAAGCTGATGTTTTTCTGCACTAAATTCCACCATTTTTAATTGTATCTTATTTTTTACAGATACAGCGTCTTTTCTACAATACTGATCACCATGTTATCTAACAGCTTCATTTGTATTTTTACACTTCTTCATTGGGTGGAAAAAAATCAATTTTTTTATATATATGAATACAGAAATTATGAACAAATACCATGAGAAATTATTTGTAAAATTTAAATTGAAAAAATGCAATTCACCAAATTACTTAATACTAAGCCAATAGCAGCATGTCCTGTCCTAAAGTTCTTTAGTGACATAACTTTAACAAATGAAACATTGGATACACTTAATATTTTTATTTTACTGCCTTCATCCATCTTTTTTATGCTCAGTGGTATTAGCAGAAGCAGTGCAGCATGCTCTCAGCCACTCCCAACAGAAAAACCCAGGAACAACCGAGGCGGTTGGGACAACCTTTCTTTCTCTTCCTAAAGAATCAGCATCCACTTACTATGCATTTGAATAACACTGTTTTTCAATAAAACACGGTAAGGTTGTGCTGATTTATTTGCATTTTTTTTCTAGCTAACTGATAGAACAAATCCTACAACATCCTCTGCATATATAGCTCTGAATGACTTTATGCAAAAGCAATTCCAACGGTTTCTTTCTTCTGCTTTTCTTTTTAGTACCTGTGTATTCCCTGCATTTGTAAGAGTTCTTTGTCAAAGAAAAAAAAATGCTTTCTTTTACTGAAATGCTAAAATAACTAGTTATCATCAGACCCATGGATTACAGATTAAGCTATGGGTTTGTGCCTCAGCAGAAAACAGATTGCAATCAAATTTATATAAGTATCATACCTTTCCATTTCCCTTAAACTCTCTTTCAATTCCTTAGTTATTTTTGTTAAAAGGTTTCCCATTGTGAAGGGAATTGCATGAAAAGCACAAGTGCTGCAGTTGTACTGAGGAAATATTGTTTTGCTTTGTTATGAGTCAGACTGGATGGAGTCAAAACATATTAGTTGGTCTTAAGAAACACTGGCTGAAAAATAATCAAAATCACAGATATACATCTGCTTTTATAGAGTATATAACATCTGGACTGAAAGCCTTCCATCATCCAATTGAAAGTAATAAATATTCTCTTTTCTTTTCTTTGTTGGATCTACTCTAAACTACAAATATATGATTTTTAACCCTTAGAGGTTTTGTAGAAAAATCTGGAAACTAATTTCTCTGTAAAAATTATGATGCGTAGTCAGATTACTTTCTTTTGGTTCCTCTTTCCCACGGTGTCAGTGGTTAGTTTCATGTCATCATGCAACTTCTGAAAGCTTTATCCCACACTACACAAAGTCCAAAAAATCAAGTTATAGACACGAGCTTCTCTGACACTGTAATTAAAGCCACTGACATGTGCTCTTCTTTCTCTTCTGGCATCTTTAGTTTCACCCTCCACTTGATGCAGCTTCCTCAAACTTCTACACTCAAATGTGAATTTTTACCCATGAATACCATCCCTTTTCATATCTCCATGATAGGAGATGTTTTGGAGTGTTTTATGACAAAAAGAGAATGATGAAATTCACTTTACAAAAAAAGGCTGAATGAAAGTACCTGCACAGTTTTAGAAAGCCAGATTTTTGTATGACACAGAACTTTTAACCTTGCTTTTGCACAATCATGGCAATTGTTCTTCAGAAAAAATAGTATTGGAAAGGGGACTGCTGTGATAGGTGAGAAAAATTGGACAGCCAACTTATGTCTAAATGCCCTCTCAATGTGGAGGTTTTTGAAACCTGAAATAATCTATTCTTGTTGAGTAATTTAGAATTTTTTCCTGAAAATGGAGAAAGATTTCATTCATTTGTTGTTTCCTTTTTTTGTGTTGCTTGCTTTTCATTTTTCCCTGAAAAATTCTGAATGAGTTGCCTTGAAGAGCATTTTTTAAGGCAATACATAGTCCAGGAAGTTAGTGTAAAAGAACTTGACTTTATGTCTTCAGAGGAGGGTGGGGGATGGTTGTTGTGTGTTAAAGAATAATAAAATACAAACCAGAGTGAGATCACTTATCCTGAATGGTTTCCTTCTGTTTTATCATTATCTCCCCAGTTTAATCCTCATTTGAACGTCAGCTTGTTATGAGAATGTTGGTGTACTACTGTCTCTCACTTGATCCTGTTAACTCAAAAATACATAAAAGAAAGGTTTTGGTACCACTGAAGGGTTTTTGTACCTATAAATAGCTCATTTCACATAGTCTAGGAAAAAGAAGATGGAGAATTCTTTCACCCTGAAAATTCACCTGATGAGGTGATGGAGGAAGAAAATGTTGTACAATCTATTCTACAAAATAGACTTGTTTCTTGTGGTCTTCTGCTCAATTAAAGTAAACATCTTTTAAGCCTAAAGCAGTCTCCTAAATTTAGAACTCAGTTTTGTACATATTCTTGTGGACATTATGAAAACAAGAAGTTCAGTGTTACATGTTAAATTTGTGCTCAGCAAACCTGCCAAGAGTGCTTCCAGTTGACTTATAAAATTGTCAAGCTATTGCCTTGGAAAAGAGGATATTAAAATGCTTGTTGATAATTTTGTTTCCTCTGGGAAAAAAATTGAGGAGAGAAGCCTTCCCTGAGCAGGCTTTATGTTCATGGTCACATCATTATGTACACACAATGATAGTGACCATGTGTTTCAATTCAGTGTGTTCTAGTTAAAATATACATGAAACTGATGAGTTACTGATATGCATAACCAAGTGTGTCTTGCTTAAAAAGAGGTATGTGGGACAATAAAATCTTTGAGCCAGATACAATATCAGATCAATTTACAGTACTCTGATCTTGGATGTACTCAGAATTTTCCTGCAACAGTCCAGTGTCACCAGGTGTATAGGTATCACAGCAAAACTCTGACAATTACTGTTGGAGCTTTTACTCACAACTGTGTAATTTGTTTTCCACTAGGCCCAGTGGGTAGATCACTTAGGTGAAAATAGGTAGGAGCATGTGTTATGGCTGAATATCACCTGATTATTTGGAATTGTTTACATACACCTATGTGCATGTATGTTTATATATGTGTGCTTATATAATGTACCTTGCATATTAACTACTTGAAATATCTGTTACTCCTACAAGCCTGCAGAAGACAGCAATTACTTAGCAAGAAGTCAAGAACTTTACTCTGTATTATTAGGAGATTGGAAGCATACGTGGTGCTATGGGCAAATTACCAGTATATGACTGACATACAAAAGGTTCACTTGAAAGAAGAATTTCTGTAAAATTCTTTGCCCTAACTGCAAAAGAACCTTTCTACATCATCAGTCCATTCCTCCATCCCCTGCCTTCTCGTAGCCATAACTGGTATAGAGAGGCAATGTTTTCCTACTTTGTTTTGTTTTCAGTCTTCCATAACAAAAACAGTCATGCATTGTATAAAACAGTTATTGCAAAATGAATCATTATCTGACATACATCAGAAAAAAAACATGAAATTAATTACGGCATGCTCTAACTACAGCTTTTGGAATCTTGCCATTTGCCAAATTTATTTTCCGTTAACTTTCTTGAAAACAAGTAGAAATCCACTTCCTTTGTTTAGATACTTGTTACTATCAGTTTTCTTATCAGTCTTAGCTGTTATTTATCCATATAGCATCATCAGTATTTGTTCTTTAGGATCCACAACCTTCCTACCTCAACATGAATGTATTCTCAAGTGAACAAACATACACAAAAAAAGGGAAGAAAACACTGAAACAAACAAAAATAAGGAACTTCTTGCTGAAAAGAAAAACATTTAACAAAACCTTACCCTACAGAGTTCTCTAAGCAAAAACTTCAATAGCCTGCATAAGACTGTCTTCAAAGGTCTTGACAGCAGGCTCTCTCAAACCGATGGGGGAATGGGAAGGGCCTCAAATTCCAAAATTTAGGCTATGAGCCACAAAACATTTAACTGCTGCTTAATTTGAAGCAGACAAGTAGTCCAAATGACTGTAAGCTCTGTGTGCCTGTGTCTGCCTGTTTACTTACTTACATGCCTGCAGCTAGCAAAATCTTTTCCAAGCATGGAAGCCATTCTCATGGAGATGTGTCTTCAGCAGGAAACCAGGTGTGCTGTCGCCTAAGGTAACAAGTGCCTAATAAATTCCTAATGAAGACAGGCAATGTGTGGCTTTCATAGAGTAGCAATTCACCACAGCAGACTCTGCTGCAGCAAAGGTCCAGCTTGATCTCTAAATTCATGTTGAAATTCTGAGCAGATTTGTCTTCACAAACACTTTACCTCATACTAGTAATCTTATTTATCATGTGCTAGCTAAACTGAGTAATGATTTTTTTTGGAGAAAACAAGACATGAGAATTCATCTGTTTACTTGAGATCTAAATTACAACTCATCTGAAAACAAAGTCTAATGAATACACTGAGAATAGTCTGGCGATCTTTATCATCTTGGTGTTACAAAAGAAGGAAGTTTCTTGAACTATTAGGATGCAAAATAACTCATAAGGACTACAGGGAGGGGGGGAGTTGACTATGTGTTGGGACAGATTTTGGTCCCTTGTTAAGGGCCTTCTTGGCAAAATTTGCTAATTAGACTCAACCATGTAGAAGGTTTTAAACAAAATAATTTTTTTTCTTGGCAAGCAATCATAAGGTTAGCATGCTTTTAAAAATCCAAGCCAGGGCTCTGGTGATTTGCCTGATTTTCCAAATGAAACATACACATGTAATGTTCCTAGAATCTTGTTTGTTATGCTTTGGGGTTTTTTAGTGGAGATAATTACCTGCTTTATTGCTTTAGAAAATTGTAATTTGAGAGGAGTTGTTTTTTATTGTTGTTTTGCTTTGCTTCATTTTTACATTCAGTTGCAGACCTATGCTGAATTAAAAGCTTAGTAGAGGCAAGGTTCTTCAGTTTTGCTTTTAGGTATAATAGATTGGGTTAGCAGTATGCCTTCAGGTGTCTCTTTTTGCTTCATATTTATTTACCTGGTAGAAAAGCTGAGGTTCCTTGTCACTGCATGCATTTTGCTTGTAGTAATTACCCTGAGGTGAAGGCTTACTTAACAATCAAAGACAGAGTGAGGTTTTTATAATTGTGGGGTTTGGAAGGTTGATTGCATGCAGTTGGTAAGAGTGTGAAGCCTGATGCCTGCTTGGTAGTACTCTGAAATTACTACTGTTTATTAAATATTAGGAAGTTTACTTTTCCCTTCCGAGAGAATCTACAGGGAACCGAGCTTATTCCTGTCTCACTTTCAGATAAAATTTTTCTAAAATGATATCTCTAGGTACATTCTGAGGAAAAGTTTAAAGCAAGTCTGCACTTTATCCTGTACCACGGCTCCTGAACAGAGCAAGCGAAGTCAGTATAAACCTAGAAGAAACAACTACACCTAGAAACTCATATACAATAATTATTAAATTGAGTTAATACAAATTTAATTAACTTAGTTAAATGGCAAAGTTCACCCAGTAATTTCCAGTAAATACATACCTGTTCTTATTCATACTCCTCATTAATCACATGAATATCTTTCACAGTTTTATTCTTTGAATGTGTTTATTGCAGGGGCTGGCAGCCTGCTCGTATTTAAGAGAGAACCAAATTTGGACAAATTTATTAAGAATGCCAGTGCAAATGAATCTGTTTCAGTGAAGTGATTACTGAAATTCACTAATGCAGAGACTGATTTAATATACAAGAATAAACATTAAAAAGTAGTAAATAGAAAATGTAAATAAATAATGAACCAGAACTGAAGTACATAAAACTATGAGACCATGGGCTCTGAGTAAAATTAGTATCCCAGCATCCTGATTCTAAAAGACAAAGGAAGTAACTAGGAAAACGTTAGTGCGGGGCAAGCACAGATTAGATTTTCTTTCCTGGGCTCAGTTGTTTTCAGTTTATCAAATTTCTTGAACCTCATGTAGTTTATCTATTTAATAACCCCTCCCAAGTACTTGCATCACATTTCTAAGTGTCTTTCCAGTTGTTTAATTGAGCATGTGTTTATTTTTTAATATAAAATATTATTTAGCAAAAAGTTCAAAATATATACAATATCACTGTATGATCAACCACCTCTTTCTGTTTTAAACTACAGTTTTATTCATTAGCTCCCAGTTCCTGTCCTGTAAAAGACAGTGAAGAGGTCTCTCTAGGTCCTACACAACTACCTCCAGATAGTTATGATTCTGAAGAGCTTTAGCATATGCCTATCCAGTAATCTCTCAGTTGAGCATCATTCAGTTTAATCATTATTCATTCTGAAGTTGTTTTATGTCTTTGGTCATTCCTTGAACTTTTTTGGTTTCTGCTGTAGGCCTATATTCTGCTGAAGTGAGATAAGAGAAAAATCACAGAATTCTAGGAGAAGATGAAGCGTATATTTACAAAGTGACGTAAACATTTATTTGGCATTTGCTCTTGCTTCCTTTTGTAACAATTCTTAACATTCCTTTTTGTCCACTGCTGAATGTTAAGTCAGTGTTTTGACAGAGCTATTTATCATAGCACTGGTTCACTTATGAGGAGCAAAGTTGCAGATAGCCAGGTCTCATGTAAAGCTAGGATTTTTCTTTCCTCATGTGTATCTCGTTGTATATATGAAAGATGAATGTTAGCTGCCCCTTCATGACATAGCCACATTGATTTCTAAGGTCCTTCAACTGTCTTTAAGTGCTCTAATAAATAATATCTGAAAACTGTTTCACCCACTGAGAATATAATTTTCTAATAATTTAGATATATGTTGATAAACTAAGATTCTTATCCAAGATGCTGTGGAATGCAGTGGAACTACAGTGGTAACCTCTCTTTCTCTTGTAATGAAAACATATAAATTCTGTTTTGGTTATCTTTGTTAACCAGAGTTTTATCAATGAGACCTTCTCTCTAATTCCATGATAATTTAGTCCCCTTAAAAGTCATTGGACAAATAGCCAACAAGTCTTTGGAGAGGTAAGCTAGCAGTCAGATTACCTTTAGCCACATGTCTGTAGAGCCCTTTGAAAATCTTCAAGAGGTTTACAATGCAGGACTTCCCTTTAGTAAAGCTATACTGAATCTTCCCAAAGGATTGCAGTTACCCATGTTCCTACCCTCAATTAATTTAATCTTCATTAAGATTATGATCCCTTAGATAATGAAATGTTTAAGCATTTTGCTTACTTGAGTCACCTTTTAAACAGCATGAAGCTATCTAAATGGATGAAGATCTACATATTTTTCAAGAATGTCCTGTGCTCTAGTATGGACAGGCTATTTGGTTCTTTTACAACTACATGAAATAGAGGGGTATAAGTGCAACCCCCAACTCCTAAGCTATCACAAAATGTTATACTGTAGTGCTGATGAATTACAGTGATTAATTCCTAATAGCTAAAATTCTGTTAGAAGTTGGAAGTAGCTCTCGTACAAACAGGTACTTAGTCTGGGGAACTAAAGCATGGTGCTTGGCAAGAGAATTTTTTATCATCCTTTGGGCTCATTCCAAATTTCTGAGTAGCCAACAGCAAGGGAACCTTGTATTAAAAGTGACACCATTTGGGTTAAAGCAATAAGAGGTTATTTTGTCATAAACTAGATAGATAGATAGATAGATAGATGACCAAAAAAATTAAAGACACAAGACAGAACAAAAGATGAACAAACTTAAAAGCAATATTAATAAAACACACTAGAAAACTTCCAGTAATTCTCAGTCTAACTTCTTCTTGGCAATTTTGAATTTTGCAGAGAAGTAGAGATGTTTGGACCATTCTTCAAACAGCTCAAGGCTCCAGGAAACAATATAGTACTAAGTGATTTAAAAGTTTTGCTTTAATATTCATAGAAGCAAGGATTCTCAAAGTTCATAATAGCCTTTCATTGTGTGTAATGGTTACGAATATACTTTGATTCTGATAAAGTCTTCAAAGTACGTACAGACTATCAATTTTTACACATACAAAAAAAAAAAGCACTAAGAACTTTTTAATATAGCTGAGGTCAGAGGCAAGAAATTGTGTATTTGGAAATACCAAAAGATATGTAGTCAGGGTGGAGCAGTATAAAGGAATAGGAGACTTTAGAAAAGACAGTATCTTCCAAGACATAGGCACAGAAATAGAAATCTTGTCCCATCTGTACAATTCTATCATTTCAAAGGATCCTAGAAAATTTCACAAGATTTTAGAGTCAGCAGTTACCTCTAAAGTAGCTTTTTATTTCAGACCAGAAGCGGCCTCATGAAGGAAGTCCCTCAGTTGCCTCCAATCACTACATACTGGTTTGCGTTGCAGGGCAGAATCAGAGTGCATGAATTGATACACTTTTGGGTGAGGCTGTTTTACAGTGCTGGACCTCATTTCCACATAACGCTTTAGCTGATAACAGACATTCACTTCATGCAGGCCGAGAGCTAACCTGAAGTAATCTCTACCGCTGCAAACGCGTTGCATGGATGTCCTCAACAGATTGCTACCAGCCAAGGCAGCTATAGCCAGAATAAGAGAGACATCAATAGCTCACTCAGTGGAACAAACCATGTATGTGCGCTATAGCACCCAAGCACAGTTTTGCTCAGCCTTCAGAGTAACACTTTGCAAAATTTACAAAATGTATTTGCTATGATTCTGTGTGCAGACTAGAATTAAGTTTAGCTTATGGTAATACTTAAAATGTACGCATGGAATTTACGCTGCTTAAACCCAAAACAGATTAATGCTGAGCAGGAAAAGTAGTTGAGTATGTGCAGCAGATGTGTTTTCCATATTTTGATAGTCAAGAATGATACTTGGCCCGAAGTTAAGTTTTAGTCAGTTCAGCTTTTGAATTAGATGCTTGGCGGTAATAAATGCCATCTACTTTGGTGTTACACCTGTAGGACATGGCTGTTCCAAACAAAGTCACTTGAATACCATTTAAGGTCAAGTCTTCAGCTCTTTGTCTTTTATGACCAAGAAACTATATTGCCTTAAAACAAGTGTTGAATTTTAGGGCATCCAGGATACGCCCACACATATGCACAAAAACAAACCCAGATTGTACTTTTCAAGTCCTTGTAGGTGTGCAAATATGCCAGCAGAGTATGTATATCAGACAGTCACTATTATCATTATCATATATCAGTCAGTCACTATCATCACTCTTTGCATGAGACAGATTCAAAATTGTACCCAAGTATCTCAAAAACCACAGCCAAGGCTGAAATAAGCATAATAAAAAAGGTTTATACTTTTGTCACAGGTAAAAAATCATAATTTATCTTAACCACTGACAGTTTAACAGCTCTTTGCTAAGCATTATTCCACTTGCCCATGAACAGATGTTCAGCATAGACTACTTGGTGAAAACATATTTACTCTACTTGACACACAAAAAGGACCAATATTGGCAAGCCTGTTTAAAGGAGGAATCCTCTGTGGAACTCCTAAGGCATCTACGAGATAGATAACATCTAGCTTTTGGAACAAGGGCAATGAGGAAATTGTTTCAACAAAGCAAGAGTGAAACATATGGAGTTATTACAGACATCCACGTAATGACTGGGACATGATAATTACAATGTCAATCAAGGTGGAACATGATCAGAAACAGATGAAAGGGAAGGCAAAGATCCAAGTAGAAAATATTAATTTAATTCAAGCAAAGACTAAAAGATGGTAAATACAAAAGGAATTTAGACAGATGACAGCAAAGATGAAGACTTCAGCAGAAGAAAAATGAAAATTTTATAGTACAGGAAGCTGTGCAAAAGATTCTGCAGATAATTAGAGTAACCACAGAGGGTACCCAAGGGAAGTCTGTTTGCTGAGACAACAGGATAACTTGGCAGAGGCAGGAGAAACGTGATGAAGCTCTAGAGCAACTAGATAAAGTGTTCTATTATGTGAGTCCTTGCTGTCCAACAAATGGACATAAATTCACAGCTTTAACTCTCCTATTGTCTGACTTTCCAAACATCACGTTGCTTTTCAGGCACTCTATACCTTTCTAGACTAATCTCTCTAACCCAAACACCATTTCAGTATGCAAGGTAGCTTGGAAATTTCTACAGTACGAGTAAAGCGAACTCTGAAGCAGAATGAAATTTTGTAGAAACTGAGAAGGGAAACCTGGCTGCTATAATTTCCAGTAGGAACTACAGCACACAAAGCTTCAACAGCAGAATATTGAACAGATGAGACACAGTGGTGTTTTGTTGTTACATTACCATGAGTCACATCTAATGGAGTACTGTACAGGATGTTAAAATCATAATAATAATTCAACAAAAACTGGTCAGATGAGAAAATCCAATGCTTCTTGAGATGGATGCACAATACAGATGGCTTTGGAGAGGACTGTATAACTGGAAATTATTTATTGTTTTTCTGAAAATCTGTTCACAAGTAGGACAAGAAGAATGACCTTTTCTAGGTAACATACACTGCTGTGATTCACAAGGTCTCAATAAATTTGCAGTAGAATATTCAATGGCACAAAGAAGATACTATGCCAAAAGAAGTAGTCAAATTGTTTAGACCACACAATACAAAGACCTGCATGACAGTCTTAGGCAGGTATTCACAACCAGACTGAGCTGGTGATAAAGACTGAGCTCAGATGAGTTAAGTGTTGGCAATCTCTAACCTACACTGGCATTATCAGCAGATTATCACAAGTATGCCTCAGGCCTAATGATGAGGACATTATTTGTCTGAGGACTTTTTAATGGGAAATGGCAGAGGGAGTGTATTGTGATACTAACTCTTCAAATTAGTCACAAATAATTATCAGAAAACTTCTATTAGCAAGAGGTCTCTTATGTGAGGCTCCAAACCTGTGAGACTCACATATCAACATAAGCCATTGTCAGCCAAAATCTCATTAGGTCACAGAGTCTGAAATGTCATGTTCTTGGTCTCACTGCATGTCTGGTGGTGCAAGAGTTAGGAAGAGAAATCAGAAAGTATAGAAACCAATGGATCACATCCTAAGGTGATGATGAATCTCATGAAGGTGAATTACAAAATCCAGAGGACAGACTAAGGAGGGAGTCATGACAGCTGAAACAGCAGGATGTGTAAATCAAAAGCAATCCACAGCAATACTCATCCAAGGCTAACATGTAAAGTGACATTACAATGAAGAGCAGCTCCTCTGCATGACTGTCAGGATCAGAAAAGTGATAAATTAGTTGTGTCCTCCCTTCACAATTGCTTCTGACAGTGGTGTAAATAAGATGAGCATAATGGTCCTATGTGATTTCTTTGCGGTTTTTTTCTAGTTTGCAATGATTTGGGGTTTATTTTGTGGAAACACAAATTTGACATAGCTGCTTTGTAATTGATCTCATAATAGGGAGAAGGAAGATAGTTGTACTTTATTCCTTTAATGTTTTTCTTTCTTTAAGAAAAGGGAAGAAGAGAAGAGGTATAAGCACCGTTTCCCATTTCAGGAAACAAGCTACTTCCTTGGTCTTATTGAAATCTGGAAATTTTTCATGTCAAAAGAACACCTTTTTATCTAACATTGAAGGAAAATTTGTGTGCTTAATGAAGTAGCATATTTTACCTGAGTCCACCCATCTGAAATAGGTTTAATTTTTCCATCTCAGACAAAATTGTAACACTAGCTAGAAATTTCATTAAAATATATTATATACAGAAATAATATGGATTTTAAATGAGATGTGAGAGTCTTCCTAACATAAAAATTCATATGACTTTCGGTTAGTAAGCTAAGAGGCAGAGTGGAATGCTAATATTTATGCTGTGTTTTCATTTTTTCATTCTGTCACAGCTGTCTTAGACTAAACAAAACAGTTCTATTTTAAAGCAAGAGACTGTCCAGTTACTTTAAGGAATTAACAGAGCTTCTAGAATATTTGCTTTTAAAACACTAGTGGGAGATAGCAAAATTAAATAAACATACTGAAAGACAAATATACACACTATCTAAATAAAAAACAAGTTAGAAGAATAGTTTGGCTATATATTTATTTAAACATGCATACATATCTGAGGTTAACTATTTAAAATAATAAATATCCCCATTATTTTATTGTCCTACATATTGTTCTATTTCCTTTCTATTTCCACATATTATTCATATGGAATAAGGGTATACTATTTGTACATCTAAAGTCCTCCTTCAGTGACACAAGTTTAACAAATCACAACCCAAGACATAAATATATTTTTGACCACTGAAGTGAACTGAAGGTCTACACCTTGAAGTAAAACTCTCAAACACCACATTGACTTTACTGAGGTTTCAAAACATATATTCAGGAAAAGTAGTGAAGCGTGTTGATTTGGTTTGTAATTAGATGGTGTCAGTTCTATACCCTGTATTAACAAGAAATTATAAACAGGAATAAACAGATTTCTTCTTCAATGGAGCTTCAATGGTCACCGTTCTTGGGAGGATCATGACCACTCCAACATCTAGTAAATTACTTCTGATGTATCAAGAGTACAGGAAATTCGATCTATCTAACAATGAATAACTGCAAATTCCAAGAAAAACTACTTATATCAATTAACCTAGGCAATTGAGTAACAATTCATAGCTTTTTAATCTCTTTTTTGACATCTTTTCTGTCCTCATACTATATATCAAAATCTTTCCCGGCAAGTTCATCTCCATGTTTTAACTTCCTACCAGTTTATGCCTCATTGCATATTCTGTAGATTTTTAGATCATGCTCCTGTATTTTCTTCATTATCATCATTATTATGCAAAAGGCTAAATTAGTAACAGATCAGCATACCCTTATGACAAGGGTGTTCAGATAAAATGAAAGCAAATAATGGATTTGTATACATATATATATATATTCTCAAAGCACTTCAATTTACAAGTAAACATTATATGACTAGGTTCCATTGAATTGAAGCTGCTTATCTACACGTGTTTAAGCACGTCTAAATATTTACAAGACCTGATATTTAGAAGATTTCTTTTGTAAGAGGAATAGCTTTGTATACTAACTGTATATTAAGAAGATCCCTTGGTTTTGTCCCTGAGGCAAAAAAAACAAAAAAAAGCTGTGACCTGTCATAGTTTTCTAGTTTATAAATGAGAATTATTTCAAAGTTATTTGAGATTTGGAGATAAAAGAAGCAATGAAGCCCTATATCCCCCCTCATAGTACTTTTGGCATATGTAATAGTTATTCTAGAAAAGTTAAAAAAAAAAAAAAGCAAAAGTTTTGCTTCAGAATTTAAGATGTCACATGAATTTTAAAAGTTGTAATCCTGTGAGAAATATTCATCCATAAGGACTCAAGCCAAGTTCTGCCTAAAGAAATAAAAATCTGGAATCTTTTTATTGAAGTCAATGGATATGTTCCATATTTAAATGGCTGCAAGTAGGAGTAGAGTTTGGCTTCACATTTTAGTCACAGTCAGAAATTTTTAAGAGTAGGATGTTCGGCAAATTATTTTTATATAGTTTTCCTCTGGAAGGAAATATGTATAGTTGTTATGCTTTCAGCTGGAAAAAAATATGATTATTTATTCCAACCCCCTTGCAAAAGGAGGCTGATAGTTTTGCCACATAGGATGAACACAAGCCTGAGTCACGGTTACAGTATGCTGGGTGTGGCTACAAAAGAAGGAAATATTCCTTACCTTGCCAATATTTGCTTTTTTGGGGGGAGGTGAGGATGGGGCAAATATGGGTGATTTTATCAGTGAATGGGTGTGTTCCCAGCAAATTAGTATGGGTATTAGCTGGGTATGCCAGCTAAGTAGGGTTCTCTACAAACTTTTGATACCAGAACATAGTAGAAAAGACAAAAAATAGTCTAATAAGGAATCACAGGAAATCTCGAAGTTATAGGAAAACCTTCACACTAAGTTTGAAAATGCCTAAAGCATCTGAGGGAGGGATACAGTTTTCACAACAACAAAAGTTTTTCCAGGTTCCTGCTATTGGGCACAAGGACAGGTAGATCACACACTGTTATCATATTTGTCCATCTATAACTGCCAGATTACCCACTAAATCCATTGCAGTTCGGCAGCTATGCAGATTAAACGTAAATCTTAATATCATATGTAAAATGTTAGAGCAGAGCATTTTTCCTGTTGCCTTTGGTCTGCAACAGCCTGCTGCTTTTCCTGCCTGGAATCCACTGGCCCATGTTTTCTTCCTCTTCCACTTCAAACTCCCTCCTCCCTGATTTCCATGGCTCACTCTCCCTGCGACCACAGACACACTGCTGTCAGTACCTACCCCCCCTGTCACCTTGCAGAAGTTGCCTGAATGTGTGGGTCATCTGAGCACTTCTTTTCAGAGATCAGAACTTTAAAAAGGCATGGATTACTAAGTGCCAATATTTACCAGGAAAATAACACTCTCTGCTTGTGCACGTGAAGATCAGATATCCTTTCCTCCTTCAGACTTGATTTCTGGGTGTCAGGTGAGAGCCTCAGGACCTCCCCCAGCATCCATCAGAACTGGGACTGTCAGCAGGCATCGGGAAGGGCCTGGTGGCAGGGAGGCAGCCCAAATCCCAAACCCACAGATGTTCACAGTGGCTGTGACAATGGCTCAGTCTGAGCCTGTGACATGCACCAGCCCAAGGTGGCTCCCAAGGCCCTGCCGTGGGCCACTTGAGACCTCCTCTCCCCACGTCACCTGGTGGGACAGGGCTGTGTGCAGTGGCCTGTGGTTCCACAGTCATTGGAATATTCTGGACACACAGGCAGGGGCGAGACACTCCCAAAGAGGGGAATCATGGTGAGCTGAAGAACCTTCCTCATATTTAGCCGCAGTGTCCGGGGGCTGAGAAGGGGTGAAGGTCCCTGGCCAGATAATATACAAACACAGCCCTTCACCAGGAAAGCAGCATCGGACAGGGATGGATACTCTCCAAAAGCATATGGAAGCAACAAGTAAGTTACAAAATGTGTCTCCTATCCTTAATGCAATTCCTTTTCTTTTTTTTTTCCTGTAAGTGTTAGTCCCATTCCTTATTCTTTTCACAATATCCAGTGGTCAGGATGGTGATGTGGGAGCCATTCCACACAGTCTCAGAGAAGTTCTAGCAGCAGGCAATCCACTTGATGGTGACCTCTTAGGCTTCTGGGGTTTGAGGTTTTTTGTCTAAATACCACCACTGATCTGTCTAACCTACTCTAAACTGAAAAATTACTGATACTAAGATTATTAAGGAACCAAAAAGTGTTTGATCTATCTTGTGTTCTAATCTGATGGTTCATTATGCACCAATCTGCCTTTTAAACGTTTGCTTGAAATAGGGAGCTACTAAGCAGCCCTTTAAATGTTGTCACAGGCCTGAAGAAGGCTTTTTTCTCTGTGTCAGGGCTTAGTAGACGGCATGTTTGCTGAGATGATACACAGAGCATAGGACAGGTGCTGGAGGTACAGCTTGTTCTTCCAGACTTCAGGGGAGAACAGGAAGCTATTTAAAATTTGTGTCTCTAACATTTCCCTTATTAGCACATTTGTTCTATATTTGTTTTGTATTCACCTCTGCCAGTAAACACCTTTCAGCATGACCTGTAGCAATAAATTATCTTATGAACCAGGATACTTGGGATGGATTTTAAAGCGGAAGTCTACCTTTTATTGAGTTTACCAAAGACAATTTTCAACCTATAATGAACATGTCCCAGAGAAATATCTGCATGCAAGAATTCAGTCCTGATGCCTTCCAGCTGAAATTCTATAATTTAGTTTTCCTATGAAGATTCTCACTTTCAGTGTGAGGAAGTGTAATGGCACATGCAAGAGAAGTTCAGGCTAATATGACTTTGAGTCTCCCTTATTTTCTTTAAAACACTGGCAGGTCACATGAAATCCCTCAGACTTCTTCCCTGAAGACTATATTGCAATAGAACTGCAAATATTCAATACTCTTCTTACTCTTTCTTGTTGCTTCTAAGTCTTTTTAAGGATGGACACATGCAGACAAACAAGAGACAGAAAAAATATTATCTATGAGTCAATCTGCATACACTGAAAATTTTCTTCTGGAGACTGAAAATTGATTTCTATGAATCCAGTTCACACACTATTCAATGGCACATTAAAGAATAGAACATAGCAAGCACCAAAATATGTGCCAAGTATTTCATCTACTGTTCAATCAAGGAGCATAGTTCTCATTTCATCATTGAAGTGCTACTCAACTCTGTTACAAAAAAAAAAATTTACTAAGACCTCAATGATACGTAAATTTTAAAAAGCTGGTAACTAAAAGACTTTTAGTTTCTTCTATAAAACAATTTTATTTTCTTTTATCTAATTATACTCCTCTCAATAGTCCTAATCGGTTTTTATGCCAGGTGTTTGCTCCTATACCTGTATTCCCTATGACAATGAAGATATTTTAGATAAAGTCTTCAATAGCCAGATATATTTTTTCCCTCACCAAAATGCTGGTAATGGAACAGAGGCTTAACCTGCAAGAAAAATATTACAGCATATGACTGCCAATGTCATATCAGTCTTATAATACCTAAAAAACCAGGTGCCTTTAAGTTCATAACCCCTAATGTTCTGCAATAAAACTAGGGCTAGATTCTAAATCTTGCATTACTGACAGCCAAAAGTAAATATTCTATTGTAAATGATATAATTTTCAAAGCCCCTTTACTTTCTCTTTGCAATATCATAACAAAGCTTATGGCAGGTTTTATAGCTGACACCTCAAAATCCCTGTTGGCAAAATACTTTGCTGTTTAAGAAAAATGTGTTTGTTATCTACAAAAAACAATGAAACCCTGGTTTCCAGTGAACCCGTGGTCAGGTCATCCACAGATTAATAGGCTTTAAGCCTAGAAGGTACTATTATGGCCATTTGTTATGACCAAGTACATACGGCAGAGCAGATCAGCAAGTAAATGCTGCATTAATTCAGTAAGTTTCTCTTGAATTGAATTCTACCACAGTACAGAAGAATTGAACTTCTATCAGCTAAATTTTAAGAAATTAACGGGAGCATGATCTGGAAATATGTGGTGGAAAGAAAGCTTGGAAGAGAGCCTTTACACCTGAGTCCATGTTAATAAAACCTTCAGAGTCATTTGGCAAACGAAATTTAAAGTAAAAACACCGGTGCTTCTAGAGAAATACACCTTATAGAGACATGCTTTCAGCCTCTGGACTATGCATTCTCACTCAGAGATGTAAATCTCTCAGCCTCTCCTGCAGATGTACACCAGTTATCCTGTAGGATGGCTGTGACTGCTTGAAGACCACTTTATAAATATTTAGTGATATTCTTCTAACATCCAATCCAAGATTTTTTTTCAGGGTCAGTCTATATGTATTTGTTCTTGTGCCAGCATTGTTCTTTGACTTAAACAGATCTGTTCCCTTACAGTGTTTATCCTAGAGGAGAGCAATCTTAGCCCCTCTCAGCCTTCCTTTTGCAAAGTTAAATAAATCCCGCCCACTATCTTTCATTACTTAGGTTCTCCTTTCCTGTTGTCACCCTTGTAGTCTTCTCTGCAAATGAACTAATTTCTTTTTAATTTTTTGCATATCTGTGACTGGAGTTTTAACTATTCCTGATGACCGCAGCACCATCGTCCTGCTCACCGGCTCCCCTGGGATTCTCCTGGAGGGAAATATTTCTGTCTCATTTGCCTTTTCTCATGGCTCCATCCCTTGAGCAATTTGCACCCATGACGCGACCATCAAAAATGCTTTATTGCTCTCTTCCTTAACTACTTACCACTAAGAAGATGCAATCTTACAGCAAATATCTTTGTTATCAGCCCCCAAATCATGTGTTCATAACAGGCTGAATCTCCATAGAGATGACGTTCTGAACCAAATCTCTCCAGAGCAGATCAAACAGTAGCAAGAGACATGCACGCATGGCTAAGAACAGTTGAAGACATGGAATGAAATTGCTAAACCTTCTTATTTAACCACAATAGGATTAAGCTTAATGCTTCCACATACAATAATAAGCATTTAGAGAGAGAGAAAAGCCAAACTTGGCAGCATCCAAGTACAGAGGAATATAAACAAATGTTGTAAATAAATACACAGTGGTTAGATTCTTTTTTTCTAGTAAACTTTTTTAAGTTTGGTAAGGTTTTTGTTAAACAACTAAGTACTTAATACAATGAACTTACTAAAAATTCTGCATGCTTTCATACCTCAGAAAAAAGGAAAGAGCAAAAAGAAACACAGTTTTTACTTCCCAAAATTTGAACACATGCATAGCAAGCACCAGCTTGCGCAGAAAAGTCTGTTTGAGATTAAAGTTGTAAAAAATATTTTCGAAACTTGCCGACTATTTGCATCTCCTGCCTGTTAAATGTACTTTCTTTCGTGGTGAAATGTTTTCTCTTCCTACCCTTGCAAGCAATAGTATTTCAGTGAAATGGGAATCTAGGTGCCTATTTCCATAGTGAATGTCCCAATGACCAGAGTTATGCTTCTTCTTCCAGTTTTTAGTGTCTCACTCTTTTCTTTCTGCAGTTTCCATAAGATGGACTGTAACAGGAATAGTTGAGAGCCATTCCACACCCAGGAAGTTAGAATTCTCATTCAGGAGGTAAAGGACATTATTTCAAATCTCAAAAATTCCTCATAGAAAATGCCAGACTCTATATTCAATGTCTGATTATCCCAACATCCTGGCAAAAGAAAAGGTGACTGGATTTGTGAATACACTCCCTCTTTTTGCTTTTCTGAAAAAACCTGGAAAGCATTCCTTTTGAACAAATTGTATTGCTAAGTGGGGAATGAAAGTAAGGATCAAGCTTATTTAAGTACAGCAAACAACAAAACATATCCATTTACTAGAAAATATGTTTTTCTTTTAATTGTCTGGTTAAAGCCGAAACAGAGAACTTATTTTTTGCTCCCTTTTCCATATCTTTAGTCATTGCAGTGTTCTGCAGCTGCATATTTTGACACTTTGACAGATGCTTCCAGGTCTGCCCAATGGCCAAGGAATGACTCTCTTACTTGGAATCACTGTTTGAGGCATGGGAACACATAATGCTTTTTAAAGGGGAACTGGACTAAGCTTTTCCTTACTTTTTAAATCATTATGTGTATAAAAGGGAAAGAACCATTCTCCTCTGCCTCGTTTCTTACATCAAAATGTTCATTGCTGCCACTGGGGAATATTGGCCATTTGGTCTGATTCTTTATGGAATTTTGTTATTATGCTATTACGGAGCTATGCCTCAGGCGCTGACTTCAGCTCTTTCTAAAACTGCAGACAATCCACTGGAATTTGCGCAACAGCACGGATTTCAAAACAAGACTGTGTTTTCTTGTGCATTCAAGCAAATTTAAAGGCAAAATATACCCCACATAAGGATGAGTGCTTTTGAGAGTTTATATTAGAAGTTTACACTTTAGGATCACAGATCAAATCCTAGATGTTTGCTTCATTTTCTTCACATCCCTGAAGAAACAATCTACATTTACAGTTCCATGCCTTCTGTATTCGGTGTGGATTTTTGTGCGAAACGACCATTTTGTTCAGAACCGCCACATCAACACATCAGACTTCCTTAAAATGCAACCTTTCATTCCATTTGCTTGTGTTCTTGTATGCCTTCAATCCAAAAGATAGCTTCTGGCTCCAGACATCCCCCAAAGAAATACACTCCTAACTTCCTCAAAGAAGGTCACTACTTTCTTTTTGAAATGTTTTTTATGACCATTTACTCAAACAGCAAGACCTTTCTTTTCAATTTTAGACAGTTTAGTTCCTGTTATTTTCTGTAAAGTTCTGCAAGGTCTTGAAGGTTATCTGTCTTTTGTTCTAGCTGAGAGAATATGCTTTAGTAAGTAGATTTAGCTAGAGATCTAAAGCTGAAGTCAGTTCAGCCTGTTTTAAGAACATGTGGTATTTATATTTTTTTTTATTCAAATCCATTGCATGTTAGTTCTAACTCCTCAACAGATTAATGCTATCCTATCAAAGTAGTGACTACATTTGCATTAAAAGAAAGTCTAAATTCTGTAAAGAATGCTTCGTAAGACTAATCTTCTGAGACCATATCATTCAGATGATTTGTATAAGGATAGTGTAAGCATGAAGAATTGCTTTTAATTACACCGTTCAGAAGTGAATTTGTAGTGGGTTTTCAATGATAATTTGGTTTATTCAATATCTCTGAAACATTTTTGTAATTGTGGCTGTTATTTTCTTTTTCACAGTTAAGGGACTGTGCGTGAATATACTTTGACTTGACAGCACACAATTTATGCTGCAGTGCCTACAGTAGTGTATGTGATTTCATTAAAGTACAGTAGTGTACATGATTTTATCAAAGTCAGAAGAAGAGCTATTAGGAAAAAAGATTTAGATGAACACATCTATTTAGGCCATTTCAATGGTTCCATCCTCAGGATTAAGAAGAGGGATATGCTACTTAAGATACAACCAAAAAATAAGTGTTAAAAATTTAAAGGCTGATTCAGTCTGATGAGGACATTGCCTTGAACACAGATAGATTTCAGTAATGTCTGTCAGGCTTTTCTTTTTCCCTTGGACTTCTTTTTCCCTTGCATTGTTTTTTCCTGATGAAAGAAAGGAAGTTACAATTGACGTATCAGTGTTCTGGCTCCTGAATGCACAGAAGCACCAGTTTGCTGGAAGAGCAAATAATATTTTGGGGTTTAAAACAACATCATCCACTTCAAAAACAGGTCTACATGCATTTAAAGAACTTCTAATTTTTCATGCTAAAAGTTATCATTTTTGCTACCTGTGAAGTTTTATTGTCATGTTCCAAAAACTCAGCAGAGACTTCTAGGGTTGCTCATTCACAATGATGTGCTTTTCCATGGACACCATTGGGAGCATTTTATTCATCACCTGTTAGAAAATGTACCACCTGGTAAACTGCTCTTTTTTGGGCATGTCCTCCTTACCATATGTTTTTAATTCTGTGATACATGAGAGTCAGGGCCATCCTACAGACACCTGTGGACAAGGTAGATGGATGATGAGTTGTACTCTGCCAACATCACCTCTGTAGAGAAGTACTCTTCCCATGGCACTACAGAGCCTGGAGAATGCCCTTTTTAGGACTACCAGGACCCTGTCAGTGAAGACAGGAGGTGCAACAAATCATACAATGCCTCTGCTACTCCCTAGAGGAAAGCATAACTGTGGTCAGCATCTACACACGTTACCTGGTGGAGTTCATGGCTCCAGGGTGTTTGCAATGATATTTTTGCTGCCTCTGAAAAGACTTGCTAAAGTGTGTTGAGCCATGCTGCTGGAATGAACTGATGAAATCATGAGAAGCAACAGTTAAATGTTTTATTGACATTGCCAGCAGACAAAGTGCTTGACTCTTTTTCACCTGAAGTAACCTTCCAGGGAATACTTTTTTCTGTGATTGTTTTTAATTTGTTTTGTCATGCCCAATGTCCACAGCCTTTTCAGATCACAGTCAAAACATCTTCATGGCCATCAAAAGGCTACTCAATATTTTTGGGTTAAAAAATTTACAAATGGAGATGACCTCTATCAAGTAGTATGTCACCTCATCTCCTAATCAGGGGTGCATCTAGCCTGGTGCTGTGAAAAAATGCAACAATACTTTTTCTGTAATTGAAAGTTGATCACAATTATACACTTAATTGACAATCTCTGGGAAAAGAGATGATATGAGATTTGAGACTTTGAAAAAGATTTCGCAGGTGATCCTAGGCTGATTAATGATGGCCTTCTTCCACATCATTAACATTCTCAAAGTAAAGGGCTATACCTCTATGTCAGAGTTTGGCTTAGGTCATTCACGATCACTGATTCTTGGGATTCATGTTGCAAAACTTCCAGATTAACTGTTCCACTTAGCAATGTTCCAGAAGTAGAGGATTCCGTTCTGTTTCTCATTCTGAAATAAAGGTCAGAGGAATGCTGTGAACAGCCTGTACTGCTGTTCCTAGAACCATAGACACAATCTGTGGCTTTGGGAATTGTGAAATTGCCAGATCAAGTAAAAATATTGCATTATCAGAAGTAGTTCCCTTTCTTTCTTGGGACTAGGGAAATTAGTAAATCCCCATCCTTCTTTTCATCATTCAAACAGTGTAATTATGTATGCAATCCATCTGTTTTTCTAAAGAATCATTTACAGACTTCTGCTCCTCTGGGCAGTCCCTTCCCTTTGCCACTGAAAATAGACAGTTTCAATTGGAAAATCTTACAACTATGACAAGGGGCAGACTTCAAGTGTTATTGCAATTTCACAGAATTACAGAATAGGTAAGGGACCACTGGAGGTCCTCCAGGAGCCTCCTTGCTCAAGCAGGATCCTCTAGAGCATGTTACTCAAAATTGCGTCCAGACAGCTTTTGAATATCTCCAAGGAGACTTCACAACGTCACAGGGCAATTAGTTCCAGTGCTGAATAACCCAAACAGCCAAGAAGTTCTTCCTCATGTTCATGTGAAAAGCTGTGTTCCAGTGTCTGCCTGTGGCCTCTTGTCCTATTGCCTGGCACCGCCAAGAAGGGACTGGTTCTTGACACCCTCCGTTCAGTCACTTCCATATATTGATAAGATCCCCTCTCAGTCTCCTCCTCTCCAGGCTGAGCCAGGTGTGTCTTCAGTATATGCTCACAAAGTCAACAGACACATGCAATAACATGCAAGAAAAGTAGAACTTCCTGAAGTCAAATCAGAATGAAACAGTAAAACCACCATGGTACCAAATAGGCAACATATTTTTCAATTAATTTGAACATGCTACTGGAAATTTTTCTGAAGCCAATACAAATTATGTGGCTTTGGTTTACCAGTATGTGCTGTGGAAAAAATGTTACTCATGAAAAATTTGGACCAACTTTAGTGAAAACTACTTGCAAAGTGCAGAGATAATTCATAAAACCTCAGGGATCTGATCTTCAAAGTATTCTTTCACTGATTGCAAAACCTATTCTTTATTCAGTGGTGATACAAAGGTGTTAACATTTAGGAACAAACTGAGGAGCTAAAATCCTGGTAGAGACATGTAAGTGAATAGTCACATGAATGTACTTGTGCTGCAAAGTATCTATATAGCAGCTATTAGCATATAGTCACTACAGTTAAATTACATACTAGTAATAAATTCATTAAGTAAATGAAAATGAAAAACACTCTCGTGTGCCAGAGGCAACATTTTTTTTTTAAATCTCCCATCTTCCAAATACAATTATACCATCCTCCTGGAGTCATCCTGAAGCAATAATTCATTTCATACTCATTGGCTGTAAACATCCTGATATGACACAAAAATAGTTAAATTCTTTTTTATTTATTACCTTATATTGTTCCATGGCTAGGATGCCTTTAGAATGATTTGCTCTGAGGTGAGAGAGCACCAGGCTTAATCTAAAATTATTTCACCATGGATTAAGAACTAATCATTTATGTGGTCTCAAACATTTCATGTTACCATGAACCCATTAACTCATTGTCTCCACCTATGTATATGTATGACACACATACACATGCACCTATATACTCTGTCACCTCAGCATAATTCTTGGATCTCAGGATTATAAGGACTATCAAGAGGATACGACAGTCTTTATGTCTCAGAGAAAGTAATTTACTCACAGGAAAACTCCACTTGTTGCATAGGGCAGACTTGGGTTTCATGGTAAGGTACATGGTTACATTTTCACTGTTGCTCCAGAAAATCTGGGCTTCTTGAATGCTCTATGTCAAATGTACCTGTGGGTATCTGCTACTCCTTAAAGCATATAAAATTACGTGTATGCCAATGTTTAAACAACAGAATCCTTGCCATTATTGTCACTAAAATGAAGTAAAAGATGTCTCACAGAATACAGTACACCTCAAAGATTTAGTTCAATATTTTAGCTTTGAGTCACAACTATTTTGAGGCTTTCTGTGAATAATTCTTAGGGAACAGAAGATGGCCATAATAGCCACTGCTCAAAAGATGGGCTATTTTCTTTCTTTATTAGTACACATAGACAGTCTGTGATGTACCTTCTCTTGGGATGGATCTGAAGGAAAAAAAATCATGGTGTAAATCTGAATTGTTATTGGCTATTGTTTATTTGACAATGACTGTACTAAAAAGAGTCTATAAACACAAAAAATAAGTTGCTAAAATTTGGATAAGAATTTGGCATTTTCTGACATGTCTGTATAGTCCAGTTTCTTAAACATTTTGACATAATTTGTAAATCTATTTTTCTCTTGAAATTTGGAAGAAACAGATGTTTAGTTGCAACTTCCCTGTCACAGGATACTCCATCTGTATTTCACATTTATGGTATACTAAATTGTAGTTACCACATACTGTGTGTTTATTTACTCTTCTCATTTTCGGTCTCTCTTTAGTTCTTTTATTCTTATTTTACTTTAATTCTGACTACATATGCCTTTCATAATCACAGAATTGAAAATTCATTTAGGTTTGGTGACCAGAAAATGCTGCTTAATGCCAGAAAATCGAAAAGAACAGCTGTTTCAAAGCAGGCTGTTACTCAGCTGTATTTATTTACTTCATTTTTTGCAAAAAAATATTCATTTTAAATGCTATTCACAACTAGTTAATGTCAAGATAAATGACACCTCCTGCTGATACAACTTCTAGGTTAAATGACCAGAAACTATCCCATATAAGAATTCGACAGAGATCTTTCTGCTTTACTTGTCTATTTTTTTTTCTTGAAGACTAATTTTGCAGTATCTAGATGCAAAAATTAATCCACACTTACGATAAAAGGACTTCTCTGCTTGAATTTCCCATTTCTATATGGAGTTAATAATTGCAGGATTTTTTTTTAAGTCCACAGGGTGAGACAGGATTCTTTGCAATAAATTACATTGTCTAGAATTTAAATTAATCATGTTGGTATTCATAATAACAAATAACATAAATATCTCACATAAGCCTGGATGTTTCTGCAGCTACATATAATGATCACTTAGTTTAAAATACACAGGCATACTCCAGGAACCACTGAAGGACTATTTAAAGCACCCTGGTATCAAAAGAAGGGCATTCCCCCACACCAAAACCAGTATCACCATGCAGCCTCACAGCTTTATGGCAAAATGCTTTCTAGGAGATAGGGATTTCAGCTCATTCATTTTGTGGAAAGTCTTGAACCCCTTAGCCCCATATTCTATGTGAATGCTTTAATTGTTTCGGTATTCCACAAAACAGAAGACAGATCACCTTTACCACCTCTTATTTTAAGTTTTAAAAAGTGGTCAAAACATCCAGATTTTGATTGAAGTTAATGTGAAGCTGCACAGGTAAATACATGGGCAGAAAAAAAAAACATTTTTTCAGACTAATAGTTGCATTTGAGTTTCAAACAGCTACCACTCCTAATCCTAGCAAGATGGCAGTCACTGAAAATAAGAGAATCTTTTGCATTTGAGGAGTTTTGCCATGAAAAATACAGTTCCTTACATGGTTCAGCAGGACTTTTGTGGATCACGGTCTTGGATTTAGAAGCTCGAACCATCTACAGATCCACTTTTGGCACCATAATGGTGCCTGAAACCCTTTGAGTCTTGATTTGAACTAGAACAGTACTATAAAAACGGTAGCAATCTGCTATGGGAAAGCTTTGACTCTGCTCTTGATTCCCAAGCTGTCTGCATGCCAGGAGCTATTGGTGCTGGTAGTGCTGTAGCAGCTCCCATGAGGACTGCCTCCTCACTAATGCTAATGGTTGAGAGATGTAGGGCAAAAGGCTAGTATAGACACATCTCTGATTGTTTAGGCTGATTATTTGTTCTCAGAGCAATAGAAGGAAACTATGCAATGAATTTGTGCAATAAATTAAGCGTTAAGCAAAGTGTTTTCCCAGTTACTGATATTTTTTTGCAAAGTTTGCTGATTTCTTCAGCTGTCATTCTGTTTTGAGTTTGCTACTGTGTTAATTAACCTGTGTCAATTCTGCTTGATTAGTCATAGGCCCAAGTGAATCAGCATAAAATAATTAATGTGTGTCTTAGCTTTACTGGATTACATTTAGTCGTGCAATATTTGATTAGTCTTGATTCCTAGATTTCTAGTGTATGATTTTGAATTTGCACATAGTTACTTTCTAAATTTTTGGACATCTTTTCTGGTTTTTGAGACATCCTGCCTTGAACTTTATCTGCTACAGATGCCAGATATGGTTAGTAACCTTGAGCTAGAGCCCAGAAACTTAAAAAAAAAAAAAAAAAAAGGCAAAACAGATACGGAAAAAAAAACCTACAGTGGTGCCAAGATCCACCCTCACTCTTCATGCACAGAAGGTACACTGAAAACTTTGAGTAAACAAATGCTCCATCTACACACTTAACGCTGTGAAAACATGACCTTAGCAAAACTGCAAAAAGGAAACCAGAAAGCTTCAGCCTAGCAGTAGACTTTGTACTCACTGGAGCCCCCTGTTCAACATATATAGAGTTTAATTGTGTCTTATTCCTGGGAAGCTCCTATGTAACTGACTTGAATACAACATATTTCTACCTTACAGAAGATATGCATGAATTAAATAAATAACCATATTTGTTTGTAAAAGCAAAAAAGTCCAAAATAAAATAAATAAATATCTTTAGGGATATATTGATAATAACAGGCATGATAATAAGAGTCACGGTACTATTATTACTCTTCTTTATGCAGAATATTCATTTTTTTACAGAATTTGAGTAAGGTAATTGGCTTTAGAGAGGCACAGAATATTTTCAGGTGTATTTTAAATGTCTTGTACCTCTATAATTTGTGAAAATGACACATGTATGAACGTCTGTTAAAACCAATGCCTTTCTTTTCCTTCATTCCCTATAAAATACTGGTTTTCTTTTGTTTAAAGCCACATGATAAACTCTATGGTTAAATTGTCTTTAGGTTGTGGAATCTGATCATACCAGACTCTCATAAGAGCCACTAAATACCTGCAGCTTGTCTGAAATTTATTTAGAATCACACAGAAATGGGACTTATGGGCTTGGCCTTAATCTCATGAAATGCAGGAGGAGAAAAAAAACAACCCTTACTGTATAAGCGTAAAAATATCACACAATGAAATTTCTTTTTTCTCATTTAAACAAGCACAATTTTTAAAGGGTTGGAATCAGATTAGTTCATCAAAATGCTCTTTGAGATGAACGTACATATGCTGCAGTGATTCTGACCCCATTGGTATGTCTTTTAAATAGTCAAGTATTACTTTTTACTTATACACTGATGTTGAGGAGCCAAATGAACAGACACCTGAAGTACAAGGCTAATTCATAAACCCTATGTGATGTTTAATTCATACTCACAAGCTCTAAGCAGCTCAGCAGAAAAGTTTCCTATTCAGATCACACACCTCATTCTCTCAACGAACTGTACCACAAACTTATGTATAGAAGGCCTCGGCTGAGTTATCTGAGTCAACCAGCTGGGACCAGGTGCCTCATAGCTTGGTATTGCTTCACTTGGAGATGGTTGAACAATGGTCATTAACTGTAGATTAATACATGAGAGATAGAGAGATGAGAGATAGAAAGATAGATAGATAGATAGATAGATAGATAGATAGATAGATAGATATAGATATATAATGTGTGAGAAAAATGAAATATTTCCTATAATTTTTTTTTTCTCTAGCTCAAAGACATATGGGACAATCTTTTCAAACCATTTTTCTATGTGCTTATATAAAATGAAATAAGGTTAAATTATCTTTGCTGCCAGCTTCTGCCTGGTTTACCTCAGGATGGAATTAATCCAATAAAAACTTCCTTTTGCATATGGCATTCTTTAATTTAAAAGAATAAACTTCATATAAGAAAAAGTGCCATTGTGCTGACATCTGAGATTTTTGACTCATTTCTTGATTTCATTTAATGGGATAATTTCTAGAAACTACATCACTCATCAGTTTTTTACTTCATCTTTCATACCTTTTCTTTCACTTTTGGTTCACTTTTTGTTGTTTCTGGATGTGATTACCTCATTATTCTGATCAGTTGCTAATCTATAGCATACTACAAGTTTTATGTAGCACTTCCAAGCTTTTGCACATTATTTTCTTTACTCCAAACCTTTTCTTTCAGTAGTAGTAAATGTTCCCTAAAACATACATCTCACAATCACTCTGCAGCACAAAATAATCTGCCCCAACTAGAAAAAAAAAACAAAACTCTGTATGTGATAGCTTTTTCTTAAAACAGGACATCCACAAATTGATGTACCTGGACAGTGACTATATGTATAGAATAACAGAGGGAGCCAAAACACTAGATTGAAAGATAATCAGATCATCTATCACCATCAGACCTTACATAAAACTGGAGAGCAGAACAAGAGGATTGATTTTTTTTCTTGGTTCCTTGCTAATTCCTTATTTTTCCAATTTGTAATGAAGGTTTTTTGGGTTTCTTTCTTTTTCGGGGGTTTTTTGTTTGTTGTTTTGCTGTTGTTATTTGATTTTGGGTTTTGTTTGGGTTTTTTTTTTTTTTGGTTCTTGCTTTTAAAGGTTAAAACATAATCAAAATAATATTTCTTCTCAACTGGACAGTACTCAAAGAAAGCACATTAGTAGTATCTATCAAATAAGAAAATTAATAAGACTCCATGATTTAAACAAATATCAAAACCCATTTAACTCTGTGCTTATAATCCTTTAAAGAAATAGACAAGTCACTTGCATTAGAACTACACAGTTCTAAGACACTCAAGATACTGCACTGGGTAGCTAGTGTGACTTTAATTGCTCACCCTAGCTTTTTAGGAAGCCCTTTACAACTTGATTATAAGCTTACAATATTTTTTTCTTTGCAAACATATAGATATTTGCAGTGCTTGGTGGGTTGATAATCAAATTAATAGGGAAGACAGTCACTCCTGCATATAGTGTGTTGCCAGACTTGCAAGAGGCATGGGAGGGGTTCACATATTTTTGTTTTGGTTTTGCTGCCAGCTGCCGTACTGCTGTGGTGTTTAAAGACAGTGCCAAATACAGGGTTTTAAAGGTTCTCCTATAATTATATCAGATAGAGAAAGGGCAGGGCATGCTTTAACACTGAATCTTTCCTTATTCATTTAGAGCTTGTCTTGAGCCTTGCAAAGTTTTAAGACCTTGCAGAACTGCCTTCCTAGCAAGGCCTCACACTCATCTTCTCGTTCTTCCAGCAGACTATATATTTTTAAAATGTGTTATTGATTTTCAAACATGGGATTAACCCCAAATTCCCTTATCTAGTAACTTTTTTTAAGTGATTTTATTAATAATGCTTCTATCCTCATTGAACCTTGTGTTACCTTAATTCTTTAAGCTTTTATATTTTTAAAACAGAATTAAGTATCTAAGGGGAAACAGAAGTAGCTTAAGTGCTCCTCAGTTATATGGCCTGTATGCAGGACAATGGATTGAAATATTTATCACTGTGATGCCTGAGATAGAGACTGAATTAACATTGAACAAGGCACAGGTAATTTGATCAAGGAAAGGCATGCTGGAGAGCTAGAAATCCTCTCTGAATGGGTACTCAGGAGAGGATTTCTAAATCTTTTGTCCTTAGTTTCCTCGGCAGCTATTTTCTTCACGTCTTCTCTAGATATTCGGTACTACATTATTTTCTTAACTGCAAAACTTTTATTTCATTAGTAGTAGATGTTTCCAAAATGACAGGAATCTCTCTTAACCTTCCTTCTCTAAAGTGAATTAGAGGCAATCTAAAAACCAATCATCTCTCTGTGTCTCATTTATTGTCACATCCTCCCGCATGTTCTGACACATCTTCCCACAAAAATGTATACTTCTTAGACATTTTCAAGAATCAGGAAATTGCACTGTACAAGTTACTCTGTGTCTTTTTTATCATCTCCAGTGACTTCCCTTTTCTACTTTATAAAGCAAAGTGATCTAGTCCTCACTGTATAGTCCTCTTTAAGCTAATAAAAACAGACCTTTTATTTTCATCAACTACCATTTCTGTTATAACAATACTACTAACCTCAATTTCTTGTATTTTCAAAAAAAAAAAACACATAATTGCTTTTCCTACCCTGCCTATTATTTTTGAAAAGACAAACAACAACAGAGCTATCTGATTTAGTGTCTTATTCCAAATCTCACCATGAGAGTCATGACATGTTCAATATATAGTACAAGCACTATGAAAAAAGATTTTTGACAACTATTTTCTTTTACTCTACTTTGATGTACCTGGTTTTCTCTGATTTGGCCCAAGTACATTACATTTTTGTGCATGTTCTGCTGTTCTCCTGAGTGAACAAAATAATCTAGCCACTCACTACCATGAGCTGATATGATGTCGTCCCCTAAAAATGCATTTTGGCAAACCTCTGAGCCTATTATTCATTCATTTTCTTGCCCTCTGAGTTAGTTAGTTAGATATTTCTGGCAGTCAGTTTATGTCTTGAACTCTTTTGTATACACAGCCAGGTGTAATATCTGAAATGTAGCATAGCTGCATTAGCTCCTCTTCTTATGCAGTAATTTATGCCTTTCAACATAATACATGCAGGGAGAAAATACAGAGATTGCATTATGAATAAGCCTCTTGGTCATGGAAAACTCTTCTATACTCACTGTAAGTTCCTTGTTAATGAAAAAATATGTGGCCTGAAGTCTATCTTTTAATTATTCCATGCAAAGCATGGGCATTTGTGGCATTTCTCTGGTTTTGTATTCTACCAGTTCTTCTTAGTAGAAGCTGGGGAAATGCATTGAGCTACATATCAAAGCATGCATGCTGATCAGCTGTGCTTGTATGCCCTGCTACACGCATTGCCTGATAATTCATTCCCAGTGGGATACCACTTGGTCTTTATAGCACGTTGGATAACATCTTGCAGAGAATGAGAACACAGTAACAAAAAATGATGAACAGGGTGACATATGTCTGAGAGGTCATATTTCTGTCTTCTCTACAAAAATAGGTTTAAACAACCTGGAGCTGCTTCACTTTGATGTCACTGTGGCCTATGAGGAACAGTGCAGTAGAAGCCACAGACCTAGTAAATGAAGAGAAATGGAAGAGGAGCCATAGACATAAAAGGAAAGCAAAAAAAAAGACTTACTGCTAGCCAAGAAGTTTACTAGAGAGCAATAAATGAAATTACATTTTGTACACAAACAATATGCAAAGGTTAACCAACATTCAACACTGCACCCTTGTGCAGGAGGTTGTGTGAAAGACTTGACCTCAGCAGCTTCAGCATCTAAGACATTATTTAGTAGTATTATTATTTTTTAACTTTGAATAGAAAGTGCATGGAATTGCCTTTCTCTCAAAGCACCAACACAAATATTTGTGTACTCATTTAGTATCTTTTCATGACTGTGATTTTAGATAATAGTTTTTTGTGATACTTTTGAGTCTAGATAATGGATTACACAAAAACTCCCTAGGGCAAGCATTATTGCAAATTTCACTTTGGTGAAAAAATTCACAAATATGATAAAATTTGGTTTGACTCTTGACCATTGAATAATATGCACCATTATTAACTGTCTCATTTTCTTAAATAAGCGTACCATTATACACAGAATAAGGTACCCAAGGCATATACTCAGTCTTCTGCAAATTGGCCACTTATGAAAACAGATCATTTATAATATGCTACTGGCTGATGTGACAGCTCTTTCAACTTTTTGTGTGAGGTTGGGTACTTTTTTCTTAGGGCTGGGTTATTCGAAAAGGTGGGCCATTGAAAAATTGACAGTGGAAGTCCTCATGCTTCTGTGAAAGTTTTTTTTAAATTGAAGGAAAGGTTCAAAAACTGTCAATTTATGAATAGAAGAGAAAAATGTTTCATAACTAGTCCCTATCCCCCAAGTTTCACCAAGAAGACTGGGATGCTAACTCAAGATTTCTAGCAGATGTCTACAAGAAGCTTCTTCCTACGGGCAATATTTTATCTATTATGCAGTTGGTCAAATTAAAAACTTGTGATGGTAAAGGACTATGTGTGGCAACAAATTTCTTAAGAGTACCTGTAGTGAGTTTGCAACCAGTCCAGAGCAATTTGAAAGAGCAAAACACGCATATCCCTTACAGTCAAGTAATCCCTGCTGGCTTCAGCAGTAAATCACAGAGCCATCCTTCTATTACTTCCATCCTGCAGAGGATTGGCACATCCTGTTCTAGTTGGGAACATTATGTCAAACATATTTCTCCAAGGCTATGGCTACCAGTGTGGATCCTGTTTTCGCCATCTTGTAAGATGTGTCATTTAGATTCTTGAATGGGAAAATGGCAAGAGTCTGTTCAACCAACAAAGCCAGGTTAGAAACTCTGGCTTGGTTTATCAGAATACTTCTAAACAATTTCAACTTATGAAACCCAAGACTGCTTTCAACCAAGCTGATCTCTGGACACAGAATCATAAGGGGTTTTTGGTTTTTTTATGGAAACAGTGTGTGCACTCAGATCTTAAAGCATTCCAGCATTTCTAAAGAGTCCAGATTGTTCTTAACATTCATGCCAAATTATCAACAATTTAGAAAACTGTTGCCAAAGATCATTCCAACTACAGCTGTTTGGAATACAGCGGGGTTTATTGATCTTTTCCTTTGCATAGCTCTTTAAAAAAAAAAATTACATTGTGGAAATACAGACCATGACAGAGGTTAATCATTGCCATAGGAGAGGGGGGGAAGGGGAAAGAGGGGCAGATGGGTATCAGGGTTAAATTGCAGGTGAAAGACTCCATTGCAATGCTATTGTTAGATCCCTATGTGGTAATACTGCTCTCATGATGTGACTTTAACCTGGCACTGTACTTGTGTCCCAAAAAATTAAGGAAGCTGGTTCAGCTGGTTGGGACAGAGCTCATTAGGCATGTCACTCTGGGTGGCATAATTTTCACAGCTCCAAAGCAAATTGGAGTCCTCCCAGAAACACAGGTATCATATGCTAACAAATCACTTATCCCAGAGGCCACCTTTGACTGCTTTTCTGAAGTATGGGTGATTCATGATCTTTAGGAAAACTTAATGGCTGTGATCCATTTTAGCAGCTGGATTATATTAGTTCACATTTTTAAGGACAAAGGTTATAATGACGAGATCTTGTGTTATTCGATTTATTCAATTACATAACCTAGTTACCTTAATGGTTCTGTAACAGTTTGCTGGGCGCAAGGAGTAATGTAATTTCTTTCTTCTAGGTTATACAAAAGAAGGGAATTCCATAGATACAGGCAGACTAGTAGAAAACAGAAGAGGGATAAGAGAGAGGGCAAAATAGGAACACTGTTACTGAGAAACAAGGAGAAATTACAAGACATTAATGATAGAGATGCAGTCTGAGTCAGAGTACTTTAGGGCCTTGAAAGCACAAGTAAAACATTTAAACCTGATACACCAGGCAAAAGAAAACAGAACATAAAAGACAAGTGTGTGTGTTAATATATGTGCACACTTGCATGATGTACATGTTTATAGAGCTCAGCACTGAAACAAAGGATTTTTCCTGCCTACTCAACACTCCACAACATTGCATTTTCTATGGGATAACATTTGTGAATCTCATAACCAGCTAATGAACAAGAGCATTTATTTCAGCTTTTACATGGTTAAGGGTGTACTTATTTCTACTGTACACTCATATGCATTTGTATTGAGGAATTTTAGTTGCATACAGTTCAAAATAATATAGCAGACAGAATTTGGCTTATAAG
>JAYDZK010000202.1:36061755-36108367 GCA_034509185.1 Euphonia xanthogaster | reverse complement strand
AATTTGGCTTATAAGCTGTAAAAACAGTTAAACACATTCTAAGGTATAAGCTATATTAACCACAGACCTGAAAATTTCACAAAACCACTTATATTTATATGTCTAATATCTGTAACATTAAATGGTTGCTTTTTAATGCAAATAGATTCTGCCTACTAGGGAATGAGAGGCAGAAAGCTGATGGATTGTTCTGAAGTGAGAAAAAGTGGCTTATTTTTTCTTTTTCTTTTTTTTTTTTTTTTTTTTTTTTTTTTTTTTTTTTTTTTTTTTTTTTGTTTTGTTTTGGAGGCTGTCCTCACCCTATTCCTCATGCGACTTGGGCCAACCAAAACTTGCACAGCCTCAGGAGCTGCCAACAGCCCTTATCAAAGCTTGGAGCAGCTTCTCACGCGATTTGCACACACGCACACACAAATCCCCCTCTCCAGCCAGCGGAGCTCTGGCTGCCCTGGGACTTTTTCTCCGGGGGAGAGCGCGAGCCTGTCCTCCCCGGAAAGCCTGGGATTGGGGAGAGGGGATGAAGCTGGTCTTCCCTCCGGCTCTCGCTCTCCAGAGCTCATCCAGACACTCGGGAGGACGATTTAATGACCCGCTCCGCCCCTGCTTCCCCCCGCCCAGGCAGCTCCGGGAGGCTCTCGGTCACACGAGTGGGGAGTGGGGGGGGAATGAGCCGCTGCTGCTGCTGCGGCGGCGGCAGGAGGAGGAGGGCAGGAGGAAGGGCAGGAGGGAGGGCACGAAGGAGGGAGAAAGGAAACCGGGCAGGTGACACCGCGCTGGGTTGCTCCTGCTCGGCGGGCGCGGAGCGGGCGGCCGGAGCGCGGCGGCCATGCACGTCAATGGGAAGGTGGCTCTGGTCACCGGCGGGGCGCAGGGCATCGGCCGGGCTTTCGTCCAGGCGCTGCTGGGCAAGGGCGCCAAGGTAGGTCCCGGGAAGCGCGTCCTGCCTTCCCCTCGCCTCTGCCTGCAGCCGGCACCCGCGGGCGGGGGGTGGTGGCAGCCCCCGGAGCTCGGCTCGCCTCGGCAGGCAACCTGTCCGTCTGTCCATCCGCCCTCCCGCCAGCCGCTCATTTTCCTCCCGCCCCGCTTAGGTAGCCCTGCTGGACCGCAACTCCGAGGCCGGACAGGAGAGCAAGGCGGCCCTGGACGAGCAGTTTGAAGCGCAGAGGACGCTGTTCGTCCAGTGCGACGTGACGGACCAGGAGCAGCTGAAAGGTAGGAGGGGAACGCTGAGCGCTGCGCCCGGGCTGCCGCGCCGGTGGGCGCTCCGCGGAGAGAGAGCTCGGCGGGACAGCCTGCTCTCGATCGCTTCTGGCACTGACCCAAAAACTATCTGTTCCTGAACCTGCAGATGTGAAATATTGCTACCAGCATTACTACCATAATTTCACTTTGTTCCTTGGCACATCAGAAAGAAAAGCCGAAGTCGATTCCATTTAGTGTTGTGGGTGATATTTTTGCATGAAAGCCTCTGCTGAAGATAATTGCTATTTTATGAGTAATATATATAAACTTTAAAGCTCAGACTTGCTTTTTATGAGGTTTCAGTACAGATTCCAAGCTGCATTCCCTTGTCACAGGAGTAATAAATTCTGTGCTGGGTTGCAGCGCTCTTTACATGCAGCGCAATTACTTTCATTGTGTGCTGCCACAGCTGAAAGAAGAACTGGCAAAAACTGGCACACTACATGGCGTTAACTATAGGGTGATAACATTTCACACACATTTTGCAGATGCATGGAATGGAAGCAGCTTCCCTCGTGAATGATTTGCATTTCTGTTTTCACTTAGTGGATAAACAGTGTTCCCTGCTGAGTATCGTATAGCATTGATGTACCTTCACAATATTTCATAACAGGCACATCACTTCATCAAAGTTTCATTATTAAATGGTACATTCATAGGTAGTGACTCAGATTCAGATTTTGACATCTCTTTTTACAGTGCCCTTTCCCCAGATTAATTTCTGCCATACTAGATGTGAAACAGTTTTGGTCTGTTTTCGTTCATTATGCTTCACTGGTCACTTTCTCAACAGTGATCATTGAGCATAGCCATTTCAGAAAACATTGTTGCTCTTCCAGAATTCAGCAGTACTTTCCACTGTTCCAAGATAGCATGATTATTCCTAATTATATAGGTTTACATCGTCTATTTGTAAGAAAGATGCTGTACTTTAAATCTGGGATCTGCTGTGATCAGCAAAGTTTTTATCAGCTAGGTTGGTGATTAACTTTTTCTCCAAGTGGGAGGAGTAAGGAACAAGAAAAAGCATCCTAGGGGTAGGAATAACATGTGCTTCTGCACGGGTGTTACTCAGTGTGCCTTGTCTCCCACACCTCCTCCTTTCTTTAGTGCCAGGCGAGTGCAGGACCAACAGGGTGTGAACCGGGAGCTGGAGTGAGTAGGACAGGTCAGCAAGGGAGTTTTTGGAACCAAGCTAGCAGGAAAAAAAGTCAGAGTAAAATAGGAAGTGGCTCTTGCAAAGAAAAGAGTAAGAACAGGCAGTTGCTGCTGCTAATGCCTCTCTGATCATTGCATTAATTCTGCTGCAGATTTCTTACCATAAATTTTCAATCATGTCTCACAATCCATTGGGGATTCTGAGCTGGTTTTGGTGTTGTTTTTTTTTGTTTTTAACTGTTTTATTTTCATATTTTTCCACTTGCAATTGTAAGCTACTACTTCACAAATTTAGATTAATTTCACATTTAAGGTTTAAAGGTTTCATCAGATGAATCAAGTCCTGTACTTTATGTTAAAGTTCATGCATGTGAATGAAGTTCCTCTTTTATTTTAACTTTAGCCCTTACAGTAGGAAGAAAGTCCCAGTACTAGAACTAGTATTTCTAAGTACATGAGGCTTATGGGCAAGAAATCACCTGCTTAATCTACTCTCAAGTCTTGCCTGCACTTTTTTCTCTGGTGGTCTTTTCACCTAATCCCCCACAAAAATCTCCTATTTCATCCCACTTTTGAAAAATCACCATACTTACTGTTGCCTTCCAGGGACATTTAAAAAGCTCACATATAAGTGGTGTTTGTGCTGACTTTGCATTTCTTTTCTTACCTTTCCTTTAAAGTTGATCCTTCTCTTAATTTTTCCTTCCCTACTCTATATTTCAAACAGACATCTGCTTTTAATTTTTATGGTTCCATAAGCACTAATTAATGTGCAATGCAAACACAGAATTATTCTATGTTTGAAGAGGGAAAAATAAATCAGTTTATACTGATGTGTGAGGACTTCACTAAGAATTTACAAGATTCTTCTTTTTGTGAATAGGTCATAGATGGGATTACTGTAGTCAGATAAACTTTTACAAGAAATACTCCAAACACAGATATGCAAAAACATTTGGACTTTTCTCAATATGTAAAATAGAAAACTACAATCAGTCAAGTCTGTGTAAATTTAATTAAAAAATCATTGGCAAAATAGCTATTATTCATGGTGGTTTTTGAAGATTCTAATTCTAAATAGAATCTTCAGAAACATCTTTCTTAGGAAAGATGTTATTTAGAGAGGGCTTAAAAGGGAATTAGCCAGTTTCCAAAATTTGGAAGATAAATAAGGACCCAAATTGTATTTATTTTACTCATTCAAAATAAGTACTCACTTCTGCTTTTAATAAAGCCAAAGGTTTTCATTTCAGCACTTGATGATGCAGAATTGGAAAGATAAGTGACTGGAGAGTTGAGAAATCAGAGAATGAATTGGCAACAAACATAAGAAAAGAAAAAAAAGGGACACAGACCTAACCAGAAGATTTATTAATATTACAATATTCTAGTATAGAATAAGAATATTAGAAAAATCTGTACAATAAAGGCAGCTGGACAAATAAAACCTGTCCCATCAGCTGCCCAGCTCTTGTTTTGATCACAAGATGATGATTATGATGGACCTGAAGCACTAAGGCAAAGAAAAGGCTGGTGCAGGAAAAGCTTTGTAAACCCCTGCAACTGCTGCAGAAAAAGATAGATGTCTGCAAGCTGATACTATGCACCTGATTGACATGAAGGGCCAAGCACTAAGGATCAGAGAAGGAAGATGCTCCTGGGATCACCTCTCAGGGAAGTAATTTCATCAAGGCCTACCAAGCACAATTTTTGTATACCTGAAATACTGTTGATTTTGAGTCAAATACCAAACAATGTTTTTTAAAATAATATTGGGGAGGTGGTGTCTTGGTTTATAAAATAGTAAATATTTAGTGACAAGGAACAATATTTGGAGGGGAAAACAAGCAAGTTATATACATACAAGTCAGAAAATGTCCTCAGTCCAGGAACATTTTAATCTGGAATGAACATCTGGAAGTCATCTCATCCATCTTGTCAAAACAGAGCCAGGCTTGAGAAGTTTGCTCTTCATTATGACATCATCATGTTTTTCTATACACATCTTTTATCTCAGTTCTAACACTGTCACCTGGGAAAACACAATGTCATTGTGGAAGTTTCCCAGTTCTCATTTTGGAATTCTTTGGAAGTCACTATTTTTATGCTCAGAATAAAAGGAAGATTTGAATTTGAGAAACACATTAAAGTAACATTAAAGTAACAACTTTAAAGTAACAACTGATCCATAAATCAATACATCTAAACAAGAATCATGATTAATTATTTGTAGTTGAAATATTCACATCAAGTATTCATTAAATAAAAACTGTTATTAAGTTAAATTTGGACTGAATTAAGAAAATTTTTCTGAACACTTGAAGCTTTTGTTTTCCATTCAAAATAGATGGTGTCAAATCTTGACTTTACTAGCTATACCAAACTGCTACAAATCAAATTATAAATGCTTAATTTATACAATTGGGGTGCCAAACATGCTATCTAATACAAATGTATAAGTGCTAAGAACTTACAGCTCCTGTTATCAGGCTTTCAAGCTGAATGAAAAGGCAACGATGTTATCTTAATCCTTCCACTTTCCCTAAATTTATCTAATGTTTATGCATGTTAGATAAAGTATTTAATTGCATGTTGCTCACTACTGTTTAAGAAAATAATGAAGACATTTTGGTAGACTAATAAACCATTCATTTTATGCATGTATTGTATTTTTATATATTACTTTCCAAAGTTCTAAGAAATGTCACTCTTGGATCTTACTATAGCTGCTTTCAAAAAAGTAATTGAACATTTTGGAAGGCTGGACATTGTGGTTAATAATGCTGGAGTGAACAATGAGAAGGACTGGGAAAGCACTATACAAATTAACTTGGTAAGCACTATCTTTTCTTTCCTGTCTATATGTCACTATTTAATGCTGGAATACTGTTTACAGTCTGTGGCTTGTACAGATTTTGCCAGATGGCAGAACATTAATTATTAGATTGGTAAGTACAGCTATTGAAACAATCACCACATAACTGAGTGTGTGGTGGCTCCCTAAAATTGTCTATCCAAGATATACAGCACTGTGTAGAGGTGCTCAGGTTATCTATCACCAGACAACATTCCTTTTCTAGAAAATCCAATTAATTCCCAAATAGGTGTAAGAATTGACTGCCCAAGGCAGTAGAGCTGCATCTACAGTAGGCCAGTCTGTTTATATGAATGTTTTAGAACATCTTAGTTACTTGTGAGGCTCAGCTGGCCTTCATTAGAGTTGCCATTTGTTGATACTACAAGTAAATTTGTTCAGCCAAGACCTCCACACTTTCCTCACCAACCATGCCAGCACAAAATCTGAGTTTTAACACAGGCCGCTTCACCATCATCACTGGTAGGAACACACTACTTAAGCACACTTACTCCCTAAAATCCAGTACATTCAACAAGCCTGGAAAATTAATTTTCAAACAAACCATTACCACTTCTTTGATATTATCTGGTATCTTGTCAGAAGAAACCACAATATGTGTTTCTCAGCTGAAAAGTTTTTCATTTCAAGTACACCTTTAGGACATCTAAGCTTCAAGGAATGACCTTTCTAGCATTAATAGAATTTCTAGGTTAATGAAATTCAGCTTGTAATCTACCATCTGTGAAGTCCTGATTCAGTGTCACTGCATGATCATACTTACTGCAAAGAAAGTAGCAAAAGGAAGCTTTGAAGAGTAAAATGTGGAATCTTCCCATTTGAAATTTGTTGTGCAACAAGAAAGCTCAGAATATGAAAATTAGGTGTGTTTTTGTCAAAAATCTTAAGGACAAAGATACCCATCTTTGAATCCTAATGCTTCCAAAAAAAACAAATGAACAAAATAACTCCATGGCAAATAACACAAGCTGTATATGAGAGAAGTAACAGAAAAATTAATGAGAAAACTGGTGCATGAAAAAAAATAATTTGAGTTTCATAACGCCTTTCTCTTGATTGATTTTGTATCTATTCCTTACGTATTCATCAAGATTTAAGTACATATATTTCTATCTCTTTATTTAATTTCTAAAATGTTCAAAAAAAATTAAACATTAGGAAACTTCATATTGTGAAGTAACAGTGGTTTGTCATCCTCAGTGATAGGGAACATCTGTATCTCTTAGTACAGATCCCTTGAGTGTAAAAGAGGACTGCGTTCTAGATGACTTATTTCTTTTTACTTTTGTGCCTGGTTTTAACACAAGATATAAGTTAATGCAGGCAGCCATCCACCTGTCAAATTTGCAAGCACAGATTATTAGTCTGGAAATAATCTAATCACTGGAAATACTGAAGTCCATGTGAGAAATATGTTTGACTGTGATGCTTGCTGTCAAGGTAAATATCCTCTCTTAGAGTGATGTCTTAATAATTTTTCGATGTCAAGAGCTTCAAACAAAAGATGTCGAGAACCCCCCCTTACTAGATTGCAGAAGACACCAGGCTGGGTGGGGAGTTGATCTGCTGGGGGATCAGAAGGCTTTGTAAAGGCTCTGTAGATCTGAACAGGCTGGATTGATGGGCCGAGGCCAATTGCCTGAGCTGCAATAAGGTGCAGTGCTGAGTCCTGCACTTTGTTTGCAACAACCCCATGCATCGCTGCAGGCTTGGGGCAGAGTGACTGAAAAGGTGCCCATTGGGAAAGGACCTGGGGGTGCTGGTCAACAGCAGCTGAACATGAGCCAGCTGCACCCAGATTGTCAGGAAGGCCAATGGCATCCTAGCCTGTATCAGCAATAGCGCGGCCGGTGGGACCAGGGCAGGGATTGTCCCTCTGTAGTCAGCACTGGCGAGACTGGACCTCAAATCCCATGTTCAGTTTGGGCCCCTCACTACAAGAAAGGCATTGAGGTGCTGGAGCGTGCCCAGAAAAGGCCAACAAAGCAGTGAAAGGTCTTATGAGGAGCAGGTGAGGAAGATGAGGTTGTTTAACCTCGGGAAAAGGAGGCTCAGAGGAGCCTTATCACCCTCTACAATCATCTGAATGGAGGTTGTAATGAGGTGGGGGACAGCCTCCTCTTCCAGGTAAGAAGTGATAGGACAAGAGAAGATGGTCAGAAGGGCTGGGGGAGGTTTAGATTCGATATTAGGAGAGATTTCTTCACCAAAAGGGTTATCAAGCGCTGGAACAGGCTGCCCAGGAAAGTGGCTGACTCACCATCCCTGGAGGTATTTAAAAGGCCTATAGATGTAGTGCTTGGGGTCACGGTTTAGTGACGGATTTGGCAGTGCTGGACTGAGTTGTACTTGATGATTTTTAAGGACTTTTCCAATCTAAACAATTCCATGATTCTATTTTTCTTTTTTCTTATTACAAGTAATTGAGCAGAAGCAGACCATAAGTGGTTTCAAGTAGCAGAAAATCTGAAATCCAAGTCTTAGAAACCTACATGCTTAACTATCAAGGTAGTCCCCTATTTTTTTCGCCTAAGGGAATATTATGTAGTTTATACATTATTATATATGTAAGTCCACCATAAATGTCCTAATGACCTAATACAGAGTTGAATGTTGAAAAATTTCATAAATGCGTGGTGGTGACTGGGAGATCTAAAACGATCAAACAGAATAGAAGTACAGTTATGTGGATTAAATCAAAGCCACTCTAAGATCCGAATGTCTCCACTCACCTATTGATTTGATTATTCTTTCCCTGTCTAACACTGAGTCAACTAACTAGCTTATCTCCGTAAGCATTTCTATCTAGTTAGTGTAATTTCTGTAAAACAAGATATAACGCTTTGTACTTTTAGGTTTTTAAATTAAAACAAACAAAAAAATAGCTGATGCATGAAATATTTTCTATTGAAAATATTGGGTTGATTCTATAAAATATTTTTCTGTTTCTTGTAGAAAGGAGCAAAATATATATTAAATGTATTATTTAAAATTATCTAAATTTCCTTCTTATAGGATAGTTTAAGTATTTGTTTTATTCCTAAGAACAGAAATAGGTGCTATAGCCACACAGTGTGATATGCATTATGCACATATTTTATTTATTTTAAAAGGGGGAACAAATCTACATGCCAGTCGTTGTCTTAGTGATTTCATTTATATACTGGTATAACAAATATTCCCTGCCCCAGCTTAAAGTACAAAGTACAAAAGTAGAGCAGTACAGAGCAAGATAAATCAGAACAAACACATCTGGGGTGTGTTCTCTATGGCTAAAACAGTTCACAGAACCGGTTGGGCTTCAGGAACATTTTTATAGGAGTGTAAGGGAGCTCTCTCATAGTACTGCTTGAGAAAGCATTAAGAAGAAGGTTCAAAAAGTGGGACTTGATTTGAAAGGAAAATGGAGTAAAATGCATTTCCTACTGGTGTCTGTTAGACTTTCTTGAGAGCAAGAAAAGACAACTTGATAAAGCTGGGGAGGGGGTGTAGGAAGGAGTACTGACTACTAAAATGATATTTCCATTGCAGTGCTTTCCACCATTTTGCTACATTCTGTGCTAAACATCCATCTTTTCATTACTTTATTAATACATCTGGGTTTTTTACTTAAGTAGTCCAGCAATGCCATCTATTCCTCACCTCAAAACTCCAAGTCTCATGGTGTTTACTTGATGGATATCAGCTTGATCATCAGAGGCTTCAACTAGTGAAACTCATACAAGGATACACTCTTGTTATTATGACACATAAAAAAATGAACTTGGCAACCACACAAGAATTCCATTTTAAAGAGATATTACCAGTGTAGTTTCAGCAGTCTGTCACACACACACATATTTGTGCACAGAATAGCACAAGAGTGTATGACACATAAATTCTTATTAAGGGTTCTACCTACAGTCCTCCATCACGACAGTCTTTATTGCATTCATAAAAATTTTTACCTAAGGGATCCAGAAATTTTATAATCTGACTTTTTTTATTCTTCAAATCCCTAAAGCAAGAAAAGGGCCCACATCTTTACGAGCCTTGAACATGTATGTTATGTAAACACAATTCGGTGTTCTAAGAAGCTTCAGTAATTTTATCTTGTGTTGCTGTGGCTTTGTGGAACCACTTTAATTAGAAGGCCACTGTAATTACAGTGTCTTTTGTCATTACAAATGCATTTAGCACATTTTATACTAAGACAATCCCCCAATTTACACACAGAATTTCTTTTTGTGTTCATGTCAGAGATTTCTGAAAACTGACATAGTTTGCAGTATACAGTTAAATGTCACCTATGCTTACATTTTAAATATTACCTGAAGCAAAAGTTTAGAAGTATTTTATGTGGCATTTTGACCACCTTACAATTTTATTATTATTTATATATATACTTAAACCAATTCCCCAAATGAAATTCTGAAAAAATTTGAAAGCAAACTCACAACTACCTCCTGTTTATGTGATAATGTTGCAGTTTTAACACATTCCGGCAAAACTTTAAATCTCAGGCCAGAACCTGGGCACATCAAAACACCCCAGTCATATGGGATTCAATTATTTAAGCGTTGTCCAGAAGTAAGTAGAATTCAAATGCACACATAAAGTTCTTCAGGTGCATGACAGTCTTATTCTTCATTATTTGGCAAAATGCAGAAATATGCCAGAATTCCAAGTCTTTACATTTTTCATGAGTTTGCACAATTTATTTCCATAAGTGACAGAAGTAACAAATTTCCTTGAATTTAGAAAAGTCCTTTACTAAAATGAAATCTACCAACATCAAAATACTTAGATTGGAACTACAGAGACGATAATGCACCACTGTATATTTATGTGTGACTCCGTTCAATATGGCTCATGGTGAAATACATGTTCCAGAAACTAGCAAACCTTGCAAAATCATTGTTTGCTTATCAGTAAGGACCTATTTCTCAGAAGGCCGATTAATGTTTCAACAGGAGGCAGAAGGGTAACTAAACAAACATCAGAAGTGGTTAATTGAATTTATTTTTGTGGCAACGGCATCATGATCATCACAAGGCTGTTCCACTGTGCCAGCTGTAAAAGGGAGTATGCTGCAACATTCTTCTTGTCCATACACCTTGCTGGCCTTTCCCAGCATACCAGGAGAAATGAGAATGATTGAACGTCCATCCCAAAGTAATGTAACCTGGACACATAGCTGGATTCAGCAGCTGGAAATAACCACTAGATCCCACAACAGAGACAAAGGCAAGCACCATTTCTCAGTGCCAGAAAGAGAGAAACAAGCCAAAACAAGCCGTGCTATCTGTAGTAGATGAAATGGCATAGGTGACTGGTTTACTGACAACCAGTGGCTACCTCAATGGCTTCCTTGCATGTTCTTCAGCATAAATTGATCTCAGAAGACTAACATGCCTAAGGGGAGATGTGGCCAAAAAATGAGAAGTAACACTTACCTTGAAATTAGTAGCACAAGGATCATTCCTGAAAGTACATAAAGAAGCCTCTAGGTGTAATTATTTTTGCTGTTTATATTGTACTAGGAAGGACAGAGTTACTTACCTCAATAAAAATGAATTTTTTAGCTTATGGTTTTAATGTATGTTTAGAGTAACCAGTGTTGAAGTATAATGAAAAGCAAAGGTTTCAAACTAAGAACATAAGACCAGCTATCAAAATGGAATACTGTTCCTATGTCCTTCAGGAATGTGAAGCTATATTGAACGGTGGGGAGGGAAGTAAAGGAATCTGCACCATAAAATACTGAAGCATAGTGTTTCATTCCCATCTTGTAAAAGAGCTATTGATTTGTAGCAAATTATCTAATCCTGCTATACATTCCTTTCTCCTTTCTGCCTCTTCTTCTCTAGACTTCTTGTTTTCCACAGTTTGAGTTGGAAATTCATACTCAAGAGCTTAAAATTTAATTTCATATAGCAACTTATACATAGGAATGCCAAGGAACTTGCATGCTTGCTCCAACTTGTCTACATCCTAGAAAATCTACATTAAAAAAATTAGCCCCACCTTCCTGTCCAACAGCAAAATGATAAAATTTTTCATGGATATCACAAGCAGAACTTTCAGTTTCAGAATTTTGAAGTTCATCTTACACAATTCACAAAGTACTTTTAAATGCTTCCTTATATATAGCCAATGATTTACAACATCACTCTATGAAAGGTAAATGCTCTTGGGTCAAATTCCAGCTCTGTGCTAACTTGCTTTATGAAACCACAAATTAGTGGCTCTTTCTTTTTTATTCAGCACCACAAGCACTGAAATATCTTAGTTCAGGAGCCTACATAAAATGTTAGGACTGATTACTATTTTGTTTTCTCAAAGGAATTCATATTACCATATCACCTTGATATCAATATAGTGCTCATCTTCAGCACGGAAGATGCTGATGTGTTTTCTCAGCATGAAGTACCAGATGTATTTGACAAGTGGTGGCAAGCAAAACCTTACTAAATAGGTGTGAGAAACTATGTCAGTTGGAACAGCTGCCCTGAAACACTAGGAAAAAAAGCACCGTGTACTCAGTTACTTTCAAAGCAATTGTCACTTGAAAATGATGATGATTAATGATGTCCTGGGCACCATCACCATTTTTTTTTAATAGATAAATCTAAAATGAAACACAAAGTATGAAAACTGACAGATATAACATCGGAATACAAGAACATTGTACACATTGGCTGACATTGGTCCCTAAAGGTGGAAAAAATTAATTAGTGCTCTACTGAAGACTGAGCCTAATTAATATCAGAGTTTCAATATATGATTTTTTTTTAGAATGATAGAATAAAAGCTATACAGCCAAAGAACACATAGAAATGTGAAGAATCAAAGATTTTGTAAGTTTTAGTTTTGATTTTGACACTGGAATCTAAATTGCTATTTAAGAAATCATCAAATAAGTTACTGATTACTGATATGTTATTCTCAAAAGCAACTGCAAATATTTTGAGTATTTGCCCAATTATTTTGCAATGTTTACTATGATGTCAGATACCATATTGGGTTTATTACTGTATGATACTTCAGCATGTCTGATCTCCTCTAATTTAAATCTGTAATTTATGTAAATGAATGCTAGGACATATTCCCACACTCACCACTATAACTTTGTTTAAAAGAATCCTAAATTTTCTGCTGGCAGTTGAAGAGTAAAATTGCCCCCCTTGAGAGCACACTCAGACCTCCAGTGCACCTTAATTGCCTACCCTCATTATGTGCTGTAGTAAACCACTGTATATTGATAAGAAAATAAACAGCTGTGTTGCTGAGATATCATGTGCTTTTCAACCTCTAGAAGAACAGTAATTTAGATTGTTTTCTGACTTCAAGGATACTAGTTTTCCATAGCCAGGATTTAAAAAAAAAAAAAAAAAGAAAAATAATTAAGAGTCAGCTGTACCAATTTTTGATTTACCTACATTTAGTTACAAAGCTGACTACTTTGATACTCTTTGTTCTTGACATATTTATGACAAACATCCCTTGAGCTAAATGCAGTTGTAAACAAAGGGATAATAAAAAATTCAGCTCTAAAATGCCTTCCCGTACAAAGTCTCCCAGCATATTTTCATCTTACGCTGAGTCAGACAATTTTTTTATTAGGTACTTTTAAATTTAACTTTCCCAGAATTTTTATTTAATAGATAATCTATAAATAATTGTTGGTTAAGAACTTGTGATTAAATTATTAGTCTTAAAAGTATGATTGGGGAACAACACAGTCTGAAAATACTTTTCATTTCTTTCATTTAATTGAAAGAAAATGACAGATATTTTCATCATAACCCAAAACCAAAAAAAATGGGTTCGGAAAACTCATCAATTTTGATAGGATTGGAGAGAGGTGGGTTCTTTCAAGAGAATGGGAAAGCCAATACACAATAGAAGAAAAGTGCCATCTGCTGAGAGTGCAGGCAGGTTCTTCTCCCCCTGGGTATGTGGTTCAGAGTTTACCTGCAGAATAGTTCTGTATTTTATCAGCTCAAACATCCTGAAATAGCCCTTTGACCCAAGATCAGCAACACTCAGTGAGGTTTTTGCAAGGATCACAGGTAAGGATTGCAAGGCTATACCAGGTGTAAGGGGCAATACCCAAATGGAAGTCTGCATTTAATTGAAGACCACCTCTCACAATGCCTTTATGTAAAGGAGATGTCTCCAGCCTCTTGAAGAAGTTCTAAGTTAATGGATTCCAGAGGGGAAAAAAAGAACAATACAGTAATTTTTATTGGACAGCCACTTTTTTCTTGGTTTATAATTGTGGTTTGGCCAAGGACTCATCTAGCTCTATTATCTCTGAATTAGAAGGAATTGAAAAGCCTTCAAGGAGCCTCAAGCTACTTGCTTCTTCAACTGATTTATTTTCTCTAATCATCCTTTTCTGCTCAGCAGGCTGAGGCACTGCTTCAGGGCATGATGGGACCTGCACCTGCTCTCCAAAGACATTATTAACATCTTTCTTCCTCAAATATCTTCTGTACAGCCTCTCATACATATATACATATATTTATTAGAAAACACACTCCACTCTTAGGTCCAAATCTAATTTTGGTTGAGGTGCCAATAAGTTTATGTTCAGAATAAGTGTATCTTATAGCAACACTATTGTACATTAACACTTTCGGTTTAAATTAATCAAACTTACATGTGGCAATCAACATTAAACAGCACTAGATCAACCCTTATAAGGACTCTGCTACTTTCCAGGACATGCAAGAGAAATCTGATTTTGTTTGGTACGTGTCAAGATACTGAAGACAATTATTTGGAAAGTTTCTGTTAAAGCGTTCAATCAACAGCATCCTTTTAAGTTAATCAAAATATTTCTTTAAAAATGATAGCTTAAACAAGACTTCCCAGGGGAAAAAAAAATTTCTTTAAGAAAGATTTAAAATATTATTTCAGAATTTTGAAATATTAATATTTTGTGGAGTTTTACACTATTCCAGGAAATAGATACTCTGAAAATATATTATTATATTATTATAAAAATATCTCATGAAGCGCTGAAACTATAGAAAATGAGAAAAGCTGATTCATTTTCAAGATTCCAAAGCAAACTTGGTAATGAGGTCTCAGGTTGTTGTATCTCTGTCAATGGGCAGGCTCATGTTAATTGAAAAATGAACCAGTGATATTAATAAAGTAGGACATGCACTCTTCCAAATCTGATTCCTATTAAAACAAAAAAAGCATGAAGGATAACTGAAAATTAATTAGAAGTATTACTTTATATTTTATAACATTCATGCCTAAACATATCAGCTAATGAAAATAAAATATAATACCTATCTCAAGATTATTTCGATTTTGCTTTGGGAATTTATATAGTGACAGAAAAATAGTTAGCATTCTGATTTTAAAAGCTTTTCTCTTTTTTCTCCCCAGTTTCTCAAGTCACTGTCCATTAGGTTTTAGGCAAATACAGATTCTTCAGTGTTTTTTTAATGGGAAATTTCTGTCTCCATTATTCTGCAGACCTTCTCTGGTCAAAAATATTGAAATAATCATACACACTTCACCTTTTGGACATCTTAATTTATTTGGGCCAACAAATAGCACTAAACAGTCATAAAGTACAAATGAAGTTCTCATTTAAAAGCTGAAATAATATTTCCAAAAGACTAAAAGTGTGCCTCAATGTATTTGTCCATTTTAAGTAGAAATTGTAAAGCAAATATGAAAGTCTTACAGAGAGATTAAAAAAATATTTGGTAAATAGTTATGGAACTCATCACTAATGCAGTAAATTTAGAGAAATTTAAATTTCTCTAAAGTTATTATCTTCCACCAGGAACCATGTCTGCTGCCTTTTTCTTACTATTTGTTTCACTCTCAGGTAAAGTGACTTTCTGGGAGAAACTCTCATGATTCCTCCAGCAGGCTGGTAACCCAAGGCTTGGTGTGTCTTTGGACATCTCAGTTTAAAAGTCTGAAGCTCAGTGAGAGGAATCGAGGCAGAATTTCTGACTGCAGAAACAGATTTTAAGGAATCAGGATGATACATACAGGTCTCAGAAATTTTTTTCCCTGAAATTTTCCTTAAATTTTTTTACCTTCTCTGTATTGGCCTGTGTGGGCTAACTTTCTTTTGAGAGGAATGGTAAAACTCCTGCAACTTTAGTCAGAAAATAATACACATTTTTAATATCTTGGGACCAGAAATTTATCATGGTACTTAATCCTAAAAACATGAATTTCTTTTAACTTGAGCCTAATGCAGGTTTAAATGTTAATGTTATCTTCAGATACAGTCAGTACATTTTTTAGAATATAGAACAGGCTGTCTCAACAAAAACGATGGGATTTAGATCAGTTAATCTGCCACTTATATTTTTAGATAAGGTATGTGTTTCATCTTTAAATTATTTACTTACTCTTTGTTTCATTTCCTTCACAGCTCTTATTTTGCATTTCAATATTTTAGTTTGTTTATTTATATCTTATTGAGAGAAATAAGTAAACTGCTATTACTTCTGTCTATTGCAATTGTGCTTCTGAAGTTACTGAGTTGCAATACTGTGGAGTGTCTCTGTGCTTAAAAACTTCAAAGTATAAAAAATAAACAATACAGATTCTAAGTACCACAAGAAAAGCAAGTTCCAGTTTGTAAAAGCACAACTGATATTTTGAATGACATCAATAATTCAGTAAAATATTTTGAATAGTTTCAAATAATCTTTGAGTATCTTCAATAATTTCTTCCTCTCTATACCAGACATCTGTGATTAGAGGAACTTACCTTGGCATAGAATACATGAGAAAAGGAAATGGAGGTGATGGAGGAGTGATCATTAATATCTCATCCTTGGCAGGTGAGAAAATTTTCTGCATAAACAACTTCTGATGGGTTTTCTTCTTAAGTAAATGAGTCATACTGATCAGTCTTACTTTATCTTCTTTTTATGGCCCTTTCCTGATTAGAAATATTTTGAACTGGTTTTCATCTAGCAATAGAAGGAATGTCAAACAACTGCAAATTTAATTTGCTTTTTAAAACACAATTCAATAGAAAAAAAAAATCAGTAATTTTCCTAACCTATCAGTCTTTCTTTTAAAATCTTGAGCCTGATGTAAATTCCTCCATTCGACTCCAGAGGAACACAAATGTAGGAACCTCTAAGGCTAGACTGTACCTAGTTTATTAACAAATATTTTCACATACCCACTCTGTGTTCCAAGTCCTTCCAGCTGTGATCTACCTGTACTTGAGAAGTCATAAAATTAGCATTCATATTTCACCAAGTTTAAGCAAGCACTTTCTTTGCTCACTACTTATCTATTCTGTAACTGTATTTCAATTTATTGGTATAAAAATAGAATTCCTTGGATCCTACATCAATTGGAGGTAATAGAATTCACCATTTCCTGTAGATATACTCAATGTTTCAGTGACTGGGCTCCCAGCAAAAAAGCACAGCTGAGGGGGAAACTATACATGGAGAATGAAGTCACCTGACAACCTTTCTCAAAAATTTTGAGAGAACAACTTCTCTTTTTTGTTTGGAGAAGTTGTTCTCTCTTTCTACTGTCAGACTGCCTGTGAAAAATAATACCTCTGCTACCCAACACTCAGTTTGTCAGAGGGGTTTTATTGTGTCTGTGCAGATTACCAAATTCTAGTCATTTGATTCCAGGATATTCCTATGTGTTTTACCAATGAAAGGCCAGTTAAGATAGCACCAGCTATAGTTAAGCGATTGTTCACAGGTGTGGCTGCTCTGAGTAGTTTAAGTTCTCCTGTAAACCTTAGCTTTTGTGATAAAAAGTCCAGTTCACCCTACTGCCACAATGCACATGGATCTTGAGGGTCTGACTGAATGCATGCACATATGTCTAGAGGGTGAGAGGTCTTATTAAAAGACTCCATGTACCTTATAAGTCAGCATTTTTCACACTGCCTGACACATTGTCTACTGACACCAGTAAGTTTATCTCTATAGGCTGAAATGGACATTGTATTGGGTCCAAATTAACCTGAAGGAAACTGCTGTTGTTGTGCAAGAGGTCATCAACACAAGTAAAATATTAAACATGTTCACAGAGATACCAATGCCCAAGGCAGTCCTTAAGAAAGGGAAGGGCTAGCAAGTGGTTTGATTCCTTTTCTAACTGGTCTCAAATGAGCACAAAATGATTTTGGTTTAAAGACCTAAAAGCTTGGCTGTTCTGTTTGTTAAGACGAACAACAGTTTCTTTGTTTTGTTTGGTTTTACATGGCTTGTGTTTAACAATTGTTTCCAAGGTCATAAGGAAAACCACACTTTAAAAGGTAACATATACTAATTTTTATTGCTTATTTACTTACTACTGTTTGTGCTTTCTGATTGTAATTCTCCTTTCCAGTCTGAAAGTCTGTCCTGCAGTTTATTCCATATATGAGAGACAAACTTCTATTTGCTTGCTTAACATCCCCTTCAAGTGTTTTCTCAGAGCTAGTTTCTGTTGATCATTAAACTTCTGAGTGGTTTTGATGCCCACTGTCCAGGTTCTCTGTAAGATACAGACAGCAAACCTTCCTATGTCTTTTTGAGAAACAAGAAGAGTTGTACATAGCGCTTATATAAAATTCAATAATATTTCCTTTGCACATTAATTAACTACATTAATATTAATCAGTACATCACCATGGGAATTTTGCCAGTGATTTGGACTAGGCACAGAATCCAGCCTTACAGTATTACATTTCCAAACACTCATGGTACTACCGAAATTATTTCTGTGAAGTGGATGCTTAAAAGTTTTAATTCAACTGGGTCAAAGCCAGAGCCTGTCTATCCAGTAATGAGTCTTCCTTTCTTTAATCTTGACCCAGACAGGACTTAAAAGAGGGAGAAAGAAATACGTGAGCACATGCAGCAGGCACTCCACTATGTCTCAAAGCTACAAAATTTAGTTTTATTTGATTTGTGCATTCATATCAAGAAGAAGTAATTCTGCTAAACTGAGATAATGAGAAAAGTGTTTTACTTCAAATTTGGCTCCATAAAAAACAATTTCATTGATTGCAGGTTTTTGCATTGGAATAGACTTAATTTTCAAATTCAAGTAATAAAATGTTCTAAAATTTCTTCTGTAGTAAGCTATACATGGTACCTTTAATTGCATTTAATGGAATTGTTACAAGCAACAGAGAAAGCATAAAAAACTAAATTTAACTCAAGAGGCTGTTTAAATTATTAAACTTAACATGGTATTTTACCTTGTGGTGGCTGGTACCTGTATCCTTTTTGCAAAGAGTAAAGGGGCAAAAGGAATTCAAGTATGGCACACACTTTTGTTTTGATGGCTTTTGTATTTTGAAGAAGCTTTTCTGTGAAAATGAATTTGTATCTGTCTGTATTTTAGCAGACAAAAGAAAAGTCAGAGTATTTACAGAGAGCTTTAAAAATGTTACGATTTTTTAGAGTAGCATCCTACTATTTTTGTGAGAGGCTGTTCAATGTGTAGTGGATCTGGATACCTTTCTGCTGCACAGCCATATCGGTATGATTGCACTCAAATTCAAACAGTCAGATTCCTCAAACAGGTGGTTTGCTTTCCCTTTATTGAAAGCTTCAGCCACGAGAAATACTTAAAATACCTGTCACAGCAAACGAGCTTTTTTAGGACCAGATCATGTATGTATTACAAGAAAAAAACTAAGCAGATGGTTACATCACCAAGCAAGGACTCTGTCACAGGATACAGGGGACCAGAAATGTCAATGGCTGTACAACTGAGGCCTTCACTTCAGCATCATGACAGAGCTTCTCATCCCTTCCCTCTGTGATAAGCAAAATGCTTAGCTGAATCTGCCAGAATGAGGTTAACAAGAATTAGAAGCTATTCCCTTCAGCCTTCACTATGAAAAAAACCCAAAACATAGAAATGGCACTGCTTAGAATTTTTGCTAGGATTTCTGTTGCACCTTTGTTTTGGCACTCAGGAAGATCAAAATGATATCATGGGGGATGCAGAGAGAAAACCAGAAAGGGCAAAGTCCAGCTTAAAACTAAAAAAGCTAATAAATCTTATTCAAAGAAAGGAACTTACTCAAATCTCTGAGGGCAACATGTTTTGTGGGAGAGCGTAACTGGGGAAAAATGTTTAGTTCTGTTTTTACCAAAGTTCTTTCATTTCACCAAAGTGGAATGAAAGGAAATATTGGTTTCAGCAAAGCCTACTGATACAATTCAAACTTGTTGATAGAATTCTCCACCTCCAGTATTAATTTCTCAGAATGTATTTTTTTGAAACTATTGACCATGATAAATAAGGAATCATACTGAGACACCTGAGACCACATCATCAATGGTAGAGTGCTCTTGACACCAACAAGGACAGTAGAATACAAGCAAGGGCAGGAACTGTCTCTCTCATCCTGCCAGGAACTGAGAAAAAATAGAACAGAGCAGTTAACATTGGAGCACAGGATTACTGTTGGTCTGCTTGAGCTGGTTTTGGTAAACCAAAGAGCATCTTGAGTCATCACAAAGTCATTTTCAATTCACCATGCAGCAACATCTAGGGAGAGAAAAATCTATCCATAGCAACAACGCCCTCCTCCCCATCCAAGAGATATTAAAACCCAAATGTATCACTCTCTAGAAGTACACTGACCTATCACCATTCATTTGAACACCCTCCTCTTCTTCTCCCCATTTTTTTGTGCATAATGGTCTCTAGACTGTTTCACTGCCATTCTGCTTTGCATAAGATAATTAAATATTCACAGCAGCAGCAAATAGAATCCAGATTTTCTAACAAATTATGTTAGGAACTCATGTCTGCTCACTGGTTGAATAAATATGTGGGCAGAGCAGACTCAATGTGACACAGTGGCTCATCATAAAATACTTTAGGAGGGTCCCTGGGACACGCCACCAGCAGAGGCCCAGCTCTTCCCAGGGCAGGGAAGTGGCTCAGAGCTGGAAAGTCCTCACTGGGGTTCTGAGTACTGAACTCAGGAACAAAAGTAACACAGGACTGGTATTGTTTTATGTGAGGAATGCTACGACAAGTCTTAGATGCTTTGTCCAAAAGTGAGATGATTTTTTATTGGTTCTCCACTTCAGCAAAGATAATAATTTCAATTAGGAAAGAACTGGTTTTCAAAAAAATACCCCAAAAATGCTACTAGTTCCTCTCTTCCTGCCTAGTTATTCCTGCTGTCTTTGACATTTAAGTCTTTATTCCTTATTCCACCTCCATTATCGTGAGCTGTGACCTTCCTTTGTTTACTTCTTGGCTTTGTTTCTCTTCCCTCTCAAGTAAAAGGTAATTTTTCTTACTGTGGTTAAAAAATAAAAATAAAATTACTTCTAAATTCTTCTTCTGTGTTTCCCAGTAGACTTTGTCTAGTTTATTTCTGTCAACTGCAGTCTGATTAGCATTTCCTTTATTTGAAGCATGTAAAAGTACTTGAGAGTTTGGTTTTTTTAAAAATAGTATTGTCTTATTTCTAATGTACCAATATTCCAATGCTTTCAATAATCTGAAGAATGGTGATCACAAAAAGTAAGTATTTCTTGTGATCACAACCCACAGGAGACAGTGCAAAAGACATTTCATAAAGTGAGTTCTTAAGCAGAAGCATAACACATTAATCCAAGCTAAGCAAGTAAATACAATTTTAAAAGAACAACCAGACAATAGGTTAAGTTCTTCATTTCCCAGTATTGAACAGTGCTTCTTTCATAGAATCATCAAGGTAGCATTTAAATCAAGATAAAACCTTGAGGCTGTCAGGTTGGTAATTAGAGCTCTGGGCTGTCTTATAAAGTTCTTTCCATCAGACAAAATAGATCCCAGCACAAAGAGCCCACGCAAGTCTGGCACATGTAATTTTTCTGGCAAATCCATACTTAGAGCTAGATAGCAAATTCTTCATCTCCACTGAGGTAAGACACACCCCTTCTAGAAAGTATCACCTTAAGATCTGAAGTATGAAAGATTAAAAAAAATATGAGTTATCAATTTGGATTATTTCCATTAGAATCAAACATTAAGGCATTAAAATTACTATCCTGTTTTACAATAGCACATTCAGGAAAACATTTTATCCTCTAGCTTTCAGACAGGCTGAAGTTTGCTATTCATAAGGCCCTAATTTTCAGGTGGAACTACAGCATCTATTTGGTCCAGTTCAGCTTTCACTGTATATTAGAAATTGTTGGCATAATTGGCAGAAATGAATATGTGCTCATGGTCTGTCATTTCTTCTTGATTACTTTTTTGCCATCTACTCAATCTTACCAGAATTAAGTTCTTAGTTTTCTTCCAAAACCTCTGTTCTCTCTTCTTTCTCTACAACAAATAAAAATGTTGTGCTCTCCCACTCACACCATAAAGGTTTACAGTGTTAGCAGAAAATCTTTATTTTGCTTCTCCTATTCCCACACTTCCTCCCTGAACACACTGTAAATGATTGCAAGTATCCAGTTCACACATTAGATATCAAAGCCTATCTAAAAGACTTTGCTCCTCAGTATACTTTAAATACTTTACTGATCCATAAAAGCCTCGAAAATCTCATTCTTGTGTGTTTTCTTCCAGATTGTGTCTTCTATTTTAAGTCATACCTCAGAGATACAACTTTTCCCTTTAAAAGTTATGACTTTTTATTTCTCTTCTTTTGCCTGCCCATTTTTATTCATCTATTTTTTTTTCTTAGCCTATCCCAGATTACAGAATATAATTTACAAATGCCTACTAATCCATTTTGTTACATCTCTGACGTAAGTTTTTTACACTGTAGACCTATACGTGTGTTTAAGGTAATCATAAAATAGGAATATGCCACATCTTCATTCAGCTACCTTTTTATTTTAAAGGACTCATGCCTGCTGCATTCCAGCCTGTGTACTGTGCTACAAAGCACGGAGTCATTGGATTCACACGGTCCATAGCAGTAAGTATGCATTTCCCAAAAGGGTGTCAGCAGCTCCTGGGGAAACACGCTTACGTTTTTCATGTTCCTCCTCTATAGCCACACAACTGGAATTCATTTTATGAAAGAAAACAAAGTGTGTGAAGCAGTGGAGGTTCCCTCCTTTCACAAAAGGAATACAAAGATGGAATAAGTACGGCATCTGTGTGTTTTTGACCAATTTGAGGTTTGGAGAACATAGAAGAAAGATGTTGCAGAGTAATTTAAGGACAGTGAGAGGAGTCCAAAAGCAAAATTCTAGTCCAAGTTTTAAAAATACTTTTTCAGAACCCTGTCCCAGTCATTTAAAATTTTGGTTTCCTTATTTCTAAGTCAGGTCAATGACTTTTTTACCATAAATAGGCACTGAAGTGCAAAAAAGTTACTTGAACACACCATTATTTATTCTTACTGACTCTTAATACTCTGAAAAGGAAAAATGACACATTCAGGATGGGGTATGTAAGATGACCATATTCTAAGTTTCAGCCTCGAACTCCAAAACTTCCTAGTTAAATTGAACAAGCAGTGTAATAAAACAACTTGGAGGGAGAAAGTACAAATACACTTTAATAGATTAATGTTAATCTGCTCACATAAGATATCCAGTATGATTTCTAGAATTAAACGCCTGAAATTATACTAGCAATTTAATTACATCAATTACATTCTATCCATCTATTTTATGCACCCATCCCCACACAAATAACTCCATTTTCAGATTAACATAAAGAGAATATGTTAGTGTGGATAAGTGTTGCATATATCATGTTAAACAGCTCAAGAACATGAAACCTAGTTTTCCATTTTTGTTTTCTCATTAGAAATATAAATGTCACATTTAAGCTCAAAAGTAAATTAGCGGAAATGCTTTCTTTAAGGAACATGAGAATGCAGAGGAAAAAAAAGAATAATAAACATAGTGAGCTACAGTATTTACCAGGAAAAGCACTACAGCCTGATGTTGGGCAGGTCTGATACCTTACATCTATGGCTTCAGTGTCTTGTCTCCCCAGACCAAAAGGGCAGGCTACCATGCCATGAAAATGATATGTGACTTAGATTATACCTGAAAGGAGTCCATTAAATGTTAAAATAAATAGAACACAGTTATGGTTATTCTTGGATATATCATGTATAGTTCATCAGTTCTGTGCTACTGCCAAGAAAGCTCATCCGGCTCATCCAGTTCATTCGACTCATACCTGGATGTTGATCAGACTTCTTTGTTACATGCACACTTCAGTAGAACCACAAACAAGGAGTCCTATCTCTCCCAGAACAACTTGTGCTTCTTTCTTGCGTCACATTCCTGAGCTGTTTCCTGAAAAAAATCAGTTCACAGGGACTTTCCAGTGGAGATGTCCAGTGATAGATTCATTCCTTGGCAGGGACAACAGAGCAAGTAGAAAGGTTTAACATTACAGGAATAGAGAATATATTGTATTTCTGTTGATGTGAGGAAGGTATCTTAATACAGTATCTTAAAGATTATTTTATTTATTTCAGAGTTTTATTTTAATAAAAAAAAAAAGCTCCTATAAGATCAGAAGCATACATTTGGGAGAACCTTTCCTTGTTTTTGCTAGAAACAAGAAAAGTTAGAAGAGTTATATCATCACCCTAGAATACTGTCAATGACATGCTAAAGACCACTAAGAACAAAAAGTATTAGGAAACAAATCAGCTTCATGGAAAGAGTTCTGATTTCTCATAGAATTATTCTCCTAACAAAAGAAATGTGTTTCTTTTCCCAGTAATCTAGTGTGATTACTAGAGAAAACGTGCTTCAAACTTAGTTGCTAAAACAATCAGCTAGTAATCAAATCTCTTTACTTAGCAAGGCTGAAAAGTACTTTGTGGTGAATCTCATTCTTTGAAAATTTGCTTACACAATACTTTCTGAAAATGTTGATGACAAATGCCTACCCCTTTCTCTTTTCTAGTTAGCTGCTAACATGGAAAACTATGGTGTGAGACTGAACACAATTTGTCCAGGATTTGTCAACACACCAATTCTTCAGTCAATAGATAAAGAAGAGAATATGGGACAATACTATTCATACAAGGATGAGATAAAAAATATGATGCAGTTCTATGGCGTGATGGAGTAAGTCAAGTCAGATGCAATGCAGGTTTTGCACTTTGTTGATGAAGAACAAGGACACACTTTCAGCAAAATTAAACAAAAGGGAAATACTGCCCCAGATAAAAGACTGTCAAATGTGTTATCTGTGTAGAAAGAAAAAAAAAAGGCAGATATCTAAGCCTATTTTAAGAGCACCATCTGTACAGTGATATATCCCTTTATGCATTCCCATTTCCCAGCAAAGTCCAAATCAAATTAGAAAGTTTAGTATAATTCTCTTAGTTTTTAATAGCCTTTGGTGTTCCCTCATGAATTTGTTTAATCAAACTTGTTGGGAGATACAGGGTATATAATTTGCAAAGAATTTTCACAAAATTGTCAAGTGAACCAAGACTGAAATCAGACCATGAAATGACAAAACTGGATTTAGAGCACAATAGCAGCCACGATGGATCAGAACAGTTACCTGGCCCATTGCAGTCTTGCCAACAAAGGCCAAAAGCAGACAGCTTGAACAGACTGTGAGAACATGGCAAGCATAAAGTGATATTTTTAACACTTTCTTAGCTTCTTACAATTAGCTTCCAAGATGCTTCTGCACCAAGGAAATTTTATGACTATGTTGTTTCACCCATAATTTTCTTTATGTAAAATATTTTGTACCTGTTGACCACAGCAAACTGCATGTGAAATTATCCTTTATGCTAATTTGTATGTCAGCTGTGCTAAAGCAGGATAAATCAACAGCTAAGAGCTGCAGAGGATTGTGTACGGATTCCTTCTGTCCATTTCCCTGACAGAGAAAACTTTGATAGGAAGCCCAGGGGCAGATGGATGTCCACAGGCATTTATCAGAAACTAGAGCAAACAAATGTTGATTTGTAAAGTATTCACTTTAGATGTATGTCCTGATTGAGGAGAATACATATCTCTCCTGAAACACTCATACCACCTCTGCTCTTCCTCAAAATAAATTTGTTCAAATGCCATTTTTTTAATTTTCAGATATATAGGTTTACATTGAGTTTCTTGTCCTTTTTACATGTTCTATTATATCATAACTCTGAAAATAACATTTTTTTTCAGCCCATCAATAATTGCTGAGGGATTGATAACAATAATTGAAGATGATACTCTAAATGGAGAAGTTATGAAGATCACAGCATCCCAAGGAATTCATTTTCACCAATATGGCCAAACACCTTTTACATCATCAAAGAGATAAATAATTGTTTTGGGCTAATTATTTTTGGATTTTCTTAAATAGAAAATGTTTTGAAAAGAGTAATTTTGGGGGAAAAAATATTACTGTTTTTTCTAGATCAGTGAGAGTGTTCAAACATTTGCATCCTAATACCAAAAAGATTGACAAGAAAATCTGTTGTGGGAAGATGTTACCACTCTATTTTGATTCTGTAAGCACTAGTAACAGTATTTATTTATCAGAATAAACATACTGCTCTGAAGTTTTTTTTTTATAATTATTTTTTAGTATTAGAGGCCACTTTTTTTTTCATTCTGATTTTTCTGATCTACATACTCCAAGCATAGTTTAGTTGATCTGATTTACTTTGTTATAATTCTTTTCATTATCATGCCTACTTATTTACATCTTGAATTCTTCAGACCAGGAATTCAGTTCAGGAATCTAGATCACAAATGTAGCCATAAGGAGTTAATTCTTAACTTTCTCTTATGAAATGTTAAATAAATGCAACTTAATATGTGGTATATCATATAAGGAAGTACAGATTTTTAACTTCTTGGATTTTAGATATTTATAAAATATTTCAGAAATATTTTTATTTTCTTTTATAGATATATATATATGTGAATTTTCTCACTCTGTATATACAAAGATGAATATTTTGGCATTGATTGAAATGTTTGCTTTCCTATTAAATCTTATTTTCTAAACCTTTAATTTCTTGCCTTCATTGAGTAAAATCTCAATTCAATCCTGAATGATCTGGTTTTTATCATGTTTTATACATATGCCTTTTGATTTCATAGTACATATTCTCAGATATAGCATGTCATATAGTAGCAATGAAAATAAAAACTGAGCTTCCTATCTCCTGAGCAGTACTGGACCTTCTGAATCAGGGTCATCCTCAGCTATATTTATGCAAAAAATCTTCATACTTCACGGGTCACATGCCTAACAAAAATATTTTTTTGCATGGTAATTTAATTAGGCTCATAGCATAAGAAGATTTAATAGCTCCTGGGAAAGCTGGAAAGTTAATATTTATCCTTCTTAGGAGTACTGACTTTAATTCCACTGATTTTTGTTACTGAAAGAGTGGAAACAGTAGTACTTACCTTCTGTGGAAGTCAGGGAGTAATAAGTCTGTTCAGGGAGAAGAAAAGAAACGGAAACACATACTTTGAATTGCTCATCCTTCTCCCAATGCCTGCATTTTTGAGTATGTTAACACTATTTTTAAAGCCCATTTTGAACACACACAGGATGCTAGCCACACCTTTAGCATCCCTGACAGTATCTGTATATGCCTTTGGATTAAAAACTACCTTCTGCTTTGATAGTATTGGTTTTTATATTTGTCTCATTAAAACCAGAGCATTTCCCAATACATGGCAGAATAATGTAAAAGATGTGATGAAAACTTGAAGTCAGCATGTGTTAGTTAGGTCCTTAAGCTGATAATCATCTACCTCTGTGTGTCTCCTTGTTAAGAAGGATCTCAACATAGTCTAGAAACCATGGAAATTATTATTATTATTTAATAATAACAATTGTACATGCACCAGACCACCAAACTCCACACTAGGACAGTCACTCAGCAGCTTCTCTTAGCAACATACTTCAAATAGCGATGGGAATATTATTGATGGTACATTGCTGGCTTGATTGCTTTTGCTCATGTCTGCTCCTTGATACACCAAAAGAAATTTCTGCTTAACAGGGTGGGTTGACTTCCCAGGGAATCAATGAAAGAATAAATAATTTAATAATGTTAGTAATAAAAGACCAGGAGTCCAAAGTATGCTCCCTGAGGGAAGAGAACCAGAAAGAAATGTGAAGTTAATTACAGCTAATCATTTTAGTCATTGCTCAATTAACTTGTGATATTGCACTTTTATAAAATTCTAATCTATTAATTAGCATTATTCTAAGATTCCATTTATGTGGTATATCAATAGTCACACAAGAAAAAATTAGAGTCATAAAACATGCAATTAGACTTCAGGACATCAGAAAAATCTAAGCCTATATCTGGGAAAGAATTTAAGTTGTACATGTATAGGTCTTTTCTTCTGCATTAATTTTGTAACTCAAAAGACAGATGTTTTCAAATCAAAACCATACAGAAAACTTCATGAAAGGCATATGCTGCACTGATTTCCATCTGATAATCTGATAAGGAAGCCTCAGAATCAAATAAACATTTAAACTAAGATAAGTCTGGAACCTACTGAAAGAAATATGTACAGTGAAGCAAAATCCTTGATGCAAATCATAATGTGAAAAATAACCACCAAAATTCTGTGTTTTAATTAAAAAGTGCCCCAAACCAATTACAGCTTTCCAGATAGTCTGAATTTAAACACATCTGGGGGTTTTATCTGCACAGGAAGAACAAGTTCTACATATGTTTTGGAAGGGTTTCCTGTAAGACTTCCCCCCAAACTTTGGAAGGCTTCCAGTCAGAAAGAAAGAGAGCATATGTTTGATTTAAAGAGAGAAACACCAGAGAAGCAGTAGATAGAAAGATGAGTTGAAGGGGGAAAGTGAGTTTCATTTTTTGCTCAAAGACTGTTTTGAAACTTCATCTTCAGTTAAAAGTCTTGACATAATTCCAAGACTTAATTTATTTTGCCTGAGAGACCATCATTTTTAAGACAACTGTTCCAGTGTTATAGAGAAACTCAGCCAAAAGGAAAAATAAATATTTTAAAAGAGATACACTAATTGCCAAGAACATAAAATAACAAGTAATATTCTAGACCGATATAATGACCATTATTTGGAATGAGCACTCAAACCCATGTAACACTAGTTTACTTTTCAGTGTGTCCTTAGCATTTCAAGAAAGATATTTCTTAGGGGTAAAGAATAAATATCACTAATGAACTCCATTTTTTTCAGTGCTTATGATCCTACAGAAAAGCCAAAATCATAAGGCATTTCAAATGCTCTGTTACACGTCAGTGTTAGTTTATTTGAATGATTTAATGCCTTAATTCAAGGCATTTAAGAGGTGTATAATCTACATAATTATGTGGATTGTTCATTGCATTCGGTAGAGTTCAGAATGACCTGGAATTAACTTGTATTATGAGTGCCATAAAATCAATCATATGGGTATCAATTTTGTTATTGACGGGGTGAACCAGGGAGTAAAAACTCCTTCTTGTAGTTTTCTGAAATTGGAAGTCCTGGTATGAGACACTAGACCTTTTCCTCTTGTTTGGAGCAGAAGCTTTGCAAACAGTAGACCAAAAATAAATTTCAATAGAATCAAAACATGATTTCCACTGAAATCATGAATATGAGACTAATCTTTAAAGGAAAGCATTAGGTACCTAAAGCTATGGCTTTTGGGCAGGACAGCCTCTTTTGATAGCTGGTGATTTCCTTCCTCCAGTGTTGAACTGCTCTAAACTTTCAACAGGATGATTCTCCAGCTTGAACTTCCCTTTTAGATAAGTCTATTTGCTTTGCATCAAGAGACGTTGACAGTTTTCAGCTCCAGCTCCAGGAATCCAGATGGTGCAATGAAAGTGAAAGATAATACCATATGACTTTGATTTTTTTTTCCCTACCACTACATAAAGGAACAGCTTAATGTCAGGTCAATTTTAAATTAAAACAAAAAGGGGCAGTAAACAAGCATAATGCTTCTACTCTGATAGGGACAGCAAACAGGAAGAGATCAGATGAGGTAAAATAAGGTGCAAAGATGTTAAACCTGGAAAATCTTTAAAATAAGTAACTTAAACCCCACTGTTTAAGTGAAAGGCCATTACTATGCACTGTGGCACAATTTTAAAAAGTTTTTTGATTTGTACAAAGACAGTCTAACACACATTCTCTCAGGGATTCAGAGGATAAAATCAGGATCTTCACAGTAAAAATTAATCTTAATGAAAAAAATTGAACTTTTTCAAGCAATCATTCAGCAATGAAGCATTTGAAACAGCTATATATTCAGGTCCTTTTATTTTTCACCAGCTCTATATTAATTCACTGCTGATATCTGCTGGGCAAAATTTAAAGAGATTATTACTACTGCAGAGGTGGAATTAATTTCTTGCTACAAGAATTGCACTTTTTTCGCTTTCACTTTTATCAGAGGGTTTGTAGTCCTCCTTCCTTCACACAGAAGAGAGGCTGCACAGGACAGGATGATCATCTGGTGACAGGTCTGACATCTGGTCCAGCTATTCTGAATGGTTGAAGGCTCTAGATTTAGCCTCATCAAGCAGAGATTTATGGTAGTGACATCCAAGCAGAACACAGAAGATCTACCTAACTCCTTATTTGTCACCCCAACTCTGCCAATTCCTTCTCTTCATCTTTCCATTGGACTACCTTAAACACAAGCATTTCAGAAGTGAACTGCACTCCAGCTACACCAAAACAGCTGTGCTTTTTCAGCAGCCTCCAAGAACATATTCACTTAAGACATCACTCATTTCACTGATTTCAGAGAAACTGTAAAGCCAGATTATTAGTTCACATGATGCTCCACATCAAAGAAACAGCTCAAGGTATCTCAGCAGATTTTTTTCCCTTTTCAATGGAAACTTTCCCCGGCAGCCACAATCTTCAGAAAGGAAAGAAAAAATAATAAGAAATCAGGCTCTCAGTCAGACAGCTTTGAGCTCTTCACTATAGGACATGCGAATAAGCACAGTTCTGCTTGCTTGCAGAAAAAAACCCCACACACAGCAATAGATAACTTTCAATGCACCTTCCCACAGCTGCAAACAAAACCCACAGAAGCGAAGAGGAAATAAAGACAGTTTTGGAATACAGGAATGTAAAACTCTTCAGAAAAAAATAGCTGTATTTTAGCTCATGTAGCTATTCGGATTTACTTAGTTTAGATTACTAACACTTCAGAATCTTGTACAGATTTGACCTTGAAGCATTATTTCAGCAATTAACACTACAAGCAGTTAGCGTCACACACGCATAAACAGTGCAGTTCTCAAGAAAGACCCAGAGATGAGCAGAGAATACTCAATTCTCTACTACATACGCTGGAACAGTTCTTACAAAAATTAAAGAGCTTCCTTGTACAAAATCCTTCTGGCAATTTCACTTCAAACAGATGCAGCATTCCTTTAGGGAGCTTTTATCCTTCTTTTATCCTTCTCTGCAATTGTAAACCTGTTTAAATACACCGCCCTCAGAAATGCTTACAAATTAGCTGACACTTATCGAAACTATTGCTGCTGTTTTGATTTGAAAGAGTTACTGTACTTGGTACATATTGGTGCAAAACTAGGGAAAATGCAGCTAGCATTTTTTTACATATGTATATATATATATATATAAAATATATCTTCCCATATATCACAATCACACACTCAGAATCTACACATACAACAGAAATCTTTTGTTTTAGAGCAGTAGTCACTATCCCTGTATGTCCCTTACACTAACTTCTATAAAAGTTGTGAAGCATTGTTTCACAGTGATTTTATCTCCCAAATTTCATGTCTTAAGATCATGAAATAAGCTTAAATCTGTATAAATTTTTAAATCATAAATTTTATTGAGAATGTTTTACTTAGTTGAATTTTTGTTTCATTTTGCTTTTCAGTTCCTGAAATATATGAAAATTAGACTTGCTCCTTAATTTAAACAATTGCACATTAGCTGATGCATAATCTTTGATAATTATGGATCCCTCAAATTCCACCTGCTGAGGCATGGATATGTTCTTATCCATTAAAATTTCTTACATATTATTTTATATACTATCATAGATAATCACAGTCACTGGAAGGTTTGTGATGCTATACATGGGACATTTCCCAAATATTTCAGGGTAGAGTCTTTAGAATTGTAGAATCACTTAGGTTGGAAAAGAGATTTAAGACAATTTAGACCACCCTTGTGACAGGGCAAATTTACATTTTTTCATATGGGTTTTCCTTTCTTTTTTTTTATGCTCCTAGCATTGCTAATTTTTACATGCAGAATGGGCAAACCATATGAAACAATAATGCCAAAACTCAAAAAAGGCATAAAAGAACATACAATGCCATTTAATTTATTGAACAGAACTGTCAACTGAATACAACAGTGGGCTCTGCTAAAAAAGAACAATTGTGCTACACTGTGACCAAAATCAAAAATATGGTCACTAGACCAACCTCTGGGACTGTGTTACTTGAAAAATCATCAAGTATATCATCTGATTAGTCTCATTATTCCTTGTCATTCCCCATTACGTCTAATATGTCAAACATTAAAAAAAAAGCCAAGAAAAAAAGCACAAACACAGAACAAAATGTTTCTATAATGTGCAAAGCTTATGCCACTCAAATGAACTGAAGATAAATAGCTGTATCTTGCAGTACAGATATTGGTCTATGCCATGTACATGGTGCAAACTCTGTGGCTGAAAGAGTAAGGTTCATTCCTATGAATAACATAGAGCCTGTATAAATATTAGTATGGACAGTAAGTTTCCTATTGGCCACTATTTTTCACTCAATTTGTCATTGTACCATACTGTTAGGAAAAAAAATATTTAAACAGCTTAAGGAAAAAAAACTTTTCAGTACTCGCTCTACACATTGGAGTGAAATTCAAAATTCATTTTCAATTAGAGTTTCTTAAAACATTTGGCCCTGAAAACACATTTGTAGCATAAATTAAAATTCTCCAGGGTGCCAACAAAGATCTGTGGATTCTATGTAAGAGACATGAAGAATAAAACCTTATTAGACATTGGTTTTGGCCTCTTCAATTAGCAACAGCTTGAAAAGCAATCATAATAATTTTAAATAAACTAAATGTGTTTAATTTCTGTAAATTTCAAGCCTTGGTGCTGCATTTATAACAAAGCACTTTTGTTCTCAAATTAAATGACACTTCAGCACTGAAACATTTGTCGTGCTGGGAAAACATCTGTACTTAAAGCAGAATTTGCATGCTAAGCTTCAGGGAAATGCTAAGTTGTCATCAACTTCAGTGAGCCTGAACCGGCCTACAAGTCAGCTGAATCTGTGTTCAAGTCTGTGCCAGACAAAAAATAATGGCATAGCATGTAGCACTGAGGCATTCACTGCATTAACTGCAAATTGATCCTGATAGAGTCTTCCTTCTTTGCCAAGTCTTTCTGTGATGACTGAGAATTTTGGACAGCCCTTGTAGTCAGGGAAGGTGAAAACTATGCAAGAATCCCCCAAAGAAACAAGATGGAATTTTCTGCCTCTCTCCAAGACCTCCGTCCTTCATGGCATTGTTCTCCACCTTCTGGATAAAAGTGAGCTGTGTTAGCTGTCTTAGTTTGTTAGCTCTTTGCTTTCAGTGTCCCTTAATTTCTTGATATTCAAGAAAAAATTTAGTTAAAAGTCATTTTAGCCTATCCCGGAAAACTAAAATTCATCTCCATATATATTGGGTTACAGCTTCTGAGCAGCACAATTCTGGAGAAAATGCAGAACAAATTAATTAACATGGACTTAGGAACTATCTAACAGTAAATGCTGCTCCAGACCATTGACAAACTGTGAAGATTTTCTAAGAATAGTTGAAAATATCCATAAACTGACTTCTCACTCAATTTCTAAAAAAAATGTTAATGTCTAGGCAAATTGGCCACACATACTTTTCACTCCCCTCCAGGCAGACGTGACTGAGTCCTCAATTCTGAAAGTTAAAAAAACAACATTCCAGAAGAACTGAAAAGAGAAAGATGTAAGACTTTACAGTCACAGTTGCAGATTAGCACCAATCTACCTATAAAGACTGTAGTATTATAGTATAGTAATCATTCTAAATTTTCAGTACTGGGGTATTCTAAAGGGGGCTTGCAACCCAGCAAAGTTATCCTCAACAACTGTTAATGCTTAACACTCTTCGCTCTTGAACTGTGCAGTACAAATACATTTTGCACAACTAGAAACTGGCAAATAACTGCTAATCAGCAGCATGGCTACCCTGTCTTGGAGCCTGGCTACCTCTCTAGTACTACAACTTTGAGGAAAGATCTGACCTGCAGAATCATAGTTACTGGTTTCTAATTCTTTTACTTTTTTCTCCTTGCATTCCAGAAGTTTTTGAATATTTAAAGCACTCAGAATATATAAGTGGGACTCTAATCACCTTCAAAGCAACTATGACTACAGGATCCTCAATATTTACCTGATATTCAAAAATTTTTCAGATGAACAGAAGTTCTGGCATTGCTGTTTGGCTGACTCCCAGAGCAGAAATGGAAATTACTAAGAGAATGCATTTTGATTTCCAAATCTTTGGTTTAGATTTAACATGCATTCATATCTGATTAAAACTCAGAGACTGAAATACAACTATTATAATTCAATTTCTAAAGCCTAGCCTAATTTTTCAAATCATTAGTAATTAATGTATTTTGATCAAATTTTCACTCTCTAGTAATTCTTTACAGCATATCTTTGAAAGTGAGCTGCACAGAAGGTTTTATGATTTGACAGATTCAATCAATTCAGTAGCTTTGTTTATAGGGCAGCTGCCAAGACGTGAGTCACCAAGTCAGCTTGTGACATGCCCGCTTGTATAACTTGTATTCTTTGGCAGCTTTTGAGGGGTTTGCAAATCTCTTACTGGATACATAACTCCACTCACATATCAAAAAAATAAATAGAGTGATAAATTTGTATAAAATTAGTTTTAAAACTGTACTCATTAAATCCAGTGGAGATCAGTGTATTTTTTTACATCCTGCACCACCCTCTAACTTGGCTGTCAAAGAAAAGGCAAGAACTTGAAGCTGGTAAAACACAAACTTCTTGCCTTACATCAGATTTTTGATTAAAAGAACAGATTTAAAATCCATGAGGACAGTGTATCTTTTAGCAGAAGCTGGGAGATATACCAGAAGAGCAAATTTAATCAATTTGTCACAAGATCCATTGACTTCAGACTGCTGCATATCGATAACCAGCCCTACGTGGAGAGAGAAACCACATTCTCTCTTTCTCTCCATCTACATAATCAAATTAGGGAAAAGAAATAAACCTCAAGCACATCTGTTTGCTCTTTAAGCTTAAGTTGGATGCAATACCGAAATAATAGGTCTCCACCATTCAGAGATCTGTTCTGCTATTTTTGTGCAGTTTTTATGCCTCTGAGAGTTGTTTCCTAACTAAATGGCTCAAACAGTGGACACTGAGAAATTATTTGTTTTGCTTGCTCTAACATCTAGGAAATGGTTAGGCTTTTTAAACTTCTTAGTCTGATATACCACATTTTATCTCTGGATTGAAAAAGTTCCTGGTCATCAACTGCTACTTTTTTGCTCCTAAACAAGGTTTATTTAATGGAACAACCAACTCTCAACAACTCTGGTGTCCTGTTTAGGTGGTATTATACAATTGAACTTCACATCAGATTTTAAAGCTTGTCAGGACTTGCTTAGCTATTCCTATTTATCTTTCTCTGGAAAAGAAAGGAAATGTTTTGTTTGCTTTCTCATATCATTTTGCCTTGGAGGATTCCATTAGGCCAGTTTGAAATCCAGAATATTAATTACCTTATATACACCATTACATCAATATGATCTGGAGGAAACATATTTTTCTGGGTTTCCTGTTCTAAATGATTTGGTTTCAGATAGAACATTTGATAGTTGAGGACTGGGGCCTCTCTACACGCAGTAAGTTCTTCCTTATCAAGTAAAGCATTGTTTTTAATTTCATGTTCTATTAGTGCCAGGCTGAAATGAAATTACACTATTTTTCATATTTGACCTTTCCACACGTAAAACTTCATCTTTTTACATTTTGAGGTAGGGTGTCTGATGGTCCAGGATGAGAAGGTGAAGTAAAGGAATCCATCAATGGAGGGACTCTGTAGAGCCTGAGATCACCTTAGAGGACACAGAGTCAGTGTGTTTCCCCTGCTCTTTATAATCAGAATGGTATTGGATAAGTTTCACTTGAATTCTGGTGTAACACATTCATCAGATGACTAAACAGAGAAGAACTTGAAAAGAAATTTGTCACTCACTGGCTGTAGATTAGTCCACAGCCTGAGAGGTGAAGCATCAAAATTCTATTGAGGGAAGAAAAGCCAGTAACAGTCAAGGGAATAAGGAATAAGGACACAGGCAAGAATCCCTACAAGCTGCAGGAAAGCTTTTCTAGGGGCATATCCTCTGGGACAAAGAGCTCTCTGATGTTCTAGAGTATTTGATAATCTTCTCTATGGTCTGTTTCCAATTAAAGGTTGGACCAGATGGTTTTATCCCTTCCAACCTAGGCCGTTCTGTGGTTCTGCACATTGCTTTTTTAATATCCTCTACATGGGTTATACTATGTTGCTTCTGGGACTACTAATTTTCAGACCACCATCACACCCCATAACCAGTCAGAACTCTAATCTGTCAACAAATAGTTCATGTCAAATGGTGGTAAGCAATGGCATAAAGATCCACTGTACAGTGACAGTGTATGGCTAGCAATTTCCTTCCTAAATAGAAATCAAGTTTCACCCTTTTTTTTTCCTTGTTTTGATTTCTCTTGTAACCACTGAGTACGGCTGCCTAGTTCCACTTTCCATTACCAGATCCAGAGGTTTAGAAATCATACAGAAGAATGGGCTGCAGGATTTTACCTTGATAAAATTAATAGATAATACAGCTAACTGTGGTGCAATGGGAAGGAAAAAAATACACAGAAATCTGAAACCGTTTGTGAGGTCAACCTCTGCCTAAAACAGCAGAGGTTCTACTTCCATGTGCATATCCTCATGAAAGAAGGGAAATTTCTCTTTATGGTAGAAAAAACCCAGTGCTGTTAGCAGCATGAGGGAACCACACACAATGTTTTCATTTCTTCTGAGTTACCCTTGGTCAACCAAAAGAATGCATCTAGTCTAGTCTGAGAAAAGGAGGAGTTTGTCCTACACCAGCCTGGAAATGGCTGTGGAGAGAGGGATCCAAAATATCAAAGGGCTTCCTAGGCCATGATATGCTGCTACATTAAGGAAAATCTAGACATGACAGACAGGGATGGAATAGAATGATCTGAATGCTTGTGCATCCCTTCAACATCAATTCTGCCTAGAAGGAGGTTTGGGGATTTTACTGTACTTCCTCATCCGCTTTCTTGGCCTATGTACCAGCAGGAATTGTTCAGCTGGTCTGGACTATGGAGGAAATGCATCCCCAGGTGCTCCTAATTGAACAGCTTGCAAATCATATTAAAAAAACCCACATTTCCGAGCTTGGAAAGCAAGAGGGCAAAATGGGCTGAAAGGCTAAAAAAGGAACTAACTTACATCCAGAGGACACTGCTGCAGGATTTATGCAGATACAGCACTTTTTGTCTTTGCAAGAGCAGACAATTTTCAAAATGGAAGGAAAATTATAGAATCATAAAATTATTAAGATTGGAAAAGCCTATTAAAATCACCAAGTTTAACTGTCAACCCAGTTACACCACTATATTCACCATTAAACCATGTCCTCAGATGCCATGTCCACATGAATTTTGAACGCTTCCAGAGATGGTGACTCCACCACATTCCTGGGCAGCCTGTTCCAGTGCTAAACAATCCTTCAGTGAAGAAATTAAATGAGATTACTTTATTAAGGCAGGATTCCTCACACTGAAACAATAAATTCTAAATAGTTAAATATTTTCATACCTCTGATTTCCTTGTGATTTCTAAGAAAATATTGAAATCTGTGCTAGCATCATGTTGAAAAGGCTTTTAACATTTTTTTAGCATTAAGGGGAAACCCAGAACCACTTCATATTGTAATTTTATTGTGGGTGATAGGCACAGTCCTGAATTTTTTTAACCTGTTTCAGGCTAGGATCATTAGATGCAATCACTAACATTATTTTCCTTCACAGGTAGGGAGCTGAGGCCAAAATATTTCTATTTCAATGGTAATGTATGCTGTTTCACCATAGAAAGCATTTCTATCATTATTGGCCTGAACTCATATTGTTTTTTCTCATGAATCCATGACCTCTTTGGAGCTGAAACTCACTTTGATCCTGCACAACTAAGTGCTGTGACTACCCTATTGTGCAGGGGTAGCAATTTTATTTTTTAACTAGTAACTGATACCCAAATACAGTTTCTATTTTTTCATGAACACTAATTTTCATACAGATATCATACTGTATTGCAAACAGATCAGGCTTCAAAGTATAATACATTTTATAAGGAAAGAAACTGATCGGGTAAAGAGTTGAAAGATATTTTCTTTCTATTTCTATTTAAAAACATCTATGTAACAGCACTCCATACCTCCCTACTTTCTTGTAAATACTTGAAGCAGCCAGACAGGTTTTTGAAGGTCACATTGCATTACTATGAATGAAGCTTCATAAAAAGGCTGAAATACCATGTTTCTGTAATAATTTGTGGCAATATGTAGTAATAAACATGTGACCTGTGATTCCTACGTTTTTTAAAAAAGAAACATTAGATAGAGAAATATGTGTGCATGTTTGTTTGGGGCTTTTTCCTGCTCACAGATAATCACTTTTACTACATAGGCTACATGAGAAAAAAAGCACCAAAATATACCCCCTTCTGGTTCTTGTGGAAAAAAAAAAGAAAACAGCAACAAAAGTGGGCTTATTGAAAAGCCTCAGCTTTGGAGGACATGCTTAAATACACAGGTAGTATTGAAATTTAGGATGACAGGTTAAAGGGAAGAGACAGTGGAATCAAGAACCTGCCCATAGCCACACTGCCCCAGTCCTTCACTGCCAGATGCCCATCCCATTTGGTCCTGTTACAGGCTTCCTCAATGAGCTGTTCCTCTAAACAAGCCAGCTGCTGGCAAAGTGCCACAGTAATCCAAGAGTCCCTGTACCTCACAGCATGTGTGACAACTTTCAGAAGGCTGAGCCAGTTCATACCACTAGGGAACACTGACATCAGCACTGGTGTGGATGATGGAGGGACTAGGATGACTAGAAAAGCCACATCCTGATCTCGCAGAAAGATGTTTATTAGTACATGACCAGGCTTGCATGTTCTGCTTTTCTTTCATACAGTTGGCCTGAGGAGAAAAGCCTATTGGATTAACTAAATATTTCATTTCTAAAGCACAGATGACATTTGCTGATTTATAGATGCTCAAATTTTGAGGGATTAAATTGTGCATTTAAATTTTTTCTCCTTTAGCTTCAGGCTTTTTTCTCTGCCTTTTAGCTGTCTGTTGCTAGTCTGTTATAAAAAAAAAATCTTTCATTTATCTGCAATTGAATGTTCTGCATCAGAGGATTCAATGTATCATTATATTCCAAAAAAAAAATTGCTATCTCTGGTACACTACAAAACCATTTTTTAACAAATATGAATGTTCTCTCTCTCACTAGAAACCTTGCACCAGCCAATGCTAAAAAAAACCATGAAAGATCTATGAACCAACTAAAAAGAAAATATGGAGAGAAACGTTGCCAGTAAAATGCCTTGTGAACTCCTTACTTTCTGGGACATTTCCATGTGAAATTTATTCTCAGAAGAAACAGTACAATCAGTGCAAATTCAGCAGCCCTAGACTGAGTGAAAAAAGTTTTCTGCAGAAAAATTGCATTCATTGTAAATCCTAACTTCCTGTTATAAGATTGGCAGAAGTTACCTTCTTAGAGCATGTGTGGAAAACCAGGGCAAAATGGTGAAGTACTATGTGGTCTTTAGGCAGTGGCAGACTGTCCTCTCATTGTCTTCTACCAACAACCTGTTCTCAGTCAAAGACAGAACTAAAACATGAAAAATGCTTTGTGTTTACAGGAGCAAGCAACCTCTTTCCTTCTCCTATGGTTTTTTTTTTTTTTTTGCTGCACCACACTCAAGAGCCTCTTTCATCCAGGAACTTGTTGGAGCCTTTTACTCTGTCCTCAGGTCTACCAAACCACTGACATTGATCCTAAACTGCTTTCTCAAAATGCCCTTATTGAAAAAGAGGAACCTGCAGAAGTCAGTACCAGCAGCTTCTGTCTGGAACTGGCAAAGGACTTAAAAATCTAACTAGAAAACAGAGTAAAAAATGGAGGTCAAAATAAATAATACTGACATTCCAAATAACACGAGAACTTACAATAGAAATATTACACAATGTTTTCTAGTTTCATCTCTTATTCAGCTTCTGTTTTGACATAGCCCCTAAACCTTTACATGACTAATATCAAAACAAAACCTAAATTCTTTCTCTTAACAAGAAAACACCATGAACCCCTTTTCCAGAAACACAGTTTTTTGCTGAATATGGGTTATGCATAGGTGAACCTCTTCTAGGAAAAGCAGTCTAGAGTTAGAGCCACTGAAGCCAACTTTCAGTTCTTCTAATGTGCATCAAACCACAGAATCATCCGAGTTGGAAGGGACCCAGAATGACCGAGTCGAACTCTGAAGTGAATGGACCATATAAATTTTATTTTTTCAATTCAACTGATTCAATTTAAACATTTTTCTTCACTTAGAGTTTAAAATTAACAGCCATCTTTTGTTTATATACTGATCAGCACAATTTCTAATCCCTGATGAAATGAAATATGCATAACTTAATTTGCTTGCATGCTTTCCCCCAGAGTCTGCTGTATGATTTCTGGAATGCTAACTACTTCATAATTTTTCTTTTTAATATTCACAATTTTGTTGGGGATCCATAGAGAGAGAAATTTAAGCAAAATTAAATACATTGGAGAAATCCCAGTCTTGCAATCACATTCTACATACTGCTGTGTTATGTTTAATACCAGTACCTATTCTCACTTGAATAAAGCATACTCTTTAGTTTCTATGCTTGATTGTGCAGAAATGAATTACTACAATTTTCAGTGGAGCACTTGAAACAGGAAGACATTAAAGATGAAGTCCCACCTTCAAGAAGTCTATGAGCTTCTACAATTTTCTTGAAAAGAGATAGTATTTTGTATGGAAAAATTCATATGGGCACTTGGTGGCTATGGAATGTTTTAAAAAACTTCTGGGTAGCTCTTTAACCACTTTAACTGCCCTTTATATACAAACCAGTGCTGCTCTTTGCACCTAGCAAGCACTTAATTAGTGGAGGAAAGCAAAATAGCACTTTCCTTAGGAAACCCTGAGAAATGAAAAAACCTGCAAGATTACCACCAACATCAACCCCTTACTCAGCTAGACAGGAGGTTATTTCACTCTTAAGTGTTGTCACTTCATACTCTAAGAACTTCAATTTTTAGATTGAATTTTACAGTATGAATTCCTGTAATGTGTAAACTGTTTATGTCACCAGAATTTCACTCATGTTTGTTTTGGAAGATGCTTGTCTGAATCTAAAAGGAAGGCAATTGGTTTGCCCTCAGGGTTTAGTTATTAATTATTTCCAATAAACAGAGATGTGGGAAATAATTAATTTAAAATGCAGAATAAATAGTAAGGGACAGAAGTTTACAGATAAAACATTTTTTTTTTAATCAGGGAAAATCATTGAACTGCAGGAAATCTCCAACTGGAAAATGAGATGTCCAGATAAGCAATAAACTATAATTTTTTGCTGAACATGATGCCAATTTTAATTTGCAAGAACTAACTGTGAAATAAAATTGAAAAATGCGGTTGAGTCAAAAACATAATAGCAAGGTTTGCAACTAAATTTTAGCACCAAAAAGGTCCTTCTAAAGAACATAGTTATAGAAAGATTAAAGAGCATGTGCATAATATACAAACATAAATGTTAACAAATGCTCATAAGAAAGGAGTGAGAGCACTGTTGGTTTTGCTGTAAATAAAAACTGGCAATTACCTATTAATCATAGGAAAAAAATCTCACAAACATATAAAATGTGCATGTAGAGAGAAACATATAGACTATTTGATCTGTACTAAAGAAGAAGGTACTGTTGTGGGATTTTTTTTTACATTTGTTATCTCAGCAGGGTTAATTTGTTTCATATACATGGTGTTTGTCTGGGATTTTTAATCAATCCTGACAGTTCTCCAGTTAATTATTAAAATGCCTAAAGCTTCTGCATGTAGTTCTTGTAGTTGACATGATGGAAACAGAATTGAAGAGTTTTTCTAAGCAATTTTGTTGAACACACTGTTCAGAGCATAAGAACAGGGACATCCTACCACATTATTTGACTATTAAGAAGCGAGGTACTATTAAGAAGTTATGTAATTTCATCACAGACACTGGTGGATTGGTGGTAACATCCTAAAAAATTTAACAGTGAGAAGTTACAAGTTCACATATACTCACCTTCATCTTCTTGCCTAGATATTTATATGACCTTTCAGTATCTCCCACGCACTGTACCTGCAATCATCAGGCTTTTACTTTGTTCCTCTATTTAAAAAGGATCCAAGAGGAAAATTACTTCCTGTATTTATGGCCACAAGTCAGAATAGCCCTGAGCTATGTTCGTAATGACATTCTTTATCTGTCGCAATCTTGGCTTCCTTTTGTTTGCTGGGCTTTTTGGGAACACTCTGTATAGTAGTTACTCTAATCTTGTTCTTTTTCCTAAAACACTTCCACATTAAAAAAAAAAAAAAAAGAATTGCAATGCAATGCAATGAAGGGTAATAAATTTATACTAAGACAAATCCAATAAACTCAGAAAATCTATCCATTTCAGTCACTGTAAACAGGGCAGATCCTAAGCACCAAAACTGACTACAGTTGGACAGAGTACATTAGTGAGAATATTTAGCAGCTATTTTACATTGTTTGGATTTTTTTAAACAGAAAAACAAGAGTCAAAATTGTTATGAAATCACTGAAATTGAGACAGCAAAGTTTTTGTGTTCCATCCTCTTACAGGCTGAGGAAAGAAAAAAATAGTAAAAAAGTTACACATCTGAAATGCATGCAGCTTCTCCTGCACGTTTAATGAAGCACTTTTCTGGCACACAGGCTTTTCATTTAGTCTCTTTGGATCTTTTCTCCATTAAAACTACAAGCAAGGCAGGGAGAAAGTATTTCCCCCTGATTTATGTAAACAGTGGATGTATGAGAGTACACAGGAATTGTCAAACTTCCATATCCTGTTTCTGATAGTCACTATCACTGTCAGAAGAAAGCAGGCACCAGTAACAAGATATCCCTATCAACAGGGACAGCTCTTCCTACCCTCTGAAATTGGTTCATGTCTAGAAGATAACTAACATCAAAACAACTGTAAAAAAAATACAAATAGTCTTGTTACCTCTACAAAGAAGCAGCCTGTACTTTAGTCCTTTGGCTTTGATGTTACATGAAAATTCTTGACCTCCTAGTGTATTTCCAAGAGAACATCTCATTTCTCCATCACATCACAAGATCCCATCTCTTACTCAATTTTATTGTTTAACGATACAAGACCGTTCTTTTTCCCAGGCAGGAGAAACGCTTCTAGTGCAGGATTGCCAGTGGCAGCATACAGAAACAAAATGTACCAGGTTTCTACTCTACAACCACCCTCAAGATATATTAGTGATGTTCAAGCTATGCAATGTATTTGGCCATCATAAAAATTCAGAATTTATTAGATATTATTACTCAACTTTCTATGGAAATGTACTATCAATATCAAAGTAGATTCCTTCACACTCTCTATTTTATGATTGAACCTTGTGCTGCATCCTAGCATCAGACAACACAATTAGGAAGTCATGGAGACCTTCCAAAAATGTATATAATTTTTAAGGCATGATGTGAAACCAACCAAAAGAACAATTTAATCTTTTTTTTTCCACAGCCCTAGTACTCTGCTTACCTGTAACAAGTCATGACCTCTTCAAAGTAATCTCAAATGTGATTTGAAAAAGAAAATTGGAAAAGGATTTTTTTCAATGTGAATGTTGAGTATTTCCACTTGGAAAACTGAAAAGAAAATTAAGCATTAAATAAATTTAAATAACTTTTATAATAACATGATTCTTTGTAAACTCATGTAACTTCCTCCATCAAAAGCTTAAAAAATATTATTCATCAATATCTGATGTCAAGTGAATAAAATTTCATAGAGTCATAGTTTTCAAAAAAGGTTAGGAAAAGTTACAGTGGAAAAGTGTTCTTGTATTGAGTGAGAAATAAGCAACCTAGTAGAAGGATTTAGGTGAAACCTTGGAGAGAGTTTTAATTTAGCAGTTCACCTTAATAGCAGTTTATGTTCCTCTTGTTTCTGGGTATTTTCATATCAGATGATTAGAACAGTAATATAGGATTTCAAAATTAACTTTTCTCCTTGTCTTTTGCATCCAGTCCTTCTATGGCATTTCATAAAAAACCTAGACGGACCCTGCTGGGTTAGATCATCCAGCATATCTCCTCACAGACAGGACTTTCCAGACAAGACCGTTTGTTCTACAAAAATCTACCATGTTGGGACTTCCACGACTCCTACCAAATGTCCCTTTCTTCATAGACTTCACGCTCAAGAAGATTTCATGTTCTCAAATCTGAATTTTATTTTACAGACTCCATCCTGTTGTACTGGATTCCAGCTCAGTGGATTATACTAAATAATTCCTCATTGTTGCACCTGAAATGATAGTTTTGGGACAGAGATGAAGGCCATGTCACAGCTGAGTGTCAAAAAAACAGAGATAGAAAAGAGAGAGGCCACCAAGTGCTCTGAAAGTGAAGGAAAATTTCTCACAGTTAGTGTGAGATACTCTGGGAACCAGTACAGCAATGCAAACTTCCAAAATAACTGACATTGCCAACTCTTCTGTTTAATAAATAATTAGTAACTGACTAATGTACTTTAAATTTCCAAACTAACAGCACTGTGAAGACTTATTTCACAACAGGAGGAGGGGGAGTATCACTTTTACATCCCTTTCATGTGGCAGTATCATTTTATGCATAACTAGATGAATAAAAATAGACCATATAAAAAGAATTTGAGCAGTACTGTTCAGTCTTACAGAATGCTAAATATCTACATTATTTTCTCTGTAAGTATGTTGATTAATTCAGGATTCCCAGAAAGGAGAGTCCTACTATGAATCACCTCAAGTCTGGCTTTCACAAGGCCACAGGAATGTTCCCACTCTGAAATGCACATTTAATTGGGAGGCATTAGGCTACCGTTTAGAGTAGAAAAAAACACAATAGACTCCATCTGTCTGAGAGCTCAGTATTAAATTGTCTTGCAATTTTCTGATCCTTTCCCTGCCTTACTAGGAATCTGATATATCTTCAGCATAAAAACCCGGGATTCTCATTTCTCTCACCTGTTCGTCTTTCCCTTATTTCTCGCTCCATGTTCAACAATGTGAACTCTGTTGTGTGTATATAGATGTTGTTAATTATTGTCTGAGAACTATTTATCCAGAAATCCTAAAATGGTTACAGTTTTTCCCATTAAATTATTCAAGATGCAACCTTTCCACAAAGGCAGGTTTCCACCCCTACACAGAAGCGTAGTGGTACCTGGCAAACCCCGTTATTTCCAGAACATGAATGGGTTAAACTTTAATTTGTTATGATGGAGGCCAGTAGTGCAGAGTCATCCCACAATGAAAAGAAACACCACATTGCAACACAAAGGTCTCTGAACACACTGTACAATCATCCCTGGATATCACGTCAATGCTAATTAAATAGAGTTGAGCTCTTTTGTAAGAAGGTATGGAGAAAGATGCCTTAACCTGGGAAAACTGCATAGCTTCCTTGAGTAACAAAAAGTTTTAGGAAGTATCTGATTTATACACTTACCAGTTCTACCTGAGGAAAAGAGAAGTGTTACATGTGTGCATTCCAATCTGAAAGGGAAAGAAAGTTAGTCTGCTTGAATGCCACTGGAGTAACATGTAGTAACTAGATAGTGTGAGAAATAAAAAATAAAGTACTTGGACAAAGTAGTTCATCTTCTAAGGTAGAAGGATTCCTAGTGGCTGGGGAGGATAGAAATTCACTAATATTACACGTTATTACAACAATGCAACTCTCTTTTCTGAAGAGTTGTTAGGACAAAACTATTGATTTCATAAAATCTGGAGCAAACAAAAAGGTAGTAATCAGTCCACTGATCACAAAAGTATTGTTTTACATTTCTTTTTTAAAAAATAATATTTTTTAAGAACAAGTTCTTAATTCCACCTTACAGAGAGTTCCACTGTGTTATCTCGTGGCAGCTACTCAAACACTGTCTGAATATTTACTATGCAAACAGATTATTCATTGAAGCCAAGGAGCACCCACTTTTGAATAGGTGAGAAGGGCAGATCAATAAACTCTTCACGTGCAGCACAATACTCTCAAGTTCATTAGGACAGAAATAGAAAAGACCTTGACTCTGTGTAAGCCCTGCTCAGCAATAATAAAAAGTCCTGTGTTATCAACACTGTTTTGATCACAAGCACTAAGCATAGCACTATGCAAGCTACTGTGAACATTAACTCTATCCCAGCCAAAAACAGTACACTCACAAACATCAACAAAGAAGTAATCACAACATATAAAAAATTTTAACAATATATAGGTCAAATATGCAACAGTCAGCTTAAATCCATTTATAAATAAGGTTGCTATAAGCCATGAAAAGGGAAAAATAATTTAAGAGAAGGGGTAGAGGCAGTCACTGAAAACACTATCTATTCAACGTTTTTCACTTAAAGAAAGTAAAACATCGAATTCTAAAGGCAGGCCTGTACTTTGCAGTAATTTTTAATTAATTTTTCATGTGAAAGCAGGCACATACAGACAAAACCCAAACAGCTATCTCAAGGATAAGTCAATCTTTTTTTTGAGAGAAGAGAACTAATGGACATTTAAGAGTGCGCATGTTGAATTTGAGATATGTGAGCACTGGATAAAAATGAAAAATTGCAAAATTATTTCTGAGTATTTTCACCTTTTACAGGAGAATTTTGTTCAAGAAGATAAGTAGGAAAACTGAGAAAAATGTTGGACATTTTTGTGTGTGAATGGCACTCTCAAAGGAGGTACAATGTCAGTGAGAAACCAATAATGCAGAAGAGGAATTGGAATGAAAATTATAGGGCTTTTTTCCTCTTGATTAAAAAACACCAAAACCATAGCTTAAGAGCATGTACTGAAGACTAATTTTACAGACACTCAGATGACAGGAGAGTATTTTTGTTAAGGAAAGTGCCTGTCATATCTTTTTTGTGCAGTAGGTGTAGGCCAACTTAAATGCCTGATACTAAAAAAAAAAAATAAATCAATAAATAATTTTC
>JAYDZK010000202.1:36044943-36055638 GCA_034509185.1 Euphonia xanthogaster | reverse complement strand
AACTCCATGCATTGAGTAAAAAACAAAAAAAAAAAAAAAAACACAAAAACAAAACAAAAACAAAAAACAAAAAACAAACAAACAAACAAACAAAAAAACAAAAACAAAAAACCCAAGCAACATGCAGGGAAGAGTTTCAAATCACAATTTCTATTATTTAAGAGCATCCTACCTTGCTTTTAAGCCTGTAACATAGATAGCAGTTAATAACAAGTAGAGGACTGAATGCATTATGAGGCCTTTAAGAATTCACACACAGATAAATGGGTATCCAAGGAAAGGACCACAGGTCTCTACACAGAAATTCTGACTATACAATAATGCACAGAAGTCTGTTTAAAAATATTTGGTGAAAGAAATACGGCCAAAAAGTAGCATTAACTCTCCAGCTTACAAGATTCAACTTTACCAGATGTTTTCAAAATATAATATGGTCATTTCTTAGAGTGGTTTGCTAACCACAAAACAAACAGCAAGAAAACAGTTAAATGTATTTTAAATAAATTATACTAAAACCCAGTAGTAATGGAAGTTACTGAAATTCTGTATCACCAAGAATCTGATACATGACTAATAACTACACTAATACAACATTTAGTAATTATTTTGTAGTCATAAATGGCTAACTTACCACTAATCCTCGCTTTGGTTTTTCAGAACGATTTCTCTTAACTCAGGAAAGTTAGAAAAAAATGCACCTACACTGCCATCTTGTGGAAAGTATCCATTTTCCATTGATTAGCTTTCCTGAATAAAACATCCCCTCAAAAGGAAATTTCCTTTTCTTTCAGTACATTGCTCTTACCTATCAGACAGGTAAACATTTTAATTTTTTTTAATAGGTCAGTATCATTTTAACTTCAACAAATTTTTCTATATAACATCAAAATGATGAGACAGATTCTGCACCAAATTAGTACTTCAAAGATCAACTCAAATAAAACCAGCAACTCAAAGAGAAAAAAATGATAGTACAGTGAATGCAGCTGTGACCAAATGGAATGTTCTCATTTTCCAGAACCATATTTGTAAAATCGCCCTTTCAAACACATCCTCTAATCTAAAATGTAAACAGCACCTGCTCAGCATCTCAAATAACGTCCCAAATAACACCTGTACAACATTTCTCACCCTTGGAGGAGCTGTCACTGAGCAGAATTCATGGTCAGAGCAGGAATATCTCCCCTGAAAACATGAATGAAGCACTTTGTCACCCTTTACAGGTTAAAACCCACTTCCATTCCACTGTAGGCTGTAAGAACCACAAAGCAAGTATTTTTCACTCAGGGGTGGTAAAGAAACATTGATCAGTTCCAAATGGTGTTATATCCATGTTCTCACCAAAGAGCAACTTGCTTAATTTTTATTTTCTTTTTTTTTTTTTATATTGAGATTGATGATCCTGAAGGGATCAGCCATAAAAGTTTAAAAAAAGCAAAATTATATAACACAGGATACAAAACTGTGCAACATGAACAGTAACTGCAGCAAAACTACTGCTGGCATCAAGTCTGAAGTTTTGCAAATGTGTTTTGATGCCCTTTTTGGGGGGCTGTGACTTTGATATATTTAAAAAACATGTATTCCAGTCTTCCACATTTTTATCTGGACCTTCTCCATCTTCAAGTAATCTTCCTAAATATGCTCCCTTATCTCTCTCTACCACACTTGGACACTTCGACGGACCACTGTGAATATGTCTTGGTGTACGTTATATTCTCCAAGCAGCCATAATAAAATATATTTGCATTCTTGAGCTTTTGAAGATCATATAGCATTTTATTAAGAGAATGTTCCTCCATTGTCCTCAGCAGGAAGACTATCAAATTCTAAGATCCTGAATGCCACAAAAGAGACAATTTTGGTCCTGTTTTCCCCCAAGACACAAACAAGCCAACTTTTGTCCATCGTGTATGAGGCAGAGAAGATTACTGCCCAAAGTGGGGTGGGAGACACGGAAGAGTTTTTACCTGAGGGAAAATTGCAACAACCAATAAGACGCTCCTTAGTTGTGATGAACCATAAGAGAGTCTTTTAATAGGCCTACCCAGACCATAGATAATATTTACTACAGGAAGAGCAAAGAGATCTGCTGTGTCAGTAAGCAGAGAGTTCAAGAATGTAGCATAACAATTAGCTGCTACGACAAAGTATTTTAGGACATTAACAGTGATAAAGAGACCTTAAAATCTTAATGAAATTCTGCCCACCTCAGTGTGGTAGACTTCAGAATGAGAAAAACAACAATAAATTTTCTGACTGAAAGCTGTCAAGGCTTTTACAGTCAGAGTTGAATGTAAAATTTAAGTTAGAATCATCCTTATGACATATAGGAGGACCACATGCCTGGAGAGAGGTGAAATTCCCAATCACAAAAATCCAGCTGTTTTTTATTTCAAACACACCTTTGAAAACCAAAAACAAAACCCAAGAAACACCCAAGTGGTTCTCTATCCACAGTTGCTGGTTCAATAGAGAACTTCAATGAATTAATTTCTTTTGCAGCTGCTAAGCTGAGCTGGAGCTTGTCTTAGCAACAAGCAAAATTCTATCAAAAAATATGCTGGTTTTATCCTGCAAATATAAGATCATCTTCTGCATAGCCTATTAAGATGGCCTGCCTGTTAAATTTGCATATCTGTTAAAATGTATAAGTTGATGTGCTTTGAAACCAAAGGGAAAGGTAAAACTTCTGCTTCCAAAGACAAGAATTACATAGAAGTTTTTAAAAACTATAAAGCTGCCTAAATTTTTTTATTATAAGAAATAACTCCAAATGGTTACTTATCTAAGGATGTGAATTAGTCTGTACACATCCTGGTCTTCTTCCCTCCTCTGTCCTCAGGCTCTTCTACAAAGGCAGCTGCAGCACCACATTCTGGCCCAAGTCAGAAATCCTCATCCCCTCTCCAGCAGATCCAGCTGTGAGAAATAATAACAAAATCATCAGAAGGTTTTATGCAATAAGTGTACTTGTTTAAATAAATATTATTCAATTAATAGTATGCGAATATAGTATAGCATGAAGTTATTTTTTCAGAGACACTTTGGGGAATGTACTGTTGCCCAAGATAGGTCAATACCCAAAACAGTCTGGGATTTTTGGCACAAGAGAAGAAAGTGAAATGGAACTAGATTAGGGGCGAGTTTCAAGTGAAGATAGAATAAATCTAGGTAGAAATGGGAGAAATTCTCAACACACCTTTATTAAATTTCAGTAAATGGTAACAAGGATAAAAATAATTAATTAATAGAAGCATCCAATCTTTTGAAACCATGTATACCCATAAATGTATACCTGTTCATTTGGTCTAAGACCAAATATACTTTCTGTACCTTAACACACCAGCTCTCTCTGTCTTTGTCTTGACCAATGTATAGCATGCTTTAATAGTGTACACAGAAAAAATCTTCATCAAATAATTTCCACTTCAAACACAGGACTTAGCACTATATAAGTAAGAAACATATGTGCAGCATACCACCACAGAAAATGGTAGGTCTGCAAACCTGCAGCATCCTCCTGATGGCCATTATTATTGTATAAGTCCAGTATTCATACATAAATATTTGAAGATCTATTTTTATTGCCTTAAAGCTGAACATCAGAAACCACTTTAATATTTTAGAGCTCTCAACTCAGTGTGTTTGAAAGGACCATGTCTCCATGAGCTGTTCAATAAGGATTTGATGTTAGTTCACAATTTCTCTGTATTATTTAAACAGCCACCTTTAGGGAATTTTGTGCCCCTTTCCCCCAGAGTATACTTGCATAATTTCTTACAGATTCTTGAGAATTCATAAAAGTTTTATATATTCATGTCAAGATAAAAACCACTTTCAGGTAAGTGAAAGTAGTGCCAGCTCTGAAAAGCTGCAGACATTGAGAGCTAAGCATTTCTGGGCTGTTTTAAGGCCTTGATTTTACATTTATTTATATATGCATCTCAGGAAAATTCCTACATGTTGCTTCTATTAATGGAAAAATTATACATTCAATATCTTCAGTGCTATACTCTTGGACAGTTTTTCAGAATGCAGAAATCAGAAACTTTCTTTAAAAGACTTATTTTTTAAGCATTCCTCTTAAAAGTTTACTTTTTTTCTGATGAGGTTGATGAATATATCTTGAGCCTTCCAATTATTTTAAATATTAAATGGCTGTGGTGCCCTTTTAAAGAGAAATTGTACAGAGTCAGTGATTAGTGAACAAGACAATATCAGCAAAGACTTCAGTGGTGCAGTGCCAGGACTTATAACAGCAGTCATTCCTGCCTTTTCTGTGATTTCTAAATTAAAGTTATTTTATTGGCAGTTTTCGCACAAAAAGTTTCATCTGTGCACCTTAATTAAAAAATGCTTAAAATATTCAAAACACTCATCAATAATATAATTAACCCCACAATGTTAATTTATTTAGACACCATTCAAAAGACATGAGTACTTTGTGCTCATTAAATATTTAAAATAACCAGGACAAAATTTTTTAGACTGAAGTGTTTATTCTTCAAATATATTATTCTTTATTCTTTCTACATATGCAAATTTATTTATCTGTTTATCTCTCTTCTTTATAGTACAGCCTGAAAAAATACAGAGAGCTGTGAATGAAAAGACAAGAAAAGACCAAGCAGCAGTGATAATTCTGAATCACAATCAATACCCCTGTAAAAAGTTTTTCTCGTACCTCCCTCCCCTTTGAATGTTGGTTAAAATTTCTTGAGGTGTCCAGAAAATGTGTCAAAACACATTTATGTGTCCGAATCCCTGAAAGAAATTACAAACATTCACTGTCTCACTAATGATCCCCTTTTGAGCCAAGGATATGCTCATGCAATACTGATACATATCAGACAAAAATATTGCATAAAAACAAATAAACTAGTTGAATTAAGGATTGTACAAGAGCTCTGAAACTTTAAAGAAAATCCAACAAGTAATTTCCTCAAATAACAGGATTTTTAATTAATATACCCTTACATACCATTCACTTACTATGCAAGGAATGACCTATCTTAGAATTTTTTACACATAATAAAAGAAGGAGTTAAATCTGTGAGTATTGGTACTTAAACATCCCTATAAACTTGTGCAAGGCTGAGACAGCTATAAAAACTCCATTCATCACTAATAAATCACTCCCTTTCTTTATCTTAATAGCACCGGCATAAAACCAAATGATAACAGTTCCTGTCCAGATTTACAGTGATGTAACTGAGGTCAGCACTTGGATCCATATGTTTTAGTGTGTGCTTATTTCTATGCATACTTTAAACTACCAACCACACAGACCTAAAGAGGCTGCAAACAAAAGAGAATAAAGTTCCATCTATAATTTGTCTGTATGCCCAATACAAAGCATCTGTGCACAAACAGAGGGACAGGTCTCTCTATAGCAGGGCTCATTTGAACTTTATATTTAAAGGCACATACTGAGCAGGGGGGAAAGAAGTGCACAGTATAACACAAAATGACAAACTGACTTTCACAGCTTTCCTGCTCTGCCTCTGAACAGGCAAGCGACACTAGACTGCAAAACAAAGAGAGAAGTGTGATTTCAACAGGTCTGTGGAACAGAAAGCAGAAGACCCTGTAGCTCAGTTCTAGAACGAAAGTCAAACAGTCATATTCAACACAGATCAACTCACTAAACACCACAAAACACAAGACTCCTTTGAACGTGCACCAATCAATTGCAGAAATGCCATTGTTTAATTTAGCTGGGGAAAAAAAAAAAAAAAAGATGTAATTTTTTTTAGGAGCACTCCATTTCATTTCACGTGGGGTAATGGAAAGAGGAGAGAGAAAGGGAAGGAGACCAGAACTATTTTTCTCTGTACTCTCTGGTAGGGAACTGGGGATGTGTTCTCTGTGCTACCAACAGAGATAGTCAGGTCACACATCCTCTAAAAAGATATTTTTCTCTATAGCTTATGTCACACTCCAGCATTGTACTGCCAAGTACCACAGGACACGTAAGCAGAACTTAAATGAAATCAAATTGACAACCTTTTAAGTGTTCTGGTTTAACACAAGAGAATTATTCTGGTGTGCCACCAAGAAGGTCCTTCTTCCATAAGTTTACTGTACAACCACATTACTACAACCAACAAATGGAGATAAGGTTCACAATGAAAAATGCGACAAAGCCTGGTGTGGAATCTGAGAACACTCCTGGAAGGAAAGGAATGCACATGAAATTACAATTTCTGGAGTACTGAATTTTGTGTACAAATCAAAGCTTCTCAGCATCTTGTTTAAAGACATCTTGCCCAAAACTTTCTTCACACATCTAGAAAAAAATCTGTAAAGACATCTTTCACGTGTGGATAGAGAACAGCAAACTTCAATTGCTTTCAAAAACATTTTTGAAGAAAGATAAGTTATCTTTTGCTCTCAAGTTTACACACAGAACCATGGTATTTTCAATAGGTCTTGTATGTCTACCATGACTAGGCCACAGACTCAAAGTACTGCATAAAATGTTGTCAAATGGCATTTCCATATTTCTTCCCAAAATGCATTTTGTTTATAAAGAAAAACAGTCAAAAGATCTCCTAGCCCTCCAATGGTCTCCTCACCAAGCTGACATACACCCTTCCACACCAGTTTCTCTAAAGCTGGAAGGATTCCAGAAAGTCTCCAAGGACAGATTTTAGAAGGAGGTCCTAGTTAAAATATTGGCAGCACATATATTTGTCTTTTTAATGGCAACCACTTTACATTGTTTAGCACATTTAGCAGGATTTAAAGATGAATTTAATATACTCACAAACTTTCAGAAAAAGTCTGTGAGGTGGAGGGGGAAAAATGGTGAGAGATGAAACATATAGTCACTGCCAACAGGTCTTGAGCAAGCACTGCATGAGCAGGTGAAAAAAAATCTAGTGAGTATGAGGAGCTTGATGACAGCTCTGGGTCTGCTCCCCTTATTCAACTGTTTCCACTTATATTCACTTCTGCATCTGTTATATATTATGGGGTGTTTTTATTAGCAGCTTTGGATCCTCTAAAGCAGGTGAGCATGTGTTCAAAAGACAACTGAAAAAAATAAGACATTAGAAAGAAAACATGAAACAGTTCAGAGAAAAGCAGAACAAAGCATGATCTTCGCAAATAAAGGCAACTTCATTTTAATCATTTTTGCCACCTGAATGGAGACAAAATAAGTAAAACACTTTAAATTAAATCAGGGAAAGTAGTTGATGCATATAATCTCTCTTGGCAAGGACTGCTCAAGAAGAACAGCAAATATACACACCACCTGCAAGTATCTATCATAAAATGATATTCCTTAAACAATTTTCCCCATTTTCCCATCCTTCTTCTTTAAGCAATTATTTACAACTCACTTGCTAATCTTGCCTGTTTTCCTCTGTATTTATGTGTTGACAGAGGTCCCAAATCAGAAAATCATTTGAGATCCAAGTGCATGGTGGCAGGGAGAAGAGTTCATTCCCCACAAAATGTCTTCCCTAAATATGAACTCTTTGGCCAAGAGTGATAAATTTACGCTTTTGTTTTAAAACTGTTCTTGGAGGGAAAAAAAAAGAAAAAAAGTAACCCACAGAGTGCATCCAACATACTTATCTCCTGGTTTATATGTAACTTGGGTTTTGTAGAGGTTGTATTTTTGTTTGTTTGCTTGGGGTTTTTTATCTATATTACCTATATTTTAACACCTTAATTGCTGGTTATGAAAATATGCAGCTTTACATTTGGGACTATATGCAAAGGTATTGAATAAAAATGATTTATTTTTTTTTGCACTGCTGAGAGTACATAATTCTGATAGGGACTGTGAAGCACTCCGCAGTCCAATAAATTGTTATTTCACATCTAAAAAGTTTAGAGGTGCTGCAGAACTACTTAAGCACTTGACCAGCTCCCCCCTCAAAGGAATACAAACATCTGTATTAGAGTGTAGTTACATGATTCATTGTCTTGTCTTCAGACAGTAAAGCCAGTTTAAGATGTTCCCATGCACTTCTTCCCTGACCCCAGACATTCCTTGCTTCCTTTAAGCTGCTCCCTGAAATAAACCAATAATAGAAAACTCTCACCAAAAAAAAAAAAAATTCTTTGGTGCTTAGGTGTTTTACCTCCAGTTAAATGCTCTCTCTATTTGTGATCACAGAAGAAAACACTAAGTTACAAATACTTACTATTGGAAGGAAAATATTTTTCTCTTAAAACACATGTGGTGATGATATCTATAAAGTAATCCAGAGGAAATTGTTTGGGCCACAATGACAAAAAAAAAATCCATGAAATTCTGGTCTAGTCATCAGGAAGCTCTGAGAGAGACAGTTTACATTCCATTTGCTTTTCCCAAGACTGCTCACCTTGTAGCTGTACATATAATGCAATAAGAAGTGAAAAGTTTTGTGAAGCACCAAACCACATTTCTTATAAGAACTGCTCTGTAGACTGGTGGTTAAGACAATTCCTGAAAGTAGAGACACATATTTCCATCCCCACCACTGAGAAAACTACTACATGTCCCAAGCCATAACACAAAAGGCAAGTCACAGAATCAGGACCATTCAAGTCGCAAACGACCTCCAAGACCACCAAGTTTAACCTTCCACCACTCACCACCTTGTCAGCTAGACCTGAGCACTAAGTGCCACATCCAGTTACTTGAACGCTCATGACCACCCTGGTGGTATCGTGCTCCAACACCTAACAACCTTTTCCGTGAAAAAAATTCCTTCTGATGCCTCACATTAACCTCTGCTTACGCAGTTTGAGGTCATTTCCTCCTGTCCTGTCACGTTTTCCTTGGGAGAAGAGGCCAACTCCCACCTGGCTACACCCTCCTTTCAGGGAGTTGTAGAGAGCAATAAGGTCTCCCCTGAGCCTCCTTTTCTCCAGGTTAAACAACTCCACCTCCCTCAGCCAGTCCTTACAAGTCCTTATAAGCCAGTCCTCCCAAGCCAGTCCTCCCTAACCCTAACCTTAACCCTCAGCCACTCCTTATAAGACTTGTCCTCCAGCCCCTTCACCAGCTCCATTGCCCTTCTCTGGACACGCTCCAGCCCCTCAATGTCCCTCATGTTGTGAGGGCACCGGAGCTGCCCACAGTACATGAGGTGCAGCCTCAGCACTCCTCCCCAGTACATGGAGACAATCCCTACCCAGGTCCTGCTGGCCACCCTGTTGCTGACACAGGCCAGGATGTCACTGCCTTCTTGGCCACCTGGACACAGCTGGCTCATGTTCGGATGCTGCCAACCTTCCAGGTTCTTTTCCTCTAGGCAGCTTCTCAGCCAGTCTGCCCCAGCCTGTAGTGCTGCATGGGGGCAAAACCTGGCACTTGGCATTGTTGAACTTCAAGCAATTGGCCTTGGCCCATGACCCAGTCTGCTCAGATCCCGCTGAATAACCTGCCTGCCCCCTGGCAGATCAATATTCCCTCAGAAATCAGTCACTCAATCCCCTCATCCACAGAGATACTAAACAGGACAGGCCTCGGGGGAGAACACCACTAGTGACTGCCTGAAAACTGGATGTAGCACCACTCACCACCACTCTCCTCCTGACCATCCAGCCAGTTTTTAACCCAGTGAACTGTGCATCTGTCCAGTCCATGAGACGCTGGCTTTTTCCCAGCAGAATGCTGTGGAAGACAGTATCAAAGGCTTTGCTGAAGTCCAGGTAGACAACATCCACAGCCTTTCCCCCATGGAATCCTGCCACCAGCCTTGCATGATCAGTGCAGTAAGTGGGCTCCAAGGACATCCATCAGACCAATCCCCAAGGAAATATGTGTAAATGAGCTTGTGGTTTTGGATAATGACCGGGTGAAAAGCCTCTCAGCACTGGCTAGAACTGGACAAAAAGAGATGTTCAAGTTTATCAAGCTCCAGATTATATGAATTTATATTTTAACATTTCTTTTGAATTCTGGTGGCTCTTGAGAGATAGTTTTGTGCTTAGGTATCCTTATTTAAGTTGACCATCATTTTGTTCAAACTACAGTCAGTGTAAAATTAAAAGTACAAACAATTACAGCATTATAATGTATACTATCAAAAATCATTTTGCACTAACTGCATGCTAGCAGAAGTGCGAAAGTTTTCAAGTGAAACTAGATTTTTTTTTCATTTTTTGTCACTTATTTGGCAAATTTACATATACCTCTGATTAAAATTTAATGGGTCAGATTTAACAACAACACCAGTTTGCCAGCTGCTGGATGTGGGGGAGCTAAAACATTCAAACTACTGACAGGTATTCAGTCTATTTGGACAGATTGGGTCTAATCCAAATCAGAGCATGCAGACTGTGACCACCATAGGGTCACATTGGCTGCACAGGAGTAAAAGCTGTCCAGAGCACAAGCTAGGATAGGGGCAGAAAGAATACAGGTTGAGGAGACAAGATAATGTATGAAGGAGTCATGGGGATTTAGGCAAGAAATGAAGGGTGTATAGGCTGTTTAGGTAAAATTTGTCAACTTTTGTTAGGTCACTCTAATACCTGAAAAAATTTGGTTTTCTCCAGAACATATTTATTGAGGCAGACAAAAAATAATGTATCACAGCACTGTCATAAAAATAAATGAAAATTCAAATACATAATTTTTCATTTATTTTGTAGTGATTTTTAACTCCTATAAATTATCCACCCTTAGACCAATAAAATTCAATAAAAGAGTGAGACATATGTTAACTCGTTGGCAAGTGCATT
>JAYDZK010000202.1:36021611-36040876 GCA_034509185.1 Euphonia xanthogaster | reverse complement strand
TTGTCACAAGTGTGGCCTACCAATATATCAAAGAAGTGCTGAAGCTTTGTCTAAGCAAAAGCAGTTGGAACCAGGTGTCCCTCATTATGGGTTTCTAGCTCAGCTGAGGGTTAGACCTCAAGTCTCTGCTGACAGATGTTTGAGTAATATTTTATTTGGTTGCTTTGCAAGAAAGGGCTTAAATGATTGCCTTTGCTGACAGGAATCTTAACATTAACCTGAATTTGCAATGATACCTGTTTCTCACAGGTCACCTGATGCAATTTTAGCTATGTAAGGAGCTCTGAATCTTCCTCAATTTCATCAGAGGTTCCTGTGTAGCCCTAAGGTCTCAGGCAGATAAGTTGTTAAAGAAAGGGCCAGAAAGGGCCTCAGAAACCCAAAGAAAGAGGAAAAAAATTCATGAAGTCTTTTATATGAAACAGACACCATGGCTAAGTGATCTGAGTGGTCAGTTTAAGGTGTTTATCTTTTTAATGGGAGTCTAAATGCAAAATCATTACCTCCAAGCCAAAGTTGTTAATAAGTACCAAGTAATAAGTTATGTTACACTACTGACATTATGAAATTCAATTCCCTTTGAAGGATGCTGCACTCAAAGTTGTGCTGCAATTATGTGATAGCTATGCCCACTTCCTAGAATCCATCCATTTTTTTCTGTGACAAATGCCTAACTTTCTTCATGTCATATAAACATTAGGTATACAATACCCTCAAAGGACTCAAAAGGAGAAGCAGAACCCTTCTTAAACATCTTTATTTGAATGGGATTTTAAGGTGAGAACTTCTTTTTAATATTATGCTTCCAATATTCTCCATTACAGGTCACATTTCATATAGACCTAACATGCCAAAACAGTGTTTGACCTAAGGAAGGAAAAAATAAAGGGAAAAGATAAAACTGTTTTGTTTGGATAAATCAGGAGGAACAAGTAAAGAAAGAGAAATATAAGGATACAGAAGTCTGTAATTTCAAAGAGGTTCGGATGATCGTAGACATTCCTGAATTTGGGGAATTTTTCTTTCAGACAATTCTCTGAAATTTCTAGAATGACATTTTGTTAGGGATCAGACAACAAAAAGCTGAAGAAAACTTAAAAGAGGCTGTTAGGACAAAGATTTTATGTGTATTGCTCCTACTAGAAATATCAAATCCAAATCTAATAATAAATGTTCTGGAAGGGGTGGTTATCTTGTGGTATGATCATTTTGGCTGATAATATTCAGGCTGTTAAGATCAGAAATGATGAAAAATATTTACTGAAAATACTGAGAGAAAAAGCAATTTGCTGAAATAGTTCAATGCTGACAAACATTAAACAAGATATATGACAAGTCTAATTTTGCAATGAGTTCTAAGCTAATGCTCCCTATGCAAAAATGAGATACTGGATGTACAGTATCTCACTGCACAGAGGCAAAATAGCCCCTTTGGAAAATATCAGAGACACTGCATTTTGTTTTGAAGAATCCAGGTTTCAAACAGAATACAGAACACAAGAATGTATTTGTATGATTATACAGAATCTCAAGCTAATATCTACCAATCCAAATAACATTGGAAATACTCAGGTTCCTTTCCTATTGAACTGTTTGTGTTCTGCAAACATCGTTTTCATACTTGATGCTTGCTGTTTATGTATTTTGTCTCTACTGTTTCCCGCCAGTCACATAATTGCTAATTATGCAAATGTAGTCACAATCTTACTAGTATGCTTATCTACAGCTTCCATGGAATATTTCCCAAATTTAACTTTTCTAGACCATGACCTCTCTCATAGTACACATTCTGCAACAGCCTGCACAATGTCCCCTGTGGACATTTTTGGAAAATTATCCTAATTGATACAGAATCTCTACCAATAGAATGGAATGAGGTAACAAGAACTGCACTTTTGCCATGGTACTTGACTGACCTGTTAATTTATTCCCTCCCTTGTTCCTAGATTCACTGGAACACAAACCCATCACAACAATAGCTGTCTCTTTCTGAAATTCAAGGCATAAAAGAAAGTATTAGCATGCTATTTCAAGGCATAAAAGAGAGTAAAACACTCACAGATTGACCTGACACAGTAATAAACATCATTAACAATTTCTTCTTTACTGAAGGAGAGAAAAATTGCTTAAGGGTAATGCTATTCAAAAAAATCTAACACAAGGGCTTGGAGTAACATGTATGTTAAAAGCCATGTTAAAATAATACAGCCAAAACAGTGTTTCTGACATTTCTAAAAGCTCCTGCTTTGGGAGTTTTTTTGTTTTTTTTTTTTCACATAATCACAAAATTAATTCTGCTATTCTGATTATACTAGAGTATGGGCAGTGTTGGTCTTTTCCTTTTTCAACAAAAAATAAATATATTAAGACAAAACTAGAAAGGAGAACAGTTTTAGAACTGGTAGCAGAAGCAATGAGCTTGCTCTTCTCTCTTTCCCCAGATATGTAATCCAGACATTAAATTGAAGAAGCAGTTTCTGAAACAGAAAGCATAGCTTCAATTTGTAAAGAGGGAAAACATTAGTAGGCCAGATACAAGGAAGGGAAGTGAAAGGGGAGTAAAACTCCCTTTCAGCTACAAAACCAGTTCTAATTGAACATGCAATTAGGACTAAATGATATACATACTAATTGTAACAGCAAGAGAGCTGGAATCATGTGCAGTAATGCACTCCTCATTGACATCAAGAAAATCTTGCCTAGCAAGGGAGTAGATAGACATTTAGAGATGCAAGAAATGTAACTCAGCAATTTCTATAGAGATCTTAGGACCATAGTTTTGGATATCTTTTCTTAGACATTGGAAAATATTAAATTAGCAGGATTAGAGGGAACACAGACTCAATGTTACAAATAAGAGCCCACATGAACAATAAAAATTATTGTTCATGAATATTAAATTTAATTTCTCCTATAAAAAAACACATCATTTTGAAATATTCTCTCTATTGCAGGCAGCTTTATCATTTTAAAGATTAAAAGCTTAAGATTTTCATATAAAGCTTTATAATTCAACATCTTTATCTGAAGTTCATATTTCTAAGTGATTGAGAAATTTTATGTGGGGAAAAAAAGGCTGACTGTTAGATTATTGGGAAGTTTGGTGTTTAATCTTTCTCAAACACAAGGACCTTGTGGAGCACCATTGCTCCATTATTCAAAGCTGTTTTTATCTTCTCCATGACTCACAGAACTGCAGCTAATCCGTTTCCTGATAAGACAACACTGGCTACTGTTATCTGGAAAAAGCAGCAAATGTCAATCTTTAATGAAAAAAATGTAGCTTAAAGACTAAATTGTTTACATTATAGTAGACAAGTCTGTCTACATTTTCCAGTAAAATACACCAAAATAGAAAATACGTTTCCTACTTTATATGTTTTATTTAGGATCTCTTTGGTAAGAGTCAACTTTTAATTTTGTGCAATGACTAACACTGGAGCAACAAAAAAGAATGACCCTTTACCAAATTGTCTAACTTAATGTTCAGATTCAAAAACATTTGACTCTTGGGAACGGTCCTTCAAAGGGCCAGGATGATGATCTTCGTGGGCCCCTTCCAACCTGGGATATTCTGTGATAATCTTTGCTTGAACTACAGGCTTACTTTACATGAAAACAGGATATTATTTCTTAAATCACTTCAAATAATACTTCAATTTTTAACAGGAAAGCATTGAGCCCATTTAAAACCAGAAGTCTTGAGTTCAGGTTATCCTTACTTGATTTTACCATTTCTGTTAAAAACTAATATTAATTATGTTTTGAATATTTTATTGATATTTATAAACATATCAGTCCCTTCAGTTCCCATAGGTAGACAGAAAAGCACACATACAACAGTCATGGTGGGATGCATGAGATAATTCAACTGCGTGACATGAGCACCATTTAACTTCAGATCTCACATTCAGTTTGTGATATATGTGCTGCTGTCCAAGATGTTAAGACTGGAGTCACCAAACTAGCCCGGTTATCAGCAAGAGCGCAGTCACCGCAACAGAGATTGGCGTGCTCTGACTCACAAACTTCCTGGGTCCTGCAGCCTCTGCTGACCCCAACATTAGCCTCAGCAACAAGTCAGGACCTGAGCTCCTCAAGCTACTGATAACTTAGGAATGCTCACACTGGCTACAGTTAACAATTCTATTTACAAGGACTTAGAGCGATTACCTGAGCTACCATATGCTTCTGAGTACAGCAGCGGTTTAAGTGTTCACATTAAACCTCACTCAGGTGGACAGAAAAAAGCACACCAGTCATTCTTCGCTCTCCTCCCCCCCAAACATTAAATACATAAGCATAACATAAATAAATACTGTTAGCATGCCTGATGGGACTCAAATGGTGATAAAAATGCAAGACACTGTAAATGAGGAGCTGAGTAATCAAGACAGCTTAACTTAGGCAGACATTTTAAAGTTAGCTTCGTGCTAAAGTGTGCTGCTGAGGTCAGTCACCACAGGTCTGGAAGGTCTATTACCAAAAACTCAAAAACCCTCCCTGACACCTGTGCAGTTTTAGATAACCTGTCAAATTAAGTTTTCACCTCTTATTTAAATAAAAATAAAAATCTGTGACTTGTACAAGATTCAAGATACAGTCACATTCCACCTCCTTTTATTGATTAGTTTATGAAATTATTTGCTGAAGCAACGTTGCTGTCTATCCAGGTTCTAGCCAGGACAGGGTTAATTTTTTGCAGTAGCAGGGAGAGGGTGTGATTAGGACACAGAGGTTATTCTATATCACCTCACCTCATTGCTGAGGGCAGGGAAAGGGACACTCTTGTCCAGGGAGTAGGAGTTCCTTCTAGGCTCGGTGAGTATTTTGCATGGAATCACTCTCTCTTTTGAACCCTTTGGTTATTAATCATGTTGCTATTACTATTTTTCTTATCATTGTTTCTAGTAAATTGTTCTTGTCCCAGTCCATGATCTTTGCCTTTTTGCCTCAAATTCTCAACTCCATCTCACCCAATAGGAAAGGGGAGGGCAAAACAGGAAGAACGAGCAACAGTGTGGTTTTGGAGAGTCTCAGTGGAGGCACTGAATTGGGGAATACCATACCTAAACCAGGACAGCCTTAATTGGAACCCACTGTAGGGCATGAAGAGTTGAGATAACAACAAATCTGTCCAGAGGAGGTTGGAAACAATTTTGATCTAAAGATTGGTTGCTTGGTCTGTTCACATGGGTACGGTAGCTAACCTTGTCTTGTGCAGATGACCACCATACTACACTGTATTTTTCCTACTCATTTGAGCTGGTTTAATTTCAAATGGTTCTCAACATGAGTATATTTTTAATTAAATGCACCTCATTGGTATTTTGTGTTGCTTGGTTGTCAGACACATTACAATCTGAAGGTAACTTTTAAAGCTGACTTAAATGAAATACATCCTGCTGATACCCAGTTTCAGAACATCCACAGCCTTTTCCTGCTTCCCTTGTAGATCCATTTTTATTTCCTGCAGAGGAATTTCCGTGGACCTTACTTTAATAACCAGGAAAGTCCTCCGTATTCTGGGTTTTGATATTTCAAGACTTCACCTCTATGAGGACTTCAGTTTGCTCTTTACTCAAGACAACTTCTCTCCTTAAGCAAGAAGGGATTCACAGACAACTTATCTTTATGTATTGCTAAGGTGAAACTACACCTGTACAGCAAAGCTCACAAACCTTACCAGAACACCTACAGATCATTGCTGCTGCTTGTACTACTACATCCGTATCAGCACGTATTTATGTATTTATGTCAATCTTTAAAATGAGGGCAAAACCATCAGAAAACTCACTCAAAATCCAAACACTTATCAAAGACATTCCTGCAACAAAAATACTTTCAGTCAAGGCTGAAGCCTTTAAAACAACAATGAAATAACATTACTCAGTGCCTTCTCAATCACTATAAAAATTACCTTTTGTTCTTTCCAAACTAAAGTAATGTAACTATTGTATCCCTTCCCTCCGTATATTTTATATTCAAGACAACTTATGGTCAGTGCATCAACACAGTCTAAGTCTGTTTTAAACAAAAATATTGACATTTTGAGTATGACATCCAATCACGAAATACTTAGAGCAATATATTGTTTGCTGGTATATCTTCATGAAAAAGGCTATATATAATAAAAAGAATACAGAAATGGCCCCACAGCGATACAAGAAAAAACCTACAAAAAAATTTGAGTCACTGATCTTAAATTGTTATATCTCAGCTTAAAATGGAACTTGATAAAGCATTCAGGCTAGTAATCTTCAACCATATCAACACCTATTTTTCTGTAGTTGACACAAAAGCACAACTACTTCAACTGAAATTATCACAGCTGTCAACCACTTTAATAACTACAAGAAGCTGGACCCTAAGTTACCACTAATACATAAACTCAAGTAAGTTCATGAACTTACCCTTAGGTCCTTCAATAGGTTCCAATGGGATGGTTTCAATTACAAGAAAAAAACAGACTACATTTTTTTCCATTGGCTTTTTTCCTAAGTAATTCTTAAAGTAGGCATAAACAATGAACCAAACCACATCATACTCAAGAGAAAAACAAGGGGAATCTCTTAATTTTACAGCTGGAGCAAGCAGGCAAAGAAATCACTACCAGTGTCTTATGCAATAATACAGGGACACAGACTATGCAATGCCAGCCCATCAGTCAGTATGACAGGAAAGGCACAGTGCATCCTACTTGACCACCTATGGAGCAAATGAACACACACTGCTAGAAATAAATAAAGAGTCTTCCTGCATATTGAAATTTGCTTATATTGATAGCAATGAAGTATTTCAAAATCCATTAACTATATTGCCTAGTTTATCACTACAGTCAAACTAGCATTGTAAGGAGAATATGCTTCTTATTTTTATAATACAGTGATTGCCTATGTGAAATATTTCAAATGTGTTACATATTCATACATATTTATTACACAACACAAAAGATTACAAAGAATATTCCCTAAGGATTGGGTCTGTATTTGCCTGTATATTTTATGGTCATTTTACACAGCAAAGAATGGGTTGAGTTTTTAAGGTATTTTTGAACATATGAAAAATATGCCTCTAAATACAAGAGAACAGGCCAAGGGAAAAAAAAGAACAAAAACCAAAAAAGCACATGTAATAAACAGAGCAATTTCAGCTCCTGAGAACTGACCCAATTCCAAACCGTAGATTTAGATTTCCTTTAATCCTATTTTCCATGTTTTTCTCAGACACACATTTGCCCTTTCACTCAATCAATTAAAAAATACACTATACAAGCTTTCATGAATATGTACATTGGGACTTTGCATAGGAACTTCTTCACTTCTTGCACTCTGCAGACTCAGAGAAAGATATCTTTCAGCAATAAAACACCAACTTGATCCATTTTCTCTCCTCTTGCACAGTTACTTGTTGACAGCATAGCAGGCTACTCCAGCTGAAAGTTCAGGCACAAACATTTGGATGCAATGTCATAAGCTGATCACAGAGCTGATGTGAATGAGGGAAAAAAAAAAAAAACAAAAAAAAGACCACCCAAAAAAATACAACCAATACCCCTCACTATTTATTTTCAGAAGGGTATATTTAAGTCACATCAGTTACAAAACACAGTTGATAACACAGACAGATGGGAATGATCAGCACTGGGAGGAAATCCCTTAAGCTGCCAAAAACTTCAGCTTTGTGAAACTATTCTCAGCATTCATGGAAAGTATTCAAGGCTCTCTAACTCTTAATCCCAGTTCATATTTCAACATGCACTCAATGCCGTGCAGCAACACCAGGTAAGAGAACAGACATGCAAGCGTGAAAGTTTATTACGACCTATCAGTATGTTTTAGAAATAGAATTTCACCTTTGATTAAAATACCCTGAGGCATAATATTCTTTGACATTGCTTACGCTAAAAATTTATCATTATAAACCTAACACTGGAAAAATTATATTTCTGTTGATTTTGAGTCTATGATCAAGTGATTTTGATTTACAGCATAAGTTTTCTTTAAAATAACTGCATAGGGAAAGGGGAAAGGAAAACCAACACACAATGTTCCATTAGAACATCAGTGCTCCACACTACTGCTAATTGTGAACCTGTACCTAGAGCAGTTTGCTCCCAGAGAGTAAAAAGGTTCACCACTTCCAAATCAAGCATCTGCTCTAGATTGTCTAAACAGAATGAGTTTTGCAATGACTGATACAGCATTTTTCTATCAGATAAGGTCACATTTGCCTAAACACAAATACTAACTTTACTACTCCTCATTAAATAAGCCATAGGATGCTCAGGGGAAGGAATATCACAGTTTTGGAAAAACTTATTTTCCTCATTTGGGTCACTCAAGCTAAAAGTGTTTTAACCACTATCCTCGTATTGACTGTTCATCTGGCACAAGTGACAAGAGTGCATCATCCCCAGTATCTCCTACAAAGACCACAACACAGATCTCTATCACACAGAAATCTGCCTACAGATCACAGAAGCAAAATACTATCATTAAAACATTTTTGCAGATATAATACTTTTCCTGAGGAAGCATAATTTGCTGAGGATTATAAATTATTTTCACCACAAAGAGTTAAAAAATATCCTAAAAAAAAAAAATAAACAGAAACTACATATGGCATGAAGTGTTTGAAAAGATAACTGTAAATAATTAACAAATAAATAATTTTAAAGTAGAATATATTACAACTGCAACTGTTTGCAACGATGCTAACATGTCAAAACAAGTAGCTGATAGAAAAAGGCTATTTCAAGCCCTGTTCACTAGTGACTAGTAAAGAATTTTAACCATCAGTAATACAAAGTAACTAAATAATTTCCACAGTCAGTAGCTTCTAATACACATTGATCATCTTACTTTCCCATTTCTCCAGAAAAATTAACCTTTGCAGGACAATAATGCACTGCTCAAACTTGTCCGTATCCTTGATTTTACCTTTTCAGTACTATGTATGTTGCTGGAAGAAGTAAATAATTGAACAACTTGGGATTTTCAATTTTACAGCACTAAATAGAGATGATATTGAATTGCACACACAGAGAAAGAACTTTTCTAACACTTACAGCATTCCCCAGATGCATTCAATGATAAGTCTCTGTAACTTGAATCAAGTATACTAAGACTTCTCATTTTTGCCATGACATCAATAAACAACTGCCATTCCTCTCTTTCCTGCCACAAACTTTAACAAATATCACAGAAATTAAATATCTTACTGAACATAAAAGCATCTCTGACTTCAGGGCAAAGAGGAAAAATAGGAGAGAGATAATTCAAAATATTTGATCATAGCAACTCAAAGCAGACAGAAATACTAATTTTTACTTCTTTGATGACTTTATAAAGATTTCCACAAGATGGTGCTGTAGTCCTATTTTAAGACATTAATTGTTCTAACATTTAGGAAACCTCATTTCATTTCATTGTTAGAATAATGAACAGTGATTTGCAAGGCCTATTTTCAATTAAGGAGCAAAACACATTCCTACGATCCAATCTTTATACGTTCTTTTATTTTTAAACAACTGAAAAATCACAGAAGTCACAGAAGTCTAAAAAACCCAGAACTACTTTATAGAACATAACAGATCGCCATAAGCTCTTCTGTTTCTGTGTAAAATAAAGTTCATTTATATTCCATATGGTTATAGGAAAAAAATCATAATTATTGTTAAAACATAGAAATCACTTTTTAGAGCAGGTTAAACAGCTGCTTTTGCCTTCATCTGCAAACTCTGCCCCCCCAAAAAATTCTGACTGGTCTGTAATATTAAACTGCAAAAATCTTTTAAAGTGAAGTATTAAAACACAAAGGAACCTTGATATGATAGGCTACCAATTTACAAAAAGCAATAAACAATTAAATAAATCTAATCAAGCCTCACACATCTTTGGTTTGATCATATGTTTATGGAAGTCTTACATCTACTTATGTCAGAAATCTTAATATGGCTTCAAATAATGAAAATGTTGTTTCTTTGTATACTGACTGGTCTCCATCTGTGCTGCTGGTCTTAAAATGTGTTGGGTAAGAGCACTAAAACACTCAACACATCTCTTGCAGTCAAACTCTGTGGACTTACTTGCACGTTTTTGTGTTTAAGATCAAAGTGACCCCCACTTTGTCAGTGTTAATGGAAGCCACAAAGTGTTGGTGCTCTCCAGCTCAGCATGAAAACTTATATTTAAAAATAATAAAAAAAAAATAAAACAGAAAAAAAGGTACATATTTGAAACTGTGTATGTCAGTTTTTTATTAAGACTTATTCAAGAGTACAGATGGTAAGATGGTATGTAAGAATGCCTCTTGGGTGCAATATGCAAGTTCCAGCTGGAATGTTTCCAACAGGATGTAAACCACAGTCCCCAAGCCCGCACTTTAAAAAACATATTACTTAGCACACTGCTAACAAATGTCAACACAAGAATACACTGCTGTAATGACTTCAATTTACAAAAGTGCAAGGAGGGAGGAAGAAGCTATTTGAACAGTCTTTAAAACCAAAAATTGTGGTCGTGGGGAGGGAAATCAATACACAGATGCATGAGAAAAGTATTTATTCAAAGCAATAAAAGCACTGGTGATCATTACAAATTCAATATATTAAAAATGTAACGCTGTACAAACATACAGATTATTTCTGGTATCCGTAAGTCTCCAGAGACCAGGCCTGAAGACCTGTGCTTGCAGGTATTGCCAGAGGTGGGCTTGGTGTTTTGAACAATTTGAAGGTTTCTTCAATTCTGAAAATAAATTTTAGTTTACATACACTTAATAAAATAGGGTACAAAATAACTGACTCGCTTTTAACTTCCTAATTATCCAAAATACTAATAAGGAGCATGATCCCATACATTTTCTCTCATCCCACCCTTTTCCCCTGCAGTTGGTTTCTATTTTAAATGCCTACCATATATCAATAAACCTCAAGTACACAAAAAAAGAAGTAACCCACACAATAAAATTAAAATTACAGAAAAGGCTAGAGCTTTTCATAGGCCCCACACTTACAGAAGAGAAACCTCTTGCTAGAGAAACATGGTAAAGCAACACATTTCTCTTCAAGTATAATAAAAATATAACAAAAATTTTATCCTAGATCTCAGAATTAATATAAAATACATCTTAAAATAGTTATTATAATGCTTAGGCTGAAATTAGTTTTACTTTTCCTTAAATAATAAAAAACAGTCAAGATAACAGGTATTTTTCAGGAAGAAAAATTGCAAGTACCAGGGAATTTCAATCAGGAAATAAATAATATTTCTCTTTCTTATCAACCAAATTCTAAACTCTTTATTCTCTAGTTAATACTACTAAGAGTGCTTTCTACTGCTTTTTAGAAACCAAAACAGTGACTCATCCCACAAATACAAAACTGTAAGTGGATTTATTATCCAGTAGAGCCATAAGGAAATGCCACACCTGATGTACAGACCTTTGAGGTTTGGAACACATATGTACATTCTCTGTGTGCCTTAGTCCAGCACGACTCCCTCCTGGGAAATAAATTCCTGCTGCCCTTTCCTATTACTTACATTTTACTTATCTTTTCCATTCTTTGTCTTATTGTCTCCTACAATTTAAAAGCAACATAGTTAGTGAACTCTTCAAAGCTTACATTCTTCAGATGGGCTTTCAATTTAAATTCAGAGAAAATTGTGACTTTAAGCACTGTTTACATATGAAAAGTATTTTTATGAGACAGACCTAGATGTAGTTTTGCATAGTTTCCTTGTTTTTCTATCAGTATATACAACTAAAACCAATTCTTACTTGTTCTCATGACCTCAAAGGAAATCAACTGAGCATTCACTAGCTTTACTTACCTTTGAAAAGTCTGTCAGATCATGAGAATTAATGGTCATGTCTTTGGGAGACTGGTCTGTGGATGACAGTGAACTGCACCCAGATGACTGAAGATGACTCTCTGGCATCCCCTCATTCCTCTCTGTATCTATAGAGAAACGCTCAGTTTTATGTCACCTTTGCCTTTTTGCTCTCTTTTGCAAGGTCAGCTATCAAATAACGTGATTTACAGTAGGCAATAACAGAAGAGAATGCATTGTTTAGAGAGGGGAAGGAAAAAGCTACTATGAGAGTTCAAAACAGGTTTCTCAGTTTTTTAAAACAAGTGCAATATGACACTATGTATAATATATATAAAATACAAAAAGCAAATTCTAAAGATTACTAAGAAGATTATTTTCTCCTGATTAGAGTAAAATCAAAGCTTATGAACATCTGATTACAGTGCCAAACCTTTAATAGTAATTTGATATAGTTTACATTATTTTTATTGTAAACTGCCTGCTCAAACATGTCTATAATTTGTGCTAAATAGCCTGTCTTATAAGTAGCAGAATTTTTGTCTTTTTTTTTTTCTTTTTGTTTTTCATTTGGAAGCTGTGATATTCTTTGTAATTTTAGATTACTATTGTCAGGGAAGATAACTTACTATCTTGAAAAAGTACATGTTCCCATACCCATTTTTAGTAAAGTCACCATCTAGACATCATACCTTTGGAACAAACGTAGCTACACTATTTTGTATCTAAAATTAATATTAAACTGTTTTTTAATAAAAAATTTAAAATTCTTTATTTGGTAGAGCCGTGATTTCTGAAGAGTACCACAACCAAAAAGAGCTGGAAAGGATCCCAAGTACTATACTCTCAGATAAAAGAGTTAAGACTGTCCTCCTAACTTTTATGCCTAAAAATTCCCGAATTATAGAAAAGCAGGTGTAACAAATTCAGAATCTGGGGAGTCTGAAAATTTTCTTTCAAAAACCCATCTGCCTGTTTACTTACTACAAAGTCCTCAAGTGTCAGTAACACCATTAAACTTATCACAGGAAGTAAACATGTTGCAAGCTTTCTGAGTCCTGTAAAATGAAGGTCCCATTTCTGAGACTTCACGCTAAAAAAAAGCGTTGACATAACCAAGAACTGCCTTCCTAATTTCCATGGAAACTGGATTACTAAGACTCCTTTTTATTTACAATTCAAAAGCCCAACACTGGACAAAAAAGCCTAATATGTGAGAATGGAAAATAGAATATCCTCCTTACCACTGGTAGTAGGAATAACAGCTGCCACAAGGGAAACAGGCCAAATCAAGGGAGAGAACAGAGGGAGCTAATAGAGCTAAAGAGCTACCATTGAGGAAGACAGAAGAATTACTCATGGCCTGAGCAGTGCTTTTAACTTCTTTCCCACTCAAGTCTGCTTTGTTTACTTCTTGTAGGTTATCAAAATTAAACGGAAGTTGGAAACGGAAGAAAAAGATTTTGACTTTCTCTTCAAAACAAGAACGTTTATCAAAAATGCCAGTTGGACAGCTGCTAACTGCTTCAGAGATTAAATATAGAAAACATTCAGTAGTGAGTGGAAAACCAACAAAGATTATGAATCATGATTTGTCTGAGCCCCATTAAAGAAGAAAACAGCAACCTAAAAGTTATTAGTGGCAGCAAAAATAATTCCATTTGTGCTTAAGAATAGTGCATTTTTAGAACATGATGATAACGGCTTTAAAGTCCAAATGACACTATTGTTATCCACAGTTTTAGTAACAGAACCTTAATTTGCAACTTTGATATTTTTAGTAGCTATTTTATACTACTTACTATGCTATAGCAACTAAATCATCTAAAGAGAAAGTTAGAAACATGAAATGATGAGGAGGTTAATTTCTAATCTGCAGGATCGTTTTAAATTCAGAGGTCACCAAATTGCAGTTACCTATTGAACTATTTTAGTCAAGGTCAGCAAGAAATGTTTAGCATACTTACATTAATTAAAAGGAAAATAATTAATTAAAAATAAATAATAAATAACTCACCAAGGGAAACTGGAATGCTACTAGAAGGTCTTTTTTGATTTATATTGCTGAAGTCTTTAGGAAAGTCTCTCTGAAATACAAGTTTACTGCATTTTAGCCATACACCATGTTTAAATCATCTTCTCACTGAACAAAACTATATTTAAGTACCAGGTATGTGTGTACTTGCTTGCTACACCATGCAGGTATGTCAGCATTGCACAAATATCTTCACAGGACTAAAAAAATTCAACATTTCCATAAATGCACTTCATCAAAAAACTAGTCTATTCAACAAGTCTTTTTAAAATATCAACATTGCTGTTCATGATGAGGTCAAAACCAGGTCAAAATACAGAGCATACACTTATGAGTAGAATGGACAATCAGAATGCTCTTAGCCTGTACTAATAATTTCATCTCAACATTGGTTGCCATTAGCTTAAAGTAAGTGTGCCTTCTTCTACTGCTGGCTGATATTCAAAAATAGAGTCCTCAGTCCTAATAAAATAGCCTATAGACTAACTGAAATTCACTGCACCTAAATGCTTAGAACCCAGAAGGCTATTTTAAGCTGGCTTCCCAGGCACCTAAATGAGAGAGGGCTCTTTTAAGAAACATTCTCAGTTTAACTTGATGTAACTTTAAAAAGGTTGTTCACAGGCAAGGAAACAATAGTATTTTTGAGTTCAACTTTCTAATTTCTACTTATTAATAATAAGTAAAAACATGAAACACTCAAACAACATCTAGATTTTTTTTTACCAATGAGTAAGCATTATGATTTGATATCTCAGCCTTTAAAATATGTCACTTTATATACTGGAGTAACTACATCAGCTAACAGGGGAATACTACACCCAAATAAGTTAATGAGGTAGAAATAGTAGGTACTGTATGGGAAAAACGCTGGAAAAAAAACTGTAATAATGTCTATCTCTTAAAAAACACAAAAATAGAATCTGCAGAGACTACGTCTGTTCAATTCCTTTCATTGAAATGGACTTGGTAGCTTGCAGACTTTCCCAGAGCTTAAATGCACAGCTGCTGTTACTTTGGCAACAACAAAAGACAGATCTTAAGAGTGTTCCTGCTATGTTGGCTAGATGCCAAAAATTCCCTGTAAAGTGCAAGAGTAAGAGAGGAGTAGTTCTGAATTGTTTCTGTATGTGTGAAGCACAACTTTGATGAAATTTCATCCAACAAAAAAGCAGCAATTCTGTGGCCCAAAGGATTATTTCTAAGCAGCATTCAAATGTCTATTGCAAAACAGTTAGCTTTGGAGACTATGTATAGATATATATACATATATATAGTCTTATATATTTGTATATCGAATGCCATACAGAAACTATAACTGAACTTGTTTCTGCAGGTGAATTCTTTCAGTAACATGCAGTACAGAAATATAATTATCACTGGAAATTTCTGAGTATTTTTTCAGAGTATTTTCCAAATGCTATTCCAACCATATGAACAACTGCAATAAACATGTTAGTGAAGCAGTAATAAACCAAATTTACAAAAACAAAAGAACAAGTCTAGTCTGAAACGAGCTTTCCCACGTGCTACAGTAATTTCTTGAAAATAATACATTTGAAACAGGAGAAAAACTGTCTGTGGCTGTTCACCTGAAGGCCTCTTGAGACTGCTGCCAGAAAAAAAACACTTTATCACTGGTGGCATTATTTGGACAGATGTCTACTGATCCACAGGAATCTGATTTCAGATGGTAAAATCACATGAGCTACTACTGACCTAAAACTTTTTTTTTAAAGTGATTGAGAATATCTATCCTTACTAACTGAGCTACAGCTTTTAGAAATAACCTAGTGATCAGTCTGAACACCTGTCTATTTCAAGACTTTGCATAACCACCATACTTGCAAGGCACACAGTAAAACATGTCTGGTATACTACTATCGGTAACATTTTCAAATTTGTGGGGTCAATAAAATGCACAGAGCTCCTGGTTGTGAATAAATTCAACAGTTTTACAGCTGCAAAGAAAAATGGAACACCAATCAACTATTTTCCACAAGGATTTTCAACTTCCGGAAAGCATTTGACAGTGTCTGAAGGATACACAAGATGCATGAGAGAATAAAATTTTTGGATCACATGATTAATTTCAAAGTGATGCTATGGTTCACTGCAACTCAAAATATTTACATGTGTGCATATATCAAAGTACCTAATGTGCACAGAAGGACCTTTCAACAGCATGAAAAATAACCCAATCTTAATGCAACAAGAGGCTTTATTTGCTATGCCAAATGTAGCCACATCACAACTGCAGTCCTTTCACACATTCAAAAATGCAATGAACATCACTGACAAAAAATAGGAAGCAGGGGAAGAGAGTGGGAATAGGAGAAAAAACCCCATTGATTAGACTAGAAATTTCAAGGACCCATAAATTACACATATGACTAAAAAAGGAAGTAACTTTTTGATTAACCCTGTATTTTCCACTGTGCATGCCATCCATTTTTGTCACTATCTGTTCAAACACTTTCTTCTATAATTTTAGTAGTAAATAAAATGACACTGAACCATTACTAATGAGAACAGATGGCAAGCTTTGGTTCATAGAGTCTCAGAGAATAGAATTTAGCAGTTAAGAAAAAAACCCCATCAGCTTCATAAACAGCACTTGCATTCAGACTGTACCTTTAAAACCAGTGACAACAACATATCAGGAGGCAGGGAGGGCAGAAACAGACCAACAAGATTATGTTTGGGCAATTTTTGTTACAGAATTAAAAGAGAAGTTAACACACCTTTCTGGATTGTAACAACAGTTCTGTTTCGAGAAGCAAAACTCGATTCAGTAAGTTATTCCAGTCCTTCTCATCTATGATCACCTTTCCTTGCAGTTTCTCTTCTAAAACTTGCAGCTTATCTTCCATCCAATCTAGCTTATGAAGCTTTTCCTGGAAATCTGCAAGCTGATTCTTTAAAAACTCAATTTGTGAATTTTCTTCTATGACCTGAAAATACCGATAAGAATATATCCTCAAATTTCAAAACAGAAACAATTCATTGCTTGATCAAACGGATTAGGTGCAAATCTTCAAGTTCAGTAACCACATCCTGCTACATTAGAAAATTATTTTTCTTCCAGAATTATCAAAATATACCTACTCAGGGAACACAGCTTCTAAAAGAAGCTGTTGACAGAACTGTGTCTTGAAAGAGACAGTACAATTTAACTGACTTTTCCTTTTTCCAACTTTTTCAATACATTTATTAAATATCCACTGCATGCTCCTGAAGTATAGATATAATGTAAAAACCTTTATCCCTTTAGACAAATCCGGTAATAAAAAGACATCTTAAAATAGAAGTTCTTACTTGTTCACCTTTAACTTCCACAATATCATAATCTGGGCACAATTCTTCCTCAGCTCCTCCCTGTGCTGGAAGGGGCAGTGGACAAAGATCACCACTAACTTCACTTCCCGAGTGCCGTTCGACTAGAGGCTTCTTTTGAGTATGCTAAAAAACAAACAAACAAACCCAACTAACTGCTGGTGTTATTCGTAACAAGATTATTTCAATTCATTAGCCAAGTAGTAACACATAAGACCTATTATTTCAATATTTATTTAAATTTAACTATCTTATCCCAACTGGTTACAAAATACAGAAAGCAAGAGCAGGCAGTTTAATTTTTAAAAAAAATCATACAGATTTGAAGGTGCTGTAAAACAAATATGCATGTATTTTACCATATATACCATGTACCTTTCCATTAACAGTAATGAAGACATGAATGTTCTCCCTTAATTTAAAGGTTGTTAGATTTCTAAGTGTGGACTGGAAAATATGTTATTACCTATAGCGAAAGTTATATGTACAGACAGTTTCAACACCAAAACCATGACTAAAACATTATGAACAAAAAAGGTTTAACTAGGAAGTTTAGAATTCTTCCTTTTTCTTGACAGCTGTCAGCAAAATAGCTCTGTGAGATATACATTAGTTTCCTTTGAAGGCTTTCCTTCAAGTAAACAAAGAGAAATTTTGCAATTCCTTCTAGGTGGATTAAATCTTATGATACTATCACAAAATGAAATACTTAATGATTAAGAATGCACAATTACTAGTTCTGTGCAGCATCTTAACTAAAACATTGAGGAATCTGTACATGTTAAGCTGAAACTCTCCTCTACTAGAGAATTCTTAAAACACATGTATCTATCTCATTCAGTGGTACTATTAAACAACTAGAAGAGACAGAGAAGCCATTCCAAATGCTTGCTTCAAAGTTTTCCTTGATAAAAGCAGTATTTTCCTTACGAGTAGAAACCACCAGCTATTAACAGCCAGTCATATTTCTAAAAGTTTTCTACAATTTTATTTTGCACCCTTTTAGCAGATAATATCAGGAAAGCTGCCTTCTTCACATGTCAACGGCGGCATAATGTATAGACATTTTTACTTAATGCATAATCATTTTACCTTTGTAAAACCAAAGCCAAAAGGAATGCTACATTATGAAAACTTGCTGAACAGATTCAGATAAAACACCAAACTGTTTTGAAAGCTGTGTTGAAAACACATGCTAGGCCAAGTACACTTCACTCTTCAAACACCATACAGCTTCTTTGTTCCATTATATCTATTTCCACTGAAAAATACATCTTTGTCCCATTCCATCTTTTTCCCTTACACTTAATATAATTCAAATATAGCAAAAACAACAACACTAGGTCATTACCAGCAAGACTTTGAGTCAACTACTCAGTAAAAGAGAGGCAACATCCTCTGTATTTCAGCTATTATTTCAGCCAACCACACTTTGGAGAAAAACTAACAAAAAAACACCAGCCCACATCAAAACTGGTTTGATTAAGTATTAAAACCAAAACAAAAGCAAAAAATTCCAGCAAGAGCCTGACTTACTACAAATGACATTAACCTTTAGACATAAAACACAAAAAATATTTTCATACCTGCTTGGAATTCAGAGCACTGCGACTTGGATCACCAAGACTTTTACCACAATTTGACCACACTTCAAATTTAGGAGGTCTGATTTTTTTTCTCATTTGGGATTTAACCTCCAAAGTGAACAGAAGAAAACACAGGAAAATTTTCAGAATTCCACACCCCACTTTTTAACGCAATCACTGACTGACAGGAATATTTCATGGCAGCCCCACACAACCCATTTAAACATCCATAGTACAATAATGTCTAAAAAAAATTAAATAAGACCCAAATTTATAGAGAACACAGATCCAGAAGTAAATGCCATACTTTTACACTCATTAATACCTATGCTAGGTGGCATCAATAGATGGGTAAAAATAGAAAAGACAATTTGCCCCAGAGTTGAAAGAAAAACAAATACAAAAAACGTAGTTATGTCTTCAAAACTGACAAATTAAGTATGCAGAAGTCCTGAAGACTTGTTTAAAACT
>JAYDZK010000202.1:36006119-36017018 GCA_034509185.1 Euphonia xanthogaster | reverse complement strand
CCGGTGCCCCGAGCGGGGCGGCCGCGCCCGGGCCGGGTCCCGGTGCCGCTGTGCGCGGGGACGAGCGGCTCGGGCGGTGGCACGGCTGCGGAGCTTCTCGGGACGCGGTGGGGCCTTGGGCGGCTTCGGGCCTCGGCTCCCTGGGGCGGCTCTGGGCCTCCGGGACGGGCTGTGGTTTTCGCGTTCCGGGGGAGACCAGCAGGCCTCGGTTGCAATGCAGCTGCTATGAACGAAGCTTCAGCTTCGATGGGCTTGCATCGAAGGAAGGAACGTTTTCCTGTTGGGATAATCCTGGCTGCAAATCAGCGGCTGTAGGGCTCAGTTACTATGAAGTGGAGACTATTTATATCTAGCGTGTTTGTTGGGTTTTTTTTTTTAATAAAGTAGAATCCAATACTAATGCAGAATTAATCTAGATTACTTTTAGCATCCTATCATGCTTGTCAACACTGCAAAAGAATTTATTATGCAGTAAGTAGCAAAGTAACATGAGGAAGAAACAATTAGAATTTAAATCAGACTTTGATAGATAGCAGACAGAGCTAGAGAAGATTAGCGATTTATAAACAAGCTCGATGTTATTTTTACTGTGGTAGCTACTCCAGCCAAGCCATCAAGAGGATTCAGTTACTAGATAAGATTGCATTTGAGTGGTCTGCTGAATCTGAAGATTGAAAATATAGGTTCAAAATGATTTAAAAATATAGTCTTTGATGTCATTACTTAAAAGGCTTCGTAACAATGGGTTTGCTCATCTTTCATTATGAAAGTATTCATCCTGGATTATTACAATGCTGAAAGTAATTATGTGATTGGGAAAATTATATGTGTTCTAACAAATGGCGTATAAGCTGCTGAATAGCTACACAAATAGCAGAGCTTGTGGATTTTCAGCAGCTGGTTCTAGACTGGTTTAAATTCTGTCTCATTTTGTTTCTTCTGTGAAATTTCTTCTGTTCATCCTTGAAATAGCAAACATGTTTTTAATATTTTTTTTTTTACATTACAAAAAGGATTTTTATACTATTTCTGCACGGATATTCTCTGTATAAGTATGTGAGTATCTTATTATCAAGGCTTTATGTTATGCTACTAGGTAAGAAAGCTTGAAAAGAGACTTATTCTCCTGTTTCTGAGCACTCAAAATCCTTACTGCCTTATCACTGAAGTCATTAAGCTTTGTTTCAGTGTCAGTCACTGTGTTATCCAATCATTGACTCTAAAGAGTCCTTCATTGACACTAGACAAGGTCTTTTTATGAAATTTTGAAGGAAGTCTGAAGATTCCAAATGTTCTGAAGCCTAAGGTTTCTTAACTTGCATGAGACATAGATAATATTTGGTGCTCTTTGAAGAAGCTTATTGTTAATTTTGTAGCTCTTCAAGCATGGAAACTTTTGAAAAAATCTAGGTTTTTTTAATGGGTTTTGTTTTCAGTATTTTTTCAGTTACCCTATGTAGACCAATTACCTGGTCAACATAACTTTGCCAGAACTCACTTTCCACCTATTCAGATCAGTCCTAAAATTTTGCCTATATGCTAAGTCTGTCTTACAAATGTGTACAAATAGCTATCAACATCTAATTTGGATTTTATGTCCAGCAGGCTCGCAGATGGGTCAGGGACTCTGGAGAATTGCTAGAAACCAGCAATTGCAGCAGCAAGGATACAGTGGACAAGGCTATCTTAGCAGAGAGCATGGTAGGAGCATACCTGCTAACAATGTTTCCAGTACGAGCCACCGCAAACAAGCTCAAGGAGGCATTGACATCTACCACCTGCTGAAGACAAGAAAATCTAAAGAACAAGAAGGGTTCATTAACTTGGAAATGTTGCCACCAGAGCTCAGTTTTACCATTTTGTCATACCTGAATGCAACTGATCTCTGTCTAGCATCATGTGTCTGGCAGGATCTTGCTAATGATGAGCTCCTCTGGCAAGGGTAAGCACGAAAAAAGAAATATCACCTGGACATAGAAAAAAGTATTAGATTTTAAATTTGCCTCAGTAAGTGCTTTTTGTCTTTCTATCCCAGCAAAGGTTTCCTAAGTTAAATGAGATTTATGTAGAGGAAACATATATAGTTTAAAAATGTGTTATTCTGGATTTCTAATTAGTATGGGGTATTACTGGAGATTGCTACATACACAAGTGTGCTTGGCACAAGTGTACACATGTATTATTAAACACCTGGTGTTTGAGATAGCATGACTTGTCTTCACTTTTGTATTATCTCAAAGCACATCTCAGGTGTTAGTATCATTACTTCTCTGAACTTTGAACAGTTGTCTAGCTTAAGCAAGCAAACCTATTCAGCCAAACTTCCAAAGGAAGAGAAGTGAGATCTCATCTACTACACTTGAAGCAAATTAGGTGTATCTTTTTTGGAAGATGGCTCTGGAGGGAGGAAAGAAAAGGTTTTTTCTCAAGTGAAATTTCTTCAGCCTAACACTTGACAAGCATTTATGTACAACATATGCAGAATTTGTATGTCTGGGAAATAAATAAAGGAACATTTTTAAGATAAAATAGTGTAATATCAAAATGTCATTAACATATTATTTGGTATTTAATGTTTTACACCGCTAGGAAACACTCATGAAATCATACTTATCTTTAGAGTAGATGGTCAGCAGAACTTGTAACTTCTTTCACATTTTCTTCTCCCTTAACAGACAGTATTATTACAGTAGCAGTTGGGTTGCTGTTCAGGTTGTTTATTTACCTTTCATTATGCTCTACATCTCTTCCTCCCCTCATCTGTTTCCTTGCCCAGCTGCATTTGAATTAAGCAGCTTCCCTTCCTATCATGCTTTTGAACCTAGCAAAAGGATAATGCAGTGTAACTTCTTAGTCACAATTGTTCTGCTGTTGGGGACTGTTCTATTGACAGGAAACAGGAATTCTAGTGAAGGATACCAGTAAGCTTCTAAGTTTATCAATGTGCATTGTACTGTGCTCAGTTCTTGATATCAAACCCAACCTAAATACAAATAAATTCCCCAGACCAAAGCTTGAAGATAGTAGAGCTTCTTAATTACATGCAGCATATATTCTTAACCTGTGGGATGGAAATACATATTTTCCTTGAAGTTCATTCTGGGAAACAATTCAACCATTTTTTGTGAAGTCTTTCCAAATAATACTCACATTCATACCACATTTCTTTTGGTAATGAAAATGTGTCCTGATTTAGCAATAAAAAAAATACAATTTGCATAATCTCTATTAAAAAAATTACAATTTGCATAATCTCTATAAAAATCTTCGCTATTCCACACATATAAGGGTGTCTTTAAGCTTTGACAAGTACTGTGGTTGCAGTTCCAAACTCAGTCCAAATAAGACCCAGGTTCCAGATTTGAAAACAGAATCTTTGCCATGTCTCCAGTGACTACCTGCTGGGTTCTAAACATTGTTCCTAATTACTTACAGGGCAGGTGTGTTGAAGCAGAGCTACCAGTTCAATAAGGAATCTAGAGTGTGTAGAAAGGGAATTGCAGATGGTATCATCAAAGAAACTGAGATGAGGGACAGAAACTGATGAAACTGATATGGAGTCAGGGTGGAATAAAAAGGAAAGAAGTTCAAAAGTTATAGAAGATAGAGGGGGATGGGACTGGATCTAGTCATTAGGACTGGCCAGTTAGGACAAGAAGAAGAAGAGTTGGGTGAAGAAGGACAGATGGGGAAGTGCTAAATTAATGGCATAATTGTGTGCAGATACAGTGTCCAATTCACTGCACAACTGGGGCACAGGAAAAGAAACAGAATGTTTTAATATGTCATACCCCAGGAGAACAACTTGTTGCTGTTCGCCAGCGTTCAGGTTCTAGGAGTGCCAGAGGTCTCTGCTGTGTGGTTGTCATTATGATGCCACCTACTGGGATATGTTTTTATGTTGCATTCAAATACACCAAAACCTCTATGAGAAGAAAATGTTAATCATATAACTGAAGATTTTAGAAAAACATGGCAAAAAGACTTTATAACTGTTACAGCAACCTACTTCTAACTTTTCCTATAGCTGAGTATTAGCTTTGCAGTGTTGATTACATTTTGCTTCTGTAAAATCCATGAAATTCGGAAATTAATTTTTATAATAGATTAATTCTATTTTCATAGGTTGTGCAAATCCACTTGGGGTCACTGTTCTATATACAATAAGAATCCGCCTCTAGGATTTTCTTTTAGAAAATTGTATATGCAGCTAGATGAGGGCAGTCTCACCTTTAATGCCAACCCTGATGAGGTAAGTGAACTGTTGCTGACAGTTATAAAAGTTACAGTAATTGTGATTGTTTTTTTATAATTGTAGCCGTATAAAAACAAAGTTTTAATCAGTGTTTGTTTTACTGTAGGGGTAGCTAATACTAAGCTACAGCAGTATTCTGGTCTTTTTTTTGAGTATTGTACCTGTGTACATCATTTACATGACTTGCCTGTTAAGTGCTCTGTACACTTCTGTGGATGCCAGAAATTCATAACCACATATTAATTTAGGAATGAGGCAGATATCCTAACTGAAGGGACAGTGGTGAATTGGAAGATCATAACAATGAGCTTACATAAATGTTAAAATGCAGAGTTTGAGTTTGGTTCACTTTAGACAAAGCAGGATGAGGTATAAAGTCTGATTACTTCTATCGCAATCACATTTTCTTGTTGGATATTTTCACCTATTCCCACTATCAAGGAGCAAATCTTGAAATAAGAAAAAAGATCTACTCCTGAACTATCCTGAAGATCAGTTTGATTTAGTTTCTGTAGGTGTTTGTTGTGCATAATCTTTTCTTATAGAACAGCATAAATTTATCTTCAGAAAAAAAGCATCCCTTGTCAGACTGAAAGGTTTCCATTTATAAGATCATGTAACTAACTGGAAAAGTCAGTTTCTGCTTTCAGTCTGTCACCTTTCAAAGAAGAAAACAGTTTGAGAGTAGACAGCTTTTGCCTGGGAGATAGACAGTTAATGCCCAAGTGGCAGAGTCTTTTGTGTATAAAACAAGACTTCTGTTTCATGTTTCCTTGGAAAAGAGTGTGCACAGTACTGAACAAAAATGCTGTCAACTTCCTGCATATAGTTACACATATACATGGAAGTGGTAATTGAATAAATCCCAAGTAGAAAAAGGATTGAGATATGAAAAGAAACACTTCTAGAAGCAAATCTCACTCAACTGATATGATACAGAAAGTGTGAACTTGTGACCATGGGGTAGAATAAATAAAGCAGTTCTGTGAATCATTGCAATAATGTAATTTTGTTTAAGTTCTTGCTTTATCTCATATTCTGCTTGATTTAGAGACCATTATTTTTATCAGTCACAAATAGTGTATTTTGTAATTTTTCTGGTAGAACTCTGCCTTGAACTCTGATACACAGCATCAAGACATCATCACCTGGTCACTTGAGTGATTAGTATTGTTTTTCTGCAGAATTTTCACAAATTTAGTAATAAATGTGAAAGCTTTCAAACTAGATGCAATATTTAGGTAACTTACATGTTTTCAGTAATACATCAAGTATATTACTAGTAGCATTGTGCGTCCAAATTTTTCTTTGTATTTCAATTTTTTTAACACAATTTTTTTACTTAACTATCTCAGTTTATAATGTGCCATTATATTTCAACCTTATTTAAAGTAATCTTGGTGTCTTTAAAGCGTTTGGAGCCTTCAGAAAAGGCACTTAATAGAAGACTAATTATTTTTAAAGGCAATTAAGATCTGCAAATTAGAGCTAACTTACGGCATACCTAAATTAGGTATTAACTTTATTTTGCTACTCTTGCTTCTTCATTGTGGTTATATTTTACATTAGAAGTACAAATATTCTGCTTCAATGAGAGATGAGAACCTCAGGGTATCTCCTAAGGGCTCTGTTCCTCTCTCCCTGTGGAGCACCGTAGCCTGGTAGGAATCATTCAGGGCCGGAGTTTTCAGGAGAATTCACAAATACTGTTGCTTTTAGTGTTTACAACTGTGATATTGGCAGAATTATTATTATTATAAGGACACTGTGACTGGAACTAATGATATGACATTCCACTATTACAAATTGTGTCTCCGAATTTCCTGCCAAACTCTGCTTTACATTTGATAACAGACCTGATCAAATTACTATAAAAATAGGAATACTTACAGCCACAGGAGCGAGATTCTCCAAAGGACACCGCCCATGTCATGAAAATGGGTAACCAGGCTCCACAGCAACAGCTCCAGAGCTAGCGGTGGCTCACGGGGTAGGGAAGAGCATCTGCACACTTTGTGGTAGGATTCTCTGGTTAGCCATTGTTGTGTGCATGGTGTTGTGATATCTGCTGTAATTTAACGTGCTGATTGTGTGCATGAGCTTGCATAATTCATAGCAGGTGCTCACATTCTGCTAAAAGGATGTGCCTAAACTCATGACGTGTAATCTGAAAAAAAAAAACCTCCAGTGCATGTTTGGGTTGGGTTTTTTGTTTTAGTTTTGTTTTTTGGTTTGGGTTTTGGGGTTTTTTTGTTGGTTGGTTGGTTTTGTTGGGCTTTTTTCATATGGCACCACCATTGTAGACAAGATTTTGGAATCTGGTTTTTGTTGTTTCTTTGGAGAGAGGGGATAGTTTAGTTTTAGTATTAGCACTTGAATATAAATATGTTGTTTAATCTGCCTACCTGATTTATGCTATATTTTCTTTTAAAGAGTGTATGGTGTATGTGAAATGTTTCTCATGCAGTGCTCATTTCATTTCGTGTGCTTATGACTCAGAATTTGTAAGCAACCAGAAGTTATTTCCCATTGTTTTGTATCCAGTTTCTAATTCCCTACAAAATATTTTGTCAAGTTTATTACATGCATCAATGCTATGTAGCTAAAATTGAAACTGAAGGTGCAAACAAGAATCTCTTGGTCAGGAAAGATCTATTTTTTTTTGTTTCATTGTTAATGGTTCTAACTGATCTATTAAATAGCATTTATCTTTATGTACCTTGTAGAATCTGTACTGTACCAAAACTGTCTTTAGTGAGGTCAGGATTTCCTTTGCATAGCATAATAATAAAGTACAGTAACACAGTGCTTATACTAAACCTGTCTTTCCACTATTCTGATTGTCTCATTCTGCAAGCTGCCCTTAGTTTTTGACTAAGTGAGGGCAGGTTTTTCTGACCTTTTCCTGGTTATAAATTGTTAGCCACTTGTGTAAAGCTATCTTACCTGACTTTTAATTATAGATAGTCTGTAGGTGATGGATTGTTTATTGTGCTGTATTTCTAAGCAAAGTTTTTGACACCCTATTTCATAGTAATCTACTAAGCAAGCCAGTTTTGAGATGATTCATCAGTCTGAAGAATACTATAAGTACATGTATGTTGTAGAGGAAAGAAATTCTTTTATGTGACTTATCAAAAAAGTTGGAAAGGAACATTGAGCTGAAACCTTTTGATATTTCTACATTAAAATCAGAATGGTTTAATCTTGTAAATTATTAGTTATGGATTCTGTGTAATGTGAAAAATATTTTCTCAATCTATTTGCAATTTCTGCTATCCTGTTTGAATCCCTGAGACTGTGTTTTAAAGGCATACAGTCAGAGACACTGTTTGAAATGTATCTTACATATTGTGTCCACATTTGCCACCAAATGACTTGATTCATAACTTAGTAAAACAAGCATGAAAATTTGTATTATACAATATCTGATCAATACTCTGCATTGTTCCAGAAGATGCACCATTAGATACCATTAGATATATTAAGATAGTGTACTTAACTAGAAAAATGGGAACAATGATACCGTATGTGTCTAATTATTATTTATTAATAATGTTAGTGTTACCTAGAATCACCAGCAGAAGTTGAGACCCTACTATACTAGATACTGATTCCAAAATTTCTGTGCCATTAACTTAGGATATGTCTGGTTTGTTTTGTGTGCATATCTAAACAGAAGTCCCAAAGGCAACTACAAAAGTTTTAATGTTGACTGCTGTACTGAAGTGCTCTGAAAGTACTCTTAGCAAAGAAGATAGTCAATGCAGAAATGGAATCAACACTGAAAAGGAAAAGTTTTCCATTTTAGAGTTCCTGTATGGATATAAACAAATCCAAAGACTATTGGTAACAGGTAGAAAACAAGCAAGGAGTGTCAGTGCTGTAGTAGAATTGGCTGGCAAAACAAGCATTATGTGCCGGGGAAAAAAACAACTGTAGAAAATAACATACTGAAATACAACAAATGGCTTTTATTGTTACTGTTAGTCTATGTTTAAAGTTGTTGTTTGCATGTATAATTTAAATCAACACTTCCATACATTAATATTTTATCCAGAGCTGTCTGAAATTCAGAGATAACATGCTTGCCACAGAGGCAAGGTTTAAGGCATCCTTCCTAATTCTCTAATGCTAAAAATATTACAGTCCTCTGAATTAGAATTAAAAAAAAATACTGTATGTGCTCATTCTGCAATGTTTCCCAAGTGTTAAAAAGGCCTCTTCCAAGCTGATAGATCATGGCACAGAATAGCCTACCTGACTGCAGTCAAATGTTTCCTAAGAGAATCACCAGCTGACTGATAAATAATCTTAGCATAGGTTTTAATAGTGTGTAGGGCTACCTACTTCAGCTAGTATATATGCCACAAGTGACCATTTTAGCTACCAGAAGTGATTTATTTGAAGCAAGGGTTCTGAGAGGTTTTCAAGGTAGTATTTATGGTGTTATGAAAAACAGATTCAGTGACATGCTGTAAATCTTGTAAATAAATTTCATTTGCTGTGAGACAAAATTTAAGAACTTAAAAGAGAAATCAGGCTTCTACTGTTGCAAAGTATTTTTGATAGCTTAGGATGAAATAAAAAGCAACTAAAAACCATGGCATGTGGTGAACTATGTTTTATTGATACCCTGTTTACTTGTGAAGGAGCTGGGGAAAATGCATTCACAGGGAAGGATGTTGTCAAGCATTACATGTGGTAGGGGAGAAAGAAGTTAGTGAGAGGGAATAATAATGCAAAGACTTTTTAGCCTGTCAGATGGAGATACTACATTTAGTTGTGAGTTAGTGCATGAGAAACTGCAGCATTTACTGTCACAGAGAAACAAACCCACTATCTTAAAGAAGGTGTTATTGTCATCCTGCCTCTGCTATGTCATGCTAGGTATTTTCTGGATGTGTTGCAGAAGTGTTTATTAATTGGCAGCAGGAATGCTATTCAAGATTTCCCCACCAGGCTTCAGTTTGTATTGCCTTAAACTAATACTTCTTATTGAAGCAAACACATAAATCTCATTAACTTGGGATATATGTAAAGGAGATATTCTGCTGCTCGTCTTACATAAATTGCCCAAATCCTTGTTGTTATCTCCCATTTTTAATTTCTTACTTAGCTCTGGCTCAAGAAAGTACTTAACATCATGTATGGACAAATTTTAATATGATCTAATTTGGACTGAAATGTAAGCTGATAGAGCAACACGTTACATTGTCATCTAAGTATAGATTTTTCTTAAAATTGGGGCATAGCACTACTAGCTTTTTTGTTTTATGTGTCTAAAATCCTTTATGTTTTTATTTATTTTTATAAACCATTATTTTAACAAAATAAATGTATCTTGATTAACTTCTGTTTTCTATAAATATATAAGCAATAACTATGGACTGGTAAAAATAGCTGGTTAATACTACATGTGTTTTTTGGCTTTTAATTTGTGTTCTTAAACATATATTCTAAATATTTTCCTGCTTTATGCAACTAAGACTTTGCTTTACTAAGACACTTGACAAAATGTTCGAAACCTGCCCTTTCTTTTACACACAAAATTCAAGAGCACTGGGAAGTTTAGTTTATACACTGAATGACAGTTGCCCTTACATCTTTGTAGCTGTAATGTAAACTTAAAGGGCAGACTTAAAAAATATTGTGAAGTTTGATATCAGAAGATTTATGAAAAAATATTTCAGATGTATTTTAAAGGTGATTTAGGTTGTGGCCTTGGTACATTATTCTGTGCAGAAATGCACTGTCCTACTCATTTTACATTTCATCCTTCTGCTGTAGTCAAGATCTATCGTACTTAAGTGTTGCAACACTTCTTGGTAACAAATGCTAAGAGCTGCTGCCAGCCCCTGCCAAACTGAATCGGAAGAACTTGGTTAGTTATTCTCAGGTTTAGATTTTTGCTGCTGAAAAGTGTGAACATTTTTTAAACCTATTAGTTGAGTTTTGATTTCTGAGATTGTAAGGAAAATAGTTTTATGCTTTGGGATATTTCAATGACCAGAGAGAATCCAGAATATCACTGAAATACTTTAAATTTGCCATGTTCATTCTATAAGAAATGTTTGTTTGGTCAAAGTGTAAAATTCTGGAAATCATGAGTATAAATTATATGCAATTCTGTATTTTTAAACTATTTTTGTGTTAGGTGTAGTGTTCTTATTTATGTGTATGCATATTTATATATGTTGATACTTACCTATGCTTTGAAATCAGCGTGCTTGTGTTTATTTGCATTATTACACATTTAAACAAATGCATTTAATGCATCTATTTGAATGTGATACATTGTATACATGTGAGAACATTACTGTTTTAATGAAAGATTTTGAAGACTAAACACATTATGGCTAAGATTTTCTTATTTGCAAAAGTTATTAAATTTCTAGTCCCTGCAACATTTTAAATAACATTACAATAGTATGAAAAGCAAAATACTGATATGCACTGTAAAGAAATTATTAAAGAACCATCATGCTCATTATGGGGTTCATAATTTAAAATTTTCTACTATGACTGTATGTAAAATCTCAACCATAACACTAAATTGTCTCTTGGCATTTGATTTATAATTTTAGAGTGTATTCTGCATGTTGAAATGTGATTTAGAGGAGGACGAACCATTCTGAAAAACA
>JAYDZK010000202.1:35990230-36006091 GCA_034509185.1 Euphonia xanthogaster | reverse complement strand
CTACATTGTAAAGTACAGTACTTGTTCCTAAATACATTATGAAGATTAAACATATTTATATGTACATGTATTTTATCTCAGGGTGTCAACTACTTTATGTCCAAAGGCATACTAGATGATTCACCGAAAGAAATAGCTAAGTTTATCTTTTGCACAAGAACACTGAATTGGAAGAAGCTGAGAATCTACCTTGATGAAAGGTAATTAAAATTTCGCTTAAGACATTGTCTATTAATTTTCAATGTTCAGCCCCATTTAACAATATTTTGAATGTTGAGATGCCACTTCAATGATGTAAAAAGGCAAAAAAATGCAGCTAGGTAATGGTTCTTCTAAATCTGAACAATTAGTCCATTCAAGTATTTATGTGACTGTAGCACTTAATAAGAATCCTCAAAAATATCACCTATAAATGATAAATCTCACATCCTCACAAAATCTTACGGGGATATTTTGCTGCTTTTTTTGATTGACAGGTTTTGTTCCCTTTCTTGTGGGTCTTATTCAGAAGAAGTAATATCACTTTACTAAGGGATGATAGCTTTTTAACTAATGTTGAATCATCTAACCATTACTTGGTTGTCTGATATTTCTTGATTGGAAGTTGCACACACCTCCTGACAGGGAAGGGAGCAGCCTCTTGGACACATCAGGAGCTGCAGAAGGGAGCTCTCTCCCTGCTGTAGCCTGGTGTTCTGTCTCCACAGTGCTTTCTCATGCCATCAGGTTGGGGGAGAGCAGTATCATGAAGGAGAATAGTAACTGCACCTGAATAAGAAGAATAGAGGGCCCACAGCACTTCAACAGGAATCCTTTCCTGCTTCTCATCTTCTTCAGCCTGTGCTACTAAAGGAATAAAAAGAATCTGTAATGTTACCACCACTGGCAGTCCTGTGCAGTAAAACTTCAGATTTATATATCTTTTAGACAATAATAAAAATACAAAACCATTTAATGGATGAGATTGCAAGTTAATGTTAATGGTTTCTACTGCCATTTATCTTCCTTTCATAAACAGAGTATGATCAGACACTAAAAATAAAAACTACTTTTTTAAATGTTGAAACTCACAAGCAAGGTAAAAATCAGCTTAAACATAGGAATATATTCTTAGGTTCACTTTAAATTTGCTTCCAAATTTTTTCTACTGTCTTTTGCACATCTGGTAATATAGGTGTGGTCTGAATCATTTATATGTGTTTGTGTTCAGTGCAAATCACTTGGGTATATCACATTCTGATGGACTTCCATGAGCAAATTTTGCCTAGCTGAAGCCTGGTTTTAACAAGACAATCCTGTAACAGCTTCTACTTAGATATCAAAATGTGTGGCATTCATCAATCTATTCCCTATACTGTCATTTTTAATGGTTTTATCACAGATTAAAGGCATCAAAGCCTCTGTGTAGACCTTGATTGAATATACATAAAAACTTTGAGTTCCGATTCATGTATGTTTTTTGTAGTATTTGGCTACAAATAGGCAAAGAACATGTGATTATGTTATCTTTGTGCAGTTAGTGATAAATTTGCCTTTTAGCAAAAACAAAAGCTCATGCTATTTTAAAGCTTTAATTTTTACTTTTAAAATCTACACATTTTCATATTTAAACAGTTAAAAGAAACTTTTCTAATGATGTGGGTTTTCGTTCTTCCAGGAGAGATGTTTTGGATGACCTTGTGACGCTGCACAACTTCAGAAATCAGTTCTTGCCAAATGCACTGAGAGAGTTCTTCAGACACATTCACGCTCCTGAGGAGCGTGGGGAGTACCTTGAAACTCTCATAACAAAGTTCTCTCACAGATTCTGTGCTTGTAATCCGGATTTGATGAGAGAGCTTGGCCTTAGCCCTGGTAAGCAAAAATGAGCAGTAGATCAGTCTTTGTACTTCTGGATGATGCTACTGTTTCTGATAGCTTTGAAAGCAGCACCGAAACATGTATATCTGAAAATACAAAATTACTCAATTAGAAAAAAAAACCAAAAAACACAGCTTCTTTTTTTAGCTGATTAGTTGGGTTTATTTCCATGGTATCTTTCTTCCATTTTTGTACTTACTTTGAGCTTTTTTCTTTCCTGAAGTTTCTCTTGCAGAGTCTTACACACTTAACATTTTACCTTGTGGATAGTCTCACAGAAATGAAAGGGAATATTGGGCCACATTCAAGTTAACAAGCATTTCTAATTGGTTGGAGGAGGCAGTTTTCAGCAGTGGAACTGCTTACATATTTAAAAGATAAGCTTTTGCAGGATGTTGGCTTTAGTTTATACAAACTTCAAGAATCTGTTTAAATGAAAATGTATAAAGCCCTTAGTGGCTTTTAGATTATGTAGAAATATTAAGAGATTTGTAAATTCTCATTTGGCAGTGTGCTGACATTATTACTTTGAAAGTTGCTATATTAAATTTTATTTCCATGGATACCCTTCTGAGTAGTTGTATGTATATGTGTATGTATATATATATATATATGTAAAATGATGAGCCTAGATGATAAAGACCATAAGATTCTTAGGGAAAAATACTTTTAATGATCACAGTTTCTTTTTTAAACTTTTTGTATTTATTCTCTCTTGTCTAGATGCAGTTTATGTACTGTGTTACTCTTTGATTCTACTTTCGATTGATCTAACAAGCCCTCACGTGAAGAACAAAATGTCAAAGAGGGAATTCATCCGAAATACGCGACGAGCTGCACAGAATATTAGTGAAGATTTTGTAGGGCACCTTTATGACAACATCTACCTTATTGGCCACGTGGCTGCCTAAAAGCACAATTTGCTAGCACTTAAAATTTGTAATTTTCAAAAACTACATCAATTCAAGATATTAATTATTTTGTAGAGATGGGGGTTATTTTAGTGCTGGTCATTCTAACCTCTGTATGCAATCCAAGTTTGTGTGTGTAAGTGTGTGTATGTGTAAACTACCTTTTCTATCTATTAACTGTGGGAACAGAAGGATTTTTTTCATAATTTTTTTTTTAGTTTTGCACAAAACAATGCCATTAGTCTGACACAGCCATTTATGAATGTTAAACTGACATTACAGTCTAAGCTGAAAAAGTGGTGAATTTGTGCATTAGATCTGCTTGAAACTTTAATAAGTTCATTCTTTTTAGAATACCATGTAATGTGTATATATTTAACTAAAGAGATTTATAATCATAATTATTTTATTGTAAAGTATTTTAACTAAAATTTCTCCTTTTATCTCTTAAATTAGTGTTGGACTTTTCGTTTGCATTTTTTTACAATGCTAACTACCTCAGATACTTAAGTTAGAGGAACATTGATCTGAGTACTACAATAAAGTTTATTCTAGGAGATGATAGAACACTTGTAAAATATCTACGCTGATGTTTTATACTATATTTATTAACTTGAATTAGCATGTTGCCAATCTGTTATTCACTCAGTTTTAAAGATTACAGGGTCTATTTTAGATGAACCCTGATAAAGGGTTATCCAGGGGAAATCATGCAGTGTACAGAGAGGTTTACATCATTTACATACACAACCTATTTTGCAGATACTGGTTTTTGGGAAACAGGACAACTACAATCACCTGTTCAGCACAGTAAGCAAGAAAAAATCTGAACAGGGAAAGTGGTAGGAGTAAGTAACATGTTGCTGCTTTCAACTGGTTCCCTCAGTCTAGAAGTGTCAATGATGGAAATGCCTTGGCAAATGTATACCAGATGACTCGTTGCTAAAGCTGTTAAAAACTGACGGTGCAAGATTAGAGCAGTGGCTGTCCAGGATTGGAGAACTGTTTCAGAGTCAGATACTGAATTACTTTCTAAGTCAGTCATGTAGCTAGATTTTAAACAGCTCTAAATTTGTGGAAATACTTCAAAAATTACTTGGTCAAGTTGTGTCTTGACATTTCCTGAAGCGTGGAGAATATTAGCAGTGGAACTGCTGTGCATGTGCAGGAATTAACTAAGGATTTGCCTAGGTTTTGTTCAGACAACTCTAGGAGCAGTTGATATAATATGTAGTTGAAGTAAGAGCTGTTCCTGATTATGTTTGTTTACATAATATTCAGCTATCAGAAGCATCTGGATACATCATGGTAACAAGTATATTACATCTTTTTCCCTACCATACCATGAGGTGATGTGGGAAGGTATTCTTAATCTGTAAACAGAACTAATCTGAGTTTTTACGTAGAAAGTCTATTGCAGAGCCAAGAATTTAATTCAGGAGTGACCCCTCACAGCCATGCCCTTTGCCTATGCTGCTACTTTCTGTTTAGCACCTAGGGAGTGTTACCTTTGTTTTAGATGTGAGAAGGACAGTCCATACAAGGGCTACATAAATGATGGGAAGAAAAAGATGTAGCTATTACTATTTCAAGTGTTTATAGCTCTGCTCCACAAACAAAAATGCATGCAAAAAAAGTACTTTTTTATTGCATTACCTTTTATCAAGTGTAAATGCCATTGCATTTATGTAGCATACACAGCCAAAGCCAGGAGCCAGCAGTATTGTGGCCCAGCAGTATTGTGGCCTGTGTTACAGACAGGTTTACAGTATCACCCACCTTGCTCAGGATCACTACTCCTCACCCAGTATTGTTTCATGTATTGCAGAAAGTCCAAGGATGCGTTCTGCAGTGGTCAGTTAATCTCAAACACAAATTAGGAGTGTGTGGTACAGTGGGGAGCTTTGTTTAAGGCACAGGTGTCTGCTACTGTACTACAGAAAAAAAAATTGAAAGCTTTTAACGTAATTTGTAAGACCAGTTATAAAGGACAAGTGTCTCTGGGCTCTTTAAAGTGATTTGAAGTGGAGACAGCAGAATATAGTTTCCTAAGAAACACTCCTCAAAGGTTACACATTTTAAAAGAAGAATTCAGTGAATTTTGAAATTAGAACTTTCTTGTTAGAAAATATTTTCTTCTCAAACCACAAATGCAGAATGAGGTTTAATTCTGTTCTGGCATATGCTTAGGTTGAATTAGTGATACTGGTTTTGATTTTGCACTAGTAAGAAAGTATGAATTGTTAGTCTGCATTTCTCCTAATCTCCCGTTACCCTGATACAGTACAAAACCTTCAGGCAGACAGAATGTGTTTTTTTCTGGAATAGATGAGTACATCTATTAGCAAGGTCTAGAAAACTTCTAGGCCAGTGTAGCAGCCAAGAAGATAAATTAGAAACAGAATGATACAATTCAAGTTTCCATAAGACAAGGCTAGGGCAAAAGAAAAAAAAACCCTAATGACATGCAGATAACAGCATCTGCTCTTCACAACAAGATTTTGAACAGTGTTAGAGGATTAGCACCCAATTCATGCTCTACATTATGTTACTAACTCAGAGTGGAACAGAATATAGCAAATACATGCCAAGTGTGAATTCTCTCAGAGGCAATCACGAAGCAACTAATTAATACAGACATTTCTTCTGTCGTTTTTCTTTTTCCAGTTTGAGTCTAAGTCTAAAGTGGCTGAGAAGTAATTTTTTTGCATTTTAGCAATCTAGATTTTACATGAAGTTAAACAATTTTCTGTCTTAAATGGAGAAAAAAAGTCTTAATCACTCTTAAAAAGTGAAAAAAATTGTCTTGGTTGTCCTCTAAAAACTCTTTAAAAAACAAAGTTTTATGCAGTGTTTTCTTCAATGCACTTGGTGTCTCCATGCACATTTTAAAATAATGATATTTCATTGATCCATGTGTCACTAAATGATGTGATGTGGAAATAGCTCCTTGATCAAGCACTTCAGAAGACTTCGGCAGAGGATCTCAAGCTCAACTACATGAGCATGATCATGCTTATAACTGTGAAGTCTTTCCCAAGCTATTGTGATTCCACCACTGCATGTCCTTTGAATTTTGGCCATGTGGTGTTGCCTTAACTGTATGCACTGTACGCAACACTGAAGGAAGAAGTGAGCCTGCAGCCCATGCCTCTGCAAACACTGTTCTGTCCTAAAAGACACTAGAATTGTTCTGAATGGCCATTTCTGAAAGTTTGGTAACTTCGGTATACACGGATGTGACAGAAGGAAAACTTTTCTGTTTGTTTTGGGAAGATGAGTGTACCTGTGTCCATGTAAAGTGTCACACGAATGCAGCTCATGTTTGCTTTTATTATAAAGTCTGAGGCTCTGATTGCATTTATCAAGGGAATATGGCATATGTTAGATATTCACATAGCTTAGCTATAGACAGCATCAGATATTATATGTTTTCTCAAACTATTTCTGTCTAGAATACTTTCCATCCAAACTCTAAACAATACATTTATGCAGCTTTGACTTTCTAAAATAAATCAAAGCTGCTGCAACATACATCAACCCAAACAAATACAAGTTTGAGACATGTTTCTCGATTTTGAAGCAAGTGAGAAATTTGCATTCAGGAAAAAGAATTCAATTTGTTCTCTTTAACCTTTCCCTTTCACCCCCCATGTTGGAAAAAGAAAAAATGTAAACAGTTTGAAAATACAGCTTTAAGAAAATAAACTGACTAGCTGGGCAAATAAATGTTATTATTTCTTCTTCAGTATTCTACAGTTTATTAATGTTCCTAACATAAACAAGTTTATCAACAAGGAATTGCTCTTTTTCAAAGTGGTAATACCTTTTTTCTCTGTGTAAGGGTGTCATTGTGCAATCTGATACTGTTTATAGCTCTATTTTTAGAAAACAGGTATTATTTTAAGCACTTAAACAAAATTGAGGTATACCTCCTTGATCATGTTAAAATGTCAAAATTATAATAAGTATTTGGAAAAGTCAAATTTACTTGCCCTCTATTGAATTAGGGTTTTTTTTTTTCCTTTTAAAATATTTCATGGGTGTATTCAAACTAATAAACATTGAGGCTGATGACTTGTTCTCTGCCATTGTAAAATCTCCCACTCTAAGCTCAAATGCACTATTAAAGTGGGCAAAGAGCAGATTCCTGTGTCTCACATCAGCATGCTATGGTTTTATGTTGCCTTGAAAGAGAAATACAAACTTTTATAATCTGAATTTATTAGTGATTTTAGTAAGATAAAATTTTATGTAATAATCTAATACTATTTATGAGATGTTTAAAGTTCAGACTTGCCATGTGTAATTAAATCATAATCAAATAGCTAGGAGTATTTACAGAAGTGTGTCTGTAAAAAACCTAAAAGAGATCCCATTGCTTCTTTATCACCTTAGTGTTTTTACTAATATTAATGTTAGTAGATTTGCAGTTTTCCTTTCTTATATAAATATGCTTAGAGAAAATATTTAAATGGAATACTTCCATTTCCTATGTGAAATTTACTTGCAAAAACAAACTTTCTGTACTTAAAATATTACAAAAGCAAAAAAAAACTTCAATTCATTGAAAGAAAAAAGAGGCTCTTAATTTTCAGTTGTGTGGTTCACTCATAGACCGTAATAGAGAAAACAAGCATCAAAAAAATGCATTTTTGAAGCTTAAGAGTAGTGTATGTGTACCTAACAGAAATCAAGCGTGTTTTTGTAAAAGCAATATGGTCAGGATACCAGTTATTTTCAGAGAGAGTATTCATTTGTAAAAGTTAGCTTTCTTCTTGGCAGTGTTGGAGTGGAATGTTGGATTTAATTTAAAATGATTAATGAGATTTTGTCAGACTCCCTGCCTTTACCACCACTGCAGTTTGTCAGCACAACAACCTGGGAAACCCGGACGCCACTCTGTCGCCCAAAACTGCTTTCCAGGAAAAAATAAACCCGAGTAACTGGTGCCAGGTACGTGTCGATGGTATTGTCTTTCAGCTGTTGAAAGTTTAACTCTAAGCTGGGACATTTACACGTTCTGAGGAAGTGAACCTCATTTGTTATTTCAATAGTCTGTTGTTGACAGTGGATACCAGTGTGAACTTAAATTTTTAGAGCAATCATAGCCATTTTTTTAACCTTATGGAAAGTCCTATAATCCATGCAGAAGAGAAAGACTTTAAAAGGGAAAAATATGTATCAAGGCTTATTTAGCTAAGTTTTTTTCTGGAGAAAGACCATCTATTCAATCTGAATACTGTATTCTGTTAGGAAGAACTCATCCTTTGAGCACTGTGCATGCCAGTAGCTTGCTGAGTGGCAAGGAATATTCTGTTGGACTTGAGACAGATGCTTTAGTGTGTATGCCAAGAGCCAAAATCTGACAAGTTTGCAACACTTCTCATATATGACCATAACATAAGCAAATGAGTAATTTTTCCGAAATCTAAGGTTGATATTGAAAATTATTTACAATTTGTCCTCTTTGCTTGCCTTGTGGAAGTTTGTTCTGTTGGTCTACAGTTTGAGCATTGTGTTTTCTTACATGAAATACTCAGAAAGACTATTTCAATTTCAAAAGCAGCCTTCCCCTTCTGAGAAAACATGCCTGCCTGTGCTGTGCAAGTCCTCCTGCAGTCACATAGTGCTGTGTCAAAAAACTGACCTTGAATTCACTCCTGTGGACCACTTTTATACCCCAGTTCCATCCATTAACTCAGCAGGCAAAAAATCCTGCAGCCTTCACAGAGATGTAGGTGGTGAAAAGGAGTTTGTACTGCTCTGCTGCACCAGGCAGGACGCACTCCTTTGAGGGGCATGATGGCACATGTATTCTTTGCATTACTTTTATCTCAGCTGTTTTTCATATGTTTAAAAAATATTTTCACAACTGCAGTTTCCCTGTCTTCATATCCAGAATTCAGGCTAATTGTCATAATTTCTTGTAACACTACTGAACTGAAATATATTTTTATAACTGGAGAACTTCTTGAGTTTACTGGCCTTTTGCAGCATTAATCACCTGCTGATTAATGACAAAACAAACGAGGAAATCACAGAAGTTCTTTACAAGTGCTAAAGAAGTGCATCTCTCAGCATGCTTCTTAACAATCAAGATGCTGTATTTTTTCACATTAAATGTAACTTCTTGTTTCTATATTCCACTTAGGAATTTATATCAATAAAAGTATTTATTACTGTTCCACACTGTCTGAAGTCTGACAGTACCATTTCTGATTTGTACTAGCAAAAGCTGACTTTTTGGGGGTTTATTTTTCCCATGGAATAGCAGAAAAAAATTAAATACTCAACATTCATCTATTACTGCAAAAATACAATAAGAAATGCTTGAAATTTTTTTTGCATGTAAATAAGGTTTAGATATGTAATAAAATACAGAAGTCACATGATTAGTAATCAGCTTTTGCAAATTCTTTTTCAACTTTTTAAAAGTAAAATGTGATCTCCCTTTCTTGGTATTAAGTCTTCACAATGTGTGTAGTGCTGCATGACATATACTGAAAATCACAGCACTTAAAGGGCTAATTTGAAGATCTAAATGGAACATAGACATTATTCTGGCTTCCTATGTAAGATAGGTTTTATTTAAAATCATAAAGACTCTGAAATGTATTGAAAATTAAATTAGTGATATTTAATAATATTAAGTTAAATTGTCAGTCATAAATCAAGATGTATAGCCTGAGTCTAAAGACTCAAATTAGTAAAACAAAAAAACAAAAACAAAAAACAAAAACAAAAAAAAAAAAAAAAAAGGAAATTTTCTGTAATAAGACTTCATTAGAACTAAAATTTGTCGGTTTTAATGTAGATCAAGACAAAAGTTTTGAAGAGGTGAGATTGGTGGTCTCTGTAAGAGGATTCTGGGTCCCAGACGTATTCATACCTCATCCTCCCTCTTTCCTGCAGTAACATAACAGCTTTTCTACCCTGCCCAACACATCTGTGCCCCTCCACATCCTCTCCACAGGAAAACAGAGCAGTCTTTCTTTGCAATCTATACCTCTTCCACCCAAATTAGTAAACAACATGTAATCTTATTTTTAAAATATAAAGTGTTCTCTGTAATTTCTTCACAGGGGTTAAATAACAGAGACAAATTAGCAGTTAAGAGGTATTCACAGTGAGAATATCAGTATTTTCTAAGTACAGACAGTTCTATTATACAAAAGCAATAGAAAAGGAAGCCCATGTTGCAAAGTGGACAGTTTTATGTCAATAGCTTCAATCCATTCCAAAACCATACACTAATTCATTTCATGCTAATTAATGATCTTTAGTCTGTTTTAGAAGTTGTTCACCACGAATTTGAACTAAGAAGAACTTTGCCCAGAATATGAGATTAATACTTAAAGAAGCTTATCTGCATTTTCCTTGCCACACACCTAACAAGTTACACCCTAGTAAAGTTGTTGCCCTGCCTCTGTCAAAAGCAAATTGGTAACTCAGGGGAGGAGATTCAGGATATGATTGCATTGGAAGTAAAGGTTTAGAAATATCTTAAATGACTTACCTCCTAACAGAGCCATGGTCAACACACTGTGTAAGGTAATAGATGTCACTGTGTTACCAACTGAAACAAAGCAGTATTCTCACATCTTCTTGGATAAGGTATTCTCAATAAAGAAGAGGAGCCAAAAGCAGGCTGAGACTTTGGAGGTTTCATGCTCACTACAAGCAGTGCTAGTACTACCATTACTTCATACAAGTTATACTTCATACAAAAAGCACTTAACTTCAGAGCAAAGAGAATTAGTCAAATTCAATGATTATGATGCAAAGGAGATCTGTAAAATAAATAGCAGAGTCCCACCTGTACAGGTGCAGCAGTATATTGGTGTAAAGGAAAAGGTGTCTCAGTTTGAGTCTGTAACTATATATATAAGATTATGACTATAATTTTCTCAAGCAGTGATTAAAGCATCCATTTGGCTTCACCCCCTTTGTAGCCAGGCCTCAGTACATAGGTGTATCACATGATGGAGCACAGGAGAATTTGTGTGTTACTGGGCTGATGAGGTAACCTGTCTGCTGTGGCAGGCACTTCTCACTAACAGCCTTTGGTGAATCAGTAGCATTGTAAAACCTTCTGGAAAGACATTTGTCGCTTGCCATAATGCAAAGTTTAGAAGGAATACTCAAAGGCAGAAGGAAACCAGATTGTGGTGTGGAAGGGGTGAGGTGTTGATACTTTCAATACATATGGTATATTTCTATCCCCCTTTCTTCCCTTTTCACTTTCTTCATTTCCAGACAAGATTGTTTCTATTAGTCTTAACAATCATTTAACCTGGAATACAAAAAAAGCCCCAGCAAAACAAACTGAATCTTTGAGGATAAAAAAAGTGTGTTAGCTTTCACAGTCTTTCCTCCACAACATTAAAATAACATCAAAATTATTAAATATTTACAGAGTCTTCAGATACTACTTTAATTTTTATATTTTATATGCTATTTTAACTGGAGATTGTCAGTTAATACATTTATCACTCATTGTGTCAGTCTTACACAACACAAATCAAGGCAAGATTTGGAGAAAGGCCTCCATAATATATTGCTATGAAAAATAATACATTGTATCTACAAGAATAAAGCTGTAATTGATGAAGCATTCACTTATATGGTGACAAGAATAAATTGTTATATAAAAATGAAACTGCCTTTAAGCAAGTACATGATCCCATCCATTTTAAATACAAGTCCTTAAAAGGGGAAGGTCTTAGATGTAAACCCAATCCCTATTCTTCTGACCATACACATCTTTAAACACATTAAGTTTCTGAGAAGGCAGTGACACAATTTTGCAGCTATTTATATTTCCAAAGCTAAGTCAGCTTGGAAGGTCATCACCAAAACCCACTCTCCTGACCTGAGTAGTTTTTGGCTTAGGCTCCTTATAGGATTTGTTTTGACAGATAACAGCCACAGAGTGAAATGACCAAATACCAAGTTTATTCTTGATGCGAAAACTTACACAACAAATGCAGTAATTTCAAAAAAATAAAATTGTTCCTGACCATAGTGCCATAGAGGCAATGCAGTCACAATGTCTTTCCTGAGCAAAATCAATACTCTGGTCCTCAATTTTACAAGCTTTTTTGGAAGGTTCTACCAGCTGGGAAAAGCTCCTCTTGATGCTTTCTCCTAGAGCTAAGCTTCTGCTCTCTGACCATCATTGCCCAGGCTTTCTTCAATGCTCACTAGGCAGAAGAAGGAGCCACTGTTTTGGATCATAGCACCATGAGAACAACACTCTGTTTCTGCAGTACCAACCAGTCCTCCATTTCAGTGGAACTCCTAATTTACATCAGCACAGAATATGTCCTTCTCTTCTAAGTCCAGAAACTTGATTATCTTTCTCCTACCTTGATGTGCAACTATTCTTTCTGCAGTACTGGGGTGTTCAAACCTGTTGCACCCTTCATTTTATGGATCCCTTGTTCACACGTGTCCTTTTGCAAGAAGAAGACTCAGTGTCAGAAAGAGAGAGCACAAACTCCATGCTGTGCAGAGCTCTTATTATCAAAAGATCATTTTAAAAAACAGAATAAAACAACACAGTGCATTTTCATGGACCTATCCCTAGATACAAAATATGTTTCAAATTAAAACTAGAAATTACTGCAACATAAAGAATACTTTGCTGACTAGAAAATCTGGTAAACTCATGTCTTTTACAGATGTATATATTGCATTGTATTTTAAAGTGGTCAGGTTTCATGTTTTCAGCCACATATTCTTGAAACTGTCTCTCTGACTGTAAGTGCAATATTTTATGGTTTTTTTTATAAATCTTTGACTTGCTTAGACACTTTTTTCTTTCTGTTTTCCAATATTTCTCTTGCTGGTATTAAAACATACAGTGTAACATAACTTTCTAACAATACCTTCTACTTTTCCACTGTCATTTCCTGACTTGTCAGAGTCTTTCTAGATACTGTTTCCCTTAGGCTTATAGAAAAAAAAATGTAACTACTCCAAAATTGACAGGGTTTATACGTATATATTTATGCCTTGTATATATCCTAGGCTCCTGGTCTGCTTGCTTGCCAGCATGATTGATTGACTGTGTCCTGAAAGTTGTTTATGAAAACCGGCAGGTCCCGTATTTGTACAGATCTGCAAACGCCCCGAGAAAACCCAGCGCCCGGTGATCGCGCTGTTGGCTCTATTCCTGCAGCCTCAGACAGGAGTACTGTCACGGCGGTGCTTATAACTAATGCCGCCGGCGAGCTGCCCTTCCTCCTCCTCCTCCTCCTCCTAGCCTCGGGCTGCAGCTGAGCCCCGCAGCCGGAGGGGTCTGCATGGTCGCCGGCCGCGGATGGCGGCAAAGCGGAGCGGCCCCCGGGGATTGCCAGGGCGACCCGGGAAAATTAATCAGCTTGTCCTCGCTTAGGCTCCGAGGAGGCGGCGGGATGGCGTGGGGTGGGAGTGAGCTGGGTTTTGTTTTTTCTTCTCCTGTTTCAGGAGGGTCCCCTGTTCCTCCAGAGCGACAAACGGGTCGCTTCACAGCCGCGTCACCTGGAAAAAAAAAAAAAAAGAAAAAGAAAAAGAAAAAAAAAAAAAAAAAGATGACAAGTAAGTGGCCCGTGGGTTAAGAAGGCTGAGTCCAATGCTCTATATATGTTAGAGCCCCGCCCCGCCCGTCTCCACCTGCCGGGCCCAAGAACGGGAGGATCCCTGCCCTGCCCCCCATCCGGGGGTCTTTTCCATGTGGATCCCATTATCATCATTTGCTCCTAGTATAAGGGGGATTAAGGCGATTAGAATGAAAATAATTAAATGATTCTTCAATTCACCCCTTCATGCAAGGGGAAAGAGAGAGGGGGAGAGAGAGAGAAGGGAATCTATCTGGAGAAACAGAAATAGGGGCTGTGATTCTCTTTTGGAAGGGGTGACTTTTAAAGGAACTGAAGGAAAGGGGGGAGCCCTCGCAACTGTCAAGAGTTTTCCAAACACTAGATTAATGCTGGCCAGACCTTTGTTGCAACGTGGCCCTACTGTTTTCAGATAGGTTTTCCAACTTTTCATTGTTAAATCCCAGCACTGAATAATGAAATCAAAATAAAAACAAAAACTTTTCGGACGCTTTGGGGTTTTGTTGTTATTTTGTAGGTAGGAAGGTGAAAAAATCTTTTGGGGGTGGAGTAGTTTATTTCTTTGTTAGCTTTGTTGTTTGTTTGGGCTTTTTTTTTCCTGCTACAAGTGAAATTCCTCTATTTCATCATTTGGAATACAGCCATATTCCTGATTAAAGGATTTAAACATTTAAAAATAACAGAGGGCTTTTAATCTGATAAAGGGATAATCGTTTCATCAGCTCCTCTTCTTTTTCAATGAAAGTGCTCTAACAGAACTGCTTATATCCATATCCACGCAGTCACACTTTGGGTTTATTTCGGTATCTTTAAATCCGTACCTCAGTATTTACTGTTTTCGTTTGCACGGATATTAAATCCATGTCCGAGAAAAGGCAAAAATTCAAAGATAATTAGCTACAAGTGCCTTTGCTTTCTTTTCTTTCCCTCTTCCCCCCGCCCCCCCAAGGTAACCTTAACATTCCAGAGTATATTACAATACAGTAGTTCACCTGGGGAAGTTCGTGTGAGATATTTTCAAAGACAAAAGGAGATCTTCCCAAGGACAGCAAGGACAGTGGAAGTTGCTCTGATGGTCGCGCCATCCGATGTTGCCAGCTGTGCCTCGGTGCTTGCCCGCCCTGCCGCGGAGCTGGCCGGGAGGCAGGACCGGGACTGCCGGCAGCGCTACCTCGCCACGAAACCCCCGCTGCCTTTGCCCGGAGAGGCAGAGTCACTGCAACCAGTCTACCAACTTCAAATGGGCAGAGACGGCGACATAACAGATCCCTTCACAGCTTACAAGGAACTAAATTAAAATTTAACCCCTCTGAAAGGACCGCTGCTGATGGGGGAGGAAAGCGAGCCGGAGATACGCAGAAAATGCGAAGTTTACAGCCCTAATGCCTCTGGTACCTGAAGGCACAGCGCCGGAGTGGGCAATTCCTTTTACTAATTACTTGACAACAAGCAGATCAAAAAGAAAATCTTGTAGGAAGGGCTTCAGGATCTGCAGGAGAGAATAACATTCCTGTGCTCCTTGCATACCCGAAAATCCTAACATAAATATTGTGGATGCTCTGCTCTCACCGGCATTAAACACTTCTGCCCAAGGCAACGCTGCGGTTTGGTTTTAAAGGTTCTTCTACATCTGGAAAATTGCCCAGCGGGGTGCTGTTATTTTTTAAATAGTAGATCTTTTAGGGTAACATTTAAGTATAGATGTTTCTTTGAATCAACGAGGAGGAGAAATCCCGCTTGTTGTCAAAAGTTAATTTTCAGCTATTAGAGAAGTTTGTAACTTCAAATATTTTTCTTTCCTCTATAAAAGTTATTGCCCTGCTTTCATGGTTACTAAAAAATTTATCCGTGAGATCGAAGGCTGGAATCCGGCATTCATTTGGCACTAACTCCTTTAGTAAATACTTGTCCCGACCGCGCAGCGCCCTTAGCCCGCTGGGTCTCGCCGCCAGCCCGGCAGTGTAATTCCTACCCGCCGAAGCGCTCATTAATGCCAAACCTGCGGCTGCGAGGCGCTTCTCAGATAGCAATAAAACCTTTACTGCGGCTCGCCTCGAAGCGTCTTTAGAGAGCGAGCTTGTAGGCGCCCGGTGCCTGAGCGCCGCTCTGCCTAATGCCTCCCTTCCTGATCGCATTACCGGCCGCTCCCCCGGTACTATTTATGGGCAATAAAAGCTCCCCAGGCCCCGGCCGGGCCGGGCTTTCCTCCGATCAGGACGCAGAGCAGGTGACCGAACTCCCGGTTTTTCTTTTTCCCCGCTTCCATGCCGAACAGAAAATTCCTCGACCTTCCTCCCCGTCATTTCTTCCCGAAGTCACGCGTGGAGCTTCAGAGCGGAAGCGGAGTGCCCGCGGTGGCCGGCAGCAAAGAGAGCGCGGGGCCGGGCAGAGCCGAGCAGAAGGAGGACGGGAGGCGGAGGGGCCGCCGGCGAGAGCGAGCAGCGCCGGGCTCTCCGCGTCCCCGCGCTGGTCCCCTGCCAGATCGG
>JAYDZK010000202.1:35856503-35989524 GCA_034509185.1 Euphonia xanthogaster | reverse complement strand
CCCCCGCCATATAAGGCGCTCCGGGAAAGCCCCGCAGGACTCGCCGGTGCCAAGCGCTGTCCCCGACGCTTCGTGTCACCCAACCCCGCCTCAGCTCCTTAAACACGGGGAAACCCTCCTTCTCCAGCCCTGGTGGGTTTGGTGTGCTTTCTGATGTTGGGGTTTTTTTGATGGTGGTTTTTCCCGCTCAGGGTATGTACCGAGGCCGAGCTCCGCCAGCCCCTCCCAGCCAGCGGGGGCTCCTCGGGCACCCCCGGAGCCGCGGGAGCCCCCGCACTGCCGAGGCCGGGGTCAGGCTCGGCCGGAGCGGCGGGGCGGCCGAGACGCGTCTGTCCGCTGGGTGTAGGAGTCAGGCTGGATGGAGTCCTCCCTTACACGGACACTTGATTTAAATCTGCCTCCGGGGAAATGTAAAAAAATAACTTCATGGGGGGGGGGGGGGGGGGCTCAAAACAACCCCCACTCCCAAAGCTGACAGGAGCTACAGACACCAAATACGTGTAGGGACGGGAGAAGGAGTAAAAGTAAATAAATCTCGGTTACCTAATTGAAAGGCAGAAGCGAGCCCTTTGTGTACACAGGGCTTCAGGGAGAGGAAAGCCAGAGCACGGGGAAAGCGGGGGGAGCTCAGGGGCTCCCCTTGGTCCTGCCCGAGGGAGATTTCCCTTCTCCCGGCTGTCTCCCCCATCCAAAGAGAGACAGACAGAAAGAGGAAAAAAAGTGTTGGGAGAAGCCCAGTAAGTGGGGCAAAAGGCTGAGCGGCGCGGAGAGCTGTCCCGCTGCGGGGAAGGAGTCAGACTTCGCCGTGCCTCTGGGGAGGAGCGGGAGCGGGACGCTCCTGCAGCGCCAGGGGCAGACGGGCAACAAAACTGGAAAAGCGCAAACAAACCTGGCGAAAAGATATAGCACTTTTGGCGTTTTTCTTTTTAAATGAGGCGTCTTGGCTTCTCTGCATAGAAGCCAAAGGATCAAACAGGGTTTCCAAAACCAGTTATATTTAATTATTTGTGGACAAAGCTGAAACTTTGTTAAGCCAACCAAATATGATATTTGACTGGAAAAATAAAATCTCAAGACTTTTTGGGCTCTTACCTACAACCACAAGTTTTCTCCCTGCGTTTATAATCAATGCCCAATAATTCCCCAAATGCAGAGGATAATGAATATGATCAAACCCTTTCCTTAGAACCGTGAATTTATTCACAGTGCACTTGTTTGAAGAATTTAGCTCTTTAACTTGAGGGAGTGCATAATACCAAAGGATGCTCTGGACACATGCTTTTGTGTAAACACATTCAAATCAATCTTACTCCTTCTGTTAATCCCTCATTCACCCCCAGTAATAACAACTGTGATTAGCAGCTCCAATTTTCTATCTCTTAGTGTTCTCCAGATAAAAATATATTGATGATCTGCAGTTTGCAGTTTTCAGTGTTACTACCACATGCAGAGCAACTCTCAAACATTTCTTTTCTCGAATGTGACCTTTCAGATACTCCTCTCCCTGGTTTCAAGGGGAGCCTTTCCCCACCAGTCCCAAACTTTTTTGCAAGAATTCAGCCTCTTCTCAAGTAAGCCTCTTCCTGGACAATGCTTCCAGTATCATTTCCACAAAAAACATCGGGCTGGTAACTCCAAAGACAGTACAACCTGTTCCATTAATCTGTTTCAGTAAAGAAAAAAAAGGCACTCTGTTAAAGGATCCTGAAACTGCATGTACACATATGCATTTTTCTAACAAATATCAGTGCTTTTCCTGATACCTCCCTTGTACATTGTGGATGCAGTTGGAAGTGTCTTTCACAACTGGTGTGGAATATTCTTGATGTGCAGGGGCATATCTGGGCTGAAAAAGGCCTGTTTAGTGCAATCAGTGCTATCTGGAGCCATGCCTACACTGCTAATCAGATGGTGCAACTGCAGAAAAGCAATGGCCTCTAGCATACTCTAGGCCATTACAACTGTGTCTGAAGAAATCCTTCAGAAAAAAAAACTATCACCTTCATCTACTGTCATAATTTCCTATCATCTTAATTTTCCAGCTACCAGAAATAGTATTTTGAAAATGCAGTTTTCATGTAGAAATATGAAGCTGATAAGACAATAACTTAAAAAGGTAATTCCATTGTAAAATCTCTCATGAGATCTGGAACTGAAAATATTTAAGGTGACTGTTTGAAGAATTTAAAAAATATTCTTACTCAATTTCTCACATTCCTGCTTTTAATTTTAAAGTGTGGATTTAATTTTTAGTTAATTTATAAGGTCTAGTTATGGAAATGTTATCAGACTATTTGATGCACAGACAGCTATAGCCTGCAAGAGATCCCATTGGTGACTTCCAGTCCTCCTCAGGGAGCACAGCAGCAGTTTTCCAGTAGTTAGCAACATTAATCAGTAGTCTACATCCCACAGTTTAAAGCAGTGAATAGGTAAGGTAAACACATATAAATCCTCATGCCTTAGAGAGAAATCCTGCATTAGTCTGTCATACAAAAGGGCAAGAAAAAGAAGGAGAAGAAGGTGAAGAGGGCCTTTTGAGGCTCTATTGTCAATATGGAAAGTTTCCACACTAGTCCTAGCACTAGGTGAAAGACTGGCTGAAGCACTGACTGCTGTGAGTCAGAATTAGCTCCTCGGGCAACTGAAAAGGGCAAGGTCAACAGAACATTCACAGCAGAAATTTTATGCCTAAGAAGTTGAGGGAGAAGTGGATACTTGTAGGTAATTGTCGTGTCAGTCTGGCTATCCAAAATCCTTATATTTTCCTCCTATTTTTCTGGGAGGTCAATCAGGTTTGCCTTAGGTCCCTGTCATGGCCCCAGGTGGTCCTTTGCTGCTCTGTGTGGTGCAATGACAACTCTGGACATGAGACACTGCAGGAGGTTTCCTGAAAAGTCAGGAGTGGGTTTTACTGCTGATTTCTCAAGGCAATCTGATCTGCTGCCTCACCTTCTAAGTTGGTATCATTGTGACCTCTTGCATCTGCGCTACTGAAATACACAGAGAAAGAGGGATCTGAGAATTATCATGAAAGCCGTTTTAATGGCTAGACACTCATTGTTCTCATCTCCCTGAAGTCAGAAAACCTCTTGATTTGATACAGCACTTACTACCTAGATACTGGAGGGCTGATTCCTAAAATGGCTACATAGGAATTTGCAAAATAAAAAGGCACGGCCCTGCCCTCCAAGTTTACACTGGCCAGAGAGCTGTGTTTTATCATCTAACTTCATCCCTGCTCTGGACAATTGCTTTCTGCTCTGAGGGGCAGGCACTGGCATTTCTTAGCCAAACTGAGTCCCCAGCTCATTGCCTGATGTTATCTTGCTGACAAACCAGGGGCAGCTACTTCGTCTTGCAGCATGCAAACTGGGAAAAGCAGAGCAAAAGTGAGGCTGTGTGTGCCAGAGAAGGACTGAGGTGCTCTGTGAGTGTGGAGCTGTGTGAAACCTTGGGCAGCACCAGCAGCAGCTGGACAAGCAATTGTGGCCCTACTTTTGGAAAGAAAAGGCAGAGTGTCAGATGGCAGTCAACCAGAAGAACTGTGATCTAAACACAAATCATAAACAAAACAACAAAACAAAACCAAGCCATATATAGGCAAGAAGCCTTTTGGAGTAACACAGTTTTCATTAAGAGGTATTAAAAAAAAAGAAGTTGCCTGTGGCGTCTCTTGCTTTTCCAAAGGGCACATTTTACCAGATACCTGCAACAAAAATACCATAAAACATTACCTACCTTATTCAGAAAGCCACTAAGGGGGGAAAAAAAGCTTTCTTCAAGGGGAGTTTGATGTGCTGTTTAGCCTGCTCTGTCATTTTTCTTGTCTCTCTTCATAATCTCTATGCAACCCAGAAACAGCCAGTAAAAAAGAGAGACCCTCTGCTTGTTTAATTACTTCCTGAAAATTTGACAACTACTACTTCGGTCTCATTGGATAATCTACTTTTAAATTACCTAGTCTTTCAAAGACAGCATAATTTGAGTACATTTACTTCCCTAGCTATACATCATGCCTATCAAAATTAAATGCTTCCAACATACCAATGCAGTGTTTTAACATTTCACTTCTGTAATACATTTAACAGTAAATTTAACTTTTTAACAGATTTTCATACCTTTAACAGTAAAGCACAACTAGAAGTGGATTTCTTTTTTCTGATGACAAAGTAAAATTATGTAAAACATTATAGCAGTTTATAAAATGCAAAACTTGGTGTCAAATTTTATGGTAATTAAAAGTTTTTTCTTTATTCCTTCTTAAGGCAAAACCTATTTTATTAGTACAACTAATTTCTGAACAAAATATGAACTCAGGCAAAACTCACTGAGATTACATTTTTTCTCTACGTATAATCAAAATTATAAATGCTGTCTCAAAAGAATTCATATGATTTTCCTCTGAATTTTTTTAAGACTAAACTGTTCAACGTTCTCCTTTAGCAGGCTATTCAGCTGCCATTTTAACTGGTGAATATGCAGTTTTGTAGAAATTTCTGGTTTTCTGTGATCTGTACGATTATTTCTACCTCTTTATCAGAAAACCAAAAATGACCTTAACAACACGTATTGATTATCACCAAAACATGTGATGAGCACGTATTGGGGGTGCAGGCTCTGCAGGCTGGGTGTGTTTTCCAAAGCTGAAAGCCTGCCCCACGCAGCCCTAGGAGTCCTCCTGTAGGGAAACGGGAAGTGAAAAGCAGTCACAAAACCAGACCTCTCCCCCAGATATTAGCATTGCTTTTGAGCATTCCTCTCTCAGGAAACTCTGAGTTTGAGGTTGCTTTTTTCTTTTCTTTTGTTTGTCTGTAGTGACACGTGTCAATAAGCCCTATTTTTAAAAGAGAGCAGTTTTAAGTGCAGGAGTGCATGCAGATCTCGTGGTGGATCCTCTTGGTATAGGCACCACATGTGTGTGTATGCATGCAAGCCAGAAGACTGTCTACAGCACATGTGCAGGTCAATCCAACATGAGCAAAACCAAAAGCAAAGGAGGTAAAGAAACAGCACGTAAAAAAAAGGAAAAAGAAAGAACCCCCCCCTTGCTTCTAAATCATCACAAAGACTGCAATATCCTGTTATCTGTTGTAGTAAATTCATATACAAAAATAAAGAAACAAATGTTGCCCTTCTGTGAAGGGAGATAATAAAAAATTGATTCTTCAAAAAGGAAAAAAAAAATCTGAACAGAGGAGAGAAGAAATACGCTGTTTTAAACTATACTCAAGAACAGCACAGACTGAGTGACATAACATTTAAGCGGGCCAAACCTCTTGATATTGTCTGCTGAAGTTGTCTTACGGAGTAAACACTACAGACATGAGAGGAAAGACAAGTAAAAGCCACTGTATATCTGGTTGCCACTAACCTGCTTCTAAACCACGCCACTGACCCAGTGGAGATAAGATTTCTATGGTGATCCTAATTTATTTTTTCCTACTACAGAGCTAAAAGGGATTAAAACCCACCAAATTAATATGCTTTTTTGTGGAGTCCATAACAAATGCATTTTAGCTTAAAGAAAGATTAATGCTCACCAAGGATTAGTCTTGATTTAAAATATCTATCCTGAATGCCTCCTTAATTCTGTTGTTATGGTTACGTAATTGTAATTAGACAGATATAAGAAAGGCAAAAATGTCAAGTCATAACATTAAATGATGATAAAACAGCAACACCACTTCAGACACCACTATTTATTAGTTTACTGTCAAGGAATTAAAATCAGCTACCTACCTGTTTCTAATTTTGTTGATCTACCAGCTCAAGTTCTCTCCTCTCTCATACCCTAAACACATTTACATGTTCAGGAAATATTAAAAAATTATAAACCTTATAAAACCTCATTAAACTTTCACTGAAATACCATATAAAATAAGAAATAGTATGCACAAATACTTTCTCTATTCCAGGATCACAGCAAAATGTGCAAAGTGATACACAAGAAAATTTTTAGGCACTATTTTCAGAACTCACAGGAATAATCTTTGGAAAGAGGAATATTTGGAAAGAATGACAGCAATCAACCATGAATAGATTAAGAAATTTTAAAAGTTAAGGCTGCTGAACAAAATCATTAGAGATATATGCCTGTGGCTGAACTCTCAGGATCTTATTTAGCCCCCAATTGAAGCCTGGCCAACAGCTCCCAGTAATGTCGGTGGAAGGTGTTCTGCACATTTAAAAACGGCAATGCTTATTGAATTGCCTAGCTAAGGTGTTTGGCCAGGCAGAGGGCACATTGAAGGCGGGGAGTAGCCCCCCAAATCCTAACATTTGCACTTTACACTTTAGGTGTAGTTGGTCTTTACACTTTAGGTGTAGTTGGTCTGTTCCCGTGCATAGTTGATGCTATTTTTCTGTGGGTAGCACAGTAACATTTTTTACTCTGATATGTTGTTCAATGGCACACACAGATTGGTTCTGCTTCCAAACATTTTATTATTGTTGTTTTATCTTAAAGTCTTGATCAACCTAAGTTGATACATTAAAAACCACAAACAAAACCAGGATCGTTTATGTGAATGTAGGGGCTTTTGATTGTAGCTAGTTGATTTTGCATAACCACTGTCAAACTTAGAAAATAAACTTCAAATTTCTGTGAAAATAAAAATTATGCTTTTTATTTATTTAGAAAAGTATTTTACTTACTATTGCAAGTTTGCATATTATTGAAGGTCAGAACAGTCACAATAGAATTAAATCACTCTTTTGAATGAAGACATACTCATCCAATGATTTATAAAAACGGATTAGATCTTAAAAATCAATCATTATAAGTGAAAGAATTCCAGGCAACATCCCACCTGGAATTAATATCTAATTAAGTCCTACAATCTTTAAAGGAAAAAATAAAACTTCTTAGTGACTTATGCACTGTACTTGGCATTTTCAACTTATATAGAAGCTCTTATATGGTAACTGTCACTCAATATCTATACTTTGCTTCAGTATCAGCTTTCAAATTCATGTTACACTGGATATTCCTTTCAAATAATAACTAGCCATTCCTAAACTTCTGGTCCATCCTAAAAAGCTTGTACTAAAATTGATTTTCCTGTAGAAGTTTGATCCAGAAATTCTTATAAATACCTGAAAAGATAAGTTGTTCTGATAGTGGTTTACAGTATAAAGAAATAAAAGTATAAGAAGTGGACATTTCCTTTCTTGTTTTTTGTATGATATTGATATTTTTCTTGAAGTATGAGAATGCTATTTGCTATCCTCTCCTTAAACCACATTTCTCTAATGGGGCATTGCAGGGCTGCTGCACAACGGCCACATTCCCAACATAAAAACAATTTTCTCCATTTGAAATCTGTCCTTGTTTTGTGCACACTCTTCAGGGCAAGACCCTGGTGTGAAGCCTCACTTTAGTGAAATACATTTCCCAATTATCATGACATAGTCAACATTTTGTAAAGAAAGTACATTTGTAAGAGATATAAAGTCCCTCTAGAGGTAGAGTGCCATGAAAGTAGAAACAACTCAGTTACTTTAGTCAGACAAGCATTTCTTTATCCTTAGAAAAATAAAATAACTTTATAAGTAAATGTAATAAGCTCTATCCAAGATGGAGTGATTCTTTGACAATCTGCAATAAAAAAGCCCATTGGGCAAGGTTCCTCTTCCCCTTAAGGAATTTCTTTTTACTTATTTATTTTTGACTTTGAAAAAGGGTAAGAATTATTTTTTTAAACAACTGGCTGCAGATTAAAATTAGCACTGTACATTTCAATTATTATCAATTCATTGGGGAGCCAAAAAAATTGGTATCTTTTTAATTAAAATATTTTTATCAGATAACCTAAGCCTCTAAGGCCATATATTTGATTTTAATTAAAAAAAAATTTCTGCTTGTGATCATTGTTCAGAATTAATATACCAAATAAAATATGGGAAGAAAGGAGGTAAAGGGAGGTTATATAGTGTTACCTGATAAAAGGAGACAGTAATATTTAAAATGAGGTAAGTGTTACACCGATTTATGATGTATTTTATCTTCTAGAGAAACCCTAGTTTATCGTAGTGTCGTTCAGTTCGAAACGTCAGCTGTATATCTTTCTGCTTTTGAATGTAACTCTAGGTTGAAAGGAAAAGGTTCGCAGTGATGTGATGTATAAGCAGATCAAAAGCTTGGCATTTTTTCTGGGATAATTCACTTTGATATTGAAACATTTTTGTTGTCATAAATACATAAATATTATAAATATCTTATAAATACCTTGAAAGAATATTAATTAATAACACTTAACATGTGTCTCATCTTCATGGTGCTGCACAAACACCTATTAATCAGAAAGGATGAAAATGTTCCTTTTGTTTTAGTTCCCACTCGAATTATCCTGTAAACATCCTCGTCCCTAACCCAGTAAGCACCAGAATTTGTATTTTTTTCTTTGTTTCAAAACCAAAAGAAAATATCTTCATTCATACTCTGCTTTCCTGTGTATCCATAACATATCTATATCAGGAGCCTTGCCAGTCCCCCAAAAAAAGAAAAAAAATCTAGCTTGTAAGATAACAGGGCCAAGTAATTCAGCCTCTAAATCCCACACTTAATCTAATCACTGAAAAGCAAGGTAGCAGCCCAGCACCAGGCTAAGCTGGGTGTCACAGCTGGGGAACACAGAACACAGTGGGGAAAGCAGAGGTGGCGCTTGGCATCAGCTCCACACTGTGCACAAGATGAAAATGCTTTGGCTCTTAAGGGCACTGGTGAATGTTGCATTAATAAATTTTTTAAACTAAATTTATATGCTAACCAGGATTCAAGAATTGCTGTGACTGAAGGAGGAAATATTTCACCAACCTGCAAATAAGCAGGATTTAGCTTTTTTCAAGGTAGCAGTTCCTGCCTTCCTTTGGCTTCCAAACACCAAAGAAGCAATGAGATGTCACTTCTTGGTAAATGCTCACTAAACATGCTGCTGGTTCTCGTCTCCTAGGATTATACCAGTTGATCATTTACCATTCAAAATCACAAAAAGCCTGGATTTCTGGTCCTATTGCTTGAAGGCATTTATCCATCCCATTTCTCTGTGCATAGCCACATATCCAATGAAGACTACATTTCAATTTTTTTCATAGATTTAGTTGTATACACACACTTTGAAGAAATTAACTGAAGGAAAAAAGATGGTCTTCACTTGTACTGTCAGAGAGTTACTTTGCTTTTTGTAAGCTAAGCCAGTCCCCCTGAGGACCATTGTTTATTTCCATTTACAGAAATTTGTAGGAGTATGTATAGTGTAGTATAAGGATTATAGCAGCCTGACACAATTGTCAGCACAATTTATTAAAAAGTGCCAGCCTGAAGTCTCATGATCTTCCACTTTTCATCTTTAGAAGACAACTTTTGGTCTTGTTTGGAGTATATTTATTCATTATACTGTTAATTTTTTAGCTCTCATAGCTTGTTCCCAGAGTAAATGAGATAATGGCTATTTTAATCTATAAGCCATTAACATATTTGCCTCATGAGACTCCTGGGTCTGGGCTGTGCATTTTAGTGTTAACATCTCGGATGTAACTACAAGAAAATAAATCATTGTTAAACCAGAAGGATTTGGTTTATTTTCACTCTTAAAAAAACAAAACCAAAACCAACCAAACAGAAAAGTCAAACACACAAAAAGAATCCACAGAAACACCACCACCAACAAAAAAATTTCCACCACAGATTTTTTCAACTAAGGAAAAGAAGAAACTTGCATAAATCTGCCAGGGACTCAGCTCACAATTTAAGCTCATCCTGGTGGATAAGGAATTAATAAATAACTGTTGAGCACTCATATACATTCTGGGGATTTAAATTAACAGAATTGTGACAGTGGGGTTTTATTTATGCATATGCAATCCTTTAGCTTCTCATTACATCAACTTGTTGGATCCATTGGGCCCATTCCAAACCAGCCAAATGCAAAAGGAGGGTCTCCTAGTCAGACTAGGGTGTTTTGGGGTTGGCCTGTTGAAGAAAACAGATCTTGAAGACATTTTCAGACTTTCTCTTGGACAGGCTCAGATACCTTAGGAGTTTGAAACAAATTTATAGACGCCACTTAAGACTTGAATTTTTTTCTGTTATTCTTCTGCTGAATGGCTGTCAGGTTATTATCTGAATCATTTATGCTTACACCCAGGCAGATGCACGTGCATGGATACACACAAACATGAAGAGTGTGAAGACTTACGCAGAAAATTAAGCATTTGCTTCTCTGATTCCATGTCATCATTCTGAAAAGGAAAAAAAAATCTACTTTCTTTCAAAGCTTCCCAGGACAAAAAAGATCCTTGAAAGATCCAAATCAGAGCAGTGATTCAAGTTCATTACTGATCTGACAATGTAACAGAAGGCATGCCTTGAGTCTGCCTTCAGTGGGTCCATGTTAGAGAAGCATCTCTTTGTCTTCTGTTCACTGAGTTTCTATCAAGCCAAAAATATATATAGAAATTGTCAATACTCAATGTTTCACCAGCAACAATTTACAGTTTATCAAAAATGTCTTAAAACAATTAAACAAGAAAATATGTGTTTGTACAGGAGCCAAATTACTGTATCTTTCTTTTCTTCTTTCAGAAAAACCATTATGCTTTTCTGAAACACTGCTGCCCTGGCGAAAAAAGAGAACAAATACCTTAACAGGATCTCACTTTTCCCATGTTCACTGCTTTAGCAAACTGACCCTGGAATTTCGGCAGCTGAGGCGTACGGAAAGGAGGTTTGCAGACAAACCCCTCTTTTGCCAACAGGAGTTGGGTGGAAGACAAATTTGCAGGCCAAATTGGTCCTTCATAACTGACTGGGGTGTACAAATTATAAGGGACTCCAACAAGCACATCAAAAGACACCATGAATCACCAGGGACAAGGATAATTTACCCCTGCGCAAATCTGAAAGGAGAGTTTTGACGGACTTTTACATTTTACCATAACACACTCTTTCCCTTGTGTTTTTTACCATTCATTTATTCACAGCATCCTCCAAACCAAAAAAACTCACAAGCCTCAGACATTCAGCACTACAGTAGCTGTCGTCAGCCCCAACACTTTATCACCTGGGCTTTACAGAAGGTGAACCTGGAGCACAGGGTTTGCCATTTACCACAGTCAAAGGAGCAAGTAAGAGACCTAAAAATAAAGCTTCCTCTCAAGTCTCCTGTAACCAGCTGCCAGGGCTCTAGGTGCAGATCTATATTTTTCCAGTCACAGAGTGTGCCCTTAGAATCAGAGGGCAGCAAAGAGCCTTTCTCATTTAAATCCATTGCAATACCAAGAAAGAGAATCTTTGACTTGTTTGCTATGCTTCCCTTGACATAGTGCCTCCAGGGCAATGTTCAAAATGACCTTACAAAACAGTTTACATTCATAATCCATCACTGCAGAGGGAAATCAAAACAACAGACTCTTTCCCGCTTCATTATGAAGGGCTGCTCTTGTTCTATGTTGTGTCCTTGGGAAAGAACCAGTTGGATTAGAACTATGAAAAAGACAGAACACCCCCATTCCCAAAAAATAACCCTTGTACAATGCGCATTTGCAAATTAACCACACCTTGGCAATGTGCATTTACAAAGTAGCTGCAAAAATCAAGTGGCTGAAAAATTAATAAAGAACTTTTCTTCAAAACTTAAAGGCCCTTTAATGCTAATTGGGTGACAAATCTTTCTGAAATACCTCAAGTATCACTTTTAGAAGATTCTAAATACTAATGTATGCACACATTATGCTGTTTTTGTATGCAAAATTTACTCTTTTTTTTTATACATTTTGTATGCAAAATTTACATTTTATACAGATTTATTTTCCCTTCCAAGTTCTTTCTTCACCTCTCAATATAATATTTCAGAATCTTGCAAAACAATGTTGTTACTTACCAGAACAGAAGAAATCTCACCATCTCTTAACTTGAGGCTGACAATGAAAGCCCCCTTCATTTTACTTGTCAATCCAATTAAAAAAAAAAAAACACATTCTTACCTCAAAAAGTGAGTGAATAAACAAACATGACACAGCAGGTTTAGAGATAAGAACTCAATGAGTTGATAAAAACCTTGAATTCTGCAGTATTTTTACTATCACCAGATCTAAAACAATTTTGCTAAACAGCTCCCCTTCTTTGGTAAGGGAAACAAGGATGGAAGCTGTACAATAACCTTCAGTGCTTCTTGATAAATAGCAAAATAGCTCAGTGGAAATGTTCGACTTCTCTATGATTAAAAAAACAAACCTTTAATGTAGTTTTTGTTTACTGTGTCATAAGTGCAGCGTTGGAAGTTGTTGCCAAAGAATCATTGGAACAGGCATCACTAAGGCAGTGTCAGCCAGCCAGCTCTTTGAAAATGATTCAGTTCCCCTAGTCTTATGACTAAAATAATATGCAGTGGCTCCAGCCCGAAGCCTGGTTAATACATCTGTCCAGAACACATAATTACTTGGTCATAACATTCCCCCGGCCACCAGCCAACAAACCAATCAGCATTTCTTCTTAACTCACTAGAATTTTTGCTGTGTCAAACTGTTTGATCTCTAGGTAGTAAAAATGCAAAAAATGGAAGGACACTGCACTGGAAGGTTTTAATTTAAAATAGTTTCTCATGGAAATTAAATCTGAAGAGAAACATGTTTTTGTTGACATTGCTAGAGTTGAGATTTTTTTACTCTGCTTCAGGAATGATATTGACATATTTATCTTGCAGCTTTTTTCTTATCTCTTCACCAGCTAAGATTCTGAATTGTAATCTCCCTATCATTAATTACTTTCACAAAAACCCTCATGTTTATGAGAAAGTTAAATGATACCAGCAAATTTAACAGGCCACTATGTGTGCAACTATCAAGTTATCAACTATACTTGGTTGTCTATACTGTGCATGGAAATGAAACTGAAAGAGGTGAAAAAGTCTGGCTTTACACGGATATTACTATCCACAATTCTCTAAACTATATTTGTAAGTGCATATGTTTAACTTTCTAAAGCTTGATTTTGTAAGCCCTGATTATTTTGTAAACTTTGTACCTATAAAAGCTTTATATTTACTTCACAGGGACACAGGATCAGGAGAACAGTAGTGTTATACTTGCTTCCTATATCATGTGTCAAAAGCACACTCAGGAAAGCTCTCCATGCACATTTCAGAGTAATTCAATCTTTTCTCTAAGCAGATATGGTCTTTCTAAAATAACAAAATAAATTGCTTAACTTCCTACTGTGAATAATTTAGGCATCACACTCAAACATGCAACCTTAAAGAAACTGCAGAATTTCCAAGCTGATACTGTATTTATTGGCTTAAGTGCTGTAGTTTCACACAGCACTTTTTCAATCAGTGTCTCTAGACAAAGAAACATCTTCACCTCATGAGCAATACCGAGACTTAAAGGCAGTACAAGAATACAAATAAAGAACTTAAAAAATTTCTGTTATAGGTTTTCTCTCCCTGGGTCACAGAAGAAGCACTGGGAGAATCCCTCTTTCAAAAGGAGCTAGGGTGTGGTTGGAGTTGATTTTCAGAGAAACTCAGTTGCTTTCCTGTCACAGGCTTTGCTGTTTATTTCCTATTAGTATCAAATCTCAGATTCAGCACCTTGTCTGTGCAAGAGTGGAATCTAAAACACCCAAACAGCATATCCTGAATTCTTGACATAGTACAATACAGGGATAGTTAAATATTTCAAGGGTCTATGAATATTTTTCTGAGAGTGTTTATAAGAGTATCGTGCATTTCAACATTAATATTGTATGCATTTAGATGAAGAGAATCTGTGACAGAACTGAAAAATGTTTAATTATAACCAAAGGATGCCAAGGAATGACGGGGTTCTTACCATGTGTATCAGCTTCTACTTGAAATCACCCTTACTTTCCTGAGTCTAAACTTTCAAACTATTATGGATAAGAGCAAAGGAAACTCTTCCCAACATTTTGAGCAAAATGGGAAAATCTTTTATAACTTTCATGCTCCAGAGGATACTTAGAAAATATAAAGGCTGGTGTCTTAATTTTAGAAATGCCACAGTGATACTGCCTAAATTCATGTGATCTACCCACATCAGTTGCCTTTTCATGCAAGTGCACTTTTATCCATCCTTAATTCTATGATCCTGCATTAGATTTTCAAGAGGATTCCTGTGTTACTTGATGAAATCATGATACTGCATTTTTAATGTCTTCTGCATTTATTGTATTTTTAACCATTACACAGAGGCATGTTATCCAGCCTTGCTTTAAATACAAAGCTATGAACTTCGTGTATATATACCCACTTCCACCTTCCTCCCTCACACCCAGCTTAACAGAGTACTTTGCAGATTTATTTTCATGTTACCTTCCTATTAAGTAACAAGAAATGACTGGATTTTTTATCCTCATAGAGAAACAAAAAATTTATCAGGAGAAGTCACAAATTTGTAAGAAAATCTTTGCACACATAGTAGTGTGAAAAGTTTGACTACATACAGAGGTTCTCGATGTCAGCACTGAACAGTTTCAGCAGTAGTATTAAAGGCTCAATACCCCTGGAAAACTGGCCACAGATCTTTCATATTAGTTAAAATAAGAAATTATGAAAATAAAGTAAATATCTGAATGTCAATACTAGCATTTGTATGCTTTGCTGTTTCTCTCATCTACAGAAGTGAAAACACCCAAAAATTCTTGTGTGTCCCCTAAATATGTCTTGGGCACTTTTACACAGAAAATGTCTAGATACATTTTTTTTTTCCTGAAATGCTTGTTGCTCCTCACAGCATCATAAAATTTCAAAAAATCCCACCTTGCCAAAACACCAACCAAAGGTGCACAGGCACAGAGGTATCCATTACTCTCTCAGTAGCAATGAGGGGAGGCACCTGGAATACAAATTCCCCTCTGGAGATGCCTTTCTCTCAGTTGCACAGTTCAAAGATAACATAAGTGAGGTAAGGTGAAGGTAACATTGTCTCAGCTCAGGTTACTTCAAATGAAAGAGTTAATTTCCATCCTTATGGGGTGGTGGGGTGCATGCAGACCGACATCTCACAGCATGCTTTGCTGAAGCACCGTAACCACAGCAATGTCCCATCTCTCTCTTTCCTCTGCTGCCACTCTTTGCAAAGGCAATATTTATCCTTCTACTCAGAAATGAAAATGAAAGCTGGTGTGTGACAAAATGTACAGTATGATGCAAAGCATTTCATGTCATAGCAAAAACAGCTTCAAGCCAGCATGCCAATGATGATATCATCCATAGACAACAGTTAATTTGGAAAGTGGAAGGGAGAAGCCAATATCTCTAGTGTGATGTGATTTTGTACTGAAAAGCCCTCACATAAATGCACACGTGCACAGGAATGGAATTGAAAGCACTTAGTTTGGGGACGGAACACTAGAAAATGTACAGTTGGGAACCACTTTCCATTGGTTGGTAGATGAGATAGTTGTCTTTATTCTTTGTTATTGAACATCTAATAATATTTCCTGATTTTTGCAGCCCTTAGCAGGAAGCTTGATACTAATAGTGCTTTTTATCCTCCTGGGATATGCATCTTTTCCAAAACATTTATCATAGTTTGCTCTGCTTAAAAAGAAAAACCCTACATTACAATTGAATACACCTTTGACTGAATCCAGGCTACAATGTAATAAGTAACTATGTATTCTGGATGAACTCTAAAGGGCTTCTTACAGTTATGCATTCATCCCTTCATCAAGACAATCCACTGTACTTCAGGCAGTATACATACATTGCAGTCTGTGTATATAGATGCTGTATATATTACTGCTTCCTTAAAATAACAAGCAGAGTCATGAGAAAATATAAAGAATAAAGATGAAAGATATAACTGCTTAGTTTAGAAATTAAACATAAATTAAGGTGGAAGAAATTCTCATTATTTACTTAGGGCCTGATCCAAAGCTCTTTAAAGTCAGTGGAAGGAACATCAACTGAAAGAGGATTTAAAATGTGGCACTACAGTCGAATGCTTTGAAAAAATCTCTGGGAAAGCAGCACCACAAAAAAAGCCTACTTAGAAGTGGGGAGGGAAAGGGCTTCCTGGATTATCTTACACCATTTTTACTTGGAGGACAGTCTTGATCTCAGCTTACAAGGACATGCATTGCTTTATTCCATCTGTGCAAGAATGAAGCATGCTAAAACCTTGTGGCACTGGATCAAGTGTAAGAAAGGGCTAGAGCAGGAAATAAAATACCTTGGGTAATAGTCACGTGAGCACTGCAACTAGAGGAGGACACCTCAAAGTCTGTGACCTCTAGTGAGGTAGAAGCACAGCCTCAGCCCATTCTGCAGCTCAGGGCAGCAATCCATGCACCAGAGGTTTGGGAGCACCACTGGCACACTGCATGTGTCAGGAGGCCCATGCTGCTGGAACCGGTGGAGATCAAAGAAATTAGCAACCAAAGAAAACTCACTGCTTCTCAGGATTTCCAGCATCCCCTCCATTACTATCTAACATTTCCACTGATACTAAACAGTGCATCCAAAGTGCAGGATGAGACTTTTGAGTTTTGTTTTTCCTCCCAATGCAATTTGGTTTTCTGGCTTTTGCTTTTCTGTCTTTTTGCTACGATGTTTGTCCTTTGAGAATTTTAACTAACTCTCTCCGCTAACAAGTCCATGCATTATTCTGACTGCATATTAAGTTATCATTAAATTTAGCACACTACATGACTGACATTCAGATATTATTTTTTGAGCACAGACAGCATGGAGCACCCACACAGAACACCCCTATAGACATTTTAGTATGTTGAAAAGCATAGAGCATTCCATTTAAATTCCAAGACAGAGAAAATCTGTGTCGAATGTGTGTAACACACTTGAAACACACATACATCTCCAAGAATGTGCAAAACTATAGGATGGGGATAGGTTTTCACATACTTTTTCCTATTCCACATCTACAAAAGTGTGAAAGTCAGTGCTGAATAGTCCTTAAAAAATTCCCTATAAGCCTTCTTCTCATTCACTATTATATTATTTGCTTCATGACTCTTGCAGTCCATCGCAATCAAACTAACATAACTCACACTTCAGTGAGACCTTATATAGTATGTATCCTTGGTCCTACAATTCCATCAACAGAAAGTATGATAAAAATAGTAGTAGAGAGACCATTGATTGAAAAAGTCTGGTTCTGGATAATTGTCAGAGAATCACAGAATTAAATAATTAATAAAATCTACTTTATTTTGTAAAATTACGATACTAAACTTTTCCTGCTCTGTTTTGGTTGTAAGTCATCCAAGGAAAGAATAAAGAAGGAATTTAGTGTTTACTAGTAAAATCACTGGAAACAGAAACCTGAGCCAACTGAAGTTTAACAGTAAAGAAATTTACTCGCCACCACATTGCTACTGTTTAATTGTTTATTACTTTGAAAATGTACTCCCAATAGTAACATTAAAATCTGGTTCTAGGCCAACCCAGGCACATAAGGTAGAGCTGGAAAAGATCCAGTTAATTTGCAGCATCACATTTTGCAGTGTCAAAGCAGCAAAAATTTCCTTTAGATTCAAGGACCTCATAATACCTTATTTAAATTAAATGCTGAAAATATAAACAGACTTAGATAATTTTTTCTCTTTTCTTTTTTGGTTAGACTCATGACAGTGGAAACAGCTTCCAATATATGGATAAAACTAAACAGACACAGTGATATTATTCTGGGAAAACAAGCTCTTACCTTCAAGATCCTGTGCCCACCCTGCTGAGTCAGTTGAGAAGTTCAGCTGATTAAATTTCAGCAACCAAATTTAAAGAAAAACTTCCAAAAAAATGTCATCAATGCAAAACAGGTGTGGGGAAACCAACATTCACATAAAGAGCAATTTTCACAGGAAATGTAGGCTGTTTGACTGCCAATTCTATTTATGGCATCTGCAGGTTTCTCCCTGTTCCATTCATACTAGAAGTACCAAGATTAGTGTTTGGTGGCCCAAATCAACTCCATGCCTTTTTGGAATGTTGTGAAACAGTCTCCTAGGAGACAGCTGTGACATTTCCCTCAGCTCTTGATATCATAATTCTAGTTACAAACAGAGACAATGTTCCTTGGCTCTGGTAACAATTTCTTCCCCAAAATGTTGGTATTAGCACCTCCATCATTTTCACTACACTGCATCAGAGCATGGTGGCTTGTACACCGTGTGAAGAAAGCAAGACATTCTTTGAACATCCATTTTGCTCCCAAGTTAAAAAATGTGTTAAGGAGTTCTTTGTGTAATGTCATGTTCTGCGGTGTATTTCATTCAACATATGGGCTGGCAGACATTCCTCAATACTTTTCATCAAGCTATGGCTTCAGTTATTTTCAAAGAGCTTCTCTATTCAGCTTCTAAACCTTCCTATCCGCCCTAGGAAAAAAAATCCCAACACAATACCGAAATAAACCCACAACCACTCTGCAGGATAATTGCTCTCCTTCCTGAGCCATTGTCACACAGCTGAGAGGTTGGCCAGTGCACTCCTGGGAGGGGGCAGTGCCATCCCTCAGAGGTGAGTCTGCATGGAAAGTTGGGCCAGAAGAGCTCACCCAGACTCCCAGAGCACTGCACACAGAGGAGCACGAGCAGTGCTGCCCCCAGCCATGCTCTGCCCCACAGCAATGGTCACCACTTCCATCTCCCCAGCACCATCAGTGTCTGAGGTGAGCAAAGGCTCCTGCCTGGTCTCTGTGTCCCTTACCATGGTATTATACAGCCTTATCCTGAGCTGTGAGACTGTTTCTATCCTATGGCTTAAATTGGATTCTGCACTCCTCTTCTCTGCTTGTTAGCCTGTGTCCTAGCGTGCAGTCTGTGAGGAGAAAGAAACTGCATTTCTGTGGAGGGATAGCACTTTTTCCTAATAATTGCTAAACTACAGGACAATGTTATATTTATTTTTAGGCCATATTATATTTTGTGAAAGAATTTGACATTTTTCTTAACGGCATTACTAGACACATGGCTGTATATGAATGGAATGTAAATACATGCAATTATTTTACCTATTTTTTTAAACTATAATTTTCTGAATGATCTCAAACTGCTTTCCAAACTGATCTATGAATAACATGGCTTACCCGCTAAAACCACAGAAGAAATTCCTGTGCCACAGAATGGACTAGCACAGCTTTCTTTTCCTGGTAAAGTGTGTTTGTTCTGTACTATCAACAAAATATTTTATTTCACAATACTGCACTCTTAAGAATACATTAGCAAAGACACAATCTCTGTCTTCCAGCCAAAAAGCCCTTCAAGCCATTTAGGAGGTATTATTGTATTTTTCCTTCGTTAATACAGGATTTAGGGACAGTGTAATTCAAAAGGTATCAAGCAGGAACAAATGTGTCTGTCTTCAAGTCCCAGGAAAGCATGATGGCATTAAGACAAATTTAACATTTTAAAATGCTCTGTAAAATCAACTCCTATAAAAATGTACTTAGAATTAAAAGTATGAAGAAACCATTCAGAACAGAACACAAAAAAGGACTGACAGAAGAAGTCTACACAGCATCTGCTGACTTTAAAGAAAACCAAGCTGAAGATTCAGGAATAAAGAAGGGCAAATAAATCACGGTATATGGTGGAATAACACACATTGCAATACTTGCTGGCTGCTGGGTGTTGCTGCTTTAAAGAAAAAAATATTTAATTTTTATTTGACTGGATAAAGCAACTATCTTTGCAGAGATGCACCCTCATTTTTATTCATGTTTCAAACACACAGTTCAAAAATGACAGTCATACTGCTCGTGCACAGAGTTTGGTAAAACTGCCCAAGAATGTGACACAGACTGATTAAGAAACATATCCCACAGCTGCCTTTGGCTGTCCCAAATGGCTTCTGTCCTGCTGCAAATGTTCAAATCTGTGCTAGAGGGGGCAAAGGAATCACCCAGTGCTGATGTGGAGTCTTAAAATTCTAATTTTCTTTCCTACCTTGCATGGGCATAGAGGTCAGAGGCTGAATTGGCCTGCAATATAGGGTTTTAGGGCTTTTTTTAGCACACCATCAAATAATTCAGAGTTAAAAAAAAGAACAGTACAATTTCAGCTGCTCTTATAATAATCTCATCTCCTGGTTGACAGGTACTGAAAAAATTCCCAAAAATTCAGATTCCATACTGCTTCTGTGTCATGCAGAATGCTCCATATCAGAATACAGTCCTGTAAAGAGCAAAGATTAAAAATAGCAACTTTCTTTGGATTCAGTGTGGAAAGCCACCACACTTTATACATGCCAAAAAAGCAAAATGTTGAAACAGAGTGCCTACCTACAAGCATGTGATGTTACAGGTCTGCTGACATGCTGAAAGGCCAGTGCATGCTTGTGCACTTACTTGTCTCAAACTTTGGGTTTGCTACTCACATGATAACTGCCACAAAAGAGACTTCAAAATTGTGATGAACTTTATTTTTATTTAGATATGATCCCCATATTTTCCTGTTGTTCTTATTTAGAAGATACACCTCTGTTGCTTCTGCGCGCGTAGCATAAATCAAAGATGCCAAATGGAGGCTGAAATGACACAGCTGAGTGCTGAAAAATGCATGAAAAATGCATCCTAATACTTAGTCCTGCAAGATTTTGTTCCATCCAGTTTCATCCACAAAGCAACGTATGTCATGAGTTTAGGAAGTGATTGAAGTTACCTGTGAGCTCAGGGCAATTGTGGTCTAAGGGGAAACAGAATTTTTTGACACCACATCCCTTGTATAGAAGTCACAGTTATCATCTGCCTTCCCCTTGAGATGCACTGTGCCTTTGAAAACAGAGGAAAGCACATTTATTATTGTTGCTGTAAATAACCTCAGCCATTCTCTTTGCTGTTCCTTAGCAATGAATCCTATTTTGATACTAAATTTAAGCAAACTCTTTAAGGGAAGAAGAGCAGAGTACAGCAGAAAAAGTAGAAAGTGCCAAGTTGGGGGAAACCAATTTGGAATTATCTTTCTAGCTTAACTCAGAAAACCAGAAACATAGTTTAAATCTGAGTTTTCTTAACAGTATTAAGCAAAGATAAAGAATTCCAAACAAAACCACAGAATATTAGAGACAGACTTTCTAAGATGCTTCCAAAGAAGTATTTGCTAACCTCATACACACACTTCTTGCCTAAAAGCTCTCATGTTTACACAGATCATGACAGTGCACACTCCACACATAACAGGAGCTAATTTTTCATTTTAATCAGCTAACACACAAGATAGAACTCTAAAATGACAAGTTCACGTGGGGTTTTCAGTTGGTTTTTTTGTTCGCTTTTGGATGGGTATTTTTTGGTTGTTTTCTTTGTCGTTGTTGTGTTTTGGGTTTTTATTTTGTTTTGTTTTGGGGGGTTTTTGGTTTTTTTGTAAGAAAAGAAGATGTATCATTTAACTGAGTATTTCTCATATGAAGAAAAGAAGACCACAAGAAAGAGTCGGCCAGGGCGGTAAATAAAGCTTTTTCAGCCTCATTAAAGTCAGGTACAGTTCACCCAAGCTCTTAATGCCAAAGTGGTGTTCTAGAATAAGTATGATCACAGAACTACAGAAAAACATGATTTCAAGGATGTAAATAGAAATTAAATCCTGAATACCCTATTTTATGAAAGAGCTCATATATTATTTTAAAACTTTGGTTCATAAATTGATTTTAATACCAGAATTTACTATGGAAATTAGAATTCTGATTGAAGAGTTTTGAAGGAAATACATTGTAATTCTATGAGGAAAAGGACATAAAATTTGCTTCATCTTCTTGCTTGCATGGTGGGGTTTCAGGTATTTGTCAGTAAATATGCAGTTTGGCCAATTGATCAAATAAATATTTTTTTTAACTGTAAATAGAAACTTATCTCTAGTTAAGGCAGTCTCTCCCCTTTTTTTTGGTCCTCCTTCAAGTTCTTTTTTTAGTCCCCAGAGATTAGGCCTGGTTTCAGTCCAATCTTCTGAGAATCCTTTCATGTTGCTCATATTTGTATGCAGTAATTACATAAAGATTTTCTCAACCCTTACCCACTGATACCTAAGAAGAATTAAGAGCAGCTTTTCCATGATGGAGTCCAGTCAGCTGCTCCTGCAGACCACTTTCTAATGTTTTTTAACCTTGTGTCATTCAGACTTCCCTCTCCAAACAGATTCATTTCAGTAAGTGGCTCATTAGCATCACACAGGAGAAGAATCCTTGCATTTTTTTTCCTTTTAAAACCACCATATCCTTAACTATCTATCTCTGGTGTTTGTACTGATATTACAGCCACTTCAGTAAATTGAAGCTCTTCCACAGATCTCTACTCCAAATCAGCGCCAGCCTCAATTCTTTGGCTGAGGCAAATGCCAGACATTGTTTATACAGTGGTAATCAACTTGGTAAATTTAGAATATACCAGAATAAATTATGATAAATTTGCTGCCTCAGGATAAAGATAACATACGGGTAGAGTCAGTGGTTATCTCTTAAAAAAAGGGGAAATTGATGAACAGACATTTTTTTTCCCCTTCCAGGCTATCAGAATAAATGGTTTTTTTTCCCCTCTGGGATTTGTAGAAAAAGAAGATGGGACATGTGGATCTCATGAACTCTGATGCTAAATACAGCTACAACTTTTGAAAGACTCTCTTCCCTATATTTCAAGTTGAACTCCATGTTAGTTCCTTAGCATTAAGAGTTGCTTTCTTCCTTTCTTTTTTTACCCCTGTCATCTCTCCAGAGGTCAGGAAATGAACTGTGTGTCATCAGAGAGCAAAGCAGTACAGAACCCAGGGGGCCTGATAGCAATGGTGCTTTTTTTCCCCCACCTCAGCAGCTTGACTTGCTGTTCCCAGAGCGGGTTTCAGAGCCATCAACTAGTGAAAAATCAGTGGTGGTGTTGGTTTTGGGCATTTTTGGTGAAAGGTATTTTTTTTCACCTAAGAAAATATAATTTAAAAAAAAATCCATAACGCATCTCTTCACTCAGTGTGGGATTTCACTTTCCTTCTCAAACTTCAAGCTTGAGAGCTTTTTAGCAGAGTTTATTTAACTGGAGAGGAGTTTTCAGAAAATATGTATTCTGAATGCAAACTATCTTCAGAATAGACTGACATTTCTCTCTCTCTATCAAATACTTGTAGGGGGCCCAAAATTTGTAGAAGCAAAACCACATTCTTGTGCCTAGCATGTAACCTTGGCAAATCACCTGGGTAATGAAGGCAATTAGGATCTAACTAAATCCTGATCTACTTGCAAAGCATGGCAATCCTCTTACAGATATTAACTGTCTGTAGCAGGACATTTGTGTGAGTAAAACACTGCAGCTAGAATTCACACACAGAGAGTTCACACTCAGCCTTTTGTTAAACCAGCAGGCAGAGTTGCATTTCTTCTGTTTCATTTTCCACTCCTGCATTTCAGCTCCAGCTCTGCCTTTCAACTTCACCAAATTTTAAGTATGTGTTTAAGTCCAACAGGCTTTCATAGGGTTTAAACACATGCTTTGCCTCACTGAGGAGGAAGGGGGTTACTCACCTGCCTGCCCAGATTATGCACTTCACTGATGGGAGATTTCATGTCCTTTTACATCAGTACTGAAAGAAGGTGTGATGGTAGAGGCCTGAAGACTGATAACAATTATTTGTCCATTTCCTGGCTCATAGTGAGGACAATGAGCAGATTTCACGATTGTGAGGCAGCAGATCTTCATCTTCCTCTTGGTATCTCTTTTGAGCAGGGGCTATCCCAGGCAGAACCCAAATGAACTGCAGAAGGACTGTGCTCCCCAGAGCTACCTAGGAGATGAACTACACACTGTTATTTGGTAGCACAGGCATCTGAGAGGCTGCTGTAGTATTAACTTCCAAAATGATGGAAGAGAAGCAAAAATTCCATGATCATGTCTATTTTTGTAAAGTGAAATTGTCTTTCTGATTTTCTAGAATATCCTAAACCATTAAGAAAATGTTTGCAGCACACAGCACGGTATGGTTACTGCAGAAGGGGTGTCTGGTGAGGACCTACAGAGGACACAGTCATATTGCTGTGCAGAGAGGCACAACTCCTGAACTTGCCTGAGCTCACCCCAGAGGGCTGTGGTGCTGAGTATCTATACCCACTGCAACCCAGAGACTCACAAAAACCCATCATCAATCACTGAGCCTGTTGGAGAGCAGCTAGAAGCACTTACTTCCCAGTATCTCAGACTTTTCAGTCTTTTCCCACATGCCTCATTCTCCTTTTGCTCACTCACTGCAGACACACAAAACATCCTAACATTTCAGAAAGATATTTACCATCTCAGGCATCCAAGTGACCAGCGTTTCCCTGTGACCTTCTCACCCCATCAGTGAGCTGTCGGGCTTTTCTAGGTTATGTCCGTACAGAAATTTTTCTTAGGCTTCTGTGGCTTAAACAGAGCCATTCCAATGCTTGCACATGGAAAGTTTACATTTGTCTGGAGTGACTGCTCTGTGGGAGCAGGATACCAGTTACCTAGCACAAGGACCTAACCCTGTAAAGCACAGCTTAATCTGGCAGCACAGAGCACTTGGGAAGCATAACACATGACTGAGCTGTAACAATAACTTCACATTTCCATTGATCCCTGTCTTTAACCAGGGAAACTGTTTGGTTGGCTGCCACCTCTCCTAAAACTAAGGTATTTTTACTTTTCACCATATTGAAGCACAACAGATGACTTTAAAGGCTTGGAAAAGGCTTTTTCTTGTTTTAATTGAGAAAAAATACCCTAGCGTTTGGAACCTATGTTTCCCATTAAAAAATAAAATAATCAGAAACCCTCCCCAAAAAAATAGTCAACCAACCAAACAAAAAACCCCAGAGTTTAAATTTACTCAGAAAAAAACTGAAATATGATACAAACAAACCACTTAGAGTCTACTTCAAAGATGGTTATTGCATTAGCATAAGCAGGACATTCAGGAGAAAAAAAAAGTCTCTAGAGTGATTTAAAAAAAAAGGGAGCAATATGCAAAAATATGATATTAAATGCATTTTCTTACTAAATTGTATTGGACTGATGAACTTTGAAACACTTGAAGAAATAATGCAAGAGAACGCTGAAAATTTTCCCTGTGGACCGTGAATTTTGACAACATTTCCCTGATATAAATGTTTATGTAAATACACATATATCTAGGTAGATAGATCAATTGCATTTAAGTAAGAAACCTGTAGTTGCAAACCACTGATGGCTCTTACTGGCTCTACTTTCCCTGAGGAATTGCTGGAGATGCTACTGTTCCTAGGGACACCAGCTCAGCTCCTGTCCTGCAGCTGCCAAGCAAGCATGGGTGCAGGATTGGCAGATAGCCCTGCAATAGTCCCTGAAGTGTGCTGTCTCTTCCATCAGCTGGGCTCATTTTTTAGGGTAGAATCATTGCAATTGCTCCTCCTGCAATTAGAAGTTTCAGTGTGAATAAGCCATACTCAGTTTGAAGAATGACCACTCACATTGGTTTCCTGTTCTATTTTACTGCTTGAAACGTGGCAGTGACTCAAAGTCTAAACCCAGCACAGGGCCTCCTTGACTTAGCTGAGGTAGATCCTCTTGTGGGAGGACAGGCTGAACCTCCAAGAAGTTTCAGTCTTTCAGAGGGATTTGCAGAGACAAAAGCCAGGTAAGTGCTTTGCTCTTCCTAAATACCCTCCACAAACCAGCACAAGACAGGGAATGTAGGTGCCACAGTGGAGCAGGCTATTTTACAGGTGGGCAACTGAGGCAGGAGAGTATTTTAAAAGTACCTCTTAAAGTGCTTTAAAGGTGTTGAAAATCTGAGCCTAAGTGAACTGGTCACGGTTGCAGAGGAAGGCTGTGCCTGAGTGTGACAATTAATGCGTGTCTCCGAGTTCCATGTCAGGCTCCTAGCAGTCCTGTTCCCAGCCAATTTGTGCATTAAAAATATTCAGAAAAGCCTCCATTTGTAGGAAGTCAAAGTTTGAGCTGGGCAGTTCTTGTGACTGAAAGACATACCATGTCCAGGGGAACGAATCATTCACCAGAAAAGAGAGAGTTAGCTGCATATTCATGGAGTAAAAATAGAATATATATATCAAAGCCTTCACACTTTTTTCCATTCTGTAGTTTGCTCCATACTTTTAAAATGTGTTTAAACTGAGTGACCACGTATGCAAAGGAAAACTTTACAAGCAGATAAGTCTTCTAGAGCTGAGTGTCTGCCAAGGCAAAAATGTGTGGTTTATTTTAAAAGGAGGAGTGGTTATCACTCAGAACACACTATTTCTGTTGAAGCAGTGAAGGCAAAAATTAATCCCGATGATTTTTATTTGTCATTAAAATAGAACTTTCAAGAAATAAAATCACATTTGTTTTAGTCTATACTGAAAAAAAAATGCAACTTTTTATGGAGGAAAGTTTTTAATACAAGAGGAAGTATATTTTGAAAAACTGTTTCATGGAGAAGTGAAACTGATACAAGGAGCTCTTATATACAGGTGTTATGTATTATATTCTACATTACAGTACTGTACTATCCACATGAGACCAGGTACAATGAAAAGCTTCTGGATTTTATTCAGGTTTGTGGGTTTCAATCTAATTTAATTTGCAGCAAGTCTTACCTCCATAGACATGAGTACCTCCACTGGCTTCAGGGAAACCACAGACTTTATGGTGGCATAAGTACGAGGTATTAAGACTTTTACTCATTTCTATTTTAACTCTCAGATGTCAGCATGCAAGGGTGAAAGCCCACAAAATTTTTTATATTTACCATTATCAACAAAAAGTGAAGAAAACTGAAGACTTTATGTTTCTTACAGCTTATCTCAACATACCCTGTCATGACCAACATGGAGTTCTTTTTCTTTATAGAAGAGTATAAGTAGGTTTTGCTCCAGAGATAAAAATGTATCAATTCAACAGAAATCAGCAAGACCTTCAGGAGACTAAAGCTCAGGCAAGACGGAATCAAATCAAATCAAATCAAATCAAATCTATATAATCTGTTTCAAACAACAGCAACAACAAAGAGCACAATTGTATAAACTTCTCTTTTTCAAAGTAGTGTTCATTACTGAGTTACTGTATGGTTCTTAATTTATGTCAGCTGGGGGATGTCTTAGTTACTCAAAGAATTTTTTTCTTTTTTGTCCATATAATGAGGAAATTTAAATTCAAGCTTTTCTTTTTGTTATGTCTAAAAAGTTTAAAGAACTGCACCTCTCTCTCCTGTCAGCTAGCGAAAGCCTTTGCTCCTGACAGTGGAGAAGCTTTCGGGAGCCCGGGCCAGTGCACAGGGCAGGGGAAGGGCGCGGAAGCCACTAGGTGGCAATAGAAACCCCTCAAATAAACCACTCGCAGCTCTTGTGCTATCCGAGAGCTGTTAATTGCAGCTAAGAAAGTGTTGACTCGAAAAGAAGCAAACAAAATTTCATACTGGTCATTAAACACCCCCACCCCCCCCCCAACGATTTCAGTACAATTTTCTCTGGGATTAGTAGGAAATAAGTGATTTATCCCTATATTATGTTAATTTCTCCTACTTATCTTCATATTTTCTCCCCAGATCATTATTGAACATGCCATGCAGTAAAAGAAATGTTTTCAATTATTATTTCAGCATTATTGAAAAATTTGTGATAATTTCAGTTGTGCTTAATAAATTTTTCACTCTGCCATCACTATAGAACTCAGATGGCTGAAACCATTAGTTTCTCAATTTGAAAAGCATTAAGGGGCTTAAACTACTCTTGTCTTATCTTCTGAATGTATCACATACTTTTTTTTCCTCAAGTTCAGAAATATTGGTGATCCTTATAGGGGAATTAATAAGAAAATTATCCTTCAAATTAGTTCTGAAGTTACATTTCAAAAAGTATCTTAAGATATCATTGTTTCAAATTCAGCACAAGTGTGTCTGTGTTGCAAAGTTCTCAGCACTATGCTAAAAATATCATGCTAGTAATTTTCAAACCTTGTGAGTTAGCAAAATTAAAAGTCACATCTTAATATTCATGCACATTATAACAGAATTAGGATTGCAGAGTCCAAACTGCAAAAAAAAAAAAATGTGTCTAGGAATTTGGCATCAGATTTTTCATGTTAGAAGCCTAGATTTTTCAATTTTAGTGTCTCTTCAATGTTACTCTTGTATATAATTTTCAAGATTTGTTTCTGTCTTGCTCTCGTATATAATTTTCAAGATTTGTTTCTGTATGGACAACAAAACCTCCTGCAGTGAACTCCTCTTTGCCATTATCGCAGTGGTTCATCTGAGCACTGAAACTGGTACTCCAAAGTGCCAGGGCTGCAGGGGCAGGACCAGCCCTGCTTTCTGTTCGGTGGGGGCCACTGGTGCTCTTGATTTAACCTTCTTTTTCTTCCTCCCTGTTTCAAGGAAGAGGGGGGGAATCTGTATGTGTAGTGCCACAAGACACAAAAAGAAATTTAAGGGGGGCTGATTTGACTTCTGTCCCTCCAAGCCCCTGTGCTCCCCAGCTCCCACTCTTTCCCCTCTGCTGTGTCTCCCTTCGCTTTGCAGTGGTGGGACCTTGGGGTTGTGCTGTTTGTTAACATCCCTGGATGCCAGCATTTCTCCAGGGGGTTGCCATCCAGGGAGGGAAAGGGTAATAAAACTAAAATTCAGCTTGCATTAAATTCTAAAGGAAAAGAGCTGAAAAGTAACTGCTCTTTAGGTACTCTGCTGCTGGAGGGTTTTCTTAAATGAGTCCTAACAGACACAACAAATTATCTCCAAGAAAATAAATGCACTGTGGAAAAACTCAGCCTGCCAGGAAGCATTCTTATGATTTCTTACAGAACAAGTTCATCAGAGCACAAATCCAAACACCCCAGTCAGGGAAAATGATGTGACAAGCTCAGGTGTCAATTGTGCCAAAATTTCACACACTAAATTAATCTCTAAAAGGGATAAAGGAAAATAAATTATCAACTATGGAAAAAATTGAGTTCAAATATGGATTTTGAAAGCTCAGCCTGTGTTCTGTTTACAATGCCATGTATTTTACATAGAAATACATATTTTTCATTAATATTTTTGCCTACAGCTTTGGAATACTGAGAAGCAAAATTAAAATCTTAGCAAAATAGAAAAATGTTCATAGATCTGCCCTTGAACACTGCCTGACATCTGCAGACTTTCCCTTAAAAATATGACTAAAAATGCATTTGAAGAAAATCTGGTTTAAAATTTGAAACCATTATTTTCCTACCTCCAAGTGGTACAGTCATACACTTTTTATTCCTTACCAGAACAGTTAATCCTAGGGAGGATCTGAGGGTGACATAATTGAGTCATACTTAACTTACCTAAGAAAAATAGGTAAAAGGATGCAGTAAACATAGGTGTATCATTTTGTTTCCAAATATTTAAAGTCTGAAATGTTCAGGGTGTAAATAATCTTTCTTGTAATTTTCTACATTTAGCATTAATAAACAGAATGCAAGAAGATCTTTTAAATATCTTTCCTGCCACCTCTATTTTTGTTTAGTTCCCCTGGTTGCTCAGGTCTTGTGGTTATGGATATATACGACATCTAGGGATGCTGGTTCTAACCAAGGCAAAAAATTATTCATCAAACTTACCTTACAAGTGATGACTATAATAGTAAATTGAATGCTAGAAATGTTGCATTACTGTTAGGTTATCAAGACAAGGAGTAGCAAAACCCCATGAAACCAATATTTTCTCAGATTTGCATCAATCAGCTTAAAAATACACATATCTGACAGGTGGATGACAAGCCACACAAGGAGCTCTTGTAGACAAGAACTCATTGAAGTCTTCAAACAAGCTTGTAAATTCACTTGAAGTGTCACCTATAAACAGCCTTTGTTCAGCCCATGATCCTCTCCTCTGTCTGGGAGCACAAAGTAATGACCCTAAGGAAAGGAAGCTTCTGGTTCTTAAACTGAGATCAGCTAACATATTGTTAAAAATATCTTATGATTATGCCCAATCCACAACTCAAAGAAAGAAAAAAGAGGAGCAGGATACTGCAACCTTTTATAGTAGCATTTATTTTCAAAATGTTTCAAAATGTAGAGCCTGTTATCTCATTTGCTGCATTCACTTTGTTGTCTACCAGAGGTCTCGGAGAAATTGGGGTAGGGGGAAATAAATTCAAGTAGTTCTTCATGTTTAATCACTGTCCCAGTAGGAATTAATTCTTCCTCAGAGCTGGCAGGAAAAAAGCAATGGCAGGAAACAGAGCAAGAAAGAGAGAAGCAGAAGGAGCAGCTGTTCTCCAACCATCGTGCAAAGATGTTCCATCTCAGTGACAACTGGAGTGATCTCAGGTGAGGAAGCACCTTCCTTCCGCAGGTAGGGATGCTGAATGGGTACTTGAATAGTCCCTCGGGAGCAGAAGGTTTTGTCATAGTGTTTGCAGATCCAGCACATCTTCCAACACCCAATGTTTTCAATTTTTAGCCAGGTTATGGCATTTTCTGCTAACCCAAATGGTGAAGAGCTTTCTAATTTGTGGGAGACTTCTGTATATGTTTTCTTGGTGATAAAGAAAAGCTAACAAAACCTTTTGCTAAAGTGAACTAGCTCACAGGAGATAGGATAGAGAAGAATACTGAAATCTGAGCTCTGACAGCTCAGTAGAGCAAGATCTCCAGTCTGTAGGTTTTGATACCACAAGCTGAGGGAGTTTCAGAGGTGACTGCCTCACCTACACACCTGCTTCTCTGCTTGGAAGCAAACCTTCCTCAGCAGAGCCCACCTTCTCCACTGCTGGAGCTCACAGCCCACCGTGTCAATTAAAACTGAGAGCAGGCTGGTAGCCAGCTCCAGCACACAGCTCTGCAGTTTGGCTGACAGCACTACAGATTTCATAGGACCCTCTGGTGTGCCCTTCTCTTTCTGACAGAAAAAATTAAATTTAGAAAACTCTTTGCTGTTAAGAGGGTTTTAAAGGTTTTGGTTTCTTTCCATTAGAGTCTGAAAGTTGTCATAAAAGGGAGATGTGTTCCGGAAGGAGGGGAGTACAGGTGGTTTTCACCCAGCTCCTGCAGAGCATTTTGCTCAATGCCCTCCAACCCTGCTTTTGCATCTCTTGAAGTTATTCTTGGAATAATATCCTGGCTGCTCTTAAAAGGGTTTGTTATTTTCTTCTTTGCACTCAGTATAAAACAAAATGCACTTAACATTTTATTCTATTTTAAAGTTTATTAATTTATTAATTTATTTCTCACCCAGAAAATATTCAGAACATTTCTTCAGATATCTGTTCAATCTTTCATTCTGTTCTTCAGGGCTGGCCCAAATAAAGAATATGCCTTTTCTTGAATGATATGACCTTTAATTCCCACTTCTTCTCAAACACATTTCTTTTCTGCTTTGATTTATGTGAAAAGTAATGGAATGACAGCTTCCAAAAAAATTATCCAAAACCTATTGTAAATAAAGATTATTTTCAGCTAAAGAGCTTGAGTGCATTCTTTACATTGTCATTCCTATCTAATACAGTTCTTTAAATAGAATGGCACAGTTACAATAGAAGAACAACTAAAACATGTTTTTGGTTTTCTGTTTATTTTGGAGTGAGCAAGACTTGGGAATTTATAGAAGTTCAGATATGACAAAAAAGTTGTTTACCTGTGAAGGAAAGGAGACATTTAGAAACAGTTCATCATCAGTTTTAGTTAACTATTTTAACTATTGTGGTAAAGCTAAAATCCCACATATACAGCATTTGTACAATTTACTTTTGATGATATATCCATTAAGAATGGTTTCACATGGTGGTAGACTGTATTTCCTGAAAAGTACTTTTGGAGAAAATTTTGCAGGGGAGAAAATGTTAAAGTACACCCTTGTCTAATACAGACACTTTCTTTTGTACAGCTTTTCATAGTCCTTCTGACTGGTTTTGGCCTGATATCCCTCCACATACGAGTCTTGCATTTTGCATCCTCACAGTCTTTGGTTCAGTCATGCCTGATTTACATCACTTGAGACCAAAGGTGGATACCTGGGTAAAATCCAGGCCATGTGGAAGCCAGCAGCAAAGCTTCCACTGACTCTGTCGGGGTTAAAATTTCATCCTTGTCTGTTTAAACAAAGGCTGTCCCATCCTCCAGCTACCCCTCATACCCCAGAGAAGCTTTAGCACCAGATCATCAGTTTCACAACATTTTCACAAACTGAAATAATCTGAAGTATTAAAAAAGTGTAGAGATGGAAGGCAAATTATTTAAAGATACACCAAGTAAGTATGGGCTGAACTTTAGAAAGGTAACATTTATAGGCTGGCTGTATGGAAAAACATCCTGAGTGTACATTAATCAATCCTCAATAGGAATATGAAACAAGGCCAACACTTTCAGGCTCATATGCCTAAAGTTCAAGTCTAAAACCACATTTAGAAATTTGGGTTTGAAACCGCCTGGCTTGAAAACTGTGGTTCTAATCTGAATTTCTGTCTTCATGTTTTCCCGTGTACTTCACAAGCTAAAGAAAATTACTGATTTGACTGAACTCCTTACGTTACTATTTCAAAATAAATGCCATAAGAGAACTCACATGTTTTAACGGGACTTTCTCAGAAAATTGAACAATCACAACTGATTCTCCAAACAACAACAGGCATGCATCAGACTTAGTAACATAGATCACTGCTGGGAAAAGACTGCAGGGAAGTGGGAATAAAGGAGACCTATATTGTCATTAAAGTTTTACTTTTAATCTTAGCTATATAAAGAAACACAGAACTTGAAAGCATTGTGGTACTTCTCTGGAATTATGTGTCCTGATTCTTGAGAATAAATACTATTTTATATCTCCTTTTAAAATATATATTAAACATATTGTCATAATATGCTATATTAAAGACATTTCCCATTTTAATAATAAAAATAACTCATATTAGTTTGAAAGTTGCAAGATGTTAACATCAGATGGGAAGCAGTTTAAAAGACAAGTGCTAAAAATAACCTTTAAAATACTGTGTACATTGATGTTTCAAAGATGAGTGTAAGTTACACTTGGCAAGGGTGTTGGATCCTTTCATACACTGGATATGTTTAGCTTTGGTATTTTCTTAACAAATGGTTAGTATTGGGCCCTATGTCCCCGGAGGAAAGACATCACCCTACAGTGACATGTTTCTATACAAACATACTCAAACCAAGGTCATCACTCACCTTCCTAAACCCTCAGTAACATAGGCCAACAACTTAATTTACAGAGAGAAGCTGTATGAAGTGTGGGACTAGCGGATCCCAGGGTCCGATCAAGGTCTGCCACTGAATTAAGGGAACAGATGGAGTGGCTCAAGCTAGAAGAGAATTTTTTTTCCTACTTCACCCATGAATTTTCACATCCATCCCTAACTTATGCTTAACCCTTTCTCATCTAAGTACGTTAGCTGAAAGACAGCAGCATCAATTCACTTTGCGTCCACACAAGTCCTGACATTGTCTCTAAGTTGGTGCCCAGATACAACAATGAATTCAAGCAACTTCACGAAAGTTTGAGACTCTGACCTCCCCATTATAATTTGCAGAATAGCTTCCTATAAGCAAGCCTGCCTGCTCAGAGTCTCTTAATCAGATCTTAAAAAGAGCAACAAGATCCAAACCAGATACAGTTTAGCCATGATTTAGATTCCTCCCTTTTTCTTATTTGTATCTGTCAGGTATATATTTGAGTTTCCAAACCATGTGATACTGCATGTTGGTGTACGTTGGTCGCTACTTGAAAGTGAAACTATCAATCTGAATTCTTTTAAGTTTTCCAATTTTTCAAAATTATAGCCACTGACAAAGCAAGACTGGAATACATAAACTGCTAAAACCGCAGTTCGTATGTCCAGCTATAGCTAACACAAGTGTCTCTTCCCACAAGAAAGAAATGAATTCACTCAGTGATTAAAAATACACAAAATTGAAGTGGTTTGTCCTTCTACAATTGAGTTTTACTTCTATCTTTAATACTAGATTAAACTGAGAATCAAAGTTGCAATTTGCCTGTTCAAAAAGGATCACTTTTCAAGGTGGGTCAGTGATTTTTATACCCTAACACTGAGCACAGAAATCTCAGCGGTTTCACTAGATATAATAGGAATAAATTCAGATTTACGCTTTGGGTATTTTGCTTGATCTTGGTATTCAGCGTGCCATAGCTTTTCTGAAGAGGGTGGTATTATTTGCTCAGAAAATATCAGTGATGTATAAAAACTCCTTTTGCCTTCTGGCGAGAGGCTGCAGTCTTTCACAGCATCAAAGAGAATTCTGGAAAACAGAATTCTGTAAATAAGCAGGTAAATATGGTCCAGTTGCTACCTTCTTGCATATGTGCCCTTTCACAGGAAAGCCTGGTGGTATAGACTTACAATATCTGATTGCACAGGAAAGGAGGGGTTGCCATGTCTTTCTTTTATTCCTGTAACATCTGCTACTGGTCATTGTTACAGGCATGGGCTTAGATCTAATCCAGAATGGCTATTCCTATGTCCTATAACTGCCTTCATGAATGAAAGCCATAGCCTTTCCCTCACCACTACCGTTAATTATGGACACCATTTAGCATTTTTACATAATATAGGATAAAGTTATCTGAGAAGTGTAACATACTGGTGGAAATTGTTGGAAATTAATTTTGGAATATTTAGACAGTCCGATGTGCTTTACAAAGCAAAATAACTCTTCCGTTCTGTCAAATTACTGATTGTCTCAAATTACTTTGTAGAATTACTCAGTTGTGAACATTTGTTGAGAAATCAGAACCCTGTCTATCTAGTACACATTATGAAAGATTACTAATTTGCATTGGCAGCTGTCAGACAATCCCCTCTTAATTTAGTCAATATTTTCACTGGTAAGGAGTTGTTTACCTCTCAGGAACTGTACTTCTTTGAAATGTGTTATGCACATGTAGTCCATTCTTGGACTGTACGTGCTCCCTGTGCCTGAGCTAGCCATGAGCACACACACAATAAAAATGGACTCCATGTGGACAACTACTCAGTGAAGAGAAAAAGCTATTTAGGTAGTAAAGTCAAGGAGCATAAAATTAGGAAATGCCAAATTTACTGTTGTCTGCAGTGGTGACCTCGGTGGAGAAACGCATTATTTACTGTCACAGTGCAAGAAGTTCAATTCCCTTTTCTGAGTAAAGGAAGAACCTCTATCTTCTAAATGTCTTCTTGCCAAGTGCTGAAAATACATGTGGCTCAGACAGTGCCAGGAGTAGCATTTTGAAATTACTATTGCAAACTCAAAGGAAATAGCTTGTATCCTGTGGGGGCAGGGGATAAAACCCCTGGAGTAACTTTCACTCCCCCTCTATAATTTATGTTGCCTTGATTTGCATTCTGTTGTTTTTCAAATGCATAAGATTCATTTTATATGGCTTTTCCTTCCTCGCATCCTGCTCACTAGCTTGATGATCTGGTGCATTCTCATCCACTGAAAAATAGGTTCTCTGGCAGGACAGTAACGGGCCCCTCTTTATTCAATATAGTACTCTTGCTCTGCTCTACTGAGTGAAGCCCTTCTCTAGATAGGAGGCAGTTTTTCCACACATGGAATGTTTCCTTCTGCTCCATGTTACTAGGGTTCTCCCCTCTTCATCTTTAATCTTATTTTTTTGCCAAAAATTTACCCAGTTTTTACTGAATTAATATCCCCATCTCCCTTTGCTTAGCTGATTCCCTCTACTGCTTCCTAGATAAAATTTAATCTAGTTGTCTTTCCTTCTTCCTTTATTCCCATGCCTGGCTTCTTGGAAGTCTAATATTTTTTTTATGACAGCACCTACATAAGGAAGCTAGGGTGCATTTCCCATTTTCTCCCTGTTCACCATGTGATAAACACAGTGTGGAAACAAGTCAGTGGTAATATCTGCCTTGCTATACTGGGTTCTAGTTTTCTGGCAAACTTCCTCATCTTCAATTATTTTTATCATAAAATAGAATATATATATATATATTAAAAGACAGAAATAACAATCAGACTTGTTTTAGATAGAATATTCTACGTTTGGTCATAAGACTATCAAGAACAAACATTCATTTTGTGTCTTGAGTATTTAAAGAGAGAATGATGCTTAAGGCAAAATTGTGATTTATCATAAAATTGTAAATAGTCTGAACTTTTGTTTTTCACGATTTATTTTCTTGGCTTGAGAAAAGTGTCCAAACAAATAGATAGGGATTATTGTCATTCTGAGTAGACACAACAGTCCCAATCCTTTGCATGTGCTCTCTTTGTGTAACTGGTGACATCCACTGGCACAGAAATTCACATGCAGAGGCCTGTGATTCATGTTCACTTAAGGTGGGTACTTGAAAATGCCATGCAGTGTCACCAAGTGTGCTTGAACCAAGGACATGCAAGAAAAGCTAGAGCTCAAGATGAGATGTTAGCTCATCCTGTCCAAATATATTACTCTCATTTTGGAAGGCACTGTGTTTCACTCTGCTTCTTATGAGTGGAGTGCAATTTGAATTAAAGCAGCTAATGCTTTTAATTGGGATACAGCCCCCCAAAAAGCTGACTGGTCTTGGCTTAAGCTCAGCAAGAAAATAAACAAGTGCAGAAGGTACCAGTTCATTTGATAGATTTTTCTACTGGACCCTCTTAGAAGCTGGGCCTCATTTTTAATTTGAGTTTGTCTCACTTTTGCTTAAACTTTCTTAAATTAGTTTTGTTTTTCTGTAATATGTGAAGTATTAAAAGCACTGTTTTCTCACTGTGCAGGAGTTAGTGTCATACAATCACTTTGCCTGCCAATATTTTTGTTGGCTTTTTTTTTTAATAATACAGATTGGATATTATAAGTTTCTCATTGTGAGACATATTCTTTGTAATACTTTAATATTTTACTTTTCAATATCTTTTTTTTTTTTGAAGTGGAAATTAGGACTCAGTTCAGTTTTCCATGATCAATATTGTCTCTACACATGAAAAAAATTGAGTAGTCCATTTCATCACAATGTTGTTCTCAGAGTATTCTTTTGTGTACTCATTTTGACTCCCAAATCTTTTTTGGGAACCACTGCTTTTCAGTACATAATGTCCTGTTCTGGAAATATGGCTAGTTGCTAGACTTTTCTTTTAAATTCTGCACATTCCAGTGCATTTGTATTGTGCAAGAAAAACAGCTTATAGAGAGTTGTTTAGCAACCATACAAAAATATCTCCAGCATGGATCAAGAGAAGGGATTTCCCCCCCAGGTCTGTAATTTAGGGCCTTTACTTAATTATTTAACAACTATCTGGCCATCAACTTTTAATTGGGTAATAAAAGGCCTTTGTTGTCACCTTGTGAGACTGTCAGTGGATGAAATAGAGTTTTTAACTCTGAGATTAAAAAAAAGGAAGAAGAAAGCAGACCTAGACAATCTTATACTACTCCTGTGACTATTTCTTTTCATGGAAAATTCACCAGAAGACACAACTAAGATCAACTGACACTGGATTTTTTTGAAATTGTCGTATTTCGAAATTGTCATATTGAGTGCTCTTGGGGATAGCCAAACAACCAAAGGGTCCAGTCCTGGGGCAATGTGAGTTCTCAGCTAGTACTGGAATCCAGCTAACGAAGGGAGCAATGTTTTTCCCTAGTTTTGGCTTTAAAGTACATTTATCATGCAGCTTATACTCTGGCAGAGAACCCATTCCTAATCTGTTTTAAAACAAATAGATTGTGTACAGCTGTCCCTATATCCAAGGCAAAATGATGATTTAATGTTGATTAAGAGAGAAGGCCTTTGAAGTGAGTGAGGCAGGAGCCCGTAGTATGTCTCTAGTGATCATTATCAGTCTTTCCCTGAAGGGTGACTTGGTGCCAAAAGCGCTTTCCCCAAACTGACTGAGGTGGATTCAGGAGCAAATGCTTTGTAAATTTAAAAAGACCTTCTCATTTGCAGGCCTCTGATGTCTTATTCCTTTAGCTGTATTAATGCCTGAGAATAAGCAGATGCAGTCTTTTTCACCAGTTAACTACAAAAAGGGGCAAGGTCCACTGCTCCACGGCATTGTGGGCATCACCAGAGGAGCAGCCGAGCATGGATCCTGCAGTAAAATCAAAGAAAAGTTGCTGGGTTTGTCTGTTTTCCTTTTTTAATTTTTTTTTTCCCCGCATGAACAGCTGCTTTAGCAAAAGAAAAAACATTTGGATTTAGCTTTTTACAGCTAAACACTTTTGTGAATAATTGTAAAAAACATACAAAAAGCACTCAGGTTCTGTCTCTCTCACTTTGTCTCACATTGCTGGCCAAACACCAGTCACAGCACGTGTGAGTACGTGGGCCTACACACAAACATTGCACATTATATACACATACACACTCAGGCTTACCTTGCCATCTGAAATGAAACCACTGGCAGGTCATTCATACTTGCATCGTATTCATCTATCCATCTGTCTGTGATTTGGCTAAAAAATTCACAGCACCAGGGACAGAAAAGAGCAATCCTGTGTTGTTTCATTCTAACAGCTGCAAAAAATGTAATTCTCATATAGCTGAAGGGATGAAGGCGAGAAAAAAAGAGACAAGAGAGAAACTGTTTCCTTGACTGACAATTGCAATTTTTAATAATTTACAAAAATGCTGATTTTTTTCTCATAAAAAAAGGAGGGGGAAAGCATTAATAATTAACTCCAAGTCATGGGAGTCTAGAGTTTTGCAAAACCAGAAAGCCATCCTCGCCTGTTTATTTCTTAGCATTCCATAAATAGTCAGCATGTATGCTCTGCCTGAACTGTGCTTGCCATCAAAGACTTCATAGCCACTATTTATAGCATCCCCACTACTAACATACTTTCTCAAAAATCATGGTACTAGGTAAAAGCAAAAATATGATTTCAAGCATACAGTGCTCTTCTGTAAGTATAACCAAGGCACTTTTTTCCCACTGCCTAGAAAGAACATTTTGCTATTGACTTCAGGGGAAGGGTGGGGAAGGAAACCAATCCTTTGATGGAGAAAAGTTTTGTATAATTGTCTGTAATTTAAAAATTATGTAAACGTTTTACTGTGACAGCTGCCAGATTGACAATTCTGGGAATTTAAGTTGAGGGCAATAGCATGGGTTTCTCAACATTGCTCCATTATTGTGTTGCAAACCATGCCAGGAGGGAGATATGTCTTAAATATACATAACCAAGTGCAGAAGAGCACTTCTAGACCCATATTGTAAAATCTTAATTCTTCCTCAACCTCCTCCCTCCCAAATAACCAAAACCAGACAAGTTTTTGGCTGAAAATATTTTGTTTAGGGGCATTTTCATGAAAAGTTAAGACGATAAACCATAGAAAAATATTTTATATTAAATTTTCAGCTATCCACATTTTATTCAAAACTTTTCTACAAAATCTATAGGCATAAAATTTAAGCTTGTTTTATCTCCTCTCTTTTTAATGTGATTGATTTTTTGGCTTTAGTTCCTAATCTGTAGCAAAAAACATCAAAACATGGAAAAACTTGCACTTTAATATTATTTTCACATTGTTTTTCGCAGCAACAATTTTGTTACTGTCTGGCTATTCCATGGCTGGGTAAAGTGAGACATGGATAATACCACATCAAAATCTCTTTAGTGACAATCTCCTGAAAAACCTACAATTGTGAATTTGACAGCTAAAAATGTCAGTGGAAGCAGAATTGCAATGAAAGGTCAGATCATTCTGCAAGCCTGTTTAATCCTTGACCTTGCTAAAACTGATGAAGGTGGCAATTAATCCCAATTATTGAGTTCGGTTTTGTGCAGTGTACAATATAAAATTTATTTAATGAAGTTTGTCTGATAGATTAGGCCTAGATTTAGTTGCTGACTGATTAGCCAGTGTCTCTAGCAAGGTGCCATTATTAGATTTAGTAAAGGGAATTATCTGGTTTAAATACAGGTCCTTCTGGTTATGGAATGACAGTCTGTAAACATGCCAGTCAAAAGTGGGGCTTTTTCCTGAATCTTTTCTCACCAAAATATCAGGACTTCTTTAACAATTCAGTGAGAATGTTGGTTTTGACATTTTCCATTGCTTGCATGTTTCTCTTTTGTTCCAGAGGGCAATAAAAATGAATGACCTGCAGGTTTGAGGTTTGTTTCTTTTCAAAAAAAAGTAACACTCTGCAAAAAATCCACAATTTTGGAAAAAATAATTTAAAAATATGTAAGAACCCCATAACAACTTAGCTTTTCTACTTTACCGATTTCTAGTAATTAAAGACATTTCGAAAATCTGTGAAGTTATTGTTTCACCATCAAACATAATAAAGTATCTTATGTAGGTCTAAGGTATAACTGGCAAAACTTAACAGAAAGACCTCAAACAAAAATGTTTCAAGACATAAAAATGGGAAACCTTCAAACCTTGTGCAGTTCTGCCAAAAGCCCTGACTGTGCAAAAACTGCTTTTGCCATTTACTGCCTTGATCAGTTCTCCAGCAGTGGTGGGACTACTTATCATAGTAGTATACACAATTCTTAGATGTTTAGTGGAATGGACCTTAGTGTCCAGACATTTTTCTAAACCTATGTTCAGACTCCCTTTGTAACTCTTATGTATAATTAATTGATTTTAGTCTATTATTTTCTTTTCATGTCTGTGGCTGAGGAGCTTCTCATCATCAAATTTCACATTTCTCAGCTTGTTTAAAAATTCCATGTTTATGTGTCACAGTCATTTAGTATTTTAATTGTCCAAGTAGGTTTTGGGCTAAAAATTGGTCCCATATTAAACCTATATGGTATGCAAATTAGAAATACTTATTTACAGAGTAGATCCTAACAACAGTAAGAACAGCACAATCGCACAGAGTAAAACCCCATTTATCTTATTTAAATACAGCTTAAAAAGAGGATTTATTCATGCTTGAACTAAGAATTGGCAACTTTGGTCTCTAAGAAAAATACCTGAACAGATCATCATAAATGGCACGAACGAGAGCTCTGTGCTTTAAGCCTTCTGTTACCGCACTGTCTCCTCTGATGTTAAACTGAGTTGATCTAATTTTTGCAATCCAAAAAATATGATAATGTTTTTCCATGCACAACTGAAAGAGGAGCTCACTTTTCTAAATAGTATGGTTTTAAGATCTCAGTAACCAACATTTGAAAGAATAAAATTAATTAGAGCTACTTATGGAAAAAATATGTGATCCATTCTTTAGTAAGTTATTGGCCAGCATAATAAGGCTGACAACAGGGTCCCTCATAACCAGAGAATCAACTAATACTGAATTAATTAAGTATTAGTAGAGTGTGGAAAACTCTGTGACCTTCACCAGAGACTTCAGTTTCTTTCAGGGAAGAATGACACTGAGGATATCAGGCATGAATGTAAACAGCACAAATACAAATTTTTATGAATCCTAAATAATTAGAATGAATGTGGGACCACCATCAACAAAAAACCCAAAAGCATACGTGACTGTACAGAGTACATGACTGTACTCTGATTTGCAGAAAATGCATAAAACAATTACAAATTAAATGCCTGATGATTGTGTAAGTCTCCTGAGAAAGGTGAAGTGTAGAATTTCATGCAGGATGGTCCTTGTCCCATTCTCTAAGTGATTTTTGTCTCCATTTTCTCTTTTTCTCCCTTTTGCTATTTATAGTGTCCTGACAATACATCTTATAAACAGAATTTCAGTGATGACTTTGCTGCTAAGTAGAAAACCACCTAAAACATCTTGAGATATTATTCTATTAACTTCTTTCACTATATCTGAGGTATTCAGAATACTACTAATAAATCTGGAAAAATAGGCTGAAGTACGTTGGTTACGAACCAGTTAAAAAAAATGAGCCAAAAATAACATCTGCACCAGCAAATCTGCACTGCTTAGCATACGGTTTTAATTTTAAAATATTTACTCCTAAATTTTGAGAGCTGTGAGAGCTTTTAGATGTGTGCTTCTCATTAAAAAGATGCTGGCAGATAGTGTAGGCCAAATATTGGCTTTGGAGGAAGAAAGGTTTAGAGGAGACCTAATATTAAACCACATTTAGCCATGGATTTTTTAGGCAGAAGTCTTCACTGAGTGCTATGAAAATTCACTTCAAGAAATTTATGTTAATAACTGAAGCTCTCTTTCATTTTTGTCAGATAAATGTTTAACTATGGTACTAGCTGGTATTTGAATATAATCTGGTAATTAACTAGAGCTAGGCCAGTTTAGGGTCTAGTTTAATCTGTTGTTAGATGTTTAAAAAAAAGTCCTTTAAATGCAGCATTCGGTATTTGAGTTTTTAGTTACTAATTCTGGCAAATAAGACTGACTCTCAATTCCCTTGACTGTGCCCAGCCTTTCTAGAGAGGTAGTTATTTCTAGAGGTCCCAGATGTAAGAAGCAGCACAGTTCACTGTGAAGTGAAGGGGAACAGAGCAGTGAGACAGTCTGTCCACACCAGGGGCAGGGCAGGGACATCATGTGTGAATGTGCAGCTGCACAGCTATTTGCATCTCTTAATCCAAAGCCAAAACCAGGACCCTTTCTGGTAGATCACAAGAACCATCTTTGACAGTGTCACTTGTGCCATCAATGTCTTGACAAGGATACATCTATTTGCTGTCTGTTGCACCTCTTCCAACATCAGAGAATTTGGGCCCTTATTCTTATGTGCATTTTCACAATGGCCTCAGCCTCTTCATGACAGTAATGAAAGTCATACAGGACACTCCTTAATCTTCCAAGAGTTTCAGCCAAACAGGCAATCCTGAAATATTTCCTATTATAATTTGCCCTTGAATGGCTACGTTAAAGGCACGTTTACTTTAAAAATTCCTTTGAAATACCTAACATTTGTGTGCTGGGCTGCCGCCTGCTTGAATCACTATCTCATTATTTTAACACATCTTTCTCATTAAAAGAAAATACAGGAGAAGTAAAAACAAATTGGCAACACTATAAAAAGATTTTATGTGATTGGCTAAATTTAAATATTTCTGCAATTAAACGTTCCTAACTTTTGGTGATTCTGTTTCTTTTTTTTTTTTGCAATTAGTTTTTCTACAAACTGCATAAAAAATTTATTTTTTAATTGTCCAGTGAAAAGCTGTCCAGCAACAGAAAAGACTACATCTGCTTCAACAGCAGACATATGAAACCTGTGTGACAAACACAATCATTAAACAATCTGATTTTCTTGTTGGGAGGGTTTAATGCTGTTGGGTGTAGTATTGAAATGTAGAATTTGATAGTGTGTCTTAAAATTTTAATGATGTGTTCATGAATATAAAACATACTTCCATCAGTGACTTTATGACTTCTCCTCTGCATAATTAGTGGTATCTGTTTTATGAGCTTACTGTTGTTGCCTTGATCCTATGAAAATGTGAAACCACTTTAATAATTTACACCATTCCAGTGTTTTAAATATGCAAGCTGGAATTTCTTCCTCTTTTCTCCTTGCATATACTCTTGCGTTTATCAAAACAGAATATTAAGTGGCCTTCTTGAAAGCTGGGCAAGGGAAAAAAATTCAAGGACAACAATTAATTTTAAACATTTGTCATAACTGTGGATTTGTTGCCTCACTTAAATCTGTGTTACTTCTGTTAGAGAGTAAGATGAGCCTCTTACTGCGAAGTTGGTAAATTTAGGTGAATTCAATCATTGAGGAAATCGGAAAAAAAATGTGATTACCAGTGGGAAAAAGAACATATTCAGATGATAATTATTCTATGATCATAATCAGCTAACTTCTGAACTACCATTTATTGTGCAGTCTCTCTCAATTCTTCCTCCTCCAGACTTCAGCAAGCACTGGACCCATATAAATAAAGTGTCTTTGATTTGTGAAAAGGAACACGGCATTATGTTTAGACATTTAGACCAAATATTAGGCAAGAAAGGCAGCAGTTTCTTCTTTAGTTTCACATCTGTAAATCAAGGCTGATGCTGCTTAAAACAATGATGGGTTATTGTGGCATTTAACAGGGATGACTAATTAATCTTCCTTTACTCAAAGAAGATAGTGAGGTCGGGAGCCATATTTGCAGACACATATTCTAAATGAACACACATGCTCCTGGAGGTTACTGAGAACCAGAAAATATGTCATTGTCAGTGTTTTGTGCAAGGACCATCTGCAGTTTGATTCTGAGCTGTTTCCCTTCGAAAAAAAAAAAACAAACAAAAAAAAAAACATTGACCACTAGACTATCAACTTTCAGTCCAAAAGGTCAAGTTTCTAGGAAGTTTTGTAAATGTCATTCACAAAAACAAGCAAACAAACAAAGAGGTAAAAATGAATGCTGAAAATAGATAAAGCCCCTAACAATGTTTTGGTAAGACTATTGACTATAGCCCTGAAGCTATAGCTGAGTCTCTCATCATTTTAACTGTATCAGTTCGCTATTTGTCTAGGGAGGAGAAACATAGATAAGAAAATGTACTCAGTGAAAATCAGCCTCTCAGTAAAAAATTGTGTAAAGAATAAAAAAATATTTTTATTTTCTGCTAAAAGAATTTCATTCTAAAGAACACTGATTTGGCTGCTTGAATCAGAAGATGTTACCATCTTTCTCTGGAGGTTGTAAATGGAGATGCATCATTGTCATAGGTGCTCTCACAGGAGTAGCACTTCTTGCTACACCTTCTAGTATTCTCTTACCTCTTTAATCTAAAACAATGCATCAGGGTTTGAAAAGAAAAGTCATCCTGCTGGAAAACCTGGACATGAGAAGAATTTGGGCACAAGGCCTATGGGTTACTGCACAAGAGGCAATGTAGCCTGATAGCCAATTGGAGTCAAAACAATCCACTCTCAAAATCATGTTTGTTAGGAATTGTTCATTCAAAAAAAAAAAAAAGACAAAAACTCCCAAAAAACCACAAAACATGATGTTCCAAATTTCTTTATGATCTGGGATGGAAATAAATATCAGTGTATCAGAATACCTCAAGGGACCAAAGCTTCACTGCTCACTCAGTTACAATGCAAACAAGGATTCAGGTCCTGCTTATCTCAGCTCTTCCTTTTTAACAAACATCAAGCAATCCTAGCTGAAAGATCCTTGCTTCTCACTGCCTTTCAAAGTGTCTGCCACAGAAGGGCTTATCTCCCTGCTTTAGCTCCCTACAGCATGGCTGGGGAGGTGGAAGTCTGATTTAAATCAGTCCCTTTGCTATGGGACTAACTAGTTAAAGAGTTAAATCAATCTCTGTATTATAATTCTCTAAACCAGTTCCAGTTTTGCACTCTCTATTTGAATTTTACTGGACTTTCTTCTGAAGAACATTTCTTCGTATCTTACTTCAGTGGGAGGTTATCTCTTTCCTTTGAAGGTTATATTGTGATTGGCAGAGGGTCAGGAAACTTCAGTCACATTGGCCTGTTACGGAAATACTTTGAAAAATAAATGTGAAAGACAAATGTTAAGTAAAGAGACTCCTTAATCAGCAACAGGTCCCTAAGACTTCAGACCCAGTGAGGTATCCACAAAAGTTCTGTTTACACAGTTTATTAATACAGAGATTTGGGAGAAACAGGAGGTTCTATGTTAACTTTGATAGTCGAGCTTGAGATATACGCGAGGTTCACGCTTTGTTGGCAGGATGTTCACAAAGTAACAGGCTGAAACACAAACACACTATTTGGCCACTGTGAAGATTTCCCATACATTAGAAGACTTCTGTTATTAGATAGCCCTGTAGGATTCTCCTAAGCTTTTTCTTGCCTCCACTAAGCTTGCTAAAAGTAGCATTCTATCACTTTGTGATAGAATCAGTAAGAACAACACAGTACTGCTTCATATATGCTTTCACAATACAGAAGAGCTAGGATTTCTGATATTCTATTACATTTTAAAACTTTACAATTTCTAATTTTACTCTCAATTTTTATCTACATATACTGAAAGGAAGTGAGATAGAAATTTAAGAACAAATTCAGTATGCGTTATATGATATACAATCCAAGTACATATAATTTGTTTTGAAATGTCTGAGTGGATCTTGCACTTTCTAATGTATATCTCCAAATGCACTTCTAAGTGGATAACAATATTAGAAATATTATAAATAATATCAAAGCTGGCTAGGAACCTATTGTTTCTGGATAAATCCATTTTATTCTCACCAGCAGCAAAAGGAGCTGCGTGCAATCAGCAGAAGGGCATATATCCCTTGGATTTAAAGCTTGAGCTGTCGTTATTTGATTCAGTTGACCTTAATAGTCATGTTTGCTGGGAGTCCAATTAGCAGCTGGTTGTAACATACTGTACCATATGTGCTGGATCGCTAAGGCTCAAGTAGGAGCTTAAAGATGGAGGGTCAGGCATAGCTGTCATTTTTATAAAAATTTATTTCCTCTAGGCATTTTAAAAGAAAAAAATAGTAGCAAACACATTAGAATTGTGCTGCCTTTATGTGAAATAGCAATTTAAGCAGCAGCCCATGTGCTTCGCTTTCAGTAGGTCAAAATGTTGTACGGCACTTCACAGATTTTCTTCATATTTTCTTCAGTATTCTGCCTGTCCTCTACTGTTCTCCACTGCTAGAGGGTACAGTCAGTCCAAGTGCCATTACCAGGGTATCTTCCCTAGCATTGGTGCTTTGAAATCTGCATAAATCTAGAACAGGAAGTAAAGCCCCTGTAAAGCACAGATTCGGACTCAATTAATTAAATTCAACAGCAAAATATGAAAAAGATGTTCATGCTTTTCCTGGTTTCATCTACTTACTCTCTCAACCCCAGTTCCAATTTATCGCCTGCCCAGCTGTGCCAATGTATCTGTTTATATGGTTCTGCTCTATGTCATATCAGTGCACTGGTACAAAATGATATGAAAGACCTAAAAAAAGATAAAAAAGCAATAATAATTTCCCCTTTATCTGACTTCTACTTTTTTTTTTTTTAATATTTGGTAACTGAACAACCATTTTGGAATAAATTATTTCCTTTTCTTGTAGCTACGTTTCCATTTCACTTTTTTAGTTAGTTGTATGGCTTATTTTCCTTGTTGCACTCCACTATTTGGGGATTCTAATGAGAGGAATAACACACTGGTGAAATTTCAGCACTATCTAAGTGCAAAGTCACCAAGGTTTGTTTGCTTTAGATGTATTTTTAGGCACAGACAATTGAGAGAGACTTCCTGACCCACAGCTTCCAATCAAACAGCTGAGATCTCACCCTGAGGCAGGCTAGAGAGGGAATTTGCTATGGTCAGGTCATTTGTCTGCCCAGCTCCAGCCTCTGGCACCTCTGAGTGCTCAGCAACAGGCTTAGATTTAAGCCTAAACTTAACAGAGAAACATCCTATTTACAGGACAGACTTTCATCTTTTTCAGAAGGGACAAATGGAATTTATTTATGCCAGACAAGACTTTATAGTTTCCAAAAAGAAAAATTTAGTACTAGGATAGGATAGGAAAAACCTATTAATGGTTAAAACCACTGATGTGCTCATTCTGGTTGTGATTCCCTTATACTTTCTCCCCACCATCTCAGCAGGTCATTAAGGTTCATAAATGCACATCACATAGCAACAGGGGTCTGATGGAGTGAATGTAACTCCACACCTGCATGGCTCTTAGCTTGGGGATGACCTGCCCCACACACCTGCGTGGTGGATGAGGGAAAGAAACGCAGCTTATCATCCAAAACTTACTAAATTGGTTGTATTTGTGAATAGTTATACTGGCAAAATGAGCTTTTCAGCACATACTCAGGCCTTTCAGAGGTGAGTGAGGGAATCAAAGATTCTGGTAGCCCATGGAAATTTACTCAAGGCATGAAGGAGTCATGTCACAGCACCGGGGTCCAAAATCAAAAAAAGGAGTCCTAGACAGCCTGAATAAAGCCTGGTCTGCCAGCTGAAGATTTGCCCTCGGTCTGAATGCAGGAGACATGGGAAGAAGGGAAATAAAACTTTCAACCAAAGTATGTGATCAGTCACTTTAAAAAAATATGACTGTCTTCTAGACGAGCTTCTACTGGGCAAAAAAAGTAACCTAAGTTAGAAATCCAGTCCTGTATAAAACTAGAAAAATGAGGAGGAGATGCGTCCCTGCCTTCTGCAGTTTCTTCCTGAATGATAGGTTGATTCCAGATTGTGAGCAGGAGTATGCAACAGGAGGAAAGCAGCACGATTTTGGTTGTGATGGGACTGTCTAAAGAAAACATTGCACATATATATTTTTCTCCTCTGTGTGATGCTTTATGAATAAGGGGATCTTGACACCAATTCCTAAAAACAGCACAGAGACAAGTAAAACTTTTCCCTTCTGATAGTGTGTTTGGGGTTTTTTATCATCGCTGCTAGGTTTCATGAAGCAAGAAATATCTCAATGAATGATGGAAAGTAACTTGACTCAAGATGAATTCAGAGGGGTTTGGAGTAATTTGTGACATAATTGCACAAAACAACTGTCTATACACACAACCATACCCCTTTCAGAGCCTGTCTCTTAATAAAGGGTTTGAATAACACCAAGCCATTTGAACTCTGTGAAGCTCAGACATAGATATCTGCTGATTTGCATGCTGTAAAGAGAAACTGAGGCACAGGACAGGGCTTACTCTTGTTACAATGCTTTCAATCCTGCTTTTTTAACGATTGCTAATAAAGAAGGCATTAATAGCAGCATTTACAGTCCTGTTATCAGAATCTGTGTGTCCTTTACAAACTTAAAAACCGTTGTTTCTGTGTAGCAAAAAAAAAAAAATTTAATATTATATGGAAGATCCAGGCAGGATTGAGACCAATATTTTTTAGATCTTCATATCTTCTATGAGTAAACCTGACTCCAGGGCTTCAAACTGTGGTTAGGATTCTACCTTCTACTAGTCGTATCAATGGAGTTGTTAATTTTCCTGTTTCCCAAATAGTCTCAAGTGATTTCATTTTGTCCATCTTTATTTTCTTCTCCTTGTAAGCAGTTATCAATTCAGCAACTATTCACAGAATAAACTCCTTCAAACAAGTGGTGGCAAAGCCAGTCTGGAGATGAAGCTAGATAAAGGGGAAGATCAGACAACACTGGCAGCCAAGTAACATTATATTCAAGTCAGCTTTGGTTTTAAGTGCAATTAATTTGTAGTTGCAGCACAAACTCTGTGGTGTTTGCAAGGTGGCCAATGCTGGCTTTGCAGACCTAAATTCCAAGATGTCAGTACAAAACAGAGATCTAATTTTAAACACTATTTAAAACCATAGAGGAGTATTCAGTGCCAAAATATACGTCAAAACGTGATTCACAACACAAGACAATCGACAATCTCTGTTTATACCCTGACTTCTGCATGTGTGGATATCGCGTTCATGATCAATCTGGCATAAAGGTCTTTCAATCTGCCAGGATATTCAGATCTTCCCAATAACCAAGTAGCTGACATTTGTCTCAGGCATCCTTTAAAAACTTTCACAACAACCTGAGCTCATCTCATTGTTGTGAGAAACCAGATGAGTTTCCTCACTTGCAGTCAAGGAGAAAATATAGTCATGGCCTGAACTCTTACAATTTCCAGATGTCTATTGACATACTACCCAATCTTTTTCTTGACATTTAATCTCTGTGCCTGAAAAAGGTACGAAAAACAATGAAACATGCAGCAAAATCTGAGACTGTATTTTGTTGATTGTTCAAACAGTGTGATGTGTATACATTAAATAATAATGTATACACATATATAATAATATATACATTATAATTGCATAAATGCAAACACACAATCATATATATACATTACTTTCATGGTAGTGGCTGTTTAACTGAAGTAGACTGTACTTTTCTGCTTTATTCCAGTTTTTTTTCCCATCATTAAAATAAGCAATTTAAATGATTGTCACTAACAAATTTAAACAAAATGTTGTGTATAGGATTATGAGGAATGACCCCAGCACTTACTGATGAACATTAAATATTGACGCCTTCTATGTTTCTCAATATGGCTGGAAAATATATGGAGAAAATAATTTATGTGTTTTTCAGTTTTCTAAGTGTCTGATGCTCAGAGGACAAATTGCTATAGGACTTGATTTCATGTATTCTTCACAAAACTCCTCTATTTTTTCATTCATATGAATAGGTTAAAGTGGACTAGCCTCTCTTGACTTGTACAGAAAGAAATAGTAAGCTGATTTAAGAAGCCACTGTACTTAGCTGTCTTAACATTATGAGGCAAATTCTCCATCAGTTATATACACATGCAACTTTTATCAATTTCTGAGGAAGCATATGGCTCTAAGCACAGGTCTCATATTTTAATTGCTGCCAAACACACATGCACACCCACATACAGGCACAGCCCTGTCCCTTCCCCTTGGTTCAAAGCTAGGAAGGAGACTGTTTTGGGATTTCAAACACTTTCCTTGCCTGAGTCAGAGCAAAAAGTTGAAATCTTGAAATTTTTCTTTAATGTGCATTTAAAACAAAAACTTGGCTTGAGTTAATAAAAATACTAATTTCATAGGATTTTTATTATTTCTAGATACTGATATTTGTCCTAAAATGGGACAGAAAAGAAAAAAGAGAGAAATGACATATTGAATTTTCCCAGAGGTTTTGCTTCTTTGTTTGGTATAAAAGACACAAACTGAACCAGATAATTTCTGTGGTTTTTATTTTAATACCTTAGCACTTCCCACTAAATGAGCTTAGCAGAAAATCCTCTGGTCAGCTGTTACTCCTATGTTACATCAAAACTCAGAAATGTCATTTTTTGCACAGCAAGGATTAAAGCTGGTTTCTCCGTCGGTGCTGGAATGATGGAGACAGCAGGGAAGTGGTGCTATATGGTGACTGGAGGGGGGAAGGCTGTAGTCTCCATCCTCTTCCATATCCTGCTGCCAAATGGATGCACAATCCTCAGTAGATTGTGTGGGTTTCATGCCTTAGGGATAACTCTGGATCCTACCAGTGTTATGCTGAAAAAAGGATTCCTATTGTCCTTTGCCAGCGTAATGCATCACAGTCCTTCACAGTTCAGGAGTGTAACTCCCAGGGGTTATACCTTTCTGTCCCCTGAAAAAAATTACCAGAGCAGAAATTTGTACTCCAGGTAGAAGTACCCTGTGTGACAGGAAGGAGAACTTGGAAAAGCACGTTTTGGTATCTGTGCTCCTGCACAATTGCCAGCAAGTTTCTGAGCAGCAGCTCAGTATGGCTGGCTGACTTCCCAAAGTGGAGACCATCGCCACTCATCCACTGCAATGAGAGAGGTGTCTAAACAGTTCTTGGGGAGACCAGGCTGCTCAAATGTGCTGCTTAAGAGGCAATAATATCCAGCAGCTTGGCTGCCTTGGGTTTGCATGGACCTCTCTGATAAAATCCTGTCAGGCTGAACGTGAAGACCGTGGGATGGCTCCCTGTTTTTTTTGTCTTGGTAATAAGGCCTTTGGATCAGTTACACTTATTTTATGTTGTTGTGCTGGTTCTTAATTTTTTCAGGAAATATAGGCTTGAGCAAAAGAATCTGGCTCTTCCACACCTCTTAAAATATAGCATTTAGAGAACTTTCCAGTAAAGGAATGAGTGTTGTCAGCTAGTTAGCACAAGTCATTGGAAAAATCCCTCAACTCTGTATAGGCGGAATAATTACACACAAATGCATTCGGAAATCCTATGGAAAATGTAGTCCAGTGACCTGGCATGGTTACAGCACAATTTAGCAAGTATGTTAGAACAAATTACTCCTTTTAACCATAAGCCATTCTGTTTCACGCTTTTAATGAAGGCCTGTGCCACACACTAGAATACTTCTCACCTCATTACTACCCATAAAAAGCAATGATCCATTCAAAGGCTCCTCATATCTCCCAAATGAGATGTAAAAGAACCCACTCTTTCTCAATCTGGCACAAAAGAGAACGGCTTCTTACTTCAGCCTTTGATGTTGATCATTAGGATGTTTACTAGATAAAAGAACTGAAAAATTTATCTGTGTAACTTCACTGATGTTGTGTGTTAGCGTTCTGCCTGCTGGCTCCTGGCTCCCTGTTTATAAATGTAAATCCCTTGTTGCTGTTTAGGAAAGGAAAAGGGTTTCAAGATTTCCCCAGAGCAGTTATTTTCCTCTCTCTGTACATGTATGTGTGTATTTATATATAAAAAGTATACAACAAAAGGGAAGAAAAGGGTTGAGAGAGAACTATCCAGTAAATGTGAAGAATATAATGAGGCAGTAAAACAGAAACTATGAACAGAATAAAAATTAAATGTGACATGCTGTCTGATAAGGAAGTTTAAAAAAATTAATCATGTGTAAATTTAAGCTAGTTATTGCCCAAACACATGTACACATACCACACACGCACTGCATATAGCTGTATTTAAAAATGTAACCATTTTGCTGCCAAAAAGATGCAAAAGTAAAAACAAAGAATTAAAAATACATAGTGCTATAAATAGCATTTTCTCAAAGAGGAATGTTCTTATTTCTTAGTGAGCCCATATATATTTGGCTTACTAAAATGGAATGGCAATGGTTAGAAGAGAGTTGAGCTGTACTAGTATGATACTCGGGTGAGCTATTCTTGTTCTGCCAGTGGGGCTGACCCCACCCCAAGTCTGTCACCAGAACTGTCTATTTAATTACTTTCTGATTCTGTCAAAGCAACTTGGCCGGCTTGGAGAGTTTTTAGCTAGTAAGGCTTTTCCTATCGGAATTATGTCCACTGAACCAAATCAGAACCACAGCTTTTAAATTTCATCAAAAAAAAATGAAAAACTGAAATACCTAAGGACTTGGCAAGGTGGGACATGCCTTAGCCATGTGATGTAGTCCTAGACTGATGTGTTGTGCATCAGTAAGAGGTGTGCAGAAGCTAAAGGCTTCATCTCCACCAGGTACTGAGGATCTAGAAACACACAAGAGTAAGATCTGCCATCCTCATTGAGGCCAGCAGTTTGTTTAAACTAGTATCTTGTTTCAGCCAACACAGCGTGTGATACTTCAAAGTAACATGCAAACCACCCCACAACCACCAAAAGTAATAACCGGCCTGTAGGAAAAAGTTTCCCTTTTAATCTCAAACAGCTAGTTATGCCAGGAGGCTAGAGTATTTTAAATCCCTTCTATCTTATCCTAGGTAAGTATGACTGTTTTATTATCTGTATAAATGTCTAATCATATTTCAGTTCTGGAAAGCCTATCTTTAAAGTGTTACAGCAGTATTAACTGATTATCCCTTAAAAGGGGAGGTGGGCAAGTATGCTCTTGCCATCTCTCCTTTTTCTTAAATATACAGAAACTAAAGTGTGGAGTGTCTCAGCTCTGTGTTCAAGCCAAACAATGACTGAATATAAAATCTGCAGTTAAAATACTGGAGTTCATGATTCATAGTACTCATGCATGCAATAGGTTTCAAAGTTTACATGCATATTGGTCACATTTATCTAGGCAATTTGAAGGCAATATTTTCTTGATTATTTTCTGCTTATCAACAGATTTATAGCAAATTATTAAAAATATCATTTGGTAGTGGTCAGACTATTGCATTTTGTCATCTTTTTTTCAAAGTAGCCTAGATAGACTCAATTAAATCTGTGATGATTCTTCACAGTTTTGGTGCAGAGAGCATAAAAAAAATTAAAAAAAAAGAAAGGCAATTAATCACTACAAGGTGCATTGAATTGGTACTGCCTTTTGTTGTGTATCTCTCCAGTGACTGTCACAACAGCACTCCTGTGAGCTCAGAAACACTGTAAATTACAATAATAGAAAAGTAAGCATGAAAAATTAAAAGCATCCACCTACATTTTTAACAGGTATGCTCAACTCCTATTTCTTCAGTGCTTTTTCTGAATACAGTATTCAATCAGCTATGACAAAATCATAGGTAATGATATCAAACACCAAGAAACACTTAAGCTATGCTGGTTCTAAATTCAATTCAGAAACATGAACTTGGCTTTAAATATTTTGAACCTTGTTTAGCTGCATTAAAGAAATTACAGTACTCAAGGAAGGTCAGAAACTTAAAAAGAAAAGTCCTTTTACCAGTGTGTGGCCTTTGGATAACAGATATAGTGCTCTATTTTATTTGGAAGCTTAAATCAAAATTACTCATATACCTGGTTAGAGATTTATCTATCTTGAAAATAGAATCCTCTCAGCAAGTAGTAAGTGGGAGGAGGAAGACTGTAGGCACGGTGATAGTGTTATTCAAACTTCTCAGTATTTTCCTGAATGCATAAATTTGACTGTTGTTTATAAATACCTTTCAGAAATAGTTCACAATTCTTGTTAACTTAACCTGTTGATTGTAAAGTCTATCCAAGAACATAGGAGAACAATTTGACATGCCATGAATTCTTCTTGAAGCCAAATACTCGTGGCATTTACATCTGCACTTGAAAATTTACATTTATTTCATAATCTGGTGGTAAGAATAAAAAAGGCACAAAGAGCACCAGCATGAAGCATTTTCAATCACAATTTTCATTCATTGATAAAATTTTAAAAATCCCCCAAAGCCAGTACAAATAATTGCCAGTGCTCCTCTCTTCTTTTGCTATCAGACTGCAATAAATTCTTAGATCAAGGTAGGCTGATGAAAAATGTTTAGGGGGGAAAAAACCAAATAAATTCCTTTTGTACTTTATCGTGGTTCAGTGGTATAGGTTCCCAAAACCAAGAACTTTTCAGACTTGTTTCAAAACCAGTACATTTAGGTCTCAGCCTATCTTTTTTACGGCTGACATGTGTATTATTTTGTAACAAAGAGACCTGTCAGCTGTATTGGACTGTTTATTGCTTTGACAACTTGATTTTGACTTTTTCTACATGATTTGCCAAGATTAGCTTTTATTTACAGGGGTTTATGTTCTAAGATGAGGTGAAAGTAAGAACACCAAATATATCTTTTTCCCTGACATCTCCAATAATTTTACCTGGTCAAATGTTTGGATACATAGAGCTGCAGTAAAAATGCATGATTAGTACACTCCCCTGTGGATTATGAACAGAAAGCATGTGTTGGGCTTCCACACAGACGGTGATTTACTCACAGTCACATATGAAGGTATTTGCTCTGTCTCTCCCGTGTCTTTAGTGCCCTTTTCTCATTAAAGAAGACAGATACCAACAGATAATGAAACGAGTCTGTTCTGCAAAATACAGATCTGGCTTTTGAAACAAACATACTGACGGTGCTAGAAGACAATTTTCAAAGACGATCCTGTGAGAGAAAAATATGCTGTTTATTTGTGACCATTGCTACATGAAATATCACAGTGATGGATTTTGTAGTATCAGATAAAAGTATTAGCAGAAATAATGCTGTAATCTATTTTCAGATAATGGTTTTGAAGTCCCATAAAATGAGATAGCTGTATAACTATTGGCATGAAGCAGATTTTAACAAAGGCTAAATAGAAACTCCAATTCCATAAAAATGCACTGTTTAAATTCAGAGTTAACAACCAAAATGACTACACAATAACTATTCAATTCATCCCATCCTCTAACAGTGTAAATAGCCAGTTTTCATGATGAATTTTATTATTTTAAAATGTATGTGCCAAAATGATCTTTTGTATCATGTCCCTGCTCATCACGAAGCTGCTCACTCTCACTTAGGACACAGCAAATGCAATAACATAGTAATTTGAACAAATTCAGCTCTTCCTGAAATGTCTTTTAATGAGTTTCATCAAATGCATGGGTTTACTTCGGTCTTATGAGCTTTCCAGTCTGGCACACGGCGGAGAGGCTTCCGTGAAAAGCCTGTGGGATGCAGGAGGGGATGTGAGTGTCTCAGTAGATGGCACCCTTCTCTCTGTCTCAGAGAAGGAACCTGCACTCGGCCTCTCTGCTGCTGCCCATCAGCTCCTGCAAGGAAAAAAAGCCAGAAAGCCGCATAAACAAGGCTATTCTGACTTTTCAGCAGAAGGGGTTGTTGCTGGGGCTGGTGCCAAAGGCATGTCCTGCACTTGACGTGCAAGCCCAGTGACAAATCCCAACAAGGCCAGTGAAGAGTCAGTGGAGATCAATCAGTGTGACTGCTCACCGCATGGGAAGTTAATCACACGGATCAGCCCTTGTTAGAGGCATCTTTGGGGCAGAATGGGGTCTGATTATTGCTATAAAGCATGCAGCACATAGCTTATACTGAAACCAGGATTTAGCCCTTATTCCGTGATACATCTCTACTCTGTAAAGGCTACTCAGTACCACAGATTGAAGATGGCAATGCAGCATTTGTTTGCTGCCTCTCACTAAATTATTGAGACTAAGATTTACCAACATTCAAAGAAAGTCTTCTACCAATCACTGGATTACTGAACATTTGAAATTGGAGTCTCTTTAAGCAAAGATATATTAAGAAATAAAATCGATGTGCAATTTGTTATCATTTGCTTCTGTTAGTTTTATTGCAGTCGTCATGTACCAGTCACAGGTTTTTTATCTGAGGCACTATATAGCTAATGCCTTCCTGACAGAGGTATATAAAATAATCGATAGTTTGTGATCATCTGGTTTTAGTAATAAGTGCCCCAACAGTTTATATATAAGGCAAGCATATTTTCAAACTAAAAGAGAAGCACTTTTGGGGCAGTATTTTCTACAGTCATGAAATGTCTCAAGTGCTCTGTATTCTGGCTTCTTTCTTTGATCTGTCTGCCTGGGTCAGAAAAGCTTCGACTGGAGCAGATCAAAGAAAGCCTGAGCAATGCCTCTTCCTCCTGAACTTCTCCCTCCTTCATTTCCCTCTGCTCTATCGTACTGGAAATCACATTAAAGAAAAAAATAGGGGCAATATAAAGTATCCCTCTCCTGCAGGCCACATCCCCTCCGACATCAAGCATAGAATTTTATGTCTTTGTCAAGCAGGATGATCAGACTGCCAGGCTCATTCCCACTGCAGGGCTGGCGCTTAACCGGTTCTGCTGGGCTTTGGACACTGGGTGCCCAAGAGCACACAGGCCTCCTGCACTCACAATTCTGCATCATTAGCAGGGCAAAGCCATTGAGTCAGGCAGGATCACTCACAGGCAGAAAATTGGCTACATGCAGTGCTCAGTGTGAAATAGGAATATAGCAAATGTATAATGTCTGTTCAAAGATCCTCCTGACAGGAGCACTGGGTAAAAAGATGCTGTGCGCCAGCAGTAAGACAAACAACCCACAAAGCAAAAAACGTTATGTGAATGAAAATGGGAAACTTGACATTTTAAGCAATTGAAAGAGCTCAAATATCAGAACAACTGAAAAACTCAGCCCTGTATCTATGAAATAGACCGTGATATCTGGTTATTTTAGGAAAAATAAAAAAATTATCTAATACTCTGAATTTTTCCAATGAAACCGCTTAAGTAACAGGAAAGGTTTTCTCATGTAAACCTTCTAGCAGAAATCAAGTCAGACATATCTTTGAAAGGATAGAGGAATACAAAAATCTTTAGGCAAAAGAAGTTATATTTAAATGATTATTACAAATATAAGGGACAGAAGACAATAGACTTGCTGAAAAATAAACTTTCTAGGAAACATTTTAAATAATATTATCAAATATAAAAAGAAAAGTCATGCTGACATTTTTCTATATTTTTTTATTCTTACTGCTAAATAAATTCAAAGTCTATTTAAATGAAAAAGAAGTGCAATACTGTCAGGGTGCGTCAGATCTGTGAAAATCACAGAAAATTTTTCTAATATAACTTTAAAATGGCTTTGCTCCAGTCAATCTGATAGCTTGACTGCTGGTGATAGATACCAGGTATCTCTTGCTGGCAATTCCCCAGCTTCAAGGGAGCACCAATATGATAATGGCAACACAGGGCAGATGTGACTGCTGGGCCAGCAGTGAAGCAGTTAACCGTGAGAGGGGAATTGCCTGCAGGAATGGGAACTGTTCAAAGGTTTCCCACTACTTTACAGAGGAGAATGCAAAGAAATGGTTTCTTTAGCCCTGCCAGGGTTGAAGGCAGACTTTCTCTACATTGGCAATTGATTTCATTTCTGTGCATTGTTTCTAAAGCATCCTTCAACAGCAATGCAAAGAGAATTTATAAGCAGTATTACCTATGTATAAATAATGTAAAAAACTGATTTAAAATTACTTTTTCTTTTACTTTAAATTTCAAATTTCAGAATACATACATATTTTAGGAATCCTCCTAAAATTATGTTATGGAATCCTCCTAAAATTATGTGTTATACCTGTGTGAAGTCACTGGGTCCAACTTTGCTTCTCTTCATACTGTTGTGAACACTGGGAAGTTCCATCATAGTCAAAACTACAGCTTGGTACATTCTGTCTCAGCCATTTGGTCTAAACAGATACTGTGAGATGAAACCTTATTAAGCTTGTAGCTTTGAAATAACTGTCAGGAGGACATAAATTGCAGGTATAGGAATGAAATTGCAGGCCCCATAGTGATATAAAAGCCATCCCCAGATGTTTCCTTTCTGAAAATTATGTGAACACCTCTGGCCTGGGAGGCTTAGACTTACCTGGATGTCAGCAGATCAGATGGGTGGTACTTGGGCTGCTATTGTTAATTTTTGATAAACTGATAATTATCCTCCTCTTTTACTAAACAGCTTTGTGCTAGTTCCAACTTTCCTTTGTCTGCGAGGGATTGAAGGAGGTAGAGTGCTTCCACGACTGATCTGGAATACACTGAAAAGCAAATTCTGTGCTTGAGTCTATCTAAAAGATGAGGTAGGTGAAATACTTGAAAATTCTGAGAATTGTATCTACATAAGGGAACCCAGGCTTGCTTCTATTGTACAAATTGCTGGTTTATAGTAGCTTTTTTCTCTAAGAGTTGTTCCTTCTCTCTAGGAGTTATTCCAAAAGACATAAAGTACAGTATTTCTTAGAATAAATTTAATAAACAACATTGTGACATTGGTGGAAAGTGTGCCACTGATGTGAAATTTCATTTCCATGTAAGAAATAGCATTTAAATCAAGATATGGTTGATTTATTTTCACTCTGTGTAAAACCTAGTAAGAGAGAGAGAAAAAGAATGCTTTATAATGATCACCTAAAAAAATTTCCACTGAAATAATTTTGTTACAAGTCTCTTTTTCACTTATTTCAAATCCTGAAAACAAAGCTTACTGCTCTACTTGATCCTTAAATGATTTTTTTTTTTTTTCTGTTCTGGTGATAGCATTTTAAGCCCCCAAGAAGATTTTGCTTACCATCAGCATTAATGGGTTATACCTAAGCAAGATAGAATGATAGCAGATGTCTGAACACCCTTATACTGAATATGAAAACCTAATAGTAGGGAATATTCATTACATTCCTTCCATTTCCTGAATTCAAACTTATATGGACCCAGTTGGAAATTGAGAGATAAGTCATGATTTTGTTGTCATCCCAGGTCTTTAAAATTCCACAAATTTCGGTTACAGAAACACTGTGCTTATTGTATCAAACAGCCAGCACATTAAATACTTGAACATTACAGAGAATATGATCCAGAACTCCTCATCCTGGTCCATAGCTGCGCTCCTTGTTTGATTTCATCAGTTCTGCAATTCTAGATCTCTGGTGGCCATAGCTAACCTAGAAATTATCAGGCTGCTCTGCAGACAAATGAGATGGGAGCTTGAATTTTTTCAGGTCTGGAATAAATGACAACCCAGTTCTGCCCCTCTGTAAGTGCTGTAACCTCTCAGCTGAAGCTAAAAAAGGGGTTTGGGTACTTTCCTCTTGCTTAGGCTGGTTCTGTTTCTAAACTTAAATGATTGAGAAGATATGAAATAACTTCTGGAAGCGGAATTGCAAGCCACGTTTTGGGGATGTCCCACTGGGTGGCTCCAGCACTGCTTTAGCTGCACACTTTGAGCCATTATGACTATAAAGAGATCCTTTCATGAATTTGGAATAAGGAACCTGCTTCTCACACTTCTGAGCAGCTCAAGTTTTATATACAGGATGGTGACACTGCTCCCTCAGAAGTGTAAACGTGAGCTCTTTCCCAGATACAGACCAGCTAAAGCTGCAGGGGACAGCTGTGCCACTTCAGGGAATGAGTCCTTAAATGAGAATGCACTTTTGAAGTCTGCATTTGTTTTCTGAGAGGGAGACCTCAGAGATGATTTTTGCAGTTTCTCTGGGCTGGTGACTGGTGTGTCACCAGGCAATTAAAGTCTTTTATTCCCACATGTTAAAGTAATTGGTATAGTTCAACAGTACCACAACAATTCAGACACTTAGATCTGAGTATGCAGAGCCTGAGAAGTCTCCGCTCAGGCTGTTTCACTTTGGACTTTATGCTTTGTCTGCTGACTGGTGGAAAGAGGCAAGCAGGATCTTGCACCCTTTCCAGCCCAAACTATTTGTGAGTGCAGAGAGTACCTTTGATTCCCAATGTGGGAACTGCTGCCATTGTGTATTATACAATAAACTGTTTACATAACAGCTTTTTGTTACAGGTTTTAAATCTCAGGCTGCCAGTGTGAGGCAGAGGCTGCCAGCTGGCAGACACAGAGGTGCTTGTGCTCCAACTGTTGGAGGTAATTAACAGCCCAAACTGTCAGAAGGTGACAGCCGGCAGAAAGTTCCTGCCCTGGGGTCACAGCTGTATTCCGGCAACTTGCTTCTTGATTTACCAGTAAAACTAATAACCTAAATAATATTGGTATTAAATTATCAAACAAGGGGGACTTAGCCCAAGTTGTATTTTCTACCCTCAAATTAACTGACAAAGAAAATTAGCATCAATATCTGGAAGCAAATAAGTAAGATGAATTACTTTGAGGGGAATAAATTAGAAAAACTAGTTCACTGAAATTTGGTGGATATAAATACTTGGATGGTTGCAGACTATAATGCTGTTGGGGTCACATTTTCTTGAAATTGTAAAAAATTAAACTAATATTTAGCATTAGGAATTTGGGCAATGATTGTCAGCCACAAACTTTTAATCAGCGTGTCTTTTGTTTTTATGATATCCTACAGCTACCTTCATCTACTGTAAGGTGGTATAAATTGACTTGTAGGAAACTATAATGGTTGATGCTAGCTGAATATTTGGCAAATATGTTGATTTGTAAATACAAGAAATACAAATTCTTCAGCAGTAAATTGGCTCTTACAGTGGTTTATTTTGTAATCCCAAGAACTTTTAAGATATTTTCCTCTATCCTTGAATGATAGCCAGCAAAGTAACACAATGACATTTTCCTACACACACCTTCAAACAGACACACAAGTTTGAGAGCTAAGTTCCAGTTGTGTCGTTGCTTTCTACCCAAACTTTGACACATGAATAGCAATGAATTAGGCTCTTCCTGTTTATAAAGTGCTTTGATATGCAAGAAAAATCAGTAATACTAACAAGTAAAGTTTCCAAAATCATAACCATTCTAAGTAGTAACAGTAAATCAGAAACAAGTGGAAACTTCAGAAGCAAACAAAGATGCTTGAAGACAGTGCCCATTAGAATAGGCAAACAAAGAAGCTGAAGCTAAAGCTCTGCTTTAGTTTGTCATTATATGCCTGTCTAAAGTGTGAGTCTCTTGTGCTTTGGGGCCTTGCTCCCTTCACTGTGCAGACTGGAAGGCACAACAGTTCCCTCTTTCCTGGTGTGGGTGTCCTGAACAGTCTGAGGTTCAGGCCATTGGCAGTGCTCACATCTCAGCCCAGCGGTGGGGATGGACTTCCAGATCCCATCATTCAAGGTATCTATTGAGATCTCATGAACATGTGCTGCAATCTACCAAACACAACTGCTCCATGGACAGGTATCCATCCTGAAAGCAAAGGTTTCCTGAGAAAAACTCCACACTTCTCTTAATTTTTGGAAGGATGGGAAATGGGAAGGGATTTTGTGACGTTTCCTGAGAATAGTATAAGTGATCTAAATAGCTGATGTTTTTCACATTTGTGTTGTTCACCTTCATCCCTCTTTCCCTCCATTCTCATGCACCCTTCGGTAATGTCTCACAACTCCATAGGCAGAAGATTTCACCAAATCCTACAGAACCTCATAAAATCTAATCCACTGATATTACCCATAACCTAAATATGATTGATATTACCCATATCCTAAATTTGCTGCTGTTATATGCTGCAGTCATGACTCCTTTCCAGCACTGCCCTGGGCCTTGGACAGATGACTTCAGAACTGGCTCTCACTCATGGGTATTGCCCAGAGGTTCTGAACAGGTGGATCTTCTCCTCACAAATACATTTTCTAAGTAATAAATTATCCTGGCAGTCAACAGGGATGAAAAGCCAACAGTACTGTTAACAGTGCTCGATAATGCCAAGATGGACAAAATGTTTAGTACTCTTTTGATTCATGGTTCACAAAAACAATAATGATCTGAGATCATTACAAATTGTGTGATTAGCATTGAAAGCAACGAGGTTAAACTTCAGTCTTCAGTGAGTTACATAGGAGATAAAGTTACAAAGATGTCTAAAGGGGAACCAAACTTAGAATAATTAGAAATCATTAGAATCATTAGAAATTAGAGAATCTGCAGAGGTCAAGGTTCTGGAGTACAAAAAAAAAAAAGAGAAATATAATGCTTATTTTTAAAAGTGGGGAAAAGTACAGCCAAGGAACCATGTCATGACTTCAGACAGTTGAAAAACTAACAAAGCATCTATTTCTAAGTACTTACAAATTAACCACTGAAAAGTAACAGCCAAAAATAATGTACTGCATCTTCACTTATTAAACCATCTATGCTGCTTTGCATAAATATTAACTTCATTGGGAAAAAAACCCAATCAAACAGGAAAATAACTTCTTTCCTTACACCAAGGGTGTAACTTCTTTCCTCTGTACCAAGGGTGCAGAAGAGACTGGAAAACAGTATGTTGAAAGGCTGTATCAACAAGAGTTCTACTGAAATCTGTCTGGAGTCTGGTACTGTGCAGTCATTTCATTAATGCTCTGGGCAGTACAACAGGCAGTAAGTTTATTAAATTCTTATATGATAACCAGCTGGGAGGAATGCAAGCATTTTTGAGGACAAGGTTAGAATTCAAAATAAGGAAGACAAATGGCAGAAAGAAGCTATAATAAATAGAAAGCAATTCAATCAAGGCAAATAAGATATTTAAGTAGGAACAATCAGCTTCACAAATACTCTCTGAGAAATGTCTTGCCGAGATAGCAGTCCTACAGAAAAGGATCTGGATGTTATAGTGCATCACATGAGTCACAGGTGTCTTAACACTTCAATAAAGAAAGCACCACAATGGGAAGTAGAAACACAAGAGCTGTACATACAGCATCAAGTTTTGCAATTGTGCTGTCAAAACTGGACAAAGCTCAGCACAGAACAAAACAGATGATTAGACATCAAGTAAATGTTAATTTCAAGTAACAAGAGCTAAAAATAATGATTTTAGTGGAAAAAAGGACACTAGGAAGAAATATGACAAAATTATGTAGAAGATTACTACAAAGAATAAATTATTCCCCATGTCTTCTATAGAAAGAAAAATAATTGGATTAATTTGCATCAGCAAGAGTATTTAGTTTAGAACTTTCCTGCTATTATATCTCTGAAAGAGTACTGGAGTAGATAGTGGAATAGATTACCTGAGGAGGTTGTGGGATCTCTGTTTCTGGAATTTTTAAAGAATAGACTAGGTCAGCTTCTGTCATGAATGCTTTAGTTCTAGTTTATTTTTATAAATACTTTGGAGACCAGACTACATGACCTTTAAGCATCTCTCCTACCCTCACTTTTTATGAAAATGTGTCTATTAACTAAAGAGTTCAACACATGTAGAAAATATGTGAGATGCACAATTTACTATGCATATTTCCAATCAAAACAAGCAGTCACATGAATTCCCACTGGAATTGCAAGAACTGTGTAAGAATAAATTATGCTCAGTCCTGTATTATGAAAAGGGATTGATTCTCCAAAGACCTTGAATTCTGTACAATGTGAAAATGGCAGCCAGAACAAATTTATAGGGCCAAGCCATAATCCCATCACAGTCAGCAGCAAAGCTCTCATTGATTTCAGAGGGACCGAGACTTGGATAGCCTTCTTTTTAAAGATAATACCACATGCCCATTGTTATTGAATAGATATGTGTATGTGCAAATGTTTCATATTGATATTTTCTTATCAGATTGTCATTTGGTGGAATTCAGCATGGTCAGTTTAACAAACCAAAATGCTACTCAACAAGTAAATCTATCTGCAAGAAATATTTATGAAGAAGCTTGAATCTGAATTCCCTATTGCCTTTATGTCTTTACAAAGTCTTATAAATGAGGAAATAGCACCAAAGGCCTATTAGTAATAGTTATTTCCTAATTGCAGTGGGAAGCATCCTGCATGTTTAAATAAATATTGTTAACTCTGACCTCTTGGTTTGCCAGAACCGATAAGACAATTGTTTGACCTATATGAAGCACATACAGTATGCATGGACTGAAAGCAGCAGGAAAACAGGAAACAATAAATCAGAAATTAGAGCACTGATTGTTATAGCTAATTACATCAGACTTCTGCTTAATTTCTCACTCTGTCATTCTAACCTGATTTTCTTGCCAACAGACTTTGCAAATTGCTGGTGTCACGTACATACAGCATATAATAATCTTTAGTTACTGTGATTGACAAATGAATGAGAAGAAGAACACAGTTTATTATGGAAGAATGAGCAGTGACACACACCAGATACCTGCTCAGATGCTTTTTTAATTCACTTACCTAGATATGCTGCATGATACACTTTGCCAGGACCACAGGTTTGGCATCACAACATCGTAATTGAATTTGTGTCATAGTTTGATAATGTTGGACAAAGAAGGAAAAATAAAGCTATAAAAGGAGAAAAATGGCACAGATTGATCTCCACAGCAAGAGAGATAAAACGGTAACGAGAAAAGTTAAATCAATTCCGAAAATAATATGGTTAGAATAAGGCATATTAATCAGCATGTTTATTCTTGACGTTATTTTCCTCATACTGCACATCAGATAACATGGTGTCCTTATTATTGTGTCTTTCTACATTACTACACTTTCAAACTATAATATCTTTCTTTGTCCTGTTTCATCCCTGCCATCAGGGTCTTCAGATGCCTTAAATTAGCACAGACATTTTACTGTAGCTCGAAATGTTTGGTAGAACATAAACAATCAATTTGTAGATATCTAAATCACAATTTTGCCGTTCTGATCTAAGTGAAAAGTCATTAGCACTCTTGTTAATGCACTGTCTTTCTGTGAGATGCTTTCCTTTGGAGCAGCAGCTTGCTGACGTTGTTTTGAGAGGTCAGGGCACGCTGTGTCACAGGTAGTTTTTGATGGGGAGAGACGCAGCTTTCACTTCCCTCAATGTCTCTTAGACTCCCATCAGAGTGAACTCAAGGTGAGTAGAGCCAAACAGACACGCTGGAGAAGCACCAGAAGGATTAATATTATATCATCATTGCCTTTAGCAGTCTGTGCCTTGTGTATCATGTATTCTGAAAATACCCATATGATTTAGCAAAGCAACATCTGGTAAAAAAAAGGGAAGGACTCCAGGCCAACGTAATGTTTTATTCATGTGGTGTACCCATATATCATATTCCTTAATGTTATTTTGAGCGTTACAAATTATTTTCTCCACAACTGTTGTCATGTCTGCTTCATCCTATTCTTTTGGGATTTTTATTTGTAACTTTGCAAGGCTCAAGGCCTAGAAATCAAGCAGAAAAACAATATACTGATGTTTTTAGCTATACATCTGCAGAGCTCTTCCATTCGCTTCCCAGAGGGCCATCACATCGCCTGAACTGACTGCCATGGTGCAAGTAGTCAATATTGGTCTGCAGTCCTTGTCAAGTTGTGGGACTTTCTAAGTGTTCTCTTCTCCCCTGGCTAGGAATTGTGAAACTATCCTTCCTCCCAAATTTCCTATAGACCAGCAATGGCATCATGGTCCTTCAGTGCTCTCCTTAGGAGTCAGTTTTGGACAAATATAGAAATTCATAAATCATTATGTGTTTCTATATGCAATTAAAGATTTAAATATTGAAGATGGGGTTTGTTTTTTATTAATTTATAATATTTTACAATCCACAAATATTTGTACTTCCAAAGCATAACACATTTGTTTAGCCATTTCTGCCTATCCTCCAGATTGACAGTGGAATTACTGTTTTTTAGAACTGCTCTGTCCCTTTGCCTCATTTCCACTTTTTGTACTGATAGATTGATGGGCTTATTTAAAGCTAAAATAAAAAAGCAAATCATGTGTTTTAATTACTCACAGAGAAATAGGTTTTCCAATGTCAGAGTAAATATAGTATTTAGCAGGCATTAAAACTTTCTGCAAAGGCTTTTGCTTTACCCATAATGATAAGGCAACTGGCTTCCTACAGCAACAGAATTGTGGTTTTATCACTACAGATAAAGCAATAGCACTACACAACAACACAGCTTTCTGTTAGTTGTGGTGGGCCACATTAAAACATTTTATATTGTTGGGGGACCCAGCTGAGCCAGGGATACCCCTGGTCTTTCAACAATGTAAGTACCAAGCCAGGAAGCTGCTCCAGCTAGCAGTACAAATAACTTAGGAGATACTAAGAGGGTAGAAAAAGTCCTGTAAAAATTCCAGTTACTTTCTGATTTTGCTCATGTTATCTTGTTGAATTCCTGGCCTTGTTTCAGAGAAAGCCAGTTCATCCATCTCCATATAGAAGACAAGCCCAGTTGTGTTTGCAGCATTGTTATCAAAGAGTAATGCATGGATAAAGAAAACAAACAAACCCTAATCCAAAGCTATTTTTACTGCAGCATTAGAGCTAGGAAATCTACTGATTACTTCTTGTTATGCATGACAGCTAATGGGACTATTGATATATTTGAAGCGTTTCTTACAAATATGTGATACAGCCAAGCTTCTTTTTGCAAATGAGTGGGTCCATATCCCCTCTCTGTTGGTTGTCTTGTCACCTAGTTGAAGAAGATTTGGGTACAGCAAAATCCTGTTCCATATTTTGACATGAAAGGAAAATAGAGAATGAGCAAACTTTGAGAAAATAGAAAAATTTCTTGTAATTAAGTGTCTGCTTAGATCAGCCTAAGAGATAAACAGGAGAAAAGCCTTTAAAGTAATTCCACAGAAATACAAACATCACACGTTTCATTATCTTTCTCTAGAATAAAATAATCCTGAAGCATACAGCAGGAATGCAGTTTACTATATTTCCTCATAGCCAATAAATATAGTTTTCTCTTGGAACTTGATTTAATAGCATCTCAGTTGCTTTTCAAACTAAGAAAATTAATGTAAAATGAGGAATTCATATATTTGCTGTATTTTTCTGTTTGTTGTGTGGTAACTCCCACCTGTTTGCCTCTTACTATAGATTTTGACCTTTAACACACAAAAATCTGCAATCTGCCCCTCTGCATCAGACTCTGTACAGAAGTCCTATAAGTAGACCACCCCTTCACAGGTAAGGAAAGCCATTAAACCCTGTGAATTTTCACAGTGGATAAACCTAGATTAATTTGACCCAGGTGTTTGTCTATTGCTGTGCATGGGAACACTTGCAGTGTCCCCTAGCTCTTTCTCCTGCGGTGGTCCAGCCTTAGTGCTCTCTGGACTCTAATCTAAACCATGTAAGGGTCCCAGCTGGCGCAGGACTTTGTAGACAGACTCTTGTTATGCTGTTTGTGTCACTTTGATGTATTCTTTTGCTTTACATATGAATGCTTGTAGAAGTAGGAGGAAAACATGAAGAGCCATGTGCTGGAGTTAAGTTACAAACACCAATCCCTTACTTGACTTCACAAAAATGACTCCTTGATTTTATGCTGCACATGCAAAGGGAAGTGTCATTATGAGCAATGCAAAAATTTAGAGGTAAATCTGTCCTCATTTGCACCTCTGCAACTCTTGCTGAAGTAAGGCTGTTTGAGCAGAAGTAAGAGAGGTCATAATCTCTCCCATTAGTATTTATTTGCATGTAAGAAATTTAGTTTAATTCGTATTTCTTTTAACACCAAACAATTAAATGATCATTAATGGCTAAGTAATTGGATGCTAAGTCAATATGTATATGGATGTGAGAAGGCCAAGATGCCCATAATATAAAATGAGGTATTTGATTTTAAAAATTCCATTCTTTCAGCTCACTTTACTATACTGAAATAGGGAGAAGAGTAACTTTTGCAGTAAATTAATGGTTAAAAATGTGAATTGCCCCACATATCCCAAACCCGTGCAACTGAAAATGTTACTAAAATTAAATGTGGCTAAAGTAGAGTACATGGCTAAAAGGTGTTCTCACATGCCTGGCCCACAGGAGACACAATTATATATTGGCAAGATTGAAAATAATGTGCATAGCAAAATTTTTCATAAGGGTAAGATGAATCTACAAGGTCTGATTATCCTCTCACAGCACTACAGATTGGCAGCTAATAGAATTAGGCTTGTTTTAAACATGTGTAACTGAATTGGGCCCTGGATAATCAGAAAGTTGGCATATCACAGACCAATTTTTTTGTTATGAATAACCCTGTGGAAATCCAGGGATACATCTGGAAACCCACATTGTGAGACGAGAATCAGGCCATCACTGAAAGCTGTAATTCGACATAAACCAAAAGAAAAGACAATCTTTTGAGTCAACTAACTGAGCTTGCTTCATCTGTCAGATGCATAGTGCGATGACTGCTTGCATCCCTTGGCATAGCAATGTGTAATAACTCTGTTGTTGCACTTGTCTTAAGACTGTTTATGAAGATGTAACGCATACCATCAAGACTCACATTCTGAGCTAAGTTTGAGACCATGCTAACATTAATAATAATGGTACAGAACAGAATTACTCAAAACCACAACAAGAACTATCCCAGTTATCACAAACTCAACCCGAGACTTGGAATGGTAAAACTCAACCACTAGTAGTTAAACACAAAGCTAGTTATCCAGCAGTGAGTAACATTTCACCTAGGCTGATTAATGATGAAAGCTGCAAATGCCTCTAGACTGCTACATCATTAGTCATCAAATTCAAATGTATAAAATTGTTTATAAACAATGGAGATGTTGAATGCAAATGGATTTCAGGTACCGCACAGATCAGCCTCTGACTGCAAAGAGTGGTTTAGTCCCATTTTGAAGCAGTTCTGAGGAGCCATTTTTCCAGGAAATGTTAAAGGAAATTATTGGTTTTATTTATATATCCTTGATTTCTAATAATTCAATCTATTGCAAAGGAAAAAGCAATCTTTTCTACCCGATCTGAAATGCTAGTACCCAAAGAGATTTGTATTCCAAATTTATACCATCCCTTAAGTGAGATGCCTCATCCTGCCTTGAAGATAAGATTCCAGGCATTGCTCAGATACTTGGGTATAATTTATTGTAGCCACACAAAAGTCAGATCTAAATCCTTTTGGATCATGATGCCACAAAACAGCAGTTCAAAGTTCAAAGAGGGAGGCCGACAGATGCAATTAAGTTATCACTGTTGGGATAACTGTAACCCTTCCTGTGCTTTTAGAGCTTCTGGGATCCTGAAGACTCTGAAATTTTAGAAAAACAAAATTCAAAAAGAGCATTCTCCCCAACACTACCTATATTTTCATTGCATAAATCAGAGCAGTTGGAATAAAATACATCCAGTGAATTACTTCCTGCCACTAAGGAAAAAAATCCAAAATCTTGTTTCCTGATGACTACAAACTTCTCTTGACAAACCTCCAGTGCCAAATGTGGTTTCCATTTACTGTTTTGGGATTTATTTGTCTATGCCAAAGTTCAGGTGTGCCAGCTCTTTGTAATAAGCCATTTGGATGAAAGCTAGGCTAGCTCAAAGGATTCTGATGTATTTTATTGCTGCCTTTTAAGATTATTGTTCAGAAATACCAACTCTAATTTTGAAATCAATTAGCCATGCAGTCTGATGAGGTGTTGGCCCAGCTCAGGTTCACACCCGCTGTCCGCAGATTATTGTTAAGTTGAGTCAGGTCCTTAGAGCTGCTCTGTGTTGCCGGCATCTGGTGTACACATGTTTGATGTCCTCACAAAATGACGCTGATGGCTCAAATGGCAAGGCTCTAATGAAGAAAGCCTAGCAAGTTTGCTGCTGTTTGCCAGCAAAACATGACTTTTACAGGGCAACGTAATAGTCTTTTTTCCCCCCCTTGTTTAACTCTTCAATGTCAGAAGAATATAAATCTTCCCTGGAAAGTGGAGATTCAGCAAAGGTGACAAGAATGGGATCTGAGGGTCCACTATAGGCATGCAGAAAGAAAATCCCTCTGGGATCTTGCACTAGAAGGAAAATCCCTCTGGGATCTTGCACCTTCCTGGCACCTGCGCTGGCCAATGAGTTCCACAGAGGGAAAAATGCAGCACAGCCAAAAAGGAAGGCACCCAAAGTTCTCCAGGGAAATGGAAGTGGATCACAGAATATTAAAATGTCTTGGGTTAGAATAGACCTTGAAGATGATTGAGGTCCATCCCTTCTGCCATGGGCAGGGGTGGCTTGCTCTAGTCCAGGTGGCTGAAATCATCCAAACCGGATTATACTGGTTGTACCATGACATAATGTCTCATGATAATCCAAAGAAAGAATGAGCATATAAGCTTGTTTTCCATTCCATCTTTGCAGCCTAGGAAGTTTTTTTGCAGTTTCTCCAGTTTCATGCACGAGGTCTAAGAATACAACCTCAGAGGGAGAGGGAGAAATACAAACTAAAAACACCCAGCCAAAAAAAAAAAAACAACCAACCATCTGTCTCTAACACAAATAAGAGAATCAAGTACTTATTCCCTGAGATTTATTTCATCAAATACACCTGTAGGAGCTGAATAACAGCAATATGAACCATACTGTACAAAAAGCTAAACCAGTGAAGTGTGATGAGTTATTTGTGATCATTATTATGTTAGTCTATCTTGAATGATAGATGCTAAGCTGCCAAGCTAATAATCTCAAAGGGCTGGAATAATTTATTAAAATCAGCTTTCTGTTCAACCTACAACATTTTGGAGATATTAAGTACAGGCAGACTGCATTTTATCTGCCTTTCTGTTTTTCAAAACCAAAAGTGTTTTGGTTTTTGCTTACATTAAATGTCATGGTCACATGGTTATTTAGAACCATTATCCTCTATACTAAATAGAACCAAAAGTTACATACAAACTTATAACTCATGTAACCAAAAGTTACATACAAACAATTAATCTAGCTCAGAACAATCAGGTATGGAAAATCTAGCTCTTATTTGGTCAACAAAATGGACATGACAGCAGTATAATCATGCTTAATAGTTATGCTGAAGAAAAAATTACGGTCTTTGGAGTCTCGGTGTGGCTGTACAGAATATCAATATTCAATACAAGAATTAGGTTCTTTCATCTGCAATGTCCTCCTAATAAGAATGCTAAAAGGAGTGTCAGTGACAAGAAGAAGATGGAGGAAAAAAAGGAAGCCCAGAAGAGCAAGAAGGACAGCTGGTCTGGAGGACAGCTTAGGGAGATGAGGTAATAATAAATATTATTGATTAGAGAATTTTCTAAGGAGAATTTTCCTTTTCTTAAATCCTTGAAAATTAAGCATGACAAAAGTGTCATGGACTCAGTGATTTGTATAGCCCAGTATTCCACCCCCAATAGGGGTCATGTAGGGAAAAGAAAAATATGTACAGAACAATCTGATACAATCTCACCACTTCTAGCAAAAATGGAGGAGTTTCCTACATGTTAAGAGTGGATCCATCTTCCAGAAATTAGTTTAGTACTGTTTGATTCCAAATACTTTTGTATTTTGCTTTCCATTAACACCCTGTGGCTAACAACTCTGTACCACAGTACTCTGTGACCACCATTTACTTATGTGGGGAGAGAAAAAAGGCCTTCTCTTGACGCTGTTTTCATGTGCTGAGTTCTTGTGTAAAGGAAAAGGAAATAAAGGTCTTATATTCACCTCTTCCACGTACTTCTTGATTTTGTAATACCTCCTCTTTATAGACCACTGTCCTTTTGGTTGCTGTTCTTGCAGTCATTGTTCCATACTTTTAATCCACCCTTATCAGTCTTTTTATCTGGTTCTGTTCTATAATTGTGGGAATGCAATGAACAGACTCTGTACACCAGATTCTTTTTTAACATGGATCTCAACATTCTGGAAGCCAGAGCCTGCAGATCAAAAGCTTGAAAAATCTTGCCTCCAGACTAGCCAGATCTGGCATCGTTCCGTATACCGTAAACAAATAGCATTTCTTTAACATCCTGGAAGGTATATTAAGGGAAGTTCTGTTATCTAAAATCTCATAAATTTATAGATGACTGAAAGGAAACGTGAAGTTCTGCCAAAATGCCACTTCTTTTAAATAATTAAATAACTTTCATTTTCATTGAGGCCAAAAAGAAAGGTGTATAAATGGAAGCCGTTTGGCTGCTCCTGAGTCAACAGTGGATTAGTTAAGTCAATCTAACCAGTTTCTGTTGGGTCTATCAAAAATAGGCCTCTTTAATTAAGTTTATTAAGATACTTTGATATTTTATTACGAATATATCCTATTTGAGAGTAAATCCATTTATCTCTCTGTTAGCCAGGCATGTGATAGGTAACACCTATCTGCCTATAACTGGATTCCTGTTGATGCCTTGCAATAATATTAATACCAGCAGTGCAGGCCAAATTGCTCTGGTCAAAGCTGTTTAACATAATAGGTATTAGCCAATTACATAAGGCTTGAGGGTAAATGCTGGTAAAATTAAAGAAACCCATTATGATATCTCCTTAGAAGCATTTTCATGCAGTCTGACATCTGAAAACAATAGTCTCCAACACATACCACATATCTCCCATACCAGGTGGGAGATGACCACCTGACTGCCTCTGTCATGAGTTATCGTTTGGATCATTAGTGTTTGGAGCTTGGACTGAGCTTTAAAATACATGGTGCACTAGGCAGATACTGGTCAATAATAATTATGGGAGAAAATTTTTATGTGTTTCAATAGATTTCAGTGAGGAGAAAATAAAATTCTTGTCATAGGAAGATTCCTTTTATTAACTAAAATAGTTCCTTTACAGTGAGTGAGTGAGTTTACTGGCTCCGCATCACACAGCAGCACTGATCATGCCATTAGGAAAGGCATAAGCTCTGAGCCTTGCCTATCTATTAGCAGTTGATATTTGAATGGAGACACACTGGGGAGATGAAAGATAATCTCTTAAATAGTTCATCCTATACTTAGTGCTAGTCCAGTTTCTGGATTGCCTGCGACGTAAATATAACAAAGTAAATAAGAAGACTAGAGTTACTCTTTCACCAGACCCTTGTTAATTCTGCTAGTCTGTAAAATGGAATCTGCCATTTAGGCCAGGTCTCAGGGCAATCCTACTATTAGCCATATAATTCTTCTATTGTTCAGGGTTTTTTTTCCTCTGAGAATTCTGCTAAAATGGGCTATTGGTTCCTTTGTTTCTACCTGACTTTTTTGTCTACCTTTTTATTAATTCCTTACTTTTATCTGAGATGTCTCAGGTACTACCTACCCAGGTTTGAGTTCTCAGCTTGTTCCATCACCACCAATTTTTTCATGGCAAAAATTATATTTTCCATCAGAATATGATTTTATTGATTTAGGGCTTGGTTTGGGATTTTTTGGATTTGTTTGTTTGGTTTTTTTTTTAGTTGGTTGGCTGGTTTTGAGGGGTTATTTTTTGAAACACTGAATGAACTGAGCTACACAGCCATTGTCAGCATGCATCATCAAGTCTTCCTTAAATCTTCTTATTGCTCTCACTCATAACAGCTATTGCTATTGCTGTTACTGTACTCCCACTGAGTAACATGGTAGAGGATAGTAAATGGTTTAATCTGAAACCATTACCCTTCTTGAATTTTAGAACTGCTGTTTAAAGAACTGATTGGACTCCAGCAAAATTCTACTAGAGTTTGGCTAGTTTGTGCAACTCTTCAAGACTTGCGTGGCCCAAGAGGCAGGTTACTTCCATCTGAATGGAATAATAAGATAAATACCAGGCAGCAAGCATTAAAAGGAGAAAAGCATGTGAAAAATTAAAATGAAAATTTATTTGAGGCACACCTTATATAAGCTTGACCTTGTTCACATTGTAATCATTTCCAATCCTTCAATGACGTCAACCTATACAAAGCTGAGCCTCATAAAAATAGAAAACGTGAAGGTTATGTGGCAATACACTGACAAGTTTTAATGCTACCTCTTTCATAGCAAATGGCCAGCATAGGTGCAGAACTGCCTGCTAGTGGTGTGTACTCACAGAATTGAGGGGAAGAAAAGGCAAAACTCAACAAGTATAGAACACAGGTCATGACACACACATTGAGAAGTCATGACCTACAATATTAAGGCAACAATTCTGTCCTTAACTCTCTATATGTTATGAACAACAGCAGCTAGACCAAGGGACACTGTCACCATAAATTGAGAAGTCAGAAAGTTTTGTTGCTTTGCTCCAACCGTAATGTTACGCAAATGCTGTTTTGTTGTGCCTTTAATACAATAAAGGACTAATTCCTCAGAAATCAAGGGTATAAGTCAGGTAAATGAAAACTTGTAAATTATGTCAGTAATCCATAACTCAAACAACTGATTTGGAAACCAGAGCCTTATGGTTCAGAAAGAAGTAATTGCTTTATTAACTCCCATTTATCAGTATAAAACTGGCTAATTTAACTGACTGACTGATTTATATATTGATACTTTAAATTTAGCTCAACATCCTAATTTAATAAGGAGATCATATATGGATGCTTAAGAATATATTACTTTCTTGTTGGTTGATACTCTAAGCATGCCCTTATTAAGACAGATTATCTCCTATCCCTTGTTCTTTTAAGAGAAGGACAAAACAAATTATATATGTCATTTATTCTACCTGACAGAAAGGCCATGTTTCCCTATAACCCCCTCTCTAGTAATATATTGAATGCATGACTAACCACATCATTCATTCTCTTTTTAACATCCATGATGTCATAATCTTTTGCAACAGTAAGGGTATATTCCTGCTTGCAGACCTTTGGAAATCACCACAGGGAGTCAGACTACCGAAGCACAGCCAAGCAATAAATCTACCAGGTACATTTGAAACAAAAGTTGGAAAGAAAAATGAATATGTGTATATATACACCTCTGATTCTCCAATAAGTAAGGTCTTGTGTACATTTAGCTGATCCTAAATTATATGTTAAAAACTCAAGGGTTCTCAGTAACTACCTTTAAATCATAAAATCAAGGCAGGGCTCTATTACTTACTTTGAGTAAAATTATTGATATTGCCAACTGTGATAATATGCTTTTCAGGGAGAGACATGGGTTAGGAGCCTAATGAGCACAGCTTTTAGGTATTGGTATTAAATAACTTGCAGCTGTAACAGTCATAAGTTATAATCCTTGTAAGCAAGGTTACAGACAGTATATGATGTACAGCCCTGACTATAATACACATGCCAGAAGTAAAAGGGGAGAGCATTCTGTGTGTTTAACTTTCAACATTAACACACCTATGAAATGTGGCACTATTAGGATAAAGCTGTGTGTGGATCAAGGTAGTTAGCTCTGAGCCAGCTTTCATTCAGATAATTTGTTTAGATTTCTACCTGATAGCGAGTCAGAGAGCTGCCCGGCCAAATGCACACTTCACTATTAACATGTAGTCTGAAAACTTCAGTATTACATGGTATTTTGATCACAGAATCAGCCAATCTCCAAATAATAGGTCTAATATTAGATAAAAATTTGTGTTAAATTATGGCTTGAAATGTCCCTTTTACATCTCATGCTATCATTCAACAGGCATTTTATTTTCCAGAACACATTTTTAAAATAGTAGATATTGGTTAGGAAATCAAAACATTTTTATTTTGGCTCTTTATTCTAGTGATTTGAGCTGATGATTCTTACGGACTTCAAACACCAATAGCAGATGATTAGAGCAATGTGAAAATTCACTTCCTGAAGTCCAGCCAAGTTCTAAAAGGAATGTTAACTTTTTTTTTTTTTTTTTTTTTAGCATAAGCCAGAGTACATGGTCTTGCTACTTACCAGAATGCTGTTTTGAAATACAGCAAACGTACCCCAATGCCCACACATCACAGGTCTGTCTACAGGGTGATTCCATTTCCACATATTTGGAGTTAGTGTTCTTTACCTCTCTTGAAACTGGAGTTTAACAGTACACTTGTACACAAGAATTCAGCCTTCCTTCTTTGTCATTTCATGACTACAGAGACATCTGATCAAGACAGGGCAAAAGAAATTTCAGTTTAGAATACTGAAAGTGAAAATTGCTGGGGTTTGAAGTCCATGTGTGCTCCTTCATCTTTGCAACCTCACAATGCTAAAATCATATAATGTAGCTGAATTCATTATCTATTATATTACATTACTCTTCCCTTTCACTCTCCCCATTTTATACAGCATTTATTATTCTTAGCCATATGGTACACACACAGCTCCTGTAACATATGCTGGGCAACCTTGTTTGGGGAATGTGAAAAATAAATGTCTGATTAGAACCAGAAAGACACTAATGAAACAAAATGGTCATTATTCCATAGAAAATAATCACTGAAATGATGTCCCTAATATGCTTCTTGAAGGATATTTCCTCAGCAAGAATAGGCTGATTGCTGAGTTAGATGGGTAATTGAGAAAGCTGAAAAATGCTCAAAAGACTTAAAGGTCAAGAAAAATGATGAAATTTTGGATTTGCTCTGAAGACAGCAGGAAGTGTTTGAGAGAAGGCTATAGTTTATCAGAAATACATTTTCTTTCTGTTTGTAGCAATTTTTGTTGTTTCCATGAGCAGATGAACAATGAAAGTAGAGTGCCGTCCTATCAGAGGTAAGTCTGCAACAGTACCAGCATCAGATGATTCTGAAGGCTTACGAGGAAAATAATAGTTCTATCTGATCCCATCTCACCAGCAAATGTCTCGCTTACACTCAAGTGTTTTTCAGTTCAAAGCTGGCTCTTCAGTCTCACAGCACTATTGCCCTCACAGTGCAATGGACTCATCTTGTATTTATCAGGAGAGAGCTGCTGCCAGCCGCTGAAAGCTTTGTGGTTTTAGTGAGTCCACTTCAATGTAGCTCATCGTGTATTCACTCTCCAGAGTGGTGAACATTTTCTTCTCTTCTCTAGAAAAATTGTTTAAGGTCAAAACAAAACAATTTGCATCAAATCTGATTTCCTGTATTACAGTTTACAGTAAATAAATTTTGAAAAAACATATATTTTAAATTTAAATCCCCAAAGATTTTGATGAAGTTGAAATGGAAGCTGTAATTTTTTTTTTTCACTTATAAATTCTTTTTCAAAAACAACCCACTTTAACAGAGTAAAAAAAAAAAAATCTCTGAAAGGTGTTTTTAAAAAAAAAAAACAATCCTGCAAATAATAACAATGCATTGACAAATTATGGAGATTTTTCACGCCTCTATTACTTTAAAGCACATGGGGTTTTCCTCCACTTTTCTTCTAAAATCATCCAGAAATTGACCCAGGAAAACTTTCTAACTGTTGAGTCATTCTGTTTAATTGAGAGGGCACAGTGCTGCTACAATTAGTTGCAAATCTGTACAGGAGACTTCCAAATGTTTTTGAATGTGTGTGCTCAACAAAATTTTCAGTTTGCTGTAGCTCTGTTAAACTTGAAAACAATTCTTAAAAATTAATGTGATACCATTTGGAGGGACCTGGACAAACTTGAGGATCACAAAATATTCTGAGTTGGAAGTGATTCACATGGATCACTGAGTCCAGATCTTGAGTGTCCCCTATGGGGATCAAACCCACAACACTGACATTATTAGCACCATGCTCCAATCAATCAACCGAGCTCACCTCGGGGAGTAGCTCCATGCAAGGTTCAACAAAACTAAGTGCAAGGAGCTGCACCAGGGTCAGGGCAACCCCTGGTATCAACACAGGCTGGGGCATGAAGGGATTGAGGGCAGCCCTGCCAAGAAGGGCTGGGGGGCCCAGAAACACAACTGGGCTGCATCCAAAGCAACGTGGCCAGCAGGGTGAGGGAGATGATTCTGCCCCTCTACGCCACTCTCATGACACCCTACCTGAAGCATGCATCCAGCTCTCTGGGATCCAACATTAGAAGAATATGGACCTATTGAAGCAAATCCAGAGGCCACAAATATAATCAAGGGAGCACCTCTCCTCTGAAGACAGGGTAACGGAATAAGGACTTCCTAGCCTGGAGAAGAGAAGGCTCCAGGGAGACCTTATTATGGCTTTTCAGTAATTAAAAAACATTTTAGCGAGGTCTGTTGAAGTAGGACTGGGGATAATGGATTTAAATAAAAAGAGGGGAGATTCAGACAAAAAAAAATTGAAGTAATTTTTGAAAGTGAGAGTGATTAAACACTGGAACACTTGTCCAGAGGTGGTGGATGCTCCATCCCTGCAAATATTCAAGGTCAGGTTGGATGGGGCTCTGAGCAGCCTGATCTGGTTGAAAATGTCCCTGCTTATTGCAGGGCGATTGGATTAGAATACCTTGAAATGTGTCCTTCAACCCAAATTATCCTATGATTCCGTGCATAATAGCTCTTGGACAAATGAAAATATTGTTATGTTAAGCAAAACTCAGGCTGTTATTTTGATATACAATGCTTTTGTAGACTACTATATTCTTCTAAATCTATTTAAATAGAGATACATATTTTCTCTTCAGTTTCGCTAAATTCAAAATAGAAGGAAATTTGGTGAAAAAAATCTCTTTTCTCAGAGAAGATATATGCAGTTTTGTTAAGACAGGTACTGCTTCAGACTATAGTGCACACTTCAGAAAGTGTGAAACAGCCATTTCTGTTAAGTTCATGATCCCATGTGATCTCATTATTTCTACAGCCGAATAACATCCTATACTTTCAAGGATGCCTGCATTAATTCTCAGTGCAGAAGCAGGACCACATTTTGTCTTTCAATCCACATCCTGATTCATATTTCTTTGAAATTAAACAAAGATGTCATTGGCTTCAGTGAGCTTTGGACGAGTCTTCAAAGGCATTTTAAACATAGGAATACTATATATACCAATTGGTTTACTGCATGAAAAACTGTACCTACTTAACTTGCAGAACTAAAGACATACATATGTTGAAGAAAAACAGCCCAGGAGAAAAGAAAATCACAACTTTACAATATTTTCTAGCAAAACATCAAGCACATGCAGAGCAGAAAGATGATCTATTTGTTTAGGGTGTGCCTTAGGACTCGGAAGACAAAAATTCAAGACTTTGCAATGCTGGAGTCTTCCTATGTGATCATGTACTATTTTATCTGCTTCTGTTTTTCTGTAGGAAAGAACAGTACTTCTCTGCATATAAACCAAATAGATAAATATTTTTAAAGACTCAGGCATGTTCTAATGTTGTGTAACAAGAAGTACTTAGGGTGGGACCCATACATCGGCAAAGAAGGTCTCTACTTACATCAGTCATCTGGTACCTACCTACATCTTCTGGTACCAAAACAATCACAGTCCCACAATCTGCTTTGCCAATGCCAAAGCTCTGGAAGCCTTGTGTGGTTCTAGCTTTGGGGATCAGAAAACAGTTGTGGTGAGGAGAAAGGGATCTTGCCATCTCCTCTGAGAAGCATTAGGGCTGGCACCAGCTGTAAGACCTAATGCCAGGTCTCTTCTTATCTGTCCCTGGTCTTGGTCCTGTACATTCACTGATGGTCTGAGACAAGAGGATCACTGAGTTTCCTTAGCCAGGACAGACCCTCTTCTGAGGGGTGACAATCTGAAAGTCCCACAAGTTTAGGGAGAAATTAAACGTAGAAGAATACTCTACCAACAAAGCAATAATAAAAAAATGTACACCAACACCATAACCATATATGCCAGCACTATCTCTACCTTGAAAAAAATTTGCTGTGATTAAATGCAGTATAACTGGCATGAGTTAAATATATTCAAAAGATACCTACCTCATCAGGCTCCCCAGAGAATTCAGTCAAAGGGACATTTGGGTTGCCCATAAATAGTTCACAAATAACTATAAGCATGAAGTGAAAGACAAGCTGCACACTTAAGACAACAGACGGGCAAATCCTACCACTATCTTATACACCCAAGTAGCATCACTCCAGAAAACTTGACGTTTCTCTACTCCACTCTGATTAGAGAGTCTTAAAGTTTACTTTTGTATTCTGTTTAGTGAACACTCAGAGCTAACTTGGTTTTAAAATTTACTTTTTCATTCCACTCTCAGTGTACATAAGTTGTTCAAACATATATATCCTTGTAACATCGTTACAGCGAATTATTTAAGTCTAGCTACTGTAATTTTTTGTGTTAAAATATTTTATGATAGTTTTATAGGAGTATTCATACATTGTGTTATATACGTTAACACTGGATTCTTAATATAGAATCTAGAGTGCACCATTTTTATTTTAGCATATGTTGATAGCATATTGATGTTTGCACTGATTACAGCAGCCTAGCCTGATGAGATTTTCACAAATGCACGTGGAGTGGTAATCAGCATTTACCAGAAAACAATGACTCACTAAAGGAAAGAATCAGCCAAGTGTACAGCATGTCCAGATGGTAAAGATTGCCCAAGTGGTTTTCTTTCAGTGCCAGTGTAATCAAAATTGGTTTATTTTTAATTTGGTCAGTATCAACATAATTTATTAGCCTTGAAATTCACCAGCAAAGAACTAACTCATTCCCTAGAGAGACACTGGATAAGGAATGCAACAAAAAAGAGAGTATCTAAAAAAAAAAAATTATAAATAATTATAAACACAATCTTATTTTTCCCATGTTGTTCTTTTTTTTTTTTTTTATGGCAACTCTGACATATATGTAGGCTGGCACTTTTTCTTTCCATTTAAATATAAAAAGCTCATTATCTTTTACATATGAGTCACCATTTCTGGTCATGGAACTTCCATTGATGTACATGATGATGGCCAAACTTCTGTCTTTAGGACTCTGCAGTCTCCATTCCTCCATGAAGACCCAGTAGCCCTGGTGGAAGTCTCCTGTACTGTTGATGCTCCCCCTGCTGACAGTGTTCAATCAGAAAGATGCATTGCAATGGTTTCAGGGAACAGTGGGGAGAGCAAAACACTTGGGTGGGGTTAATATAAGAAATAGAAACAGTAGAGGATATCACAGAGAGAAGGAGATGGGCAAAATCAGACACAAAGGAAAGAGGTAAAACCTTATTTGGGCAGAAGATCCAAAATCACCAAATCACCTACATGCTCCAAGCAATCTGCAATCAAAACGTGATCTTTCTAAGCAGCAGAGTAGGAAGGCTGCAAAAGCTGAGATGGGTTTGAAAGAATTTACAAAAGAGTGAGAATTTCTTTCTGGCAGGCAAACTCATATGTGATATGGGACATCAGGATTATAGCCAGGTATGCACCAGGCAGATAAGAAACTGAAACTGAGGGCCTGATAAGTGTCCTAAGGACCAAGTTATTGATAATTTCCATGATGATTATATTTTCTTCCTTTTTTTTTAAATTTCTAAATTAAAAAAACCTCTCAGATTTATTAATTAATCAGAAACCTCTCAGATTCTGTTAGCATTTGTGTTCTCTGATGAAAGTTTTGTCAAAATAATGCTTTCTTCCTGTCTTGACTCCCCTCCCACCTCCCAACGAAGTTTCACTCTAAGTGAACTCCAAGTACTCTATGAGTACTTGAACTTTAAAATTCTTTTAGCTTCTATGAAAACCTATGAAAATTAAAACTTTAAGAAGCCTTCTTTAGTGATTCACAAACAGGATGGCACCTCCCCTTCACCTGCTATCATTAGTTCAATGGGTGAAGGACTATGGTATATTGTTAGAGAAGTTCAGTAGTATTGATGAATTTCTAAAGGATCAGACTTTCATTTTACATGATGTTTTAAAAGCTTAAGAAATTATACAACCCTACCACTTCTCCTACAGCATTCCACCCACACCAAAGAACCACTGCCTTTGACTTTCATGGCTGTATTTGTCATGGCACAGTCCTCAACTGCATGGACACTTTGTACTCCTGTCTCAAACACTGAGTAATTCATTTGCCTCCCAACAGAGAGCTGCATCTGTATGACAGATAAAGCCTCGTGTTGTTGTAATAAAATTGTCAACAGAGAGTGCAACACAATGTTTACTCCAATTAAGCAAATCTACCCTGGAGATTTGGGTCTTATTCCCATCTTTGACGTGAAGGACTGTGGGCAAGTAAGCACCGCAAATTGTTCACAGCTGATCAATATTCTTTTCTTATTTGACAGGATAAATCAAAGGCAGCATTTGTCAATTAATTAATATTTATTTTGGGGGGTAAATGATGCCCTATTTATCTCCACTGACAGTAAAGTAAATGTAAACACTCTTAATTCAGATGCAGACATTAATTTCTATTGTGCTTTTAGCAGTGGGATCTGAATTTCAGAGGTGAACACTCCCAAACACAACTGAAGCCACTCTCAAACACAACCAATTCCAACACCTCTATATTACCCAGGCACAAGGCAGCAGCATTCCATTATGTCAAGGATTCAGAGGGCAGATGTTATTACTATAAAAGTACAAGTGCAGCAGAAGGCTCAACTTAGAGTGGGTATTGGTAATTTTCTAATAAATACTAAGGATAAGCAGAATGTTGCTGCCTATAAAATCAACATATTGTACTTTGCATGTGGTTCACTGGTGCATTTTTATCTACAGCATGCCTGTGCTCTGCAAGTAGTGGGATACCAAATGCCTGTGTGGCAGATGAATCCCTTTCAACAAAGCTAGCTAGCTTTATTTTGCTTTTTCATAACTACTGATAGTCTTGTTGCCTTTCTTTTTTTTTTTTTTTCATGCATAGCTAGCTGTATTAGCTATGACTGAAAACTTTACAGAAAGAAATATTTTCAGTGAAAGTTAATGTACGTCATGAGAAGATGTCAGTTTTTAATGAAGCTCCTTTAAGAATGGTCAAAATACAAGAGCTCCGTCACCAAAACAGCACTGGCTCAGCCACAAGAGTAGTCAGTTCAGATCTAGAAGATCCTTTTTCAATGCCTTGCTCTGAAAGAGGGCAGGACAGAACAGTAATTTGAACCTGAGCCTTTCACATTCCAGCTAAATGCCCAAAAATTTCCTGCCAGCTCTAATCTATGTGGAAAGAGACTAAGAGAGAGCACATTAACTATGTGTGGTTGCAATGAACAGTTTTATATATGGCAGTAAAACTGTGAGAGTCTTACCTTAGACATACTTGACACAAACAGTCTAGTTTTGCAAAAATATGACTTTCAGAAAAGGGACAAAATATGGAGCCGTGCTGTTTTTACAGACCATTCCACAAATTTAGCCCTTAAAACCTTTGGTGAGAAAGGTAAAATCTGTCTTTTGCTGTCACAATACTCTGCTACCATCAATGAATTTTGTTTAGAATAATATGGCCTTAATGCCCCCACCTCCTGTAGAATTGCTCAGACTGGTAGTTGATTAGAGTGGAGAGAGGTGCCAGTATTATCTGTGTTAGTGCTCCAGAGGTCATCCTACACTAACAAGACTGCCCCAGTCAGGGATGACAGAATCCAGCTGTTGCGCCTTCAGCTGAATGAGAAGAATCCACTTAATGCCAGGGATGCATCTCAAAAGATTAACTATTCTAACTAGTTACTTTCCACCTCTGAAAAGGTGTCTGGCTCATCATTATTGTCCTGTTTTTAGCAGAGGCCTATGATATACATGAAACCATTTACCTTTTTAACCTCCTGAACTGTAAGGCACCAAATACACATTATTTTAAATGGATAAAACAAAGTTCTAACTTCACTGATATCTGCTTAGAGGTGAGCTCATGTAACAGAGGGTATCAGTCTATTTCAAAGAAACATGCATATGCACATTTTAGATGTTTAAGCAGTGTACCAGATGTGCCATGCTCCTTGGCATGTGAGTCATGATCTGAAAGAAAAGAGGAACACAACACAAGCACGCTTGCAGTCATTATATAGCACTGATACAACATACTCTGGAAATCTAACAAGCATCCTTAGGTAGAGGCTTAATATTTTTAAATGCTTTAATAAAAACCTGGTGTTAAATATCTTAGTTAGATCCTTTTTTTATAGCACTCTCTTGGTAGCCTGAAACTTTTTCCTGACTAACACTTTCTCATATGTTGTTCCATGGGTTTTTTGTTTTGCTCTTTAAGAGGATTCAAGTTAACGTGGCTCTTGCTTCCGAGCTGCTCACGTGCTTGCATGTCAGCATCCGTGGGAATGTCATCTTGGCTCCGGGGCTACAGATTTATTGCTTGGCCAGCAGAGGGTACCAGAGTTTTCCAATGACTTCACAGACCCGAAGGAAAAAACAATACTGAGGTCAAAGCATACCTATTGTTTCCTTCCATTTCCCACCGAAGCTGATTACTCTGGGTTGTTTTTTGATAAGGTGGTGGGAGTTTTTTGGTTCTTGAATCTTACATTAGACAGGACTGATCCCTAGTTTTCTTTCATTCAAGTGACCCTGCCTAACAGAAAAGACATTTAAAATTCATTTTATAGTTGAGCATGGTTTAACATGCAGAGGTTTTCTTAACATTAGAGTTCTTTCAAAAGCTTCAACACACTCAGACTCTTTTAAATACTTGGCTTCTAGAGTGCTGAAAATAAGAATGTATTTTCCACACTCAAAAGAAAATTTGTGAATTCCATCATATCTGAACCTGAGAATAATAGAAAGGCCTCTATTTTTTGGTAGGCGTTATCATTTGTAGATTCATAGAAATCCTGTTCCAGAAATAGATTCTATTTCTTTTTATCAGCATTTTGTGGTGGAAATTTTACAGGAAGGTTTTCCCAAAGTTTTGAGGGTTTTCCTTGTTTGTTACATTAAAAATATAAATCTTGCCTGCATTGTTTACCCCAAGGCTTGCTTTAGTGGCTGGAGATTGAGTGAAATTATGACAACGCAAGAACCCAGGAAGTGAAATTTGATCAAATCAGATGTGATTTCATCTTCAGTTAGTCAGAGATTTTCAATGACATAAGGGATTGTGCCATCATGTAGTCTGACTTCTTACATAACAGAAACCATGGGATTTCACCCTGTAGTTCCTGTACTGTGTCCAATAAAAATATGGTTGAATTACAGCATAGTGTTTAGAAAGGCATCTGGTCTTGATTTTAGGAGTCCAGGTAAAATGTTTGCTCCTAACGCTCAGGTCATTCTAAAATGGGATGGGCACCTATTTCACTTAGACTTTTAATATTTTAGTTCTCTCTTTGAAAAATGCCTGCCATGATTGGTATGGAGCCATACCAACATACAACTAACATTGCCTATTGTTGCTCACAATGATTTCTGTAGAGAGGGAAAACAACATGGACCTACTGAAGAGCTTACTGTTTCTTTAGTATTGTAAGGATCTTCACCTCTCATTAATCCTTTCCAAATGCAATTTTTATTAGAAGAGATTAATAATAATTTCTTGCAATGTAATAAGAAAAATAAAAGAAGTTTGAGTCACAAAAACAGTGAATTACATCCTTTACATTTATATATAAAAATAATTACAAAAAACAGATTAATAGAAGGCTCTAAACTTTGCCACTGTAGTACTGGTACTTTGGAAAACCTGAGTATTAAAGCTTTTCAGCTGTGTACCAGGCCAGGCAATTTTGAGGACAGTATCTACCTCCTCAACAAGAAATTCATATGCCATGATTTCTCTTTCTTTATGTAGCTTCTAATGATGCTTCTGCAGCCTTTGGTCAAAATTGTCAAAGAACTTTCCAGAGCTGTAGTTGACCATGAATATGTGATCAACAATATCTAAGAAAACAGTATCTGAAAGCTAAGGCTGGGAAAGGACAGAGTGATACGTGAAATTATCTAATACCCTTTCTTATCTGCATCATCCAGTTGGAGGATTTCATGTTGAGAAGCATGAGTGCTAAACAGTAATCCTTAAATTCTACTCAGGTAAGGGAAAACCTACTCTTCATCTTACCATCCAGTTGGGCAGTCATCAAGGTACTGTCATTATCAAGTGCCTTTTATCCGTAGATACAAAGGGTGGGACAGAAGATGAGAGGCATTGCCATCAACTTTACCACTGCTGAAGTCTTTTTTCCATTCCTGTTGTAGCTGATGTTGAGTAGAAGTCTCTGCTGGTGAGCTAACAAAGGCACAGTGGGAGGAATGGCATCTGCTCGCAGGGATATCAGCTGGGGTGCGCTGCCACATAGTGCCTGCACCTAAGCCTCACCTTCCAGATATTATCTCAAGGTGCCACTGAAGACTTTGAACTAAAAGCAGTCAAATGTAACCTTCCTAGCGGAGCACAAGGGTCCCACAGAAGGATAGCAGCAAACACCTCTGTAGAGTGAGGGAGGTAGCAATGCCCAATACACTGTCAGATTATTTGTTTGCAGAGTCAGAGCCCTCAACCAGTTTATGCCTTAATTCTCTTAAACTGCCCATATCTAGGGCATTCAATCATGAGACTATCCATGTTGAAGAGGGAGAAATCCCTACAGCAAGCAGTAATAAGAGACTTTAATTTCTTATTCAGTTAGAAAGTGGCATAAAAAGAAATTTAAAAATGGTTGTAGAGAAGAGATGCAGAGGAGGCATAAATGAGACTGAAATAGAAATTTTCGATAGGCAAAATATGTTACTAAAATATTCCTACCCACAAAAAATATATTGTATCTATCCTAACTCTTCTTCAAAGTAAGATAAGAACTGAACTTCTGTTTCTCATTGATGGTTTTGAAGATTTAGCCAGTTATTTTCATGGAGAATTGCTATGTCACTATTTAATTAGAACAAATAAGAGATCACAGAACAGGCAACGTTTCCTTAAGACCAGTAAGAATGCTACAAAATAAATAGGAAAATTGGACTGCTTAAAATGTTAGCTCAATAAAGGACATCACATATTGTTTATGGATTGCAGCTAGGTTTTGCAATTATTTTTTTAATTGTTCCTGCATTACTTGTGGTCATGTGACATAATTTATGCTGTTATGTTGTCAGGCTTCTGATCATGGGAAGGGCTATTTGTTTAGACTGTGTAGGTCTTCACTTTAATTCGCTCTGGCTCCAGTGTGACATTTTAAAACTACTATCAATGGAAAATCCAAATTTCCCAGAAAGACTTAAAAGAGCACCCTCAGTGAACTGAAATTATCTCCTCTTAAAGCTAATTACCTTGGTATACTTAAGAAAGTAGCACTATAGGAAATCTGTTTCTTTAGACTTTCTTCTATTTCTTTAAATGCCTCAGGTCAGCATGAATAATTATTGTTTGCTTTTATTGCACTTTCTTTCATTATTCGTCTACATGCCTCTGAAAGGACATAAAACTAAAATAATCCAACAAATTAAGAGTAATTTTTTGAGACACACATTCATTATTAAAAAGCAAACAGAAAATATTTTCACCTTTCAGTTTATTTTATTAGAAAGAAAGTACTGTGAGGTTTCTATTTAATAGGAAGCTTTAAAACATTAATGAGTCTCACAGGGCAGTTGTTGCAAGTAAATATGGAATGTGTCCAAAATTAAATACATTCTACAATTATCTGTTACTGAAGGGCTGGATGTAGGAGAAATATGCATCAAAGGTTGCTTGCTGATGAAAGCAACACATGATTCTGCATTCTATGTCTTCTTTCAAGACATTCTCCCTACCATGTGCAGTGTAGCAATTTTCCCAGTCCACAAGAGTGGGTTTGGAGCAGTTTTTTTTTTATTTTGACTGACCCAAACATAACTTTGGCAATGGTTTTAAAGCCCCACATCCCAAGGATTTTATGACCTCACAGGAGCTGCCTTTTATAAGGACTAACCTGGGAGACAAATGAGGAAGCTCTCGTGTGCCAAAGCCTTCAGTGCGGACTGGAACAAATGGGCTGGCTTACACGCTACCAAGGTGAGAAGGATTTGTGAGGAGAGACTTCAACACAGCTCACTAGCACCAATATCCCACTTCCATTTATTTTTATATAAATTAGGCACTGCTCTCTCAGACTTATTATTAAGAGAGTTCTTTCCCTATTAGTGCTATGTGATTCAGCTGATCCTTTGTGCAACTCAGGCATGAACATATGGACTCCCCTACACACCTATTCAGACTGGAGCTGTGTTCATCCCTCTCTAGATAGGTATTATTGAGACACTGCCAAATGCACTTTGTCACAAACACCTTGTCCTGGTTTTGTTTTAGCAGTAAAATGTAACAAACAGTTGAGACATGAAAATAAATAAGGAATTATACAAAAAAGTTAATTTATTTGAAATGAATGAACAATAGGCCAGTATTCCTACGCCTTTTCTAATCCTGGATTATCCATGTGGAAAATAACCATTACTCTCCTTCACTGACAATTTAGTACAAGTTAAGGAAAAACAATGAAAAAATTTTAAAGTTTTTAGATAGTGTCTTCCTTTTTATTGTCATAGAAACAAAGAAAAACATTGCCACAGCAAATAAAAAATCAAAGCACCTTCTGCAAGCAGCCATAATTACTCACATATCTGCTTGTCTGTTCATCACCCCAGTATTATTTGTCAAGCTCTTTGGACAAAGATTAATTTTTGGCCCAAAAAGCAGCAAAATTAAACCTCTAAATATCATGATAATTTTAGTAATCCTCCCAGTAAAACTACTCCTTATCCTAGACTTTGCTTATGTAGTCTTCCCTTTTTCTACACTAAGCTATTGATCATATCGTAAGGAGCTTGTCATGTTGAACCTCTCTTGCCTAGTTTAGAAATACTTTCCTTTTAAAGGTCAGTATTCATGTTTGGAAGAAAGAAGAAAAAATTTTGATGTAAAAAGCCTGTTGTAGAGAAAAGGGATTTTTAAATCTATGTTATTTTCAGAAGTGAGCTAAAGATCAGGAGTCAAAGAGCTGTGAATCTCTTGTTATTTTAGCCCTAACTACACAGGATGTTTTCTATGGCCAAAAAATCTCTTAGGGAAAAAAACTCTTCATGAACTCCTGGCTACATAGTCATCTTGCAAAAGGGAATAACACTGCTAATTGCATAGGAAAATAATTCCCCTTATCAGTATCCCCTTTTGGTTCTATTCTTGTCTTTTTGGTTTAGAGATGAGAATAACACTTCCTAATAAGCTGCATTTAGTATGCTTCTCAGCAACATGATAATGGAGAAATTGATTGATTTCCTGTGCCTTCCATAATGAAATCTACCTAGTTTTTGTCTTTATATAAGAATGATAATTATAATAATTTACTTTAAACCCTTGTGACAACCCCTCTATTTTATCCAATAGCATATAATGATGTGCTTACCAGTTTGTGAAATATTTTCTTTTCAGATGGATAATAGTCATCCTTCTGAACAGAAACAGAAATAAATTTACATGGATAAGAATCAAAACTATTTGAACCATTAGTTTAGAAAGCAAGCAAATGTAGACTATTTCTTCAAAGGCATAGTCCAGATGTGAGATGTACAAGCAAAAATGCTCCCTGCTGCAGACAAGCCTAAATTCTTGTGCGTAGCAAGTGCACATTAATGTTTCCAGGAACCAGTTTGCGGGTTTTGGATTTTGGTCTGGGTTGCACTAGGGTTTTTTAATATTTTGTATTAATTAGCTAAATTCTGCAGCAAAAATTTTAAAAATCCTGCAGCAAAAGCAGATTTCTTACCATAAAAAAAGCAACTGAAGAAAAACGGACTAGGGTAGACTAGGGAGTAGGGTAAGTTATTTATTTGAATGCGGTTTGGGTTTAACAGTTTAATTTTTTATCAATTTTTTTTAAATTTGTGGGTACACACACAAGCATTCTGCATGTACATATTTGAGCAACACAGCACATGTGTTCTAGTGATCAACATAAAGGTAAGTTCAACATGTAATATTGTAAAAATGAAATAGATTACCTTATTAAAAGTTATTGGAAATTAGGATCCAGTGTAGTTCTGTATACTAGTGTTGAGGTTAAAGGCATGAGGAATCAAATATACATAGATGTACAAATTTTCAACAGGACTCTGAAGGGTTATTCCTTTTTCTTTCTTTTTAAACAAAATCTGAAGCATCCCACATACATTTTTTGATCTTTTGAAAATGCTTTCCCAAGTATTTAGATACCATGGTGGGAAGGTATTTTTCAACCAAAAAAGAGCAAAGAGCAGATGAAACTTCAAATCTGAAGTAAAGCAGCAGCAAGAGATAGCTGGTCACATCTGAAATTGATAGGACTGCTGATTGTCATCAAGCAAGTTGCCTACATTTTAAAGAGAACAGAAAACCTGTTAATTCCTTTATTTTGGGGGGTTTGGGACTTATTAATTTTTTTTTCCATATTTTGTCATCCTGATCTGCACTTAGACATGTCTGAGCTAAAGACCTTAGTAACTTTGGGAAAGTCCTTTACACACAATTCTATCAGGGCAAGTTCACAAAAATGTTGGTGTCCTGCTTTGAGGTAATGAGCTCATGCCTGACTTTGTGATTCTAAAGGTCCTTAGATGGGAGTGCAAAAATACCAGAGACATTCTGGGGTAATCTTTAGTTAGTCTTTGACTGACCTCTTGGAGAATGACTGCATTTCTATTGTGTGGACATTTGTGGTTGGAGCTGAAGGAAGGGCAGGCTTCCAGAAATGGGAAAGTCTGAGAACAGCTGGAATATGGCTCCTCAGATGCTGTGACAGTATCCGGAAATATCTGTGGTATGACAGAAACAGTGGAGGAGTCATGAGATTATATTATGCACAATTATTACAGCTCTTTTTTCCTGCACCTCACTTTAATTTCTTGATGAAACAGAGCCTGGGATCCACTTTTACAGTATTTCAAAGGGTAAAATATGGGATTAAACCTCAAGTTTACCATAAAGTAGCCTCTGAAAAAAGATCTCGCAGTCAACACAGGAAACATTTTAAAATATAAACTTTGTAAGTCCTATTTAAAATAACTTTAATTAGAACATTCTGGAGACTAGATTTACTGCTATCCATTCTTCAAAATGTACTGATGCTCAATTATTTAAATTTAAATGCATAGTTGAGCACAACAAATTCATTCCCATATGCTTAATTGGCATCGTCCTGTCCTGCCAATTCAGGTTTCTCATTCTCCAGTCTCACGGGCAATCACAGCATGCATTATCTGGCTTCCTGCAAGCTTGGAAAAAACACAGCAGCCTCTCAGCCCTTTACAAATTCTTCTGATCCCATTCAACAAGAAGTGCTGAGACCACCAGAGCCAGCAGTATTTCAGCCCATGTGCCAATAGCTGTGTCAGTGACCAGCGGGAGCAAACCTCTGTAGCCCCAGCAGTATCAGTGCTACAAGATACTGCTTTAAGCCTTGTTCAGCAGGGGCTTCTGCTACAATAGGAGAGAAAGGCCAACTGATAGCTCTGTCCACCTATATTTGTAAGCATGCTGTCCTTACTATAATTAACTCACGTGCCCAAAATACTGAGGTATTTCCTGCTGGGCAAATGTCCTTTACTGAGGTCTCTGGTAACCTTTCACCCTGTGTTCTGCAGTCGCTCTATCCAACTTCCTTGTGCTTTTCAGCCAGCTTAGCCACACTGTCCTGCCCTGCCGCAGTACAGAAACTCAGAATTTCTAGTCTACATCTGAAATTCTCACTCTCTACTTTTTCTTTCTCTGGGTTGAACAAATTCAAGATAAAGCCTGTGAATTACATGATCAATCTCATTTTATTATCCTTACCTTCTCAATATATACTGCTTTTTCAATATCTCACTTAAGCTGGTGATTTAACAATTATTAGATTTTCTCAGAAGCTGTGTTGACAATCATTGAAATCTTCATTACTCATGAAAGAAGAGACCAATATTTCAGTCTATATTCAGTCTATTCTGTCAGATTTGGAGGTTTCTGCTAAAATGGAGAAGCTTTACTTTTGGCTGGGTCCTTCATCTAGGCTTGTGTCAAATTTATATTCGATCTTTGACACTGGGATATAATTCTGAAGTTATTCAGTTATTTCTTAGACCTATAAAAATCTAATTATTTACAGAACTTTTGTTCTATTAGTGAAAAAAAAAGAATTAACTACCCATTCAAAGAAAAAAACTATAAAAGGTGTGCTGCTGAAGTGTGTAAATGCCACAACTTGATGGAAATTTACTTTGGTAGGTGTTATACAAACCTCCCAACAAGTCAATTGTGTTGCTATAAGACACTGCCTAAGTTCTCATTAAAAGATTTGGCCTTGGTCTCTAAGGTCAGGTCCCAAGAGGCTATTTGATTCCAGATGCAGATGTAGTCTAACCTGCATTTATTCATTACTTATACGCCTTTCCAGGAAAAGAAATCTGATTTCAGAATTTTCAACACCTAAAAAGAATGCATCCATGAATACAGTAAAGAGGGGGATGAGTGTGATGCACACTATTAGGAGCAGTGCCTTTGTTAAGGAGACAGCTTTACACCTTGATAACCCTCATGTCTGCTGACACCATTGCCCAAACTTGTGTCACATGTTATTATACACCTGACCAACACAAGATTTTGGAAAAGTCTATAGTACACAAGTGAGCTGAGAGGTAGCATGGGGCTGAGACACAAGGAAAAGGTTGGAAATGGTTTGGAAGAGGCAGCTGTGTAGTGTAGGCTTTGAACATGAACAGATTAATGCCCAGGTAAAAGAGATTAAAGACAACATTAATTAAACAACCAGCTTGGACCGGGGGAATGATTTTCGTTATATTTTTCCAGCAGAATCTAGTGTCCTTCTACTGCAGATTCTGCAAACTTACACTTCTGGCTCATTTTTTCCTAGTCACTAGGCTATACAACTATGCTTGTGGAACAATTCCTGGCTAATCCTATGCTATGGTACAGCCACTGCTTGCTGTCTGGAAATGAAAGAACATTTCCATGAGCTGCAGATGCCAAAACAAGAGACAGGAAAGGGTTACTTTAAAAATGGATGAGTGCACTGTGGTCTTATATTCGGCCAACTAGAAGTGGGCAGAGGATTTTCCTAGCTCTCATAGACAACTTTTATCTCAGCCCATTTATCCTCTGAAGATACTTTGATAAAAGTTCAGGCCTGCCCTTCTAAAAGCAGTAATGGTCTGGTCTTCTAAGGCTGAACTCTATAATACACAACTCTCACAAAAGCATAAAGGTATTGGGCAGGCTGAGAAGGAGAAGGACTATGAGACAGGCTGGGTATCCAGAGGAATCTGCTGCATTTTCATTGGAAAAAAAAAATTAATAAATCCTGCCTTAGAGAGTTTCTGCAGCTCTGAAGCAAAAAGTGCAGCATTGCTGCTCTGTCTTGTGAACATAAGCGTTCTTCTATCCCACACTCGGATGCTGGTGGTCAGCTGGGCCATGTCCTGTTCTCAAAATTTGGCCAAGTATAAATATTTACTAGAATTTTTGTTGTAGTTTTAAGACAAAGGTCAGCATAAGAGAACAGACTATGTATCAGTCCTTTTTCCTTCAGAATCAAAGCTCCTTTGTTAGTTTGCAAGAACCTGACCGTGTAAGATTTACTTTCCCTATCTTCAAAGCATGGCCATTTGGCACATAGGAATGGCTCTGTGAGTTCTCCAGCTGACTAATCTCAAAGAAGCTCTGCTAACTTAGTCAAGGCCTGTGTCTGACCAAACCACAACAAACTGTGCCCCACATACCTTCCGAAAGAGATGGGAGATCTCTTAAATAAAGGAGAGGGAATGGTATTTTTTCATCTGTAAGCATCAACAGAAACCTCTTCATTGGTACTGGAGTTTTCAGTCAGCATTGTATCAGCAGCTGGAACTAACTCCACTCAGAATGCTGATCTCAAATTGCAACTGCATCGTAGCAAACACTAGAAAGCAGGAAGAGGCTGTTAGGGGAATGACCTCCCCTTACCTGCCTGCTGTATAAGAGCACATGTTGTACCTGCACCATCTGTGGATACAGCTTCACTGTAATTTAAAGTGTAAAAGCCATCATATTTTTCTGTCAGGATTCAGGACTCCCTAGTGTACACTAATATGTAAAAACACTTTGTTGGTATAAGGTCCAATTGCATGTGCACATATGTCAGCCTTTACTGAGGCTCACTAAGTCATTGTCAGGCAGATGTTGTTTTGCCAGGTGTGCTTTTGTAGAACCTACATCTGGATAACTTTCCCAGAAAGGATTTTTAAATTGGAGATGGGCAAACTCAAAAAGTTTAGCGGTTCAATTAAATAAACGTCTAAAAACCTGGATGATTATCTGAACCAAATCAAGATCCCCAAAATAAGAGTATAGGCCTTATAGAACAGACAATTTTTGTCTGTTGTTTTGCAAACTACAAAGTCTTGTTTAAGTCTTCCATAAGGCTTCAGGTAAGTTTTATTTTAGCCAAATTGTTTTCCTAGTCCCTAATTTAAAACCTTGTGAACCATATTGCATTCCATTTAATATCGGTGGAAAATTTCCCATTATTTTGAATAAAAAAAGGAAGCTTTGAGCTATCTTACAAAGTATATCTAATGCAAAAAGCAGAAACTCTATATAGAAATAAGGCTTGAACTTGCCTCATGTTTCAATGGGAGAAATGGGATATTGTTATCAATACCAGTGGTTCAAAAGTCACTTTTTCATTTCATTGTGAGAAAGCATTGTATTTGTAATTTGGGGGAGTTTAATAAAATGCCTCACTTTTCTGCTGTAGAAAACTAACTAACCCAAAATGCGAAGCAACTAAGTATTTGATATACTTGGGCAGTTTGGAAGGTTGGATGCTAATAAACATAATTCTTCCCATTCACATGTTAAACATTTTAAAGCTCTTGACAGGTAATAATAAGAGTTTGACTTGATGACTGGATTTGAAGGAATAATTAGTAATGGACAATTTATTAAAGAGGTATGGGTTATTTCTTCATCTAAAAATATTCCTCCAGAGGGGCAAAAATTGGTGATGGAATTTTCTATCAAGGTTAACAGAAAATTATTTTCAAGTCAATGAAATGACTCAAAATAATTCTTTCCACTTATTGATTATTTATATTTCTGTGGTGATAACATCTAATAATATGGCTTGATCATCAGTCATTCAGTAACTCCTTCTAAAAGTCCAGCATTTTTCTGTGAAATATTTTTCTTGTATAAATAAAAAAAGTTTGTCTGATGGAAGATATATTTGTTAAAAATATGTGAGAATTTCACAGAAAAACATTGTAATTCACTGAATTACTTATTGTGATATGCTACCAAATATTCCCAGAATATTTTTGTCGATTGGAAGCAATTAAACTGCAACCACTGCAAATGAATCAATTTGTTTGATTGGGATATGTAAAAATAAAATGATTTCTACTGATATAAAGTCATTAGAAGAAAACCATCTGTAAACAACATAAATGTGCAAATAGAAATTGCACAGTTCTCTGTACTTGTGACTACATTTGTACCTTTTTAGTAGGGCATGAACACACATTGTTGGAGAACCTTTATTTTGCTGCACAAGTTCTCAAGGTTCTCAATGCTACCAACTTTCAGACCGTGTATAGATGAACAAGAACCCTGTAGACTCTTCTCATTTGACAGATTTACTATATTAAATCTCTCATTATTCAGTACAATAATGCTGAAGAAAAATGTGAAATAGGATGGAATCACAGAATTATATAGGTTGGAAAAGACCTCCAAGATCATTGTGCCCAGCCTCTGACTGATCCCCAACCTGTTAACTAGACCATGGCACTAAGTGTAATTTTCAGTCATTTCCTGAACTTTTCCTGGGATGGTGCCTCTACCACCACTGGAAAAGCTTGTTCCAATGTTTAACAATCCTTTCCATGAAGAAATTCTACTTGATGTCCAACCTGTACCTCCTCTGGTGCAGCTTGAAGCTATACCCTCTCCTATCTTGCCATTTCTTGTGCGGGAGAAGGATCCAGCTCCCACCTGGCTACAGCCTCCTTTCAGGTGATTGTAGAGGCTGATAAGGCTCTTCAGAACCACCTTTTCTCAGGCTAAACAATCCCAGCTCCCTCAGCTGCTCCTCTTAAGACCCTTCACTGGCTTCACTGCCCTTCTCTGGACTCACTCCAGCCCCTCAATGTCTTTCTTGCAATGAGGGGCCCAGAGCTGGACACAGGATTCGAGGTATGGCCTCACCAGTGGCACACACTGGCTCATATTCAACTGCTGTTAATCAGCAGCCCAAGTCCCCTTCCACTGGGGAGCTTTCCAGCTAGTCTTCTCCAGTCTGCAGTGTTGCACGGGGTTGTTGTGACTGAATATACAAGGCTAAATCAGAAAAGACTGAAGGGCTGTTAGAATAGACATTAAAATTCCATGACCACCTTGCTTTCAGATGAGGATATATGTTAAAAAGCAAGTAAGGTGCCATGTTGTCTTGAGATGCACCAGAGATGAGTCCTATTGGTCAGTGTTCATCTAGCGAGGTGTTTTTAGGGGTTTTGTTTGCAAGTTAATTGGCTTACATTTATTCATGGATTGTTTATACTAAAAGCAGACTTCTGTTAAGCAGCCCAGGTAGATCTCCTCAAGTTTTTCAAAGGTGATTACTATTAATGCCTCATGCAAGAGGTTAACAGAAATACCTTTTCCTCTCCTGATGTTGCACTTCTGGTCACTCTGCCAGGACTCCAATTCCTCTCTTGCAGAAGTTTTGTGAAATGAAGAGCATAAGAAGGTGAAGAGGAGGTTTCAGCAATTAGTACACAGAAACGTCTAAGAATAGCTCTGTAGCCAATAAATACCCTGAATAAATAAAAAAATATTCTATAAGATTTTTTTTTAATGTAGTAGACTAAATTACTTTAAGATAGGCTTTAAGGTAACTTAATTACAGTAAACATAAGATTAAAAAAATTGTGAACATGTATTTAACTTTTCAGTTGACCAGGTGTGTATTTCAAATTTATGATAAATTCCAAACCATGAAAGTATCAAAGTGTTTTGTTGGTTATTTCAGACAATCTTTGTGCCACTGTGGTAATTCCTGATTAGTCAGGATGTGAGGTTTGGGATTATGTTCAATAGAGAAAAACAACTAAATTTAAGAAAAAAAATATATATATACCCATAGTTGTTATGATAGGTGCAGGACTGACAGTTGTAGAAAAAAACATGCTTGTATTCTACTGGAAAAAATGCACCAATTGTATTTGCTTCCTTTAAAAAATAAAATATTGTTTGTTCTTTTCAGAGCTGGCCTTATTTTTACATGAAAAGTGAATTTTAAGATAAGGCTATATTTTCAAACATAAAAGGATTTTCTTTATCTCACTTCCTGACACTCTACTTTAGCTGCTTTTTCTTTAAAATAATCATTTGACCTTTTAAATTACTAGAACTGGAGATAAAACATCACAGAGCCTTTGGGGATGACAGACAACTGATCAAATAATTTTCAGTTGCTCTATCTGTATCTTAAAGCAGTGGGTTGCAAAATCCAGCCACATTTGAACAGCATCAGTCTGGCTTTCTGTCATTTATGTACAATTTTTTTATAGCCATAGAAATCCATGGTAAAACTGACCTGTAAAAGAGTATCTTTTTCCAGACTGTTATGAGAAAAAAAAAATAAACAAAACATGTGAACTTATCTCATTACATTGGAAATTAGCTAAATCAGTGTGCACCTGCTAAAATAATTGTCTTTTTCTGGTATTTTCCATATGATACTCCTTCACTGTGAAATGCAGTGTAAGTAAATCAGCTATCTTTTAAGGAGACCTGATGGCAATTAAACTTGATTAATAGCTGCTCTGATTCCAAGGTATTAGTCTTTTCTTCTTTCAACCTTGCTATTAATATGAATTTTCAATCCAAACATAATTTTGTGAAATGTTATGGAATCTGAAGACAGATGAAGATGTTCAAGAAGACAAAATGAGATTATAGGTCATAGATATCTTTTTAAAAAGTTGAATAAAAATGAATTGAGGTCCTGGAAGATTAGACAGAAGAGCTCCACCTCCTCCTTTACCAGACCTGGGGTTGAGTCTGTATCATGCAGTGATAAATTTGATTAGACATGCTGGCAGTGTGGCCAAGATGATTCAGGTCTTCTTCTTGTGACAGATTCCTATGATTTATGTTACATGCAAAATTTTGGTCCAGATAAACTTAATCAAAAAACGCAGCCCTACAGTTTAATCATGCCAGATATGTGCAGTGTGTGCTAAAAAGCACTGCAAAAAGAGCATAGACCACTAGAGGTCTGAGCATGAAGTCAGATGTGTGTTATTGTCTATCCACACAACCTCCAAAGAAGTTTAAAGGAAACACCTTGAGACTTGTGTGGATTTTTATTAACCCTGCACTGTGAATTGATGGGGTGCTGGGGAAAAACAAACATAGGCAGAGAAAACATGAGGCCTGCCCTGCACAAGAGCTCTTTATTGACAGTTTATGACATAGGCTTGGAGTGGTCCAATATTGTTCCAACGACCTTTGCCTCCCAAAACTTACAGGCATTGTGAGACTTTGTTCACCCCGTGAGGGCCTGCTGGCCTTGCCACTGCAACTTTCTTCTCAGTGCTGTTCTGAGCATTAATCGTGATCACTGGAGACAATTACAAGTGCTTCTTGCCATCTCTTGACCTAAATTTCTGCCAGCTTCATTTTCCTAATCTACACACAGACCTAGTTCAGGATTGTGACAAATTACACACGACAGATTAGTAACAGGGTCTACAGTTAGCAAAATTTTGAGCTGGCACCCAAATTCCAAGCCCATGTTGGCCCAAATTCAAAAAATTCAAGATAGGTTGCAAGAGAGGAACGGACACGGAGCCTTTTTTTTTTGTTGTTTTGGTCTTCCCCAGGTGTAAGGAAAAACATTGCAAGAAATAAAGCTGTCTTGAGCTCATTTGGTTTTTTGTTCTATGTTAGCTTGCTATTAAAAAACTAAATTAAGCATGGCTAATCAGTTAAACGCCTGTACATACATATCTTTTAGTAAAGAAAAAATTATTAGAGTTGGGTTTGTTGCCTATATGACTATTAAATGTGATAGGTTAGGAAAGGTATCCCCCTTGATCCCAGTATACCTTTCTGTATTATGCTGTCTTAATTTTTTTTTTTTTTTGCAGTAGCTTTGTTCTCAATTTTCTCCATATCTTAAAAAAATTGTTAAGAAAGTGGACACAGAAAAAAGGATTTTGGCTAAATATTCTAAAGCCAAGAGCAGGCAAAATGTAAAAGATCAAGATGAAAATTAAACTTGCTTCAAAAGAAATCCAACATTGCTACCAGGCTTCATGTTATCTAACAGGACTCATTAAAACAAAATGGAACAGAGCAGTAAAATAGATAATAAGTACACACTGAGTTCTAGGGCCAATTTTTCTGAGTGATTGAGTTCTTCGAGAGCTTGCAGAGATTAAAAGCCTGCAATCTATTTTCCTTACCACTGTTGTGTCTTGCCAAATCTGTCTTGAGAACTAGAACGGGAAATACCCTCCCAGCAGCTGTATCTGTAGATTTCTCAACTTGGGCTTTTACACACAAACAGTATTCTGCATTTCTGAGGCATGGTCACATTTTTGCTTCTATTCAAAAAGTTCTCAAATACATCACTTTGGCAATGGATGTTAAATATCTGCCATTCAAAAGAGCCAATAAAATGGAAAATTCAACTAGGCTGTTAAAATATGACAGCCAAGAAAGGGCAGCCAGTAGAAAACAAGATCTTTTGAAGTATCAATTCAAGCATAGTAATAAATAAATAGTACAAAATGTAGTGCTCTTGTTGCCCTTTTTTTTCTTGCCTTCAGCTTTCACATTACAATATTTGAAATCCAATATTTTTTTTAATTGGTAAGTAGATATATGGTTGTTAGAACAAGTAAAAATCACCTGTCAGACAATTCTGTGAAGTGAGCAATTACAAGAAAATAGTACTCTGTACACTATTCATAGTCCATATAGGACACTTGGCTCCCAAGAGTGGAACACCTTAAAATCCTCTGAAAATGAAGATAAATTCAGAATCTGCTAATTTTTTTTTAATGTAGAGATTGGCTAAGAAATTATTTCTATATGTATAGTAACACCAAATAGTTGCTTCATTAACATGTCAAGCTTCTCCACAAACCACAAACTTTTTTGGCATTTGTTACATTCTTTGGTAATGAGTTCTCAGCTGATCTCTCCATCTGCACTAAGAAACTCTTCTCTTTTTGCTTTGATGATCCTTATAGTCAGAGAAATAACAAACAATTAATGTCTTTTTAACTTCTCCGTGCTAGCCTCAAGTTTATTGGTCTCCTTCATGTCCTGCCTCCCCCATTCTATTTCTCCCCCCAAATGCTTTTATTTTTTTTTTCAAAGCAGGTCTTTCTTTGCTCTGATACAATCCTGTCCCCACTTCTCTGAATATTTTCCAGATGTACTTTATTTGGTTTTGAGATTCAAGGTGTCAGCTGGATTTAAACTGTTGTACAATAAAGTAGAGGTTGAGAAGATCTGTGCAGAATCTGAAATATGGTAAAACTATACTACAATGCCAAGATATTCCAAAGAACTACAAATAGTAATGTTGAAAACCAAACGTTAACTCCAGGTTTTCACTTTGGGTTTTGTTGCTGAGTTTTTTTAAACCTTTACTTACATGGTTCCTTCCTTGTAGGTTCCAAGTACCAAATTTAAAGAACTTCAAAATGCCAGTAAGTGACTATGAACCATTCTGATCTGGAGTTTGAGAAACTGCATATTTGAATGGAGTCCGTGCATATCAGTAAAAGTCTGCAAAAAAAACCTTCGACTGACCATATAAGAAAATTATATAACATTCAAGAAACTTCCACAAAACTTCCATAGCAGTTAATTATTTTCTTTCTCTCTCCCTGATCATGCCATTAGCTTCTGCGTGGCATGGTAAAACAAAATCCAACACCAGCCCCAGCTGCTCTTTTTATAAGATGACGATCAGGGAGTAGCTCAGCTGAAAAGTGCCAAAGTGTTCCAGAAACTCGTAGACACAGATGCTTTGATTTTCATGCAATTTAAAACACAAGAAAAACCTTGCTTGGGGAACATGCTCTCCAGACTGCTTAATTCTACTATTGCTACTTTCTACTGCCTGCATACCTCAAAGGCAGCAAATTAATCTTATGTGTGAGCAGATAACGGCTGAGAGTCTACCAAAAAAATAAAAGGAGTTTTCCAGATCAGCCTGTGGGAAGAAACAAAAGCTTCAATACAGGAAGACAGAAACAGCAGGCAACAAAGCAACAGCGGATGTGGGGTAAAGAGGAAGCAATGAAAAAGTGGATTTGGAAACATGGAAAAAATGCAAGAACCCAGAGAACAGAGCAGGAAGACTCAATGGAAAACAGGAAAATTTTATAAGTAAAGGGATCCAGAGTCAAGATGCCAGAAGAACAAGCAACTTGGCCACCAGAATAAAAAATGGGGTAAATGAACATCCTACTTCTGTAAAAGATGGAAACTGGGGTGTCATTGATCCACAGGATTCTTGGCATGCATGCAGGAGTTACTGAAAGGAAGAGCTGGTGAAGGGCACACACCAGGCACAGAGATGTGAGCTCTAATGAATGGCAGGGAACCTAGGCAAGGTTGGCTTCTCAGGCGGCAGAATAAATGCACAGTTCCTGTGCCATCCCTGTCTCATGAAGTCCTGAAAAGTTCCCCTAATCCCTACAGAGATGAATATGTAAATTGTTTGGGAGGGATAGAAGGTGACACAGAGCCCAATGATCTCCAGGCTAAGATGTCTGTCACTGCTTAGTGTCATGTCTTCTTGACATTAGGGACAATTGGAAACTATACAAACAACAAGGTGATTTTATAGGAAATGCTTCAGCTTGTTAAATAAGGTTGTGAGGGACCAGGACAGAAAGTCTCACACAACATACAAATTTTTGTTCCCTGTCAGCAGCTGTGGGAAGATGACTTAGGAAGGTTGAACCGCTACCAATCTGGGTATGAAGGGTAGATGCCTAATTTTGCAGCAGCACCCAACTTTTCAGTACTTACTGTGAAGTGAGACACTGAAGAGCACAAAAAATGCTGACAGGACATTCCATGTTCTGCATGCAGCAGAGCTGATAACTTCACATGCTAATGAACAATGGTATGATTGAGAAAATAAATCAGATTGCCTTGCTACAGAAGTTGCACTGGATATGGTACCTTGTCCCCATCATTGTTTGTCTTTTGCCAAGCTGATCTTTATCCAATCACCTGCATGTACAAATACCAGTTATTTCCTGAAGCTTCTGAGATGTAAAGGGCCAGACACTTGCCTTCTGCTTCACACTAAAAATTACCCAATTTTTTGTGTCTGGAAGTTATTGAAAAGTATAGAAACCAAAAATCCCTACCAGCATGAAAACACTACCTTCGCATTGCATAGTTGATTTTCACTTTTCAAGTCTTCAAGAAGTTACATCTTGAGTTCAAGCAACCTACTGAACTTCAAGGCAAAAAATACCCTTCATGACTCAGAAGTATTGTGGAAATGCAACTGAAAAATTTAGACATCACAGTTCCAAGTAGCTGGACATCTTGGACAGCTGGACAGCACTTATGCACTGCCAAATATCTTTATTGAGTCACAAGATATAATTTTAAGAATGATTATCACACAAGCTGCTAAACAAAGTTGGTTATGGACAACTCAATTTTCCAAGCATTGCTTTTAGTAACCTAAAAATGAATGTTTATAGCCTATCATCAGATGCATACATTATGTTGTCTTATAAAAGTTCTGGAAGAGTCTACTTGAGCAAAGCAGAATTTAATCACTAGGAAAGTATTTCCAGTCATTAAAAAGGGCATATGTGTCTTGGAAAATTTGATATGTAGAATTCTGGTGGAGGGAGGGGGAGAAACAACAATATTTTACTCATTAAATAACTTCTCTCATGTAGTATTCTACACTCTGCATGGATACACAGCAGTTCACGGAAAACACATTTGCATCAGATTCCAGGAATTGGATTCTTTTTAGTATTCTTTGATGGAAAATGAAGGCTTGGCTGCCTACCAGATTATTTGCTCTATGATAAATGTAAAAGTTTTACAAGCTCTGAAGAATTGTAGACAATCATTCCTGAGAAATTTGATCATCACTGAGGCCGTTGCAAAAGCTGAAGATATGCTACCAGCTCAGTAGTCCTATAATTGAGATACAGACATAGAAGTTGCACGAGAAGACTAATGTAAAGGATATTTATTAATAGTGAATAAGAAATTCAATTACATACCTCCACAGCAAACAAGGTCTCCTGGAAATAGCGTGACAGCGGCACACTTTCAGGAGATCAGTTATCTTTAAGCTGAGCTATCAGTTGCCTTGCTTGAATTACACTAAACTGATGGAATCTCTATAGTCAGCACTACTCCAAACTTTTATTTGCACCTCTCTTTCTGTCTCTGATATCCTAATCTTTTGCAACAAGTTTAAATACACTCTCTTGGCATTAAAATAGAAAGGGATGTTATTTTAGCATCACTAGTTTCAGATTTAAGATTACTGAATGGTGTCAGTGTTTCCAGATTTCTGCAATGTTACATAAATTTGGACAGTTCATTGCAGTATCAGAATTATTTCATTCTTCTCTTATGCTGAATTCTGTCAACATGCTCTCATAGACATTCACAAAACAGAAGACTTACTTTGGGATGGAAATCTATGCACAGTGCTAGAAGTACAGTGGGTATATGTGTTGCAGAATCTTCATAGCAATACTTTCCTAAGTGGATATTCTGAAGGTTCATGCTGAGTTGGCTTTTTTTGTCTGTGGGACTGATAAAATACTTTGTCTCCCTACCCAGCCACATATTTTGACAAAACTGGTGGGGGTATTTTCATCTTTTCTCCCTCTACAAAATTTTGGCTGAAATAGAAGTTATTGAAGAAGTAAGAGGGAATGGCAGTTTTTTTCTGACAGAGATACAGACATAAAACATAAGTTAATAAGACATTTCCTTAGGAAAATTCCAGCCCCTTTATCTCTCACTGAGTGAGTCACTTTTGCCCAAGAATGTTTGTGTTTTCTCTGTAAGCATTTAGGCTCTGCTATCCCCGTATCTCTCCTGTAAAGATTTACCGTCACAGTGGAAATTCACGGAGGAAATAGGCACCCTAGAAGAGAGAGTTTTTCAATGGAGACTGCGTGACTTCAGAGGAATGGCCTGCAATGTGTTGGTCAAGCATAGAAACACACAGAGTGACCAGTTCCTCTGCTGAGTCATAATAATAATGCATGCTAAAGCCCTGCATAAAGAAGGCAGCCACATGGGCATTCCAGTGAGATTGTTGAGGGTTTATTTTAAGTAAACTTAATAGATAGATCCTAGGTCCAACCATTGCTCAGGTGTGTTTGACAAGTTTCACTCTGGGTCTTACAGGAAATAAAAAAACATAGTCCAGTTGAATCAAATGAGCAATTGTATATTGACAGTTATTTTAGAATTTTTGAAATTTGTGCATTCTGTTTGTCTCACTGCACCTGCAATGAATTCTAGCTACCCCCAGTGTTTCTGACACAGTTTCAATCTAGCCAAAGAAGGTAATAGTATGCCTGGCATCCATGCAGCTTGGATTATCATCTTATGGCAGCATAGCTGACATAACTAAATTAATTTGACTTAAGAAATCAGAGAAGTCTTGAACTGTTGTCTCATAGATGACAAACCAGTGCCTTATCAGCTGAGCTACTCAGATCCAGTCTGCAGTACTCTTAAGTGTGATTTCATCTAAGTAATGTGTTGCTGAGTCTAATGTCAAATGGATCTATCACATTACAACCTTTTCTAATTAAAGAAAAAAAAAGATTAAATGTATATGACCAGTCATTCAAAAGGCTGTCGTAGATGAATAGCTAGCATTTTTCTAACAATTTCAAAGTGATTTTATCATTATTCCTTTGAGTAGAAACAAATATCTTTCATTAATTTTTTGCAAACTATGTGAAGATAGGGCAGACTCTACTACATTTTTCTTGCAAAAATAAACTCTAAGTCTATCCATTAATTTCACTGGTTTTGTTGGAGAATTAATGTTCAAATTGCACCAATTTAATCCCCCATGAAATCTTAGCATTTCCCATTGGCTGGCCACAAGCCAAATGATACAGAATTTAGACTAATAAAAGTTTTGAATGTGGGTCAGTAACCCATACCAAGAATATTTCAGTATTTCTTAGAAATAGGCTCTATATTTCTTCAAGTATATTTGTACAAGAAAAATTAGACTCATCTGAAAAATTTTACAGGAAGGCATATGCTTTGATTTTTTCCCTTTTTGAAGTTGCAATGGCCTGTATCACCTGATGGTGTCAACAACTGTGCTTTTAAGAAAAAGTGCCATGCAGATGCAGTACATCTCCTGAACTGCTGACTTTTGGTCATCTAGACAGAGTCAGTGCCCAGATACTTTGGGTCAGGCTGTCATTTAGCATCGGAATTAAAGATTTCCATGACCTTAAAGTGCTTGTTAAAACAATATGTAACCTACTCTTTGAGGAGTGTTGCCTCTTTCCAATATCAAACCCTTAATTCTTTTTGACCTAAATCCTTTTCCCAAAATGACCTAGGCATGAGGAATCATACTTCCCACTAAAACTAATTTGGTTTGTGCTTCCCTGTCACCCCTGACAATGTAAATGTTCCCAAATCACTTGAGCATCAGGTATGAGAAGGTAATGCTTGAAGTACTCTGGAGATCTTAGTTGTGGATCTGAGTCCCATACCAGTCTAATATGAGTCTTAGTCCCACAGCACTTCAAAGTACATCAGGAATTAAGGCATCTGTCCAAGGAAAATAACCTACCATATTCTAATCTTAAAAGGAAAAATTGAAGAATATTATCAGAAGTCCCTTATTCAAAATGAAAATTGGGGCACAGATTAACAACAGACTTAAGAAATGGAATTGCAAAAAAATATTATTTCATTATTCCAGTCATTCCATCGTAAAGAAAATGACAATATTTTTTCAGACTAGTCCATCTGCTTTCAAAAAACAGCAGGCTAGTCAGTATGTTTTCCAAATTACTAGATACAGTGGTAATCTTTGTGGACTTCAAAAGTCAAAGCAGAAATAGTGGAATTTATCCCATCTCAGATGGACATTGCAAATTATTTTTCACTGTACCTGTTGAAAATTGTCTTTTCTTAAAGTAACAAGAATACCTCAGGCCTTATAGATAGATAGATATACTTTTTAAATTTTTTTTTAATAAAAGAGAAATTTAGACCTAAAAAAAGGCTGATTGTTTATTTACATATACAGGCCAGAAACATATCCACATGCTACACAGATATTTAATTAATTGGTTTCTGTAAAAGTGTGATTAATTTCATTTCTTAGCATATTTTATTTTTTCTTTTTTAAATTCTTCTCCATATTTGCATTTCCTCACACAGAAAGGGTATCTTTATGTTTTGCTGAAGTGATTACATCTCCCTTTGGAGCTCAGCACATCTTTAATTACTACCAGATCTTCAAATATTTTCGGAAGATTCTCATTAGAAAGATCGTCAGCCATTTCTATCCTCGCTCTCCAAAGGAAACTTTGAGCAGAGGCTCTCACCCAGTAGTAACATTGGCACATTAACTTTCCTCAGCCACCTCACTCAGACTACTTAGCCTGGCTCCACCAGGGCTGGGAGCCTTAATCAGATATCATACTAAGGAAAGCTATGTCAGTAATGATGTCAGATGAATGGTGGTCACATGGCAACAGCCTCATTTGAAGCAAACAGTGCCACACTTGTTTTTAGGCTACTTTATGACTCGGCTGAAAAATGACTTTGTTCACAACAAAACACCACTAATGTATGAGCTGTTACCATAGGATTTTAGCACGTCTACTGTTTTCTCAACATTCTTTTAATATACCTAACTGGACGAACAGTGTAAATATCATTAAACTACACATATTATCAAAATCATCAATCAGCATGTGAGCTAACCAGATGAAGCATTGGCAATCCCTTCTGGCATTTTGAATCCTCTAAGAAATGGTATTATGGAAAACATATAAAGGAGAAAATACTTTAATTCTGCACTTTGATTTGGTGTATACCAGATTCACACATACAGGAGAATAGGGAGACACAGTCTGCTCTCCTGCTAGGTCCCAGAAGTGTATTTTTCCCTTCTCTGCTCTGTATGTCAGTGGGCTGGTGGGATATACAGAGGGCAGAATAATGAGACTGAGCAGGAGGGAAGAATTTGCCCTCTGGCTCCACTCACACTGCAACAAAACAGAAGCCCCAAAATCTCCTGTCACGAGGTAAAAATGCTATTTCTCACATGCATTTCAGTTAGTGCTCTTACTCCCAACATGGGATTACAGGCAAGCACAACTTTTTCATTGGGAAGAACTGGAAAGCCCACTGATTTCTCAGGAATTCTGACATTCTTGGAAGCAGGCCACACCAACACAGCAGTACAGCTTGGTTAAAAATTAAAGTTTAAATGACTGGTCATAGACGCTGGCTTAGAGAAGATAAATCTCAAAACCAGCTACCAGAAATTATTGCAACTAAAATTGCAAGTGGCCACATCCTAAGGCAGGCAGCTACATTTTCCTGTTCGTGTTACTCAGCCCACAGCCTCACTGCTGCTGGTGAAGCAGGAGAGCTGCAGTGCCTCTCACGGTCATCCTGGGCTCAAGTGGTTTAAATTCCCCCTGAAGCTGTGGTACTGGCCTGCAGTGAGAGCCTGAAATCCACATGGGGTCACAGATCTCTCTGTTTGCTCTGAAGTGCTTGTTCCATTTAAACTACTGATCAGGAAGGAAAGTTTTCATGTTTAACCAACCAGGGAGCAGGAAAAACAGCAAAGACAACAAAAAGAGGCTAACAAAACCCAATTCAGGGTAATAAGTTGTCAGAAAAAATTGAAAAAAAAAAATCAGTAAAATTCTGTAATGGATGACTGTGTGGAAATCAAGAATCCTCAAAAAGAAAGCAAGAAAATATATTCAGGCATTTTCAGAGAGTAACTAAGTTATTCCTACCTTCTAGTATGAGAACAGGGACTGCGAATGCATGCTATAGCATATTCTACCCATAAGGAAGAATTTGAATTTTAACTAGTGACCCTGGAGCCTTGTTGGCATAGACTTTGGATTAGCAGAAATTCTGAAAAATCTTTTAAACCCTGAAGTTCCAACAATCTATAATAGGTTCTGAGCACAAACTGTGTATCATTCATACAGCTGAGCCTTGAGCACTGCTACTATTTTCTGTTGCCTTCTGGCACCACTTAGTAAGTTCCAAATGAATGAATTCTCTATCCACTGATATATAGTGGGAGGAGAAAAATGCAGACTCTCTACACTGAAAAATAACATGCATGCTTCTTTTACCTTCCCCTCTCAGCTCCTCTGGTGCATAAATAGCCCTCAGAAAGATATACTGATTTTACATTGCTAACCAAAAAAAAAATAAAAGAACCAAAAAAATTGTTGCATTTCTATGGGGCATTTTATTTTCAATTACTTTTTTTATTTTTTACAGAACATGCAAAAAATTTCTGAAGTCAGAAATGATCAGCCTTTCCCACTGGGAAAGCACAAATCCTACTCTAACTAGACATGTTGGGCCTCCTGGGCTGGACAAAGTCCCAGGAGGCAAGCTGAGCATGCATTGGCTGAGGAAAGTACTGCAGAAATCAGGAAAGAAAATATGTGAACTAGAAGATCAATAGCAATTTATACCTCACTTAGAAGAGTCTAAAGAAAGCACAAGATGAGATGGAGCAAGCATCATCCAAAAACTGCCCAGAAGAGGTGAGGTCTCACCAACATAGTCAAAACACTATTGTGAATGCATATGAGCTTTGAAAGGTTGTGATCCAGTTCTGAGAGAAGGAAGATCACTTACAGCTCCAATAAGGCTTGTTTGGTGAGTATTCTCGTGGAGGGCTACAAGGAAGAGAGCCGCAGTGGCTTTTCTTTAATTGGGCTTTTTTTGTTGTTTTTTTTTTTTGAAGCTAAACCATCAGCATCTTCTCTTAAATAAAATACATCTGTCACCTGGTTTTGATCCATTGTTTGGTTCTATCCTGCAAAGTTATTGAAGTAGCTGTTTTGGAATAAAACAAAACAAAAACCACCAAAAAAACCCAAAAAAGGGCAGGAGTAAGCACATGAGCAGCAAGGATAACCACATCAGGACATACCAGAGGTTTACACTAGCTCAGGATACTGTCTTTGACAGCAGACAGTGGCAGATGCCGAGTAGAGGAGATAAGAACAAACATGCACATGATGATGTCCCCCTAGAATAATTTTCCACCTTCCATTAAAAAGATTTGTACATATGGTAGATACAGGATGGCAAAACTTCGCTGAACTGATGCAGATGGCAGAGGAAAAGGGTACCATAAGTCCATCTCGCATTCATTGCTCCAGACGTACTTTATACATCCTACTTGAACTTGCATAAGTTGCACAGCTAGTGAAGGCTGCAGGAATTACATGCTGTCTACACAAAGACTTTGCTTCCTTTTTTAATCTGAGAACCATATGACAGGTTTGAGATTAGGTTGATGCTTACACAATGAATATAGTTCCATTAAAAATACACAGAATATTGCTGATTAACAGGACCACTATTAAATGTACTTTTTATGGGATCACTGGCTGTTCTCCTTGACCAGTACACCATATAAAAATTGTCTTTTAATGGAAGAATACTGTACAGAGACCAAAATAGAAACTGCTAAAACAAACAAGATAATTATCTAAATTTTATAATATCACTCATAAAACGTCTGCCTTTTCCCTTTATGAGCTTGATAGATTAAATTTAGGGCAGATGTTTCATATAATTTACTCAGAAAACAGGAAAATTATTTTAAAAAAACTCATAAAACCTACAAAAACACAAATGAAACTAATCTAAAACATATGCAGTCTACAGATTTAAAGGAAAAGTTAGTTATTTCTGAAGCTATGGATAAGGATGCTTCAGAGATAAAACCATGTCTCCCACACATTTTATAGTATTAGATATTCTGAACTGCTTTGGACAAACAAAGGCCCCTCTAAATTTAGGGTGCATGAGGTAGCTCTGGCTACTTTCCCAAAGACAAAGAGGAACTCACAGAAATACAAACCCTGTTCCTCAGTGCACAGAAGCCAGTCTGCAGTATCTAATTGAATTATTGAGGTACCTGCTGTAACATGAATGTTGTGGAAGAATACCAGGTAAAAGTATTACATATTATCTGTTTATGCACTATAAAAAGAGGAAAAGGAGCAAGTGTAATGTCTTTAATCCTCCAAAGGAAAAGATCCTCTTCATTGTCAAGAGATACTGAGATCAAATACTGTTTCACATGGAAGGTACCATCAGACAAAGACATTTGGAGGCAAGTTTCATGAACACTTTGAAAGATTTTGTCTTGAAGGCTCAAAAGTCTCCACACCACAAAACTCAATTTTCAGAATAGGTCAGCTACAGAGACCCCAGGGAAAACAAGTATACTGTGTGCTGTCTTGTTGCAAACTCTTTCAGCCCAAAGTCATCTGTCAGAATATAGTTTATTGTTATCTGAGTTTATATGTTAACTGTGTTGTGATATTCAGGTAAGAGAGCATAAGGTCTGGCAGTGCTTCTGGCAGTGCTGTTAGTGGTGGCAAGCAATGATTTTGGTTCCTCTGTAGACTGACCCTTAGATGCTGTGAAGGGTAAAGGTCTCTAGATGTTTGAGTGGGAGACTCTTGTAATGCAGGAGGACACAGAGATGTATTTTTGAAATAAAATTTTCCCAGTCCCAATCCAAGTGCTGATTCCTGCACTTGATGAGGGCAGGAAAGGAACTGAAACACCACACCTCACTGAAGGCTTCTGGGTTACGTCCTCAGTTTGCAGTGTAAAACAATCTATTTAGCAGAAAAAAATCATAATAGAAAAAATCCCTTTTACAAGATTATCAGAATGTATAAGAATATGAAATCCATCCTATTATTATTCACTTATATGTTAGTAAAAAGCACTGAACTAAGAATCTCTAACACACACACACCCCGAGAACAAAGTTTAGGCAAAAAAGAAATACGGGTATGCTAACAGTAGTCATGGATTTCAGGATCACAAGAAAAGCAATAAATATTCTAAGCCAAACTGCATGTTTTAAAAATACCCAAGACAATAGGTAAAGTATTCATTTCTCAGTCCCTGAAGTTCAGAGAGATGGGGTACTGTGGTGGTTCAGCCAGCTAGAGAGCAAATCCTGCTGCTGTAGGGTATGAACACTTTCTGTGCAGAAGCAAAGCTTTCCCTTCCAAGGCTTTACCCCATTGCACTTTGTTCCTGCTGGCAACACATCATAGCCTGTTTTTGTGAGCTTGATAAAGAGGATTTGGCATTGGAGATACATGCTGTGTGTGAGATACCAAATGAAAGTAGCAAAGGAATGGATGAAAGCTACCAAGTGTTGCTCAGCCACCCTGTGTATCATCTGAGAAAGAAAAGCCAGCTGCAAACAGAAGAGCAAACAAGCCTACCTCAGACTCTTGGGGCAGCAGCAATTAACTCCATGAACTGAAATGCGCTGTGATTCCCTCTTACGGAGCAGAGCTCCTACGAAGGCAAACAATTGCCCTCCTAATATTGAATCAAATATTTTCCACTGCGTCACCTTAATAAAAGCTGTGGGACAATTCATCTTTCAGAACACATCAGGTTACAGCAATGCAGGAAGAAAAGTGCAAATGGTTTAGGATGGGTAGTATCAAAGCAGTGCAGGACAAACTAGCTCAAATACCTGATCTGAGGTAGGAAAAAAACCAAGTTTGCATTGATGTGGCAAAAACACGTGGTCTTGAATAGATATGGCCAAGGCTCAAAAAAAAGCTGCAAAAATAGTTAACTTAGTTCACATGTCAGTTCTTCCACAGACCATAAATAAGCTTCAAAGAGTTATAAAACCAGGCAGTAGACACCAAATGCATGCAATCTTGGAGTAGTGCTAGTAAAAGTACATCACCACCTCTCTGCTGCACAGAAAAATTAGGTAAATACTTCATTCATACGCGCATATACACATTGCATGCACACATTCACTTCAGAGCATTTCTATAGTTTATTAGGTACTGGCACTAAATAAAGTTTTGTAAACATTTTCATTTCATAATTGTTAGTGGTAAAGAGAATATTTGTGGTGCATGGTCACTAAGCAAACAGAGTGAAAATACTTTTACAGGGAATATAAACAGTTTTATGGAGTATCAGAGAGCAAGAGGAAGCTGCAAATATAGAGCACCAGCAGCTGTTCTGGGGCAAGGCAGCTGCTCTGGATCCATCTAGTAGCAAACTGTTTGGGCAAACAAGTGGGTGGGGAACTGTGTAATGGAATATAGCGACTTTTAAAGTGGCATAACTCATAAACGGATGAGAGAACTTCTTTCTCTCTTTTTTATATTATTTTTAATAAGAATTGGGAAAGTGGCCCAAAACTGTTCCTGGATAATCAATTGAATCAAATACTGGATTTATTACAGTGTTATTGACACCCTTTCTCAATCTATTTTCCATGAATATTCAGTTTAATTGTAGGAAAGCTTGAAAATACAGACACCAGAGTTGGTGCAAGAACATCTATATTTCCACATTGTATATTTTTATAAGATCCAAATCCTTTGAGATTTATTTATTCTGCCGCAATGAATAATAAAAACTCTGGAAAATTATGCATGCAGGCAAATTTATTATAAGCACAGAAGATATGTTTGCAGAAAGCTTTCCACAAATACCTGGGAAAAGATATATACTGTAGATCAGCCATGCTGGCTGGTGGGAAATTTATCAATTAAAAAAATAGATTATATTTATAAAATTTCTTACTCATCTCCAGTCTAACAAATATGCTAGACTGTTATGCTATCAGCCAGGGCTGATCATTCAGCAAGCATTTGTTTCTTCTCTTGAGGTTGCTAGAGTGACAACTGGTTGCCAACAGTATATTTTTGTGGTAACTAATGACCACAGGGTTATTTCACCCTCAGAAATGTTTTCTGGGTGCAAGCACCAATCCCATGTTGCCATGAGCTGGTATTTCACGCTGCGTGCAGGGCACTGTCTGTGTGCCTCTGTTCAGAGGGCAGGACTTCAGTTGCTGGAAGCTCTGCGGTCTCTCCTCACCCATGGGTTTCCATAAATGCTTCTGTTTTGCCTAGTAGTAGATCTCTTTCCGTGACAACCAGAAGTAAATAGGTTATATGTTCTCCAGACAGCTGCTGCAACGCATTATGGAATACAAACCCAGCAGCAATCAAAGCTGCCCTACAAGTAACACAACTACATTAACTGGAAGGAAAATTGATTTTTAACTTCAGCTAGCAGAAGGGAATGGACACAACAATGATATTTTCTCCTTCCTGCAACGCACCTGCAACGTTCAGCTGGCCCTTTTCACTTGGGTGAAAGAGGTGCTACACTTTCAGGCTAGTCTGTCCTTAGTACAGCTGATTCAGTGGATCTCTCATGACTGTGAGAGAAAAATATGCCTTTGATCCATCCTCGTTGCCAGATCTCTGCAAGCTGAAGATTTTATCCAGCTGGGAGTCTTACCTTATTTTTTGACAAGACAGAGAGAGGCTGGTGATTTTAATTCATGGCAGCAGCCACTTTTACAGCAAAACCATCTTAATTTCTTTCTTGTATTTACATTGTTGGTACGGTTTTAATACAGCGCATTTGTAATTGTGATAAATTATCTCAATGCATGAGATGGTCCTTTGGGGATTCCTCAGAACAGTTTTGCAAAGAACCCAAGGTTCATAACTGTCATCAACAAAAAACAGAAATAGCCCCTTGCATCATTTGCTCATCTGAATCTTGTGTAACAAATGGCCACCACACTCCATAGCTGATATCCCCAGTTATCAGCCAGATTTCTGCCAAACTTTGCATTGTTATCCTTGGCCCATTAGCCTAGAGATATTAAGCTCAAACATTTCAGTACAGTTCCTGCCGTTTTCCAGTTGGAGGACAGTGGTTCATTTTGCCATTTCTCTCAGGAAGAGCAGATTAACTATGGGCATCATTTACAAACCCTAATGAACTGCAGGCCTGGCTTCTTAGACTAAAGCATTAATTACTTCTTTTTAATCACCTGTTTCTCAGTAATCAACAGATTTCTTGACAATTGGCATGGAGTGGCACCTTGCACAGACTTATGGAGAACACTAATGCTGTACTGAATCTGCACCATAGAAACATCCTTGTGATGTAGTTTCATAGCTGTCTTTTACTCTTGTTTAAAAGAGCATAACTATCAATAATGCTTTGTTCAGTACGTGTGTATATAATAATGTATATGAGTCCATCATAATGGTTCACTGTGGAAATAATGCAGTCATACAAAAGACACATTGCTCAAAATAAAACCTAAGATAAATAAAGGAAGCTATAAAATGCTCTGTTGGGCCCGCTTCTGGACCTATTTAAAGTCAATGGCAAAGTTCCCACTGACCTCAAGCAGGAACTAGCTCCTTTTTCTCTTTCTAGATTTGTTTAGAAAGAAATACAATGACAGACTTGAAAGGTAAGATGAAATATTTGGGGAGAGAGAGAGAAAGAAGTAAAAAAGGAAAAGAAATCAAAAGGGGACAAAGGAAAATAAAAATCTGTATTTCTACCATTCCGCATAGGAAGTAACAAGAATTGCTTAGGGTAGATTTTTTCAGATTTTCCGTGTTCTGGTTTCGCCAGAATATTTTAATATTTTATTGCTTGCATTTCTTTCCCAGCTCTTTCCACCCTCTTCTCTGTGGGCACTTCTACCAGCCCCAAAAATCATGTGGTGCTTCACAAAACTAAAAATGTGTTTGCCATTAAATATAATGTGCAAAATCTTACGATGCTTTCAGAAAAATAACGCTCACATATCCAAAATGAGGGGAAAATGGTACCTAATCATACATATAATTCACAACATTTATTTCACCGGTAATGAGTGTTGTCGGGTTTTTCCTACGTTGAACAGCCGTACCTGAGGGGCACAGCGTTAAAGGGCACATTCACTGCTGACATAAATGGTAACTACGGCCACTTCAGCGAAGTTATCTCCAATTAAGCCAGCCATTACATTCACTTCAAGGTATGCAATACATTTTAAATGATAGAAGCAAGTCCAGGAAATGCTGAGTACTTCTACGAACCCTCCTTCATGTGTGACTCCCCCTGGACTCAGGCTCCTTTCCCAAATCCAGCGGTTTTGCGGTAAGTGCCGCCTGAGCAAAGCACAGCGATGGTCAGCGCTGTGTCCTGTTTCCCGTCGCAATTAACGAAGCGGCATTCAGCTAGAGACACCAAAGAGCCTGCTGCACTTAAAGGGCTAAGGAGAGGTGATAACAGCCCTCGCTTCGTTAAGGCTCGCTGCCCAACTTTACTGAAAATGTAGTGACAGATAAAACATAAATCAACATCCTTATCGTTCTGGCTTCCTTGCCTGCCAAATGGGGGTTTAGTTTATCAGCGACCTGCAGGCCCACTGGCGGCCTTTACACTTACAGCTGGTCAGCGGGGTGGGACGGGGTGGAAGCTAAATGGCTGCTCTAAAACGCCTTGGTGTAAACAACCCGGGGAAGGACTTCCTTGAACTGCCAGTTACCTGAGTGCCATCCATCTCACTAAAGCGTCTGCCCCAAGAGGGGTAGTATCGCCAGGAAAGAAAACAAATAAAGGACACCCAGCATGTCGCAGCGCAGGCACAGGCTGGGGAATGCTGTCCCCTGGAGGGGGTCAGGGGTCCTCAGCAAGGTAAGCTCCTTATGGCATTGCTCAGGAAGCAGGCAAGTATTTTAGAAAAAAGGGACTTCATCAGCACTGCCTGCTTCCTCCGTTTTGTGACCAGAACGTACAGCCTTTACATATATATGTATACATAATGCAGTGTTTGCTTTGACTCCCCGTGAGCCTCATCGTGATGGGAGCAATCCTCTCAAAGGCACCAGTATCCCCCAGGGCTCAGGAGAGGACTGAATCAAGGGCATATTCATCCCCCCTTGCAAGCCAGCAGGCTTCTTTCCCTGTGTTATGCATGGGTTGCTGTATGTGTGGGGATTTTAAAAGTATTTGTCCCAATTCATCGTGTCACAGTTATATTTGCATTAAGTGCAGCTCGTAAAGCAAAATCCATTTAAACTGGGCCTTGCTCATGTAGAAGCTATGAATTTGGACAGGACAACCCCCAGTTTTTGCTGCTTATGGGACTACACTGTCATAATCAGCCTCATGCAAACAGCTGGTGAAGATGAAATTGGCATTTAGATCAGTGATTTGTATCTCCCTTGAGATCTACTGCAGCAAATAATTTCTTAGGAGTTTAAAGTGAGGCAACTGCAATGGTGGGTTTGTGTCACTATTGAAAGAAGTGTCAAATGCAGGTAGATTTGACAGACACTAGCACAAGACTTACGGGGGTTTTTTTGGAACTAAAATTGAGTTTACTTTAAAAGTATACATTTTCCCCTGTCCTTTAGCTATAGTGAGTCAAGCTACAGCATTTCATTTAGACAGCAAACTACTCCATATTTCCTTCGGTTTTGAAAGCCCTATCTCCTGGGAATAACTCTATGGAAAATAATGTGCTGAACACAAGCAAATTACAGGTGGAAAGCGACGACACAGTGTTGCACCCATAGTGTTATGCAAAAAAATGCAAATGTACACACTGAACAAAGTGTGTACATTTGCCAACATTGGAGCCAAACCTTCTGGCAAAAAAAATGTACATTTTATAATGAAAGCTTTGCTTAATGATCCTTTTTTCAGAAAGAAACATTTTCTAAATGTGTTTCAAATAACCTGGGATATAAAGAAAGATATTCTCTTCTTTGTGTACTTGTTTGTTTAGCAGTGCACTTCGACAAGGTTACCGAAGCAACAGCAACATACTCGCACCTATATTTAGCCAAAAGTCTTCTCAAAAGCTCACACTGCACATGCTCAGAGTGTACATACAAGAATTAGTTTGTCCCCAAGAAGTCTGTCAGAAGAGCATGTTTCAATCTAGAGCTACAAGGAGCTGAACAAGGAGTTTTTTGAAGCAACAGATAGCAAGAGAGCAGTCTCTGGAAAGGACAGAGTTGAGACCAAAGCCCTTCCACTCTCAGTGCACTCCAGGCCGAGAGGCAGCGGAGTAAAAGTAGTGGCCTGCACAGCCAGGACAAGTAGAAGGCATACTTGGAAATGCAGCAAGTTTATAGGAGTTGAAAAGTTGAGAGAGGGCAGGAAGGAGGGTGAGAAGGGAACTGAAGGCAGAAACCAAAACTGAAATCAAAGAAAAAGAGAAGAGCCAAAGCCAGAGTGTATGAAAGTATGAATGCAGGAGACAAGTGGAGGTGGAGTGCCATTATAGGGATGCCAAGGAAAGAAAAGAAAACCACAACAACCAGAACAGAAAGTTGGAAATGTTGGTGAACGTTCTACTTTAGTTAAAAATTTCCAAACCTACCTCTGCCATAGGCTGTGTATTGTCCTTACAAAAATGACTGGCTTTCCTCTAGCTGCTGAAAATAGCCTTAAAAAGGCAAATCACCTACTACTACAGCTACCAATTGCTGAGTGGCCAACTGTTAGTTTGTTCAAACACAGCACAAACTAGGTTTGGAACAAAAAATCTGCCTATGATACCAACAGTCTAATGTAGGACCCTGTTGTGTTCCAGAAACTGTGGATCACACATTTTGGAAGAGGCTGTGCTACTAGCCAGAAAATTTTCTTCCTAATAGAAGCCCAGCTAACCACAGGATCTGCTGCAGACCACAGACCAGCCAAGGTCTACTAAAGACAATCCCCTAGGCTGGAATGCAGACCACAGTTTGGAAACCACTGGCTTATGAAATAAATGAGATAATATTTCAACCTATACTGTCAAACAAGCTTTTCTTGAAGAACTGTCAGGGCTGTGTCAGAAATAGAGTCATGTCTGTAGGATTGTCCCAGAAGCTCTGTGGAAATACAGTGAACTCTGTTCTTCCAGAAATCAGCACAAATGTAGACAACTGATAGAGAATGGTAATTTTTCATCTACAAAGCCTGGAAAAGGTAATTCAGATGTTATCATCAGAACTCTGGAATTTTGCATCATCAAAACCTTCATTAAAAACTAAAATGTGCGTCAGTGCATGATAACCAGCACCGCAAACTATGATTTCACTTCACACAGGAAAATGTCTCTCCAGATGTGCCAGAGCCAGGACCAGTACCAAGTTAATATTTACAATGCATCTAAGTATGGGAAATTAGTGACAAATATTTCAATATCATGAGTTTGAGCATTCATATGTGAACTTTTTGACATTAAAGGTAAGGAAAGAAAAGGTTATTCTAGAAAATGGAGACATTTCCTGACAAAGTCAGAATTACACAGTTTTGAAAGACAATATTTAACCTTTGGAAAGGCCAAAATTCTTTGGACTGACGCAGAAGTTATAAAGGCAGATCTTGCCAAATGTAGAGTAATTTTTGAAGAATTACTTTTTTTCACAATGCTAATACAAAAATCCTTGGACATAAAACTGAGAACTCTGGAACAGGAAGGAGAAATGATAGATGCTTTGAAAAACAAGTCTATTTAGAAGCTATTTGTCTGAATTTTGTAATGTCCGCTGACAATAACATATTTTCATCCTTGACTGTATTTTACAAGTTCATTTCTTCATGGACAGAAACCAGTATATTTAGCCTCTGAAAATACGTGTCTTAAAAGAGGATAGTGATTGCTTGCTTCTAAATTCTATAAAAAAAAGGAAAAGAAAAAAGGCACTGAGAAATAATGCAAGCATATACACATACGGCCACATGTATAAACCTGTTCATACACCTACATTGAAATTGATTAACACAATTGTGAAGAAGTGGAATTAACAATGGAGTTTCTCATTTTCTGCAATATCCAAATCTTAGAATAAGGAATTCCATATATATTTGCTCCTGCCGATGGCAAATATGCTTCCTCTGAAACAGCTTCCTATGTAGAGTTTCTGTTTATAGAAACATGGGACACAAATCATCCTCTTATTTAACTGAATGACTTCTTTTTGGTTTTGTTGCTGTTGAATGATTAACCCACGACAAAAGCTAAAGCATTAAACAGTAGTAATGTGAAATCAAATTCTGCATTGCAAGCTCCAAAAACTTGACTTTCTAGAGTGTTCACTTTCAGAACATATTAAGGAAAATTCCATACAAATGAAGAATGTCATAATAGCAAAGAAAAAAAGGGAGAAACAGGGAGGGAGGAAACAGCAAATACTGAGAACACAACATCTGTAAAATGCACCAACAATTCCAAGATTGCAATGGGCTGTCACTGTACACGCTATGAGGAAATTTCATTTAAAAGTTACAAAAATGACCTTGCTTTGAACCAAGTGAATGTGATTATTTCTGAACTGAACGGAAAGTAAAGAAGTTTGGATTAAATGTTTTACCAGTGCCAATGTCCCAGAACTTTCTTTGGCTCTATATTCTCTTTTCCTATGTTTGTCAGCTGAATTTAATGTTCTCTTCTTTTTTGTCTCCTGGTCTCTCTGACCTTAATGTGACATTTTAGTTGGGTGATTAATTACTATTAAATGGCACTGCATTTATTAAATGGAGTCCTTGTCTGTGTAAGAGCACAGTCACAATGCAACGATTCAGTTTGATAAGCTTAAATATACACAGTTAGATGTGGTAATATCTAATTTGTCAAGGATCTTGCGGCTAGCTTTTCTGCCACACAGCTAGAGAGGAGATGTGATTGCACAAAAAGCTTAATATTCTGAGCTTAAATGTTCTCAGTAAATTGATCTTCTCCATCATGTAATCTTATTTCAGAGTGTGCAGGAGACAGCAAAGTTCCACACAAGCCTAAGTTGCCTTAATAACAGGCCTGAGGGTTCCTGACCATGGAAATAAAAGCTATGTGACAAGATTTGTATGTCTCTTTTCAGCAGACAACAGCTGACTCGCCCTGCTAGAAGCTTTCTTTCTGGGCTAATTGAATAAAAAGAAGAACTAATGTCGGTAAAAGGATGAAAAGTTCATTGAGGAAGAAAAGATACATCTATAGGTTGGACACCTAAGTCAAAAAGAGATTGTGAATATTTAGCTTATTAAGTGAAACACCAGCACCTAACCTTGTAATCAGCCAGGTTATTATTCTGTCAGTTATATTCTCCAAACACTGCTTTACTCTTTTCTTATCTAACAGCTGATTTGAAACTTTTTTTTGGCCTATAATGAATCATCAAAGCAAAACTTCTTGCAAGCAAAAGGCTGGTTTTAACATCTGCTGGGAAAAAAAAAAATCAGGCTGGACAAAATAAAAATGTGAGGGAGACTCACAAAAAGCTCAGGAGTTTTGGGTATTCATGGGAAAGACAGACAGCAGCTGGAGCTAGTTCCTGACTGTTTCTTATACCAATTCTTTTCCCCTCTGGTTAAACACAACTAGGCCAGCAAGAAGTACAACAGTAGTTTTTCTCATGTTTCACTCTCATTCCACATGTCTTCCATGTCCAAAACATTCATTCTTGCTCCTACATCTGCAGAGTCAGTGCCTGTCTTTATAACTCTTTCCTACTACACAAAAAACAACTAGAAATTAAAATAAAAAGGTGAAACAGATCAGGGTATTATAAGAAATAAGAGGCTTTCAGTCTTATCTCAAACCTACAGGTACTTTCTCACAGTGAAAATTGTAAATGCTGTGGGTGGGAGAAAATTGTAAATGGTGGGAGGAGTCACACCTCTCATCTGAATTTAGGAGTTTACAGAGGCCTTGTAGAAATATTGTGGAGTTGTGGGTAATGTTTGGGCATGCATCTTCAGACCTCCTTTAGATCTGAGATTAATACCTTCATATCAACCACAGTGGGAACCCAGATGCAGACCCACACCAGAGACACATTTGCATGTGGTCAGAGAACAGCTCCCACCTTTCTGCTGGAAAAGAGAATCACGAAACTATTATATGGAGTCATCCTCTTCACATGATGAGGAGTCAAAAGTCATACACAAGGAGATACTTGAACTTGCAGGTTCTGCAGGTTGGCAGACACTGTGCCATCTGGAGGCATCAAAATAACCCTGCCTTCAGGCCAAACATCTGTAGTGAAGTGAATCTAAATGAACCAAGAAAGGCCATAATCTTGACTACCTCTAACAGGATTATATTGTTGTCTTGAATACTGATGACAGTCTAAAAGGATTGCACAAGAAAAACACTCTTACAATTCTCATTAAGGATTAAGTCAGCATATTCCCAGTTGCTCCTGCATAGGTTTGCTCATCTCCATCTTCCATTATCAGGAACAGGAAAAGAAGCATATTCACATTGTCCAGAATCTTATGGGCTCAGGATTACAGGCAGGAAGATGCACCAGGTGTGTGCTTTAGCAGACTCAAAATATAAATCTCTTCAACATTCTGCATGCTAGAGATATGTCGGGCACTTCTTCCTAAAAACTTTATAGAGATTATATCCAACTGCAAAAATGGCCTTTTAGTCTGGGCATGAATTAAAAAGCACTCGATTCCTACCTTCCTTGCAGAAATATATTTTTATTGGTCTAATTTGCTGGTTTTAGGAAACAAAACAAAGGCATTTATCAGTCTGCCCCCATGATCTTCAGAACGAATTTCTAGAAAACATAGAGCAGCTTTGCAAATACAATTATTTAGTCTCAAAAATAGTGTAACTATTTTCAAGTGGCAGATTGACTTCTGGAGCCAATTTAATCTTACTTTATATGATTAATAAAAACTGGTTAATAGCAACACAATATGTTTCATGTTTTTCTAATGGAAATGTTTTACTTTATCAATCCAAAGGAAAATTTTACTTCAAGGAAGTATCAGATATATTCTTCAAGACTTTAAAAGTCACTAAATTAATTTTCAAACAATGCCTAAACTTTCATTTTGGCAGATGCTTAAATATTATATTATCTCCACTGGAGCATTTATGGGATTTCAGACTATTGATAAAACATACGCAGAGAATTTACCATCTGTGAAAGAAGTGGCAATCAATGGTTTACCTTATTCACTCCAAACATAGGAATGAGTTTCTGCTGTTCAAATCAGAAGACATATTACTTAGTAGAGATCGATCTAAAAGCACAATCTAACATACACCTCTTTCTATACGAAAAGAACAAACCCCCACAGATTCATTGTATAAGCTGCTGATCGGCATGCTAATTTTCAAGTTATAGTTTAATTATCTCCTCTGTGCAGGCAGGCAATCAGGAACTAACTGTAAAGAGTCGGTAAAATGGAGGAGTATAATATTATATGACAACACACCAGTAATGGTTTCAAATTACAAGCAAGTCTGAGCAGGGGAAAAAAAGTCTTCTCCCCTTTCTCCCAAACACATGCACAATTTCCTTTAGAGGAAAAAAACAAGAGAAATAAATGCATTGCTTGCTCTTTCTCAAAGGTATATCAAATGCTGATTGATTCTAAATCATCTGAATTGTAATGTGACTATCAGAGCAAAATGTGGCCTTACAATGCTTTCCTGTAACTCAAAGGGCAGGACAAAAGTGACTGTGTTGAAAGAATTATAGCCAGGGACATAACTGTAATGAAGTATTATCACAGACATATAATATTATCAAAATATCAAACTCTACACATGTCAACAGTCACCCAACGTGATTAGAGGCAGATCTGGTTTTCAGTTTAGGTGAAAGTAAGCAGTTGTTTACGTTGGCAGATGACGGGGTAAAGGGAGGAAATGAAATGCCCCCATACAGGGTGCCATGGCCTCATGGCCTGTTTTGAGGACCCTGAGAGAAAGACAGGCAGGGACAGGAGCTGTGCGCCCCACCACCAGTAGATCAGCTCAGAGAGGGAGCAGAAGGTTAATGCTTCCCTGCCCACCAGTTCCTAGTAAATCTGCTCCCTCCCAATAAATCCCTGCTTTATTTCTCCAATCCTTCACATTTACCTCCGGGGATGGGGCAGGAAACAAAACAACCCCTCTGCCCACCACCACCTCCTGATTGGTGGTGGCTTCCCAGAGACCACAGCCGATTCCTTTCAATCCCCTTCCCTGACATCTGCCACCAAACCAGGAAAGGTATGTGGCAGGTCCCCAAGCCTGGTGACCCGCTCCCAAATTTTTGTCTTCTCACAGAAGTTGTCATAGCGCTGCCAGGCTTTGCCTCAAATTTTTTTGTGTGTGTGTGTTTTCCCCAGTGGCTTCTCCTTGCAAGGCTTTGCCTACAAGCCTGGGTGTCGATTCACCAAGCAGGCAGTATTAAATTGAAACACACCAACCATTAAGCATGGCCAAAGGTGAGCATGTCAAGGAAAGGCAGTGTCTGCTGTCAGATTAGAACCCTTTTGAACTGCAGCCTTATACAACTGTCCTCTATGCCTATTATTTATGAGGTGAACTGAGGATATGACAGCCTCGTCTGCTGATGTGACAGGAAAAGCACATTGTTTTCTTTGAACCTTGCAGAAACGTGGAAAGCTTTCTTGCACTCCTTTCAGCATAGTCCCACTCCAAGAACCATATTGACTTGTAATAGCTTCTGTTTATGCAGTGCAATGAGCTGAGGTCAGTGGGAAAGTGTCAGCTGCAGCGTATGACTGTGCTTTCACTGCATCATGGAACTTGGCACGGCCCCGCAGTGACAGATAACAAACTGCATTCTATAGCTTTCAAAACCCTCAAAGGATATGTGGCTGGGAAAGGCTTGCAAATACCTTCTCTTGATTAATAGTCACAAAACTGAAGTGATCATAATTTAGTCCTAGCAAGGAGATGTACTTCTTTCCAGCAGCAATAAAGAAAGACACAAAAGCCCACAAACCTACACAATATAAAGAAGTCGTCTTTAAAGAAATTCACAGTCATCATGCCAGACACTAAATGAATTATTTCTCTCATTTCTTGTCTCACCACAGTTTCCTCCCACTTGGACACACATGTTAGGCATTCAGTTAACCTCAAGCATAGCTCTCCTGGCCCTATCACTGTATCTGCACTCCCCATCAGGAGGGTATGCTAGCCTACATTTTTGCAATGTAAAAAGAGTGACATCATTTTTTTTCTTAAAGTAGCTTGTCTGTAAGAGCACTTCAGCTGTACGCAGCTCGGCTCAGTCCCAGAATATGCTTGTTCCTGTGCACTTTCCTGTCCTGTGCTCAGCACAGTGTTCAGAGCTGCTCTGGCTCACAGCTCTGTGCTATATACCCCGTTCTGAACCTCTCAGCTGCATTTGCTTCCCCATCTATAACTTTCATCGACCTCCTGCTCTTGCACTGCACTTCCTGGGAAGTGTTTTGTTCATGGACCCAGCGGAGGAATATGTTATGACAATGGAGTTTTAAGGAAAGCTTTTTGTTTTGTTGTGTCATGCACTTTATCCATCCCATTTTGTCATCTGGTGGTTTTCCTTTCTTGTTCTAGCACATATTTCATTGCTAAAGCTATTTCACAAGCAGCATTGGAAGTCAATCCTTTTTCAGATAACAATTTTTTTCAGCTGATCCACCTTTCTATGTACTTCCAAATCCATCAGAGAGTACTTTATTTGGCTACAGTCCTGCATTGTATACTGGAATATTTATAGACTAAGTCACAGTTCTGTGATACTCTGAATGAATCACAGAATTTTAAAATCTTTTTTTACTTTTTTTCCAATCAGAAAATTCAGCTTGGGATACTAACACTGAACTTCACTGACTGCATAGAAACAAAAAGCTAAAAAACCCACGTTACATAGGGCCTTCATTTGGGAAAGAGTTACCTTTATTTCTTCAAGAAAAATTGAATTTGAATTTGATCACTTCTTAGATCTAATAAGTGGCTGTTTCAGATGTTTTAGACATTTTTGAGAATATGTCATGAAAATAAAAAAGGATTAATTTCTCCCTACAGAGCCCCTAGTCACTTTTCAGAATCCCATGCTACAAAGTACAATCATTCTGATTTCACATTTCACCTGCATTTCACAGCTTTCCCCATTTATTGTTTGGTCTCCTTTTCTTAGCTGAACTGCCTTGAATATTGGGTTAACAAGCCTCAGTGAAATTTCTCTTCTTTCCTGTGTCCTGATAATATATACAAGTAACATGTGGCTTAAGGTCTAGAAAAAGTTTTTAATTAAAACCAAGTGCTAGAATTATACTGTCTTAGGGTTTCCTCATGTTTCCTGACTTTTTTGTGTCCAGTTCACGTCAAAAAATATTGTTCAGAGCACAAACTTTATTGTTACTGGTATCTTGTAAATTCCTTGATACACAAACTATTTTTTTTTTTTTTGTTGCTTAATGCAAGAGTACTGTTATGGATGTGCAGTTTTAGGATATTAACTGTAGGAATGGGAAATGTTTATAATTTTAAAGATACCTCTGATTATGAAATTACTGTTGAAGTACAGTAAAATAAATACTATGATCATTGCCTTTTTACTTCTTTCACAATATGGATTTTGTTTTAAACAGCAAAACAGCAAAATCCTGAAGGTAGGTTGTGTAATCTAACGTGCTGTATTTGCCTTCTGATAACCTTCACCAACATCTAAAAGTAGTCATTTGACTTTTAATGACAGCTACTGCTAATGTTATATCTACAAATTTCCTTCTTGAAAGAGCTGGCTCTCTTGCCATTGAGACACCACCACCTCTGCATTCGCGAGGGCAGGAGGGTGCAGTTGGCCTGGGTTCAGTTCTTACATAGCGTCTGCAAGGATTTAAACACATCAAAGTGTCAGCTAGATCCAATGAGCCAGAATCCATTTTAGAGTAATTGAAAGTTTGATTTCCATTTGCCCGAGGTCTCTATTTATTTTAACTTTGCTAACATTTCCTCGGCATTATAAAATTAGTTACGGTCTTGGTATCTTTCCCTGTTTTCACCCTCTTAAATGACAGCAGACTCTGAAATTTTTCGTGCAAAAACCTCAACCCTAAATACCTGTTTTTTGCAACAAAACAGGGACAACATATTCTATGGAAGTTCCTGATTTTCCATGCTCAAATGGATACAATTCCTGGTTTTTCTTCAACTTTTGGTCGCAATAGGAAAGTCAGGAGGAATATCTCTCACGGAAGGTTTTGAACTAATTAAAAAACAAATCACATTTACTTTGAAGTAATTTAAGAAAACCTTAATTGTACTTTTTTGATCATCCTACCATATATTTTCAGGCCTATGACTTCACCCGAAAAGCTTTCTTTCATTAAAAATCTCGTCTCGTTTTTTGAGATGAGATTTACATCTGCTCAGATTTAGAGAACACAAGGTTAATCAAGACTCTGTATCCATTCTTTTCTACCAGAAAATTATGCAAAGGCCAATGGATTACTTTAGTGGCACCTTGGCATTCCTATCACACTGCTCAGATCCTGGTCTTGTCTTCACCCATTGCTTCCTATACTGTATTACCACCTCTTTAAGGGCACATGCACCCAACAGGATGCTTCTGCAAAATCCTTTGAAAGTCAAACGAAACTCTTTTGATTGCTGTGAAAAAGGGGGAAAATACCTTTATTGAATTATTCTTATTTTAGGGAGTCTATAGAAACAGACTCTTGTGATTAGGGGATTGGCTGAAGGCTGGCCCCTGTGTGAAATTTGAAGTTGTCTTTCATAATCTCACATAATCTCAATTAGTAACAATTTTAGCAGTCCACTGAACAAGTATAATATTCAGGAGGACCTGTATTTGTATTTATTTTGAAAATAGTTCTCTGTATTTCAGTATCAAAATATATGCTTTGCCTGTATTCAAGGTCCCTGAGACTCGCAAGGGCATACAACCTTCCTGTCTTCTTCAGCCCTCTCAGCAGGAGAGGTTTTAGAAATACTACATCAGTGATTCAAATTATAAATTTTTGTGTAGAAATCCGTACACAAGAATAGAAGACAGGATAAAGCGTCCCCAGAATCCACCAACTAATTAATGAGTCCATCTCCACCAGAAAAAAAAAGGAAAAAGCCCACAAAAACCACAAAAAAAAAAAAAAAAAAAAAACCCAAGACCTGCATCTACACCAAAGGTCTGCTCTTATTCCAGAAGGCTGAGAACTATGCTTCTTACACTTCATGCTTTTACTGTGCTTGAGGATATTTACAGGCCAGCCTCAATTCTGTCCCAAGAAAGTCATAAGGACTCTAACAAGTCCTTTCATGTGTCATCAGGGCATAGAAAAATATGTTCAAAAATAAACATTGCCTCTGAAAAAACTACCTTCTTCTCTATCATGCTCTTCAAAACCAAGGATGTATCCATAATGGGAATTTTGTACTAATGGAGGTCCAAATTTTAATTTATCTGATGGAAAATTAGGAGGAAAAAAATTGAATTATTTAGCTTCTCTAGTCTGTGTCTTTGCCCTTTAAAACTCTCTTCAGAAAAAAATCAAAAACCTTGCTACTCATACAGTACACAGAGTCCCCTTCTACGTCTGCTTCTAATAACATGAAAAATATTATTCTCTCCTACAAGCTGTGCTAAGAATCTTTTGGAAAGTAATGACATCTTTGCATTATTAATAGCTGATTCAATCTGACTTGCTGTAGTAACAGCTTTTACCAGTGTGAGATTAGGTTCAACTAACAGCCTTACAAATTTCAGCATGTCTTTATCTAGAAGGGTATTATAACACAGTGTCCTTCTCTGACCAAGAAAAGTAGCCAAACAGAAAACATGCCTGCCTCCTGTCATCAATCATGAACAAGCAATTCTCAACTACAATTCTCTTATCCCCTCTTTAAGGAATTATTTTTGAATCTCAAAGAGAAAAACTAAAATAAGTGGGCAAACACTTTCATGATTCTTCCTCATTTTATTCTTTGCTATTTCTTCAAATTTCTTGAAGCATCTCTCCCTGCCTCTTGCTAAAGAGTATTTGTTTCTTGCTGACTTCCTTGCAATGCATTTTTCAATCTTTCGCCAAAGTTTTTTCATTTTTCCTTTGAGAATATATCTTTTCTGTCCATAATTCCACCAGCTTTTAATTTCCCACCCATGCTAAAGGAATGCCTATAATACTGTTGAGCAGATTTTAGGACTTTCGTAGATTTCTAACACCACAAGGGGCAGGATGGGAAGAGTGACATTTTGACCTCTCGTTTACTGCCAGATGAGCTATTGGGTGTTCTGGATACATTGGTTCTCCTTTTCCTGTCAGAGCAGACCATTCTTTTGCAGGTATTATCTCATCAGTCTTTCAGACAAGTGTGCACACTAAGCTGGTCTGGTTCATGAGTAATCATTTGTTTTCCAATTTTGTTCATCTTCCTCATTAAATGAGTTTAGATGAAACAAAAACTGAGAGTTTGAGGGCAAGGAGAATTGAAGCACTTGACTCCACAAAAGGTTGCTGATAACGATACAAAATAAGGAGAACCTCTAGAGAAGATTTAAGATACAATTTGAAAAAACTGAGAAATAAAAGTAGCAGACAAATAGAAACTTGAAAGAAGGGAGCTTTTCAAGCTGTCTTTTTCTACTCTAAGCCTTATTGGTTTTATTACTGACACTTTGTTTATTGTTAGATGCATATGAAATTTGCAATTTTATTTTCTTTCCTTTAAAGTAAATTTTTCCTGTTTTAGAAAAAATAATGAGTGACTGCCTTTAAAGCAAGAAAACAATTTCGTGAAAAGTTAAAAACAAGGAAATATGCCAAACCAGGATGATAGTAAAGGATGAGCACTAAATTGATTAAAAACAAAAAGTCACAAATTCAGTCTGTTCCTCAGAGAGTCTGATCAGGATACAAATTATGGTTGGCAAGACAAACAAGGAGCATCTGCTGAGCAGCTAAGTCAAAATCAGCCAAAAATGTTTCTATCACTCTCCAAATCTCAGTCAACCATTTACATTTGCCTATTTTTTTGTTCTCTTTGTAGCTGATACGTTGATCCCATCTTTAATGCCTAGAGATTTTTGGTTTAGAAAAGCAGAAACTGACAGGAAAATTCCCAGGACATAGTACCCTTTTCCTTGTTTTCAGATTATTTTTACAACCAAGATTATTATAAAGAGTGGTTTTGGTTTTGCTCAGCAGTATTGATAAACAATTAGCCATGTGTACCCCACAGGAAAATACATGGAAATATTGAAAAGTTGTTTAAGAGATCAGGACAGATTATGCTACAGAATAATATTTAGACTTTTCACATTCCCCAGCATAATCAGAAAATTATTATGACCATGTTTCAGGTTTCATAGTAAAGCTCTTTTTTGGGAGAAATGAATTATTGCAGGCCTAAGAGCTATGTGGCTGCTGAAAGACTACCAACTTATGATGGCTCCTCCATTCAGATGAGCGCTATCAAAACCATGGTAAAACCTTAACATTGAACTGTAAAACTCAAGGGAAAATATATTCATGTGAAGTGATTATCTCTTATGTTTCTGGACATTCTAAAGATACATTTCATTTTCCTAATAATACTTGCCTTCTTTTGGATATGATATTTTAGAAGAACAGCTTGCACTTATAATCAGCACAATTTATCACCTATCCCCAAAGTACCCTGCCGTTGAAATGCCTGACATATATATTAGGTGTTGTGGATTTAGCAAAAATTGAATTATAAATTGCCTTGCCAGCTTTTGCCTCTGGAAATAATGAAAAAGTGAGCTAAAGAAATGTTCTCCTGAAGGATTTATTTTTAGTAGCAATAGAGAAAGAAACAACAAACATGGATTGACCAGACTTTATCATTTTAAGGACTGAATATCTTTGTCTCAAGAAAAGTTTTCATTCTTTTTCTTAAAAAAAAAAAAAAAAAGACTGTGCTGAGATTGCTTGAATGTCCCTGAAAATAACTCATTGAGAAAGGAAGAAAAAAATAAATAAAACCCAAACAAAACATTGGTTTGTATTCAGTAAGCCCATATGAGAATTTCAAGGTCTCTTGCCCAAATGAAGTCAAGTTAAATGTCATCCAAAATACTTTCTTTTCTCTTCTCTTTTCTGTTACGTGCTGTTTCTCAATGAATGAAATTATTTGCAATGGCCTTTTAGAATTCAACATTATACAATTTCCCAAAATAATAGAGCCTTTAATAAGTTGTCTAAATTGGCATCGTGATGTAAAATCCATTTCTAACAATATTTCAGCATCAAATGTGCATAGTTAGCTTAAATTATTATAAAGATAGTCATACAGTAAGATTTAGTTCTTCAATTTTAAATGAACATCTTAACATTTTCTTCTGAAGTCTCTGCTGTCTCTTAACAAGTTCCTGCCCAAAGAAACAAGCAACTTCTATTCATCTACAGTTAAATAATTTAAAGAAAAAATAATCCGTGTGAGCACATACACAAATATATAGCCTGCACTCTGTATTTCAGTGAATCTGAGAATAAGCTTTTTGAAGCTAAGTTGAAATTTTAACTCAATTAATGTAATTTTTAAATAACTTGTGTTTTTTACCATCTTATTAGAATTTTCTGGTTTAATTAACTGATGTTTCAGCACAAATACAAAACCACAGAGCTGTGGATGGCAGGGTGGGGAGAATGTATTTGTGCAAGGAATTTAAGAGTACTTATCAGTCAAATATTTTCTTTTCTTATATTAAATATTCAATTACTAAGTGAGCTGATCCTAAAGTGTCAATGTCTCTTTGGTAGTATTGGGCAGAAATTATATTAATTGTCTTTTTATTTGATGTATTCTACAATATGACTTTCAAATTATAATGACATGAAATTCACTCAGCAGCTCAACTGCACAGGTTAACAAAATATAAAAATGTCTTAAAATGTAACTGTCTTTTCCATGTTGATAGGAATGCAGGAAAACAGATGAATTTGTGCCTAAATCTGGTTGAGAATATAAATGATATAAATTTCACTCAGTTCACCTCGCAAAGTGACTGCTATTCCTTAGGAAATGATGTAAAGATGCTACTAAAACAAAAGGAAGCAGAGCTGTAACATTGAGAAGCTAGATCCTAAGCAAACACAATGAGTAGGATCCTTAACTATCAAGTGAGAAGGCAAGAATGTCCAACACTTTGAAGGAGCAAGTGAATAATTTCAGTGAAATAAAAACCAAACACGTTAGAGAAAGGTGCAATAGAAGTTATTTATCATGAAATAAACTCTCGATGGAAGGCAGGGAATAAGTGTACAGGACATCCACAAAAATACTTGCAGAAGTGGTGTGCACAAGTCTCATCCTCTTCAAAATTGTTAGTAGTAACAGGATTTGGGGGGAAAAAAGCCCAAAATGCACACATACAAAATCAAAACAAACAAACAAACAACAAACCAGTTTAAAGGAAGAACACAAAGTAGGAGAAAGGGTGAGTTCTTTAGTTGCTGTATTTATATTCTGTTACATCCCTGTTAGAGGGTAAGCCTTTAATATCTTGCCATTTATTTTCTCTTTTATATGGCTATTTACTTGGTTTTGTTGGTCACTGTAGGCGACTGAGGTTGAGGAAAGAACTAAAAAACATATTGAAGAGGTCATAATTTACTTGCATTTTATAAAATACATGTATAAAGGTTTACAAGTCAAGAAACGTGCTGAAGAAATGTGTTGTCATCATATAGCCACAAAGTATCCTGCAGATTAATCCTACGGTGGCCCTGCATGACACCTGTAGTATATGTGGGCATTAGGTCAAAATATTAGCTGGAGCTAATGATGGGCCCATTATATCCCTCCTTAGTGCTCATTACTTAGGGGACCTTTTGAAGGTGCTCTGTATCATTCTCGGGCTGACAGGCCAGTCAGTGAAGGTTAGCAACTCCCTCTGAAGTCCTGTTTCTCTGTTGCAGCTAACAACTACTTGGGGTCATGGAAGGCACACATGGATTCTTCACCCAAATGACAGAAATCGTATAGGAAATAATTAACATCTGCCTGTGGTACAAAGATTTCGAAGGAAAATAAATTTACTAGTTTTCGAGGTTAATTTTTTTTTCTGGATTGAGCATTATCAGCACAACAATGAATCAACATTGTTAGCTTTGCACTCACATTGGGGGCGATAGGAGTGTGCATGATGTGTTCAGAAGCCCAGTGAAAGAATTCTACACATATGTGCACAGTGAAGGCAAGGGGTTGAAATAATATTCCCCAAATCGTAGATTATGATATTGATGAACAATGAGGTTCTTCACCAATAGCCCTGATGCTTCAGAGCACCTTTACCTTGGATTGGTCTTCCACCTCCTTTTGAGCCTCCATTGCAACACCCTACAGTTCATTTTTATTCTTCTTATCAGCTTTAATAATCTACATCTGATCAACAGTCAGCTTGGTTTACTGTAAGCATTCCTGTTCAATTTAATGAATGCATAACGTGGAGGAATAATTGTGCTTTTCCAACTTACTTTCTATTTCTTGCATATCTTATTACATAAAAAGTAATAAATAACACTTGAAATTATCTTTTTTATCTTCCTACCCCTGAAATGTTTCTAATGTCAAAAATCCCCAACGTATGCAAGGCCATAGGCCTGTTAGTTCAGACTTTTTTTACTCCCTAGTTTTGAATATGACCTTGCCTTTCCTCAGCTTACATATCTATTCCTATCAGATGTCAAAACTAATTTTAAAGCTGTCATATTTACTTTCCTTTAGATCTTCTTTTCACACTGATGTTTCGCTCAGATTTTTGAGTGATTATTTAGTGAATTTGCATGCATATTTATTCCATTAACTTCTTTCAGTCCTTTGCAAAATACAGACATAAAGTTATATTTACTTTCAATAGATGCTCCCCCTCCATAAATAAAATACAATTTGGTGAAATTTATGCTTGTATCTTTTCCTCCAGGAAAAAAAAATCTGTTAGCATGTGCATCTTTTTTCCTGGCTAACACCTACAAGAAGACAGCAAGAGACATAAGGCTGCTGAATAAGACACAGTGTAGCTGTGAACAAGAAAGCATGAATAATAATGCTGTGGAAATATTGTACCTCAAAACCTGAATCTGTTCCAGCAAAAAAAAATTGCATCACAAACTATGGAGCTGAAGATAACCATATGGAACTGTGGCATACTCAACTATTTTTCAATATGCAGATTTGCAGATTTCTCAGAAATGTGCATTGAAATCTCCAAAACAGTAATCTTTTTATGTGTGCTTGAGCACAAAGTGAGTTCTGAAAATATCAAAAGCAGTACAGAAAAAAAAGGAAAAGAAAAAGGAAAAGAAAAAGAAAAAGAAAAAGAAAAAGAAAAAGAAAAAGAAAAAGAAAAAGAAAAAGAAAAAGAAAAAG